>OY482671.1:57961690-58648806 GCA_960531455.1 Urophora cardui
TAGTATACCTCTTCAACATGAAAGATCCAGCATCTAAATTAGCAAGAATAAGATTAGAACTTTCAGAGTATACTTCACCATAGAGTACATTAAAGGTAAATCGAACGTAGGAGCTGACGCCCTTTCGCGTATTACTATAAACGAATTAAAAGATGCAACAAAAAGTATTCTTACGGTACAAACGCGATCAAAGACCAAACAGTTGAAACAACAACAAGAAACGGCAATACCAATTAATAAAGATAAAAAAATAGAGTTACATGTTTATGATAAATTTTCGTACGATTATTTAAAAAAGATACCGAGAGTAAAAACATACATAAAATACGATAAAAATAATTCAATTTTGAATTTAGAAATATGCGCGCATCTTAAACATAAAAAGATAGAATTACTTAATTTTACGCCTGTTAACGAAAAAACAAATTTCGATGAGTTGTTTTCGCGGCTTGAATTAGAAGCCAACAAGAGTAATATTAAGATATTAGAATGGCCAAAAGATGATATATTTTTTAATTACATTTCAATTCAGTTATTTAAAGTCCATGGCAATAAAATTTTTAAAACTTTAGAAATCATGTTAACCGATCCTGTCGAAACAGTTACCGATAATGAAAAGAAACAAAAATTACTAGAAATTTACCATAATGATCCGATTAGTGGAGGACACTGCGGAGCAAAGAAATTATATGCTAAACTTCGTACAAAATATTTTTGGAAAAACATGACGCGTGATACGTCAAAATTTGTTAAAAATTGCCAAAAATGTTTAGTAAATAAAGTCAAACCAAAAACAAAAGAAAATCTTGTTATAACGCCAACACCTAGCAAACCATTTGAAGAAGTCATAATAGATACAATAGGACCTTTGCCAGAACCCAAATTTGGTAACAAGTTCGCTGTTACTATAATATGCGATCTGACAAAATATTTAATCACAGTAGCCATACCAGACAAAAGTGCTAAAACAGTAGCCTCAGCAATCTTTGAAAGTTTTATTTTAGTATATGGCACAATGAAAACCATTAGAACCGATTTAGGTACAGAATATAAAAATGAAATTTTTTCAGAGTTAACACGTATTTTAAATATAGACCATAATTTCTCAACAGCGCACCACCATGAAACTGTTGGTACAATAGAAAGAAACCATAGGTATTCAACGAATACATACGAGCATACATAGACGAAACTTTTTCTGACTGGGACACTTATTTGAAGTATTTTACCTTTTGGTATAATACAACGCCCAATACCGTTTTTGACAACAAATTTACTCCATTTGAGCTTATCTTTGGCAAAAAAGCCACCTTGCCAAATGAAGTAAATAAAACAGAAATAGATCCACTTTATAATGCGGATAATTACGCAAAAGAAGCAAAATTTCGCATGCAAAAATCGCATGTATTAGTTAAAGAACTTGTTCAAAAACATAAACTTGCTAATAAAGAGCAATATGACAAAAATGCCCGACCAATACTATTAAAAGAAAAGGACCTTGTATTAATTCAAAATGAGCCAAGACTCAAACACGAAAATATTTATGAAGGTCCTCACGTAGTAAAAACAGTAGACGGCGTAAACGTCACTGTTATTGATAAAACAAAAAATAAACTTAAAACGGTTCACAAGAACCGAGTCCAAAAAGTAAACCAATAAAACCTAATTATTTGTAAATACGTAATTTAGATTCCTAGTAGTTAGCATAAACTATCCTATTGAAACTAACAAAATACATATACACTCCATATCTAATTGGTTAAGAAATCTACAAATAAAAATAAGTCTAAAATAAACATGTTACAAAAAAAAAAAAAAAAAAAAAATTTTTCTTGAAGTTCAAAAATCAAAAATAAAGTAATAAAGATAACAGTTAGCTTGTTAAAAACTAATACAAAAAAAAAATTATTTAAAGAGAATAGATTAAAAAATTAAAATTTGTTAAGTTAAACGTAAATAATACTTAGTTCAAATAGCATGTAAATTCAATGAAATACACACTGGAAAATTAAAATTTGATAAGTAAAGTGAATATTCAAGAAAAATAGATTCTATAGTAAAATTGTAAAATTTTGCAAAATTGTTCCGGGCAAGCGAATCCTGTAAAAAGGGAGGAACACCCTAACCATGATTGATTCGCTCGCTCAAAACAATTTGAATTTTTTTCCTGTCCCTCCTAGCAGTAATGCAAAAGACAGGTCTGGATAAATCTGATCAATTTACCCAGACCTGCCTTTTTGCAAAGGGGGAAGGTGTAGTGCCGCGTGAATGCTCCCACTTGTGTTGATAAATGCAGCCCTGTGCTCATGTACTCAAAAGCTTTAACATTGTAAGCAACGAGTACCATGAGCACAGGGACAGCGAGTACGACTCGGCAAGAAGCCGGGCCGCCATTAAAAAATCAATTAAATTGTATCGTTGGTCCGAGTCGGAGCACTTAAGTAAGCTTAAATAAATAATAGAACAAAGTGAGAAAATTATAAAATAAGAAAGACAGTTTATCTATATATATAAAAATGGTGTAAAAAATGTTACTAACCTCATCAGATGAGAACGGCTGGGCCGATTTCTGTAAAATTTTTTGTCAGTTGTTCGTATTCTCGAGGAGATGGTTCGTACGGAAGAAAATTTTGGAAAATCCCTCCGGAAATGTCCGAAAATTGGAAAAATCGGTGTGTATGTGTGTATGTGTGCATCTGTGGATGTGTGTCCTTTATAAACTCCCAAAGTAACCATCCGTTCTTTATGAAATATTCACAGTAGATTCATGTGGTGTTAGTGCACATAGTAGGATATAGAGAATTTCGAAAAAAAGGAAGCTTCTCGGAATACAGGCCTAAATGAAGACCCAGATCGATCCAGCAAGTCTTCGACCAATATTGGTATCAAATGAAAGGTGTTGAACAGGCCTTCAACATAAAGTTATTTTCATTGCGATACCTAGGCCGGGTTCCCAGATATGGGTTAAAACGTGGGACCGAGTGACCCTGGAAAGTTTCTGAGCAATATTGGTAGCAAATGAAAAGCGTCGAGCAGGCTTCCACATACAGCTATTGTCATTGTGATTTCTAAGGCTGTTTCCCAGAGATGGCTAAAGTAGTGGGCCCGGATGGTGATGGACGGTCCCAGTAAGGTAAAGGTAGGTAGCTATAGGGATAGGGGTAGGGATAGGGATAGGGATAGATATAGGGATAAGGATAAGGATAGGGATAGGGATAGGAATGGGGATAGGGATAGGGATAGGGATAGGGATATGGATAGGGATAGTGATAGGGATGGGGATAGGGATGGGGATAGGGATAGGGATAGGGATAGGGATAGGGATAGGGATAGGGATAGGGATAGGGATACGGATAGGGATAGGGATAGGGATAGGGATAGGGATAGGGATAGGGATAGGGATAGGGATAGGGATAGGGATAGGGATAGGGATAGGGATAGGGATGGGGATAGGTATAGGGATAGGGATAGAGATAGAGATAGAGATAGAGATAGAGATAAAGATAGAGATAGAGATAGAGATAGAGATAGAGATAGAGATACAGTTAGAAATAGAGATAGAGATAGGGATAGGGATAGAGATAGAGATAGAGATAGAGATAGAGATAGAGATAGAGATAGAGATAGAGATAGAGATAGGGATAGGGAAAGGGTAGGGATAGAGATAGGGATAGGGATAAGGATAAGGATAAGGATAAGGATAAGGATAAGGATAGGGATAGGGATTGGGATTGGGATTGGGATTGGGATAGGGATAGGGATAGGGATAGGGATAGGGATAGGGATAGGGATAGGGATAGGGATAGGGATAGGGATTTTTTTTTTTTTTTTTTTTCCTTTGTTCTCTCCACGCTAACCGCGCTTTGAGTGATGTATTATTTTCTCAATTCACTTGCATATATATAATGGTTCACTTAATAATTAATTGATACAGTGTTGATATTGTTAAAACTTAACTAAGATAGTAAATAATACTGCCTGCGAATGGATACAGGCTAATGTAATATTTATGCTTTGTTATGTGTAGTACAAACAATATTTTAAAACAGTTCTATTCATTAAATTTTTTGAGAGTGTTTACAATATAGGTAATAAATGTTTTCAATGAAGAGATAAGATGTTGGTGTTCAGAGATTTGTTTTAGGCTGTATGCTGACGTTCTGTACTCCTCGCAGAGCGTGGTATGTTTCAAGCGATGACGAGCGTATCGAGGGCACTCCTGGAGCAAATGTATAAATGTTTGGGGCGTGCTGCCATCGCACGGACATAGGTCGTCGTTCACTATCTTGAATCGATTTAGGTATGCTTTGTGGAAACCATGACCAGTAAGAAACTGTGTCATTGCAAAGGAGATACCGAAACGTTGTGAATAGATTTTTGCTTCGTCTGGAGTTTGGAAGAATGTCTTAGTTGTTAAGCCACTCGAAGCATTAATATATTCTTGTTGCCAAGTTTCTGCTGTCTCTAATCGTATATGGCTTTTAATGGAGCTAATTGCGCATTGACTAATCACTATGTTAGATGAGGAGGTGGATGCTTCTTTGGCATGAGTATCGGCGAGCTCATTACCTTCTATTCCAACGTGTGCTTTGACCCAGTAAAATTTTATGGAGTGTGTCATTCTTAGCTGTAGAAGACGCTCATGAATAGAAACTATGAGGGGAATTGGATTGCTACGGTCCTTGATCGCTTCTAAGCAAGATTGACTGTCGCAGAATATCTGAAGTGTTGGCACGTTTAAGTTGGCTTGGGCCCATTCCAGTGTACGATCTAATGCAAATACCTCTGCCTGAAATACCGTACATAAGCGATGGAGCTTGAACCCTCGGGACTCCCAATGTCCGTTGAGGTGGTGTATAACAAATGCGGCACCGCAATCCCCGTTTTCCTGTTTGCTACCATCTGTATATATTTGAACGCTGTTAGGATCTAGGACATCGTTTGTTTCCTCCTGAGATTTAACAGTATCAAACGCGATTGTTTGACGAAATGCGGGGTGCAACTGTAGTCTCGGTTGTGCTTTTTTCTGAATTAGAATATCTTCGGAGGTTGTATTAAATCTTCCGGACGCCTTAATTTCATCTATTCTCATAGCTTCTTGTACTTTGAGGTGTAATGGAACAAAGTTTGCCAGGGCTAGTGCCGATGTAATTGAGACGGTACGAAATGCTCTGATTGTTCTAATTGCAAAATTCCTTTGAAATGCTCTAAGAATGCGTCGAACGTTCTGGTACTTTGTGGCTCTTCCCCAAACAGCAGCCGCGTAAGTAACAGATGGCTCGATCACCTGACTGTATAGTATGGACACGTTTTCAGGATGAACGCCCCATGTAGGACGTACCAACCTGGTAAGATTTTTGAAAGTACGTTGAACTTTGTCTATAACGTAATGTGCATGCTTAACAAAACGGAGATTGTTATCGATGATGACGCCAAGGACTTTCATCTCCTCTACAAAGCTCAAACTAAGTCCATTCATTTCAATTTTTGCTAGTTTGGCGTTCCTAGTAAATGCCATGACTTGCGTTTTTGCTTCACCAAAAACTAGCTTAACGTCGATTCCCCATTGATGAATTAACTGCAGTGAGGCATTGGTGTTTCTTTCCAGCTCTTCAAGAGATTTAGCGCTAACAATAAGAAGAACGTCGTCTGCGAATGCCTGAATTTCGCAGTCATTTGGCAATGGTAGTTTCAACAAATCGTCTAGTATTATGTTCCAAAACGTTGGGCCGCACACTGAACCTTGGATACATCCTTTGGTCATACTTTTGCTTGCTGTGGCATCGGCGAAGTCCATTGTGACGACTCTGTCCTCCAGGTAGCTTTTGACTAATCTGTAGATGTTCGCAGGAACATAGTGTTTCGCAAGTTGACTGAGGGATAGGGATAGGGATAGGGATAGGGATAGGGATAGGGATGGGGATAGGTATAGGGATAGGGATAGGGATGGGGATAGGGATAGGGATAGAGATAGAGATAGAGATAGAGATAGAGATAGAGATAGAGATAGAGATAGATATAGAGATAGATATAGAGATAGAGATAGAGATAGAGATAAAAATAGAAATAGAAATAGAAATAGAGATAGAGATAGAGATAGAGATAGAGATAGAGATAGAGATAGGGATAGGGAAAGGGTAGGGATAGAGATAGAGATAGGGATAAGGATAAGGATAAGGATAGGGATAGGGATAGGGATAGGGATTGGGATAGGGATAGGGATAGGGATAGGGATAGGGATAGGGATTGGGATAGGGATAGGGATAGGGATAGGGATAGGGATAGGGATAGGGATAGGGATAGGGATAGGGATAGGGATAGGGATAGGGATAGGGATACGGATAGGGATAGGGATAGGGATAGGGATAGGGATAGGGATAGGGATAGGGATAGGGATAGGGATAGGGATAGGGATAGGGATAGGGATAGGGATGGTGATAGGGATAAAGATTGAGATTGAGATTAAGATTGAGACCGAAATAGAGATAGGGATTGAGATAGAGATAGGGATCGGGGGAAGTAGGTTTGTCGCGGCGAATATAACTATAACTCTTATTCAGAGAATAGACAATTTTTTGTTATTCGCAGTCATTAAGATGGACTCTAAGATAATGGTTGGCAATACGGTAATCAAAGACTTTTCTTTAGGCTTCATAGAAATAAATTTTAGCAGAACAACGTCTGCCGGGTCAGCTAGTATTAAATAAAAATCGAGCTGAAAAAATATAAAAGACTAATTTTAATTTAAAGAACGGAAAAGAACAGAAATATTGTAATTGGTGAGTTTGTGCTGTTTAAGGGCAGGTGCACGGTTGCACCCAAGGAACATATTTATTATAGGGTATCAAACGAAAGGGGATGGCCCCAGGTTTCATTTGAACTTCGATATATTTCGATAAATTTATCGATAACTGAGTTATCGGTCAAAATGCGATTGCACAAAAACCTTAATATTACCTTACAATATGGGTATCAAACGAAAGGGGATGGCCCCAGGTTTAATTTGAACTTCGATATATTTCGATAAATTTATCGATAACTGAGTTATCGGTCAAAATGCGATTGCACAAAAACCTTAATATTACCTTACAGTATGGGTATCAAACGAAAGGGGATGGCCCCAGGTTTCATTTGAACTTCGATATATTTCGATAAATTTATCGATAACTGAGTTATTGGTCAAAATGCGATTGCACAAAAACCTTAATATTACCTTACAATATGGGTATCAAACGAAAGGGGATGGCCCCATGTTTCATTTGAACTTCGATATATTTCGATTAATTTATCGATCAAAATGCGATCGTACAAAAACCTTAATGTTACCTTACAATATGAGTATCAAAAGAAAGGGGATGGCCCCAGGTTTCATTTGAACTTCGATATATTTCGATAAATTTATCGATAACTGAGTTATCGGTCAAAATGCGATTGCACAAAAACCTTAATATTACCTTACAATATGGGTATCAAACGAAAGGGGATGGCCCCAGGTTTCATTTGAACTTCGATATATTTCGATAAATTTATCGACAACTGAGTTATCGGTCAAAATGCGATTGCACAAAAACCTTAATATTACCTTACAATATGGGTATCAAACGAAAGGGGGTGGCCCCAGGTTTCATTTGAACTTCGATATATTTCGATAAATTTATCGATAACTGAGTTATCGGTCAAAATGCGATTGCACAAAAACCTTAATATTACCTTACAATATGGGTATCAAACGAAAGGGGATGGACCCAGGTTTCATTTGAACTTCGATATATTTCGATAAATTTATCTACAACTGAGTTATCGGTCAAAATGCGATTGCACAAAAACCTTAATATTACCTTACAATATGGGTATCAAACGAAAGGGGATGGCCCCAGGTTTCATTTGAACTTAGATATATTTCGATAAATTTATCGATAACTGAGTTATCGGTCAAAATGCGGTAGCACAAACACCTTAATATTACCTTACAATATGGGTATCAAACGAAAGGGGATGGCCCCCACTTCATTTGAACTTCGATATATTTCGATAAATTTACCGATAACTGAGTTATCGGTCAAAATGCGATTGCACAAAAACCTTAATATTACCTTACAATATGGGTATCAAACGAAAGGGGATGGCCCCAGGTTTCATTTGAACTTAGATATATTTCGATAAATTTATCGATAACTGAGTTATCGGTCAAAATGCGATTGCACAAAAACCTTAATATTACCTTACAATATGGGTACCAAACGAAAGGGGATGGCCCCTAGGTTTCATTTGAACTTCGATATATTTCGATAAATTTATCGATAACTGAGTTATCGGTCAAAATGCGATTGCACAAAAACCTTAATATTACCTTACAATATGGGTATCAAACGAAAGGGGATGGCCCCAGGTTTCATTTGAACTTCGATATATTTCGATAAATTTATCGATAACTGAGTTATCGGTCAAAATGCGATTACACAAAAACCTTAATATTACCTTACAATATGGGTATCCTACGAAAGGGGATGGCCCCAGGTTTCATTTGAACTTCGATATATTTCGATAAATTTATCGATAACTGAGTTATCGGTCAACATGCGATTGCACAAAAATCTTAATATTACCTTACAATATGGGTATCAAACGAAAGGGGATGGCCCCAGGTTTCATCTGAACTTCGATATATTTCGATAAATTTATCGATAACTGAGTTATCGGTCAAAATGCGATTGCACAAAAACCTTAATATTACCTTACAATATGGGTATCAAACGAAAGGGGATGGCCCCAGGTTTCATTTGAACTTCGATATATTTCGATAAATTTATCGGTAACTGAGTTATCGGTCAAAATGCGATTGCACAAAAACCTTAATATTACCTTACAATATTGGTATCAAACGAAAGGGGATGGCCCCAGGTTTCATTTGAACTTCGATATATTTCGATAAATTTATCGATAACTGAGTTATCGGTCAAAATGCGATTGCACAAAAGCCTTAATATTACCTTACAATATGGGTATCAAACGAAAGGGGATGGCGATCTATTTTATCGATGGCAATTTCTAGAATCCGGGTATTGGTTAACCACGGAATATTCTGAGCAATATTGGTATCAAATGAAGGAACATTGTACGAATTTTTACAGTTTTCGATTTGAATTAAAGGCACACCAAAATGTTAACCAACAAAATATCTGATACATTATTACTGTTTGATAATACTCTTATTAAAAGCAGAAACTTGGTTTTCAAATATTCGTGTATGTATGAAAAATCTCAAGAAAGTTGTGTGTTTGTACGCGACAGGGCTGGTCTACCATGATCCTTGGTTTATGCGAACCAGGTGCAATTTTTGGCAAATTAATTCTATTAGAAAAAAATCAAAAAGTAAATGTGGTAGCACTAATATTAAGTTTTATTCAAACAGAAAAAATATTAGAAATAAGGTTATTCCAAAAGAATTAAAAATTCTGAAATGTGATTTTCCACATTGTTTGTACGGGACAAATGGTATAAATAGTTACAATTTACAGACAAGCCAAAAGGTTATCAAACAAAGTTTCTAAAGAACTTCAAGAACTATTGGAGACTAGCAGGAAAACAGATTTTCAAAATAGATTGATGTCACTATCAGCCACACCTGCAACAGAATACTCCCTGTGGCGCGCACTTAAAAATTTCAAAAGGCCAGTCCTGCAGGACCCTCCATTACGGTTGCATAATGGCGACTTTGCTCGAAGCGACCAAGAGAAAGGAATCGCATTTGCAAGTCATCTTTCAACTGTATTTACATCTCATCAAGGCAACAACATCCCCCTTGAAACTGTTTCGCCCTTACCAGCAGTTGCGCTTCGATTCCATATAAACGACTTGATCAATGTTATTTCTAATGACATTCAGAAAAACAAGGCACCTGGGTATGACAGGATAACGGGCGAAATGATAAAACAGCTCCCTCCAGTTGGAACTAAGTTATTACTATATATTTTCAACAGTCTCCTAAACCTATGCCACTTTCCTGAAACGTGGGAACTATCCGAAATAATAATGATTCCCAAACCAGGCAAAAACCCGACAGTGGTGAGCTCTTATAAGCCTAATCTCAATTTTTTCCAAAATATTTGAAAAATTGTTGCTGAGAAAAATGCAGCCCATCTTGGAATTGCATGGGACCATAACAAGTCACCAATTTTGCTTTAAAGAGAAACATGGTACGACAGAGCAAGTGCATAGAATCGTATCAAACATACGGTCCGCTTTTGAAACCAAACGATATTGCACAGCAGTATTCTTAGATGTGGCACAGGCCTTCGACAAAGTATGGCTGGAAGGGCTATTCTACAAACTAAGACGCACACTTCCATATAACATTTGCGCGATTCTAGAATGCTTTCTAACTGAAAGAAAATTCCGAGTAAGGCAAAAAAGCTATACCACAGGAAGTTACTATATATCTGCAGGAGTCTCACAATTAAGCGTTTTAGGTCCCATTCTATACTAAATTTTTACAAGTGATCTGCCAACAATTCTAAGCGTCCACTCAAATCCCGTCGTTGCTACAAGTCGACTACAGCACCATTTAAAAACACTAGAGGAGTGGCTTTCGACCTGGAGAATTAAAGTCAATGAGTCCAAATGCATCCAAGTAACTTTTACGCTAAAAAGAGACACATGCCCTTCAGTTACAATAAATGGAGAAACGATACCCCAGAAAGACTTCGTAACATACCTTGGTATCACACTGGATAGAAGATTGCCATGGAAAAATCACATTGATAATAAAATAGTTCAATCTAAGTTGAAAATAAACAAATTACAATGGATAATTGGTCCAAAATCCAAATTGAGCTTGGAGAACAAATTACTATTATTTAACATGGTGTTTAAACCATCTTGGATATATGGGATGCAACTTTGGGGTTCTGCATCCAAATCCAGCTTAGAAAGAATCCAACGACTGCAATCAAAAACATTAAGGTAGAGCGTCTTGGTATATGAAAAATTCCGCTATCCATAGCGACCTAAAGATAAACACTGTGAGTGAAGAAATTACAAAAATACAATCTAATTACACAAGCAGGCTAGTCAATCATCCAAACATATTGGCTAAGAATCTATTAGAACAGAGGTATCCTAAGCGGTTAAAAAGAAAGGATATTCTGCTTAATTGTGACCAAGGCTAGAGCCACTAAAATTAAAACTTCGAGGAGCCTATCCTATTAGGTCGTACAACCTCCAAATTTAAAAAAATGCAACTTGCTGCAATTCCTTCCATTCCAAAAGCTGCAACAGCCTTTACTAATACATGAGTGTTCCGTACGATCCTATCCCATTAGGCAGTAAAAACTCCCAATTTCATACATGCAGCTTATTGGAATTCCTTCCAATCCGTAAACTGCAACAGCATTTACTTTTGCAACACACAATTGTTTCCTCGAGGATCCTGTCCTCAAGTCGGTCGAACTTTTAATACTATACAACCAGTTGATTGGAATTCCACTCCATTCCGACAGCATAAATACATACTATATAATGAAAATGAAAATGAAGAACATCAAGCCGAATATAAAATGAAATAACGTACATAAATACTATAAGTAAAGCCAAAAAATACTCACATAAGTATACTACTACATATATGTATGTCTTCACAAGTATTTATTTTATATTAAATAAAATTGCTCTTCATCCAAATGTTATTTGAAGCAGTGGCAACGAATAATGAGTTGTATTCTAGGTTAAGATTTTATAAAAATTGCTATATTCTCCAAGAATGATACAATAAAAAATATATCCGAAAAAAAAAAAAAAAATTATATAAACTTTAAGTTGCTCTATCTTAGCGATATTTGAGCAACCTCAACGCCATTCGTAAGAGAAAGACTTCTTCTTTAAGATGCTATGTGTGCTTTAAAAAAAAAATCTGTCGTTTATATACATATAACCTCAAAAATAGGCAAAAACGGCGTTTTTTGCACATTTAAGTTAGGATATCTCAAAATCCTGACGTGATAGAGCAATTCTGCGTCCAGATTTGAATTCAGCGCATCGAAAACCTTTAGGAAAGTATGGTCTGGTTTATGGTCAAATTTCTTGTCGGCCTGTGTTATTATTCCTAGGTCGGGTACCCAGATATGGGTCAAAGGTATACTATTTTTTGCGATTTTTCTGAAACCATAAGCTTTTTATTTGTATAGGATATCTTACTTCATTTTGGATAAATTTGACGTGGTTTAAAAAATTTAATAAAAACAAAACAAAGTAACAAGCTTAGAAGTCATTTTACTTCAGATTTTTTCGTTATAATTACTCTTAATGTAATAAGTTAACTTCATCACGTGTACTGTGCTACATATGGGTTTTTTTTCTCAGAACATATTTACAAATATTATGATATTTCTGGCTGTATTATATAGGAAAGAGTTCAAATTAATATAGTACTGCTTTTTTGGCATAAAATGTTTTTAGTTTCTTCAACAAAAGCATATAAAGTGACACAAAAAATTTGGTCGATATATCGTACAAAATTAAGCAAAGGGTTAAGGTTTTTGGCCAATCACATTTTGACCGATAACTCAGTTATCGATAAATTTATCGAAATATATTTGTTTCTTGCGGGAACGGAATTCCTCGTAAGAAATAATATGGAAAGAAAGAATGAGAAAGCACAGTGATTTTAGTATGAGATATGGACTAGTTGATTTTATTTACAAGTTATAATGATTGGACATTAAATTTGTGGAAATCTATATCTATGTATATATAGGTATAGATATGGAAACTTATTTATGTAGATCTGGAAATTTAAAACTTACCGCTGTGGCTCGCTGTCGAAAAACAAGTGAAAAGTTTAACTTTCTTTATTGGCGCGTTGACTGGCAGAAGAGTATCTTCGTTCAGTCAACGGCTTTTTGTTGAAAATGTATATCATGCATACCCATATGTACGTACATATGTGAATATATACGAACATATGTATGAGTGTGATAACGCTAGTTTACATATGCATAGAGTATGCACATACATTAGGGTGCTACTAAAGATTTAGACTACCGGTCTAAACATGCCGGCCCCCTTGCGGCAAGCAATCTCAGAAATAATATGATCATGCCACAGCGGTTGGTTTGACTTAATTCTAATCCTAAAGTACGTGGTTGCTTTGGTGGTTGCATAAATGGATATGTGTATGTATGTATATGTGCCTATATATGTGTTATTAGATTGGCTCTTTTTCTCGTGGTTGTAAGCGCAAATGGCTACATATGTTTATGTATATATTGTATATTGTACATAACTATGTATGTATTTATATGTATGTTTATGCAGTTTTTTTTTTGCGTATGAGGTGCCTATGTATGTAGATATTTTTGTTTTTTACAGGTGGTAGGCCCCAGAAATGGTTAAGCCAAATACCGTGGCTTGGGCTGTTAGGCCCTCAATAGTTGTGGGTGGCGAACCGTCTATGACGAGTTTCGCGTAGATGTCGGCTCCCAATGTCAGCCGTACCGGTGATGACTTGTAAAAGTTCGCATCGGCGAGTCGCATGAACTGGAACCTTTGCGCTACTTGTACGTCGAGGTTGGTAGACGGAGTGATTCGATAATGCCGCGCTTGGATGACGGCTTGGGTCATTCGGTCGGTTCCGGCTACACCATATTTACTCCTTATCGTGAGGTTACACCTGTCACGGTCGATGTGTAGGCCCAGATCATAGGCTAATTCACGGTCCACGACTGTGATGGGAGCGCAGGGGTCGATGATGGCGCGAATAAGATGCAATCGCCCACCTGCTTCAATTTTCACTATGGCTGTGGGTGATATCGCGCAAAATGGTCGTGACAAAGATATGGCATGTGTCGTGGCAGCCATACCCCTCCTAAAACCTGTTTGGCTCACGAGCGCATTTTGTGGCAAATGTGTAATATTGTTGTTGTTTGGTGCCGGTCGTTTCGTTTGTCGTCGCGATGAACGCCAGGTACTAGGTGGCGAACAATCGAGTCGACGAACGAAACGCTCATACGGCATAGTTCGATGTTGCGCCCTTGATTTTCTTTGTATTTTCGCCGGCGCGGAACGCCAGGTACTAGGTGGTATTGCATCGCGCCGGGATATTTTCGCTTTTGTTTGTAATTTTGCAGGTGTGGAACGTCAGGTACTGGGTGGCGTTGCGTAGCGTCGCTGAATGTGCATTATTGGCGGGTCATTACTCTTACGATATATTTTTTTTGTGTATAACTCTTTTGGCCGGCGAGATGAACGCCAGGTACTGGGTGGCGTTTGGTCGTGATGTTGCTTGGTCGCACAGCGAGGTGCTTTAGACGATGTTGGGCCGCATTTTTCGTGCTGCAAAAGTGGGCGAAATGAGGCGCGCTTTCTATCTCGTTGACTATTTCGCCTTCTTCATATTCAGCCTCTTCCTCCTCCACCTGTTGTGCCCATGACTTCGTGGGCTCGGACACTGTAATCGAAATCGCATCTAGGGATTCTTGATCCTCTTCGAGACGCTTTTCCTCGAGCCCATCGAAATGAAGTGACGTATGGTGCTTCTCACCACAACGCCGGCAGCTGGCCACACTGCTACATATTTCCAGCCTGTGAAACGGCGACAGGCAATTAGAACAATATTTGTGGAGAAGGACTACTCGCAGCCTCTCCTCCACCGCTTTAGCGGCAAATGTAGCACATGCGTATGCCATGGCTACCGTCGCATAATTTGCAGGGGACCTTGAATGCGGGTTTTTGCTCCGCTTTTTTGCGCAATTGTGAGATTGGACCCATTTCTGGAATATTTAGTGAGACTTATGAGTCTGGTTCAAAGGCAATTATTTATTTTGCTTGTTGGGTGGCTAAAAACCGTTCATACCGAACTGTGGCACAGACTTGTGGCAACTTCAGTTAGTACGAACATGATGGATGAATGGGTGCATAACAAGCATCGTATAAATTATGGAACGTATTGTGCATTGATGAACTCAATAAATTGTACTTATGGGAAAGCATAAGAAAGAAGGGAATTTCTTACGCAATTTTAGTAATATGCTGGTTTTAAAAAGAAAAGACCCACATTTGAATTAAAAATACCCAAAAACAGTATTTTGAAGAGTGGCAACAATCATAAAATAACATGAGAGCGCTCTCACGAAATAAATAATTTTGGAATTTATTCCACTCAGCCCTGGAAATTCTGAGGGAATACATGCAACTGAGCAGAAATTCTCCACTATGCCATGCTACCATCTTGCTATAACGATGTTGGACTAAAATGAATATATGTATATACCTTCCTTCGATTTGGAACGTGTATTTTATAGCGAAGTGAAGGCAATTTTGTTGTAGGTTTACAAATGTCATATTTGAAATTGGCATATCTTGTGGTATATTTGCATTTTTTATTTATGCAATGTTGGATTTATAGCCCACCACAGAGTATGCAAAATTAGTGGTGAGTTGGACATCATAATTTTATATTTGTCCGCTGTTCAGTGCCATCTGTCGGGGAATGACGCATAAGACCGTAAAATTGATTTACGAACTTATTATTTTTGGAGACTGTAAGTTGTGGTTGATGTCTTTGCTGCGGAATGTTGGAAGTGGCAAATTTACGCTTACAGTGATCTCGCGCTTACATTGCCAATAAGTGGACTAGTTTTTGGTCCTCATTGGAGCATTTAACTTTTGAACAATGGGCCAAACGCTCTGGACTATGAGCATTTTTATTTTTAAAAAATCGTTAATTTGATGCATAATTTTGTACAAAATCAATTTATTGTTTATATGCATTTTTTTTTAAATTTTTGACACAAAAAATGTATTGATGATGTGCATAATGAACAAAACTGCATTGACAGTATTTACTTCAGGTAAATAATTTTAAATTATTGAAATCATCTAATTTTTCTCAATTTTGCGTGTTTCGTAAATCTTGCAAAATTTAACTAGCCGGGTTTTATGGTATCGTAGTATCGGGAGTTCACTGTAAAGGTTCATTCATTGGTAACTGGAATTCTCCATTCTCCACTTTTTAGTTATTTCTTTGTCAATGGTATTGACAATGAGAAGATGTGAATGGTGAAATGGAAATTTCCATTTCAGCTTTTCAGCAATTTCATTGTCAATGGTGTGACAATGGAGTTCCGGCCAGCAACGAGAAAGGACGTGGGTAAGTACGTGATATAGTAATTTTCTATTTCTTTCTTAATTATTTTATTTTTCAGGTTGTGGACACCACGTAATTTTTTATGTGGTTTTTCACAAATTTTAATGCAAACTTTGGGGCGCATCGTTAACTATCGTATTTCCATCTGAATTGATTGATTTGCAAGAGTTTGAACGAATTTATTACTGAGATTCTAAGCAAAGCTTGTTTATAGGAGAACCTGAGAAGTTGAAATAAGTAACAATCTGGAGAAGCCGCACAGTGTATAACTCGACGTGCTGCATTGCGAGAGTTACAATTATCGTTCCGCGATTTCCGTTGCTTATGCATAACAAAAGGCGTTTCTCCGCGTGAGCCAAACGTCGTAGGAAAATGCAGAAGGGATCTTCAGATATGCATGGACATAAGATTTTTGCTCCACGAGCCCATCGTTTGGAATTAAGTGGTTACAAACTTTTCGCAAAGACAACTGAACGCGATCGAGCTATTAAAGATTTTCGTAATTTAAAACGTCGACTATCACTATTCCCAAAATTGAGGATTGACCACATTGTTAAGGAGCGTTACCCCACATTTATTGATGCAATTAAAAAACTTTGATGACTGTTTGTCGCTTTTTTTTTTTTTTATTCAGTACATTTCATTACTGCGATTAATTCCACGTGAGCAATCGTTTTTATGTCGTCGTGTCACTATGGAATTTCTGCATTATGCAATTGGCACAGTCACTCCGCAAAGTTTTGTTTCGGTTATTATTTTCAAGCAGACATAAGGCCAGAAAGTATCTTGGATAATGCCACTCCATTATGCATTTAAGCCGCACTCAAATCTGAAGTCGATTTTAAACTTATGTCCAATTTTTTGGCATTTTTTTTTTTGTTGCTCAAATGACTGAAGGATAAAATCAATTGTTGGCCTTGATATACATAGGTAGATTGATGGTGAAAGTCGTTGATAGATGTACCTTTAGACACTGTACGAATACGTTAACCTACTGACCAACTAGGTTACATGTATCACGAATCTTTTGTTCTTCAAAGGTTTTCCCAAATCGAAACCTGAACCTCAGAAAAAACTAGCCAAGGACGTAATTATTAGGTTGATCGCCAAAGTTGGTTTACCGTAGTTGGTGTGTTTTTTATACAGCCCAGGGTGTGGAAGGTTCGAAGAACTTGCAGCATGGTAGCGCGGTGAGTGCTGGAGCACCACTTGGTTAACGGGTTTTCAAGTTATCATCAATCTTGTAACGCTTCATGGCAACCCGGAGCGTGCGTAGAGTATGCGGATCTGGCACATATTCAAATTTCTCGATACCTGTTTGCAAAATGAAAGTACGACGATCGATTGTATGTGCACAGGTCTGTTATGGTTACGATGACTATTGGATACAAATGAGGCGAGTAAGAGTTGATCTCAGAGACTACAGTTGAACACGTTCATGGCAATGGGTTAGTGCAATATACTTTTAATCTGTAACCCGTGGCAATTATTGTTGAGCACTGCCGGGGTTAGCGGAAAAAAAATGGGAATGGGTATTTGATTATATGCCTTCTGTTTTTTGATAATGTTTATTATTAACACGCTTTTATTAGCTTCACCTGTATGTATGCATGTATGTATGTATGTATGTATGTATGTATGTAACTTCATCCCATCCTAAAAGTTGCAAACGTTTAACGTTTAACTCAATTATTATTTTTTTGAAACATTCACTTTACTTTTATTGTGTTCTCTCCTCTATTATTTCTATTCACCTCCGGATTCGAAACGTGACATCAATATGGGATTCAACCCAACGACATCATATAATGAGATTCAACATTATACGCTTCATTGTGGCTTTTATGTTACCTCTCCTCAAAATAGCCTCTATGAATTTCATTCAATTCACTCCCGTATGCAAGCCAATAAAAGAGAACGTAGATGAACAGAGAAGTTGCAACTACGAATGATCGTGGAAGCCAGAGACCAAACAATATTCTGTTAGTGCATCTGGTGAATAAAAAATTTTAACTCAACACAGCTGGCTGTTAAAATAACAGAAGTAGAGCGAGTTCGTCTGTAGAAAAGAATGTTATATTAAATTTCTGCACATCTGCTGATATGGCTCATTATTCCTCCCATACACCAATTCCATCGATGCACTAATTTCCCAAAACCGCTGGTGTTTTAACTATTTTCTTATCGAATTTGAATTATAAATAAATTAAAAATAAAAAAAAATCAATTAAAATTAATTTCAATTTGACTTTACTGGGACTCGAACCTGCGCATCAATGCATTTTCTGTATTAAAAACCATACAACAATGCACCAGTTTGCTACAACCGGTGAGTATTTTTACAATTTCCACATCAATTTTTTAATTATTTTAAAATTTTCGAAATTTTGAAAATGTAAAAACATTTTGTTGTCCATTTCATCTTGTTGATGGCCAACCCATCAACCTCGTTGATGAGCAACGATTAACCATCTCTATACCTATGCCAATGAAATTTAATTTTCACCCTCTCTGAACAAATAAATGATGCATCAATACATATGTACATACATATGTACATCTATTGAGCAATAATTGGTGGCTGCATCAAAACCCTCATCTTGGTGTATCGGGGCATAGCAGCTGCTAGACTCTGATGACTGATCAACGAAAATCCTACTGTCCCCCAAACATATCAAAAAACAACAATAATAAGATTGTTGTGTACACAAATCATCTATTGAATTATAATTTTTTAATACAGAAAGATATGCACATAGAGGCGCAGGTTCGAGTCCCAGAAAAGTCAAATTGAAATTAATTTAAATTGATTTTTTTTTAATTCTTAAATTTATTTATAATTGAAATTCGATAAGAAAATTTTAAAATTACTTTGCTGTTTTAGGAATTTGGTGCATTGGTGAAATCGGTGTATGTGAATAAAACTAAGAATATCAGCAGATGTGCACAAATGTAAAGTAACATTCCATTCTACAGCGCGCTGCTAATTTTTTCAACTTTTCTCTCAAATCTGTAATTCACCATCACTCAACTCTGGTAACATTAACAGGATGCAATAAGCAAAAGCAGAAAAAATGCAAAGACACAACTAATTGCTGGAAGTAAAATGAAATCCCCCAAATCGCGTTGCTTTGCTTAACTATACAAGCAAACACGGCTCAGCTGAAAACTGAAGCGAATGAATCGTGTTCTCGTTTTTTACTCGGCTGGCCGAGTTTGCTAATTTACGTTTCGTTAGCAAAAGCAAAGCAAAATCAAATGCAGCAAAATGCCTGGTTTTCACTAGGTCATATATGACGTCAAATATTGTCAAACAAATGAAAACGGGTTGGCATATTGTGTCAAATGCGTTTGCAGTCAGTTTTGACCGCTCGCTGTCATATAAAATGACAGCCATATGAAAACACTCAAATTGTAGTTTGCCAGCGCATTGGGCAACATTTGACACACAAAATTAATTTGCCAGCGTGTTGGCAAACTTGTTTCGTTTGTCAAGCTCACAGCTGATTCGCAGGGCCCCGGAGCGTGTCAAGGAGCGAAGAGCTAAGGAGCTATGGCTTTTTCACGGAGCGGAGCTGGAGCTCAAATTACAGGTAGAAGCTGGAAGTGGAGTTAAAAATCACTAGCTCTTTACATATATATATCTGTGGCCACAAGCAATAACCGCTTAAGTCGACTTAGGAACATTATTTCTTTTAAAACTCTATAGTTCTGTAAAAACCCCATTCTTATAACTTAATTCAATAAAAAGATATAAATAAAAACCTATAGGCTGTTATGGTACAGCTTTCGACTATCGAGTGCGTTTTGTGGCGCCCTATGCCACCAACAGCGATGATCTCCTTGGACAACCTGATCAGTCTCACCATCTCGCCGCAACACAGTGGCGGCGCAGGGCCTGCCCATCTGGGACTTGCGAGATAGTAAGGCGTCACTGGCTGACCAAAAAGCCATCGAGTCAGCACGTTGGGCGCCATCTGTTATGGTTAGCATTCGAATATCGAGTGGAGCAGCAATGCATGGCGGTCGGCATGATCTAGGGTTGCACTGTGGCTAGTCATTGTCGGCTGGGCGGGGTTCTTGCCTACATTGCTGTCCTGCGCCATAAACAGAAAAAATCATATCATGCCTTTTTGAAAATAACGAGAAAATCACACGAAAACAACATCCGGTTTGGCCGGATGCCACGGACGGACCGTTGAAAAATTAAAAAATTCAGAAGATAACCCGGAAAATCAAATTCAAAAGGCCAGACGTCAGTTAAATTTAAATAAATACGAACCGAGGGAAAAAGACGTTAAAATTTGAATATGAATTTTGAACGTACATATGTACGTTAAAATCAGACGGACGTTAGCAAAACATTTAAACCGAAATTTAAATCGGACGGAAATACTGACAATCGACGGAAAAATTTAAAAATAGATGAGCGCACGTTAAATTTAAATAATCGCGGACGGACGAGAAAATAATCGTTGCACCAAAATGTAAATTTGAATGTACGTAGAAATCGATATGCACTGAATTTGAATAACCACTGTCAAAAAAAAAACTGTCAAAGTGAATTTAAATTTGAATATATATATATCGCAAAAAAAAATCGTTAAATTTGAATTTAATTTGAATCAACCGGAATGACCGATTATTAACAGGCATCTGAAAATACATAAAAGAAAGCTGAAATTTAAAATATATGAACAATCAAAAAAAAAGTTAAAGGCCGAACTCACAAGGGGGTGGCGTTGCTGATGTTGTTGCAGCGCTGGTGCGTTTTTGTCCCACCCTAATCCATGGTTACTGTCGCACCCGAATACCAGTAACCCCTTACCTGTGTTGCGCCGCCGGTGTTGTTGCAGCGCTGGTGCTTTTCGACCCACCCTCATCCATGGTCATCAGTGCACCTATGTTTTGATGACCCCATTCCTGAAATCCCTATGCCTTCTTAAATAAAGACAATCAGCACTCCCATTTTAAACTTACAATTTATTTATGATTCATTCTTCCTTTTAACTTATGTATATTTAAATCTTTACTTTTCTTGCATTTTGTGGTTAAATATCTGTGTACCACAGTTGGGCAAAATTTATTCGAATAAAAATAATAGATGAATAAATTTTTTTTTTTTTTTTTTTTTTTTTTTACTATTACTCAGTTGTTTTTTTTTGTTGTACCCTGAGTTTTTATTTATTATTTGCAATAACGAATAAACCTCAGAATAATTATTCGAATGAATTTATCTGAATAAAATTTGAAAAATAAATTTTTATTCAAATAATTATCTAAATAAAAATTTATTCGAATAATGCCCAAGTCTGCTGTGTACAAATTAAATAAATTAGGGCGCCCCTTTTTGATACATTCAAGCATTAGGGTGATCCGCAGTCAACCCCAGAAAAACATTATAACAAGCTTGCAATATTGAACATTAAGCTCGAGAAATACCTGAGTAAACTAAGGAAAAGGGACTAAAGAACAACTGTAGAGAGATCAAAATGACAGCCTTTTTTTTTTTTGTTTTTAGCTTATAAAACTCATTGTTACTTGGTACAAAAGGAAAATTTACTCGTAACAAGCGTGCTTGTGAATTAGCTCACGATCAAGCTTGTAAAAAGTGTTAATGCAATAAGCTTACAATGGACAATTGTTCTCAAGTCTTATTACATTCGCCTACCTTCTGTTCCGCCGGTAATCTACATAAATATGCACACGTGTGCTTCAATTCTAATTAATGAAAATAAAAAAATGAAATATAGATACAAAATAATATAAATAGCTTACGACCTAGGCTCCGGCGACTGGTGTTGACGTTGTTGTAGTTGTTGATGCTATGATGGCTGTTGTTGATGCTGTGGTGGCTATGGTGGTTACTGCTGCGATGCTGATAAAAATTTTTGTTGTTGTTGTTGCTGTTTACTTGTTATTATCATTGTTTCAAAAAAGAATTTTTCTTTTTGTTTTTTTTTCCTTTTTTTTTTTTGGTTTTATTGTACATTTAAAGGTGTTTATTTACCTAAGTCACCAATGTAGTTTTTCTTTTTTTTTTTGTCTTGAAACTTGCGTCTATTCGGTACCAGTTAAGGATTTGTTCTTTTTTTTTTTTTTGTTTTGTTTTGTATTTTAATTTCAAGCCTTAATTGCATATTTCTGGTCTACCATGGTGAAGTGATAACGTTGAGGGTTTATGACACTTTATATAATACTTAAGCTTTCTTGGTTCTTTTCTTTTCTTTTTTTTTTTCAACAAAAGCCGTTCTAGTAATTGGAGTTTTGCGGCATAATAAAAAGTATGTACATTAGACCTGGCGTTAATTTTTTTTTTCGGAATTTCAAATTCGGGTAGCGATCAAAATATGCGATTTGATGCCAAAAATGATGTAGCAAATTTTCAGGCTGATTGGACTGTGCCAACCCGTGCCATAATGAGGTCAAAGGTCAAAATTTTTGAAAAAGACCCAAATATATTTTTTCAATTAATTTTTTTATTTAATTAGATATACTATACGTAGTGGTCGCTGTGGTGCAGTGGGTAGAGTTTTCGCCTGCTATGCCAGAGGTCTCGGGTTCAAACCCCAGTCCGAGCAAACACCAAGAAAAATTTTTTAATTAGTAAAAATCCAATTATTGGGTTTTTTAAGAGCAGCGGTCATCTCTCGGCAGTGGGCGGCATACCCTCCGAGTGTATTTCTGCCATGAAAAGCTTCTCACAAAAAAATGTATTCGCCGTTCGGAGCCGGCATAAAACTGTAGGCCCACCCAATTAGTAGGAAAAACAAAAAACCTCAAATTGGGAGAGAAGCTTGGCCATAAAACACGTCAGAGTTATAATAGCGCCATTGTATTATTATAATATTATACGTAGTGCTGCTACTTTTTGCATGAATCTGATTTATTCTCTATTTTTCTTAACATTAGCTGTAATACTTCACTTTTCTGACAATTTCTAGTAAAACTGTTGCCTGAAATGAGCGTCACTGTTCCTACAGGGAAGTAAATTGCCAAACAGCTAATCGTTTGACAGTTTTACCAGAAGTAGTCAGCAGATGTAGTCTTTTGATTAAAACTTGCAACTCTCTGACTGGAGAGATTAATTTTCAAACTTGAATAATGGCTCAGAAGACAAATTTATCGTTGAAACCGCTGCGGTCTGCTGACACAAATGTATACTTATTTGGTAAATGTGAACCCAAAATTTGGTGTAAAATTACCATCAAAACAGCAAGTACTTTAAATGAAAGCTCAAGATTGGTGTTGGATGAAGTATTGCCTTTTTGGGAAAAAAGCTAGAGTCATCGCGTATTAATAATATAGATCCTATCGGTGATGATATTTCCCCTTTTAAAAAAGTGTGTATAAGTGTTGATGAATTACAATTATTCACATCCAAAGATTTAAGTTCTTTTGTAACTACCAACACAAAAAGTTTTTTTCCCGTTAGGAAATTTCAATAGATTTCTTACGCTTAGATCCATCAAATTCGCCAAAAAATGAAGCATTTTGTAAACGGGAACAGATCATCAAATGCAGTATTATTTGATTTTTTATCAAAGGGTAAGAGTTCTTGATTTTCTTTATATGTATTATTTATTGCGTACGTATATATACATATTTGGTTTCAATATTTTATACAAGAATATTTCAACATTTAAAAAGCATATTTATTAACAAATTTATTAACAGGTTTGTATATAAGAATGTAAATTTAATTTCAATTTTTATTTTGCAGTTTTCTTTAGATTTTCGTGCGTTACTAATTTTATATTCTTTAATTTTATTATTAATTTTATTATTTAAATACCTAATTCTGAAATAGGTTCTTTGCAGAAAAAAACGTTTTAGTATCTTTTCATATAAATTTAAATTTGTATTTACTAATAAATTTTGCATGTAACCGCACTTGTTTTTTCAGTTGCAAGTTCATAAGTCGTGCCAATATTCATAATTTCTAAACCACTGAAAATTTTTCAATGAAATTTCCAGGAGGTGTAATGGGAGTGTCTATTAACACATATATTTACTATTTTTTTATGAAAATGTTAATGGCTTTTCCTTTACGTGTTAATAAAAATTCCTCTCCTTCTGTATTTCTCCCACGGCTTTTAATTAAAAACACTGAATCTGATATTATGAAGAATATAACACGTAAATGTGCGTATTTTTATTTACATATATTAATATTAAAATTGAAAAAATTCGTTCTGTTACAATCGAAACCATGGTTACCATGCAAATAAAAAATAGCATAAATGGAGGATTTTTAGCATTGAGTATGGCAGCACGAAATGTCATAATCCATATAATTGTCAGGTGACTACTATGGCGACAAAACTTTTACGCTTACACTACTATCTTTTTTGTATAATGAGTATATCTAATTAAATAAAGAAATTAATTGAAAAAATGTTTTGGGTGTTTTTCAAAAATTTTGACCTTTGACCTCTTTATGGCACGGGTTGGCACCATCCGATCAGCCTGAAAATTTGCTACATCATTTTTGGCATCAAATCGCATATTTTGATCGCTACCCGAATTTGAAATTCAAAAAAAAAAAAATCCCCATATAACCAACGCCAGGTCTAATGTACATATATGTCACGCTTCTATATATCACGCGCCACATGCGAATTAATATATATTTACATATCGCTCGGCAATTTTCTTCGCTTTTTGGACATAACTACACAATTTGCGTATCACCAGTTTGCACTCTAAGGTGGCGACATGTATTTTTAAATTTTTTTTTCCGTATATTTTTTTTCTTACACTTATATATGTGTACATGTTCATACAATACTTTATTTATACAAATTTATGTATGTACATATGTACGTATATGAACATTCATATGCAGGTACATATAACTATTGTTTTTTTTTTTTTTTAAGAATTTCTAGTCTGTTTTAATAACGAAAATCGAAGTGATGGTAGATAAGACTCAAACTTTTTATAAAAAAAAAAGCACATCCAAAAATTAAATCGAGCACATTTTGCGGCATAAGAGGTAGCGCGCGAATTTTGACACCGACTTGACTTTTTCCCAGCTTGCTCGCCTGACTGCGACTTTACTCATCAACCACTTTTTCCAACTAATAATCGCTGTACTAAAAATTTTCTATCCAAGCGTGCCTTCCACCTTTTTATCTATCCAGTTTGGAAGAGTCCCGTTTTCTTTCGTTTATGTATGCATTAGGGTGAAAACAGAATCAAAACGTAGCGACAAGACACTACGTCAGCGACAGTCTGTCACGATTAAAATATATGCGCTATTATGGAAGCGATTACAACAAAGTCTACGCGTCGCAACGTCGTCCAACGACAAAATTACGTTGTCATCAACTTAGACTGATTTCTAATTTCGGTGACGAGGAAGAGTTGTCGCTGCGTTATGAAATATGAAAATTTTGACAACTCAATAATTCTGACGAGCTTTACAGAAAAAAAAAATAAATATTTAAACGCAATCAAACGTAATGAAAATCTAATGCATTACATTAATGAATTTAGCTATTTAGCTTATCATTTTGCGTTGAAAATTTATGATCTAAGCGAAAGAAAACCTCTAATTGTGACTTAAAAATTGTAATGTGGCTGCAACAGGCATATGTAGTGACAATCGTTGACACTTTTATCATGCTTTAATCGCTGAACTCGCACTGACATTATTACGTCCAGCGTCTGTCGCTGTCGCACCGTCGCGTCGCCTCGATTTGTCTTCAGCGTAAGGTGGCGTGACTGCCGCTTGTTCAGTGGCGTGATTTTACTGTAATTTGGATGTTCATATTCTGGTGTGACGCTAGCAATAACACAAGCGAGATGGAATGCGGTTGCCGGGACACACAAAAAAAATTACCAAAACTTTCGGAATAAAATGCCTCAAGCATTTTCCCCATGAAACTATCTCAAAAAAGTCGATTTTATTCGTGCCCTAGTAAATTTGCTACTGTAAAATTCTATTAGTGTGCGTTGGGGAATATTAATAGACAATGTTGTCTTACGCTCAAATCATAAAAATGGTAAGAGACAGGAAAATCTGATTAATGAAACAATAGTATAAATATGTGGTAAATAATTAATTAATTTTCTGTGAACTATCTAAATTTTAAAATTGTATGGATCGCATAAGAACATTTTATAATATGTACATTTGAAAGTACTAAGTCACCGAATAACCATGTGTTACGTATTTTCACAATAAGAAGTGTTCATGGCAACCCTGGAGAACCAGTTTCTCCATCACCAATACATGTGCATACCTCGCCATTGGAACGATTGTTAAGGTTGAGATGGGAAATTTGAGTTAAGCTTTCCCCATGAAAGGCCTACTTATAGAGGTTGGCTCGAAAGCTTGCCTATTTGCAAATAAGAAAAATTTTCATGCAATCTATATAGATTGAGATCTGGAAATTACAGCAAAACCATATAACCATCTAGAAGAATAAAAAGAAATCAATGTAAATTTCGGATACAATTACTTATTTAAAATTTGTTTAGACTCTTAGTGGAGGAAGAGGAGAATTAATTACAGGATTTTGAATAAAAAAAAAGGTTACATTTAAGATATCTAGTAACTGAATAAGAAAATACAAAACGTTAGAACACCACCAGTGGTGAATGAAATTTACTCGAACAAGGAAATGGCTCCTGTCAAAAAAAAATTGTCAGCTGTTGCCATCGAGACAACCTCATAAATCACCCTCGTCTCGCAGTGCGGCCACCTATTACACTAGCCCATAGCTCAAACATAAAAGGTCGATGCGAGGGAGAATCGCTCTTCTTCTTCTTGGCATATGTCACTTATTGTCTGTTGATTTGATTTTACAATCTTGCATGCCTTGTTCGCAGAAGTAGAATGCTAAGCTCAAGGTTTATCCAAAGAAGGTTATATTAGTTACGTTTTGATGTGTGTGTTTCCTTTAAAAAAAATGTCAACGTGAAAGAGGAGAGAAATTATTTTCAAAGCAAAAATTTTTCCCCAATCGGTTCTATCTGACGTTCGCACTTTTTTTGCACACGTACCCAATTGCAATCAGCTTATCTGCCGCGAAATCCTTCTTTAAACAATCCTTGCTAAGTTGTGTGTTCACTTCTTTTTCCCTGCTTTTGACATTTGAAACAAGCCGCCTAGCGTCAATCGCATATTCTGCCTCCCATGCGACGACCTGTTTAGTTTGGCCACGCGTCAACCATTCTTCTTCACCATGTCAGCACGTCGGCCATTATGAAATGGAAGTTATTGGAAAAGTACTAAGAAAAAAACTACTGAAATAGTGGTGCTGCCACACAAACAGAATTGAGCAACCGAAATTAACCCGTTTATGATCGATATCAGTGTTGATATCGATAGCAAACCATAACAGGCCTGCTTCGCTTCGAAGACCTGACGAGGGAGCGAACAGGAAAAATGGTTTGCCTGTAAGGTTGTCGCGAGAATACTCAACCGTTAACTACGTGGGGACCGACTCACCCCTAGATAAGAGTCTCAAATTCTACCACAGCTAACCGGGCAACAGAGGCTCCATCAGGTGATACCAAAAAAACGTATGCTATATGAACGTGCAATCTAGTAGTGTATGAAAATCCGAGAATAATTGAAAGTCAGGTATAAAAAAAAATTCATTTGGTAAAAAAAACCAAAATGCGTAAGTCCGGTGTTGCGGTGTTTCTCTATTGGCTTAGGCCAGAGAAGCCTACTCCCCCCTAGGAGCCCTCCTCCTAGGTGCCGATCTTGGTCGGTCTTAACAACCTGTCCCCCCCGGCTGATCCAACCCCGCACGCTGGACCCAGGACAGGCGGTCTTGAAAAAGACCCTTGGTCCGCTGGTTTCTCGCCCCCCGGAATGGGCTTTACAAAAAAAATTAAATTATTTTGTTTCCTATTTTAAGGCTTCGCGGCCTTAGACATTTTTTTACAGGAGAACGCGTCTAAACTCCGAATACAATCACCCTATCAGCTGGTCTATGGTCCCTAACCTCGCGAAGCTGGACAAAAAAAACTTTAACAGGAAAATCATCAATACTCCGTTTGAATAGACATTTTTGTATTGGAGAACTCGTCAAAACTCCGTAAGGTTAGGCATTTGATAAAGGAGAACTCGCCAAAACTCCATAAAACTAGACATTTTAATTTGGGAGAACTCGTCAAAACTCCGTATAAGCAGACCAATTGGAATATGGACTGCTAGATGGTCCACGGTTCCCGGTGGGAGCGCTTGTGATCCACCTATTATTATAACTGCTCGGGGAGGATACTGGGCGAATTGTCCCCGACCGCCAAGACGCCCAGCGGAGTCTTATTGAGGACGAATATCAGAAGCATTGAATCGTCCTATTAATCTCCCTGTTAAGTCTTCTAAGTCATACAGTGCATTGCCCACTTTTCCACGAACTCGACACTTGACTCTATCATTTGCCTGCGCTAAGTTTTTACAGATTTCCTCGTTTGCGTCCGTTCAGTCGACTGCTGACACTTTTGGGACATTTAAACAAAATCGAACGTATGAGCGCTTCAAAAAAACAAGGCACGCTTGAATGGTCGTATGAGATCTTAAGCAATTAACTGCCTAAATAAAATCACGTTTGGTGTTAAAGTCCAAATGCAAATATTTATACAATTAACGAAATTTAAATCTCTATCTCGATTAAAAATTATGTCGTATCCAAAAGAAAATAACAACCTTTGGTTTTTGTGTTTGGCGAGCTTTCAGCGAATATTGATATTGATTATTTGCTATTTAAATCTCCATGCCGGTAAAAATTATGTCATATCCAAGAAATTATAATACGTTGTCGCGTTTGGTGAGAAAAAAAAATCAAGCAATAATTGTAATAATTATTTGCGATTAAAAAAAAATTATCTTAAATTTTAACTAACAATATCGATTCAAAATGACTTCGCTTATCAAAAAAAAATTTGTATAAATAAACGTGTTCATATACGTGAATATGTAAATGTAAAAAGATATACAATGCAAAATATATATATATGTTCGTTATTCAATGGGAATGCTGACCTCCCATTATAAAAGGCACAGGTTACAGAATAAAAAAAAATATATATAAACCCCCTTGAAAAACAAAAAAATTAAGACAGTGTGTGCCAACTGGTCTCCAGCGCACCAACCGCAATGCAGGGTTGCTCGGAAGCTAAATCCCTGAGACAGGCTGGCTAACTAAAGATAGTTAGCAATAACAAAAAAAAATTTAAATTTTGCGAAATACTAACCTATCTCCGCCGCAATGAAAGGAACGGTTTGAATCCGCTATCCCCAGACTTGCGGAGATAGACAATACATCCTTCGGTCTCAGCTCAGCTCATCGCCATGAAGTGGTGCTAAATGTTCCAAGGCACCCAACTCAGGCATGAGATGACCTGAGGCCTGCATCGCATAACAAAAGAAAAAGACAAAACAAAAGAAATTTGCAAAATACCCTCCTAATCTCCGCCGCAATGAAAGGAACAGCTAGAGGCTGCTTTCCCCAGACTTGCGGAGATGAAAAGTACTAACTCAGGTCTCAGACCAACCCATCGCAATGAAAGTGGCGCTAGGTGCAACCAACTCAGACGCGGAATGGCTGAGGCCTAAATTGCAAAAAAGAATCACGAAAACAAAAAAAAAATTAAAAGGACGAATTTTCCTTGTGACCAACATCCTTGGCTCCGCCGCAATGAAAGGCACGGTTTGAAGCCGCTACCCCAGACTTGCGAAGAAGGATTTGTTAGCTTAGGATCCAACTCAACTCATCGCAATGAAGGCGGTGTTCGAATCACCACCCCAGACGCGAGATGAGCTAGGCCCCAAAAGAAAAAAAAAAAAAATCCGATACACAAAACTGCACAAAAGACATATTCGGCAAAAAGAAATAAAAATAAATACTGAATCTAGCGGACATGCCCCTCGGACGACAGTGAAAACAAATTTATATTACAAAAAAAATAAGTGCGTTCACCACTGCCTCTCCGGGTGAAATGCAAAAAAAACAGACAAAATGACGTTAAGTCTCGTGGAGCCCTGAGCTACTGACACCAATGACTCTCCAATCATCCCGATCAATCTCGTCATTCCGCCGCAACGCAGTGGCGGCTACTGAGGCTGCCAATCTGGGACTTGCGGAATAATGAAACTTCACTGAACGACCAGAAAACCACCGAAGCCAGCACCCCAGGACACCACGTTGGGCGCCATCTGTTATGGTACAGCTTTCGACTATCGAGTGCGTTTTGTGGCGCCCTATGCCACCAACAGCGATGATCTCCTTGGACAACCTGATCAGTCTCACCATCTCGCCGCAACACAGTGGCGGCGCAGGGCCTGCCCATCTGGGACTTGCGAGATAGTAAGGCGTCACTGGCTGACCAAAAAGCCATCGAGTCAGCACGTTGGGCGCCATCTGTTATGGTTAGCATTCGAATATCGAGTGGAGCAGCAATGCATGGCGGTCGGCATGATCTAGGGTTGCACTGTGGCTAGTCATTGTCGGCTGGGCGGGGTTCTTGCCTACATTGCTGTCCTGCGCCATAAACAGAAAAAATCATATCATGCCTTTTTGAAAATAACGAGAAAATCACACGAAAACAACATCCGGTTTGGCCGGATGCCACGGACGGACCGTTGAAAAATTAAAAAATTCAGAAGATAACCCGGAAAATCAAATTCAAAAGGCCAGACGTCAGTTAAATTTAAATAAATACGAACCGAGGGAAAAAGACGTTAAAATTTGAATATGAATTTTGAACGTACATATGTACGTTAAAATCAGACGGACGTTAGCAAAACATTTAAACCGAAATTTAAATCGGACGGAAATACTGACAATCGACGGAAAAATTTAAAAATAGATGAGCGCACGTTAAATTTAAATAATCGCGGACGGACGAGAAAATAATCGTTGCACCAAAATGTAAATTTGAATGTACGTAGAAATCGATATGCACTGAATTTGAATAACCACTGTCAAAAAAAAAACTGTCAAAGTGAATTTAAATTTGAATATATATATATCGCAAAAAAAAATCGTTAAATTTGAATTTAATTTGAATCAACCGGAATGACCGATTATTAACAGGCATCTGAAAATACATAAAAGAAAGCTGAAATTTAAAATATATGAACAATCAAAAAAAAAGTTAAAGGCCGAACTCACAAGGGGGTGGCGTTGCTGATGTTGTTGCAGCGCTGGTGCGTTTTTGTCCCACCCTAATCCATGGTTACTGTCGCACCCGAATACCAGTAACCCCTTACCTGTGTTGCGCCGCCGGTGTTGTTGCAGCGCTGGTGCTTTTCGACCCACCCTCATCCATGGTCATCAGTGCACCTATGTTTTGATGACCCCATTCCTGAAATCCCTATGCCTTCTTAAATAAAGACAATCAGCACTCCCATTTTAAACTTACAATTTATTTATGATTCATTCTTCCTGTTAACTTATGTATATTTAAATCTTTACTTTTCTTGCATTTTGTGGTTAAATATCTGTGTACCACAGTTGGGCAAAATTTATTCGAATAAAAATAATAGATGAATAAATTTTTTTTTTTTTTTTTTTTTTTTTTACTATTACTCAGTTGTTTTTTTTTGTTGTACCCTGAGTTTTTATTTATTATTTGCAATAACGAATAAACCTCAGAATAATTATTCGAATGAATTTATCTGAATAAAATTTGAAAAATAAATTTTTATTCAAATAATTATCTAAATAAAAATTTATTCGAATAATGCCCAAGTCTGCTGTGTACAAATTAAATAAATTAGGGCGCCCCTTTTTGATACATTCAAGCATTAGGGTGATCCGCAGTCAACCCCAGAAAAACATTATAACAAGCTTGCAATATTGAACATTAAGCTCGAGAAATACCTGAGTAAACTAAGGAAAAGGGACTAAAGAACAACTGTAGAGAGATCAAAATGACAGCCTTTTTTTTTTTTGTTTTTAGCTTATAAAACTCATTGTTACTTGGTACAAAAGGAAAATTTACTCGTAACAAGCGTGCTTGTGAATTAGCTCACGATCAAGCTTGTAAAAAGTGTTAATGCAATAAGCTTACAATGGACAATTGTTCTCAAGTCTTATTACATTCGCCTACCTTCTGTTCCGCCGGTAATCTACATAAATATGCACACGTGTGCTTCAATTCTAATTAATGAAAATAAAAAAATGAAATATAGATACAAAATAATATAAATAGCTTACGACCTAGGCTCCGGCGACTGGTGTTGACGTTGTTGTAGTTGTTGATGCTATGATGGCTGTTGTTGATGCTGTGGTGGCTATGGTGGTTACTGCTGCGATGCTGATAAAAATTTTTGTTGTTGTTGTTGCTGTTTACTTGTTATTATCATTGTTTCAAAAAAAAATTTTTCTTTTTGTTTTTTTTTCCTTTTTTTTTTTTTGGTTTTATTGTACATTTAAAGGTGTTTATTTACCTAAGTCACCAATGTAGTTTTTCTTTTTTTTTTTGTCTTGAAACTTGCGTCTATTCGGTACCAGTTAAGGATTTGTTCTTTTTTTTTTTTTTGTTTTGTTTTGTATTTTAATTTCAAGCCTTAATTGCATATTTCTGGTCTACCATGGTGAAGTGATAACGTTGAGGGTTTATGACACTTTATATAATACTTAAGCTTTCTTGGTTCTTTTCTTTTCTTTTTTTTTTTCAACAAAAGCCGTTCTAGTAATTGGAGTTTTGCGGCATAATAAAAAGTATGTACATATATGTCACGCTTCTATATATCACGCGCCACATGCGAATTAATATATATTTACATATCGCTCGGCAATTTTCTTCGCTTTTTGGACATAACTACACAATTTGCGTATCACCAGTTTGCACTCTAAGGTGGCGACATGTATTTTTAAATTTTTTTTTCCGTATATTTTTTTTCTTACACTTATATATGTGTACATGTTCATACAATACTTTATTTATACAAATTTATGTATGTACATATGTACGTATATGAACATTCATATGCAGGTACATATAACTATTGTTTTTTTTTTTTTTTTAAGAATTTCTAGTCTGTTTTAATAACGAAAATCGAAGTGATGGTAGATAAGACTCAAACTTTTTATAAAAAAAAAAGCACATCCAAAAATTAAATCGAGCACATTTTGCGGCATAAGAGGTAGCGCGCGAATTTTGACACCGACTTGACTTTTTCCCAGCTTGCTCGCCTGACTGCGACTTTACTCATCAACCACTTTTTCCAACTAATAATCGCTGTACTAAAAATTTTCTATCCAAGCGTGCCTTCCACCTTTTTATCTATCCAGTTTGGAAGAGTCCCGTTTTCTTTCGTTTATGTATGCATTAGGGTGAAAACAGAATCAAAACGTAGCGACAAGACACTACGTCAGCGACAGTCTGTCACGATTAAAATATATGCGCTATTATGGAAGCGATTACAACAAAGTCTACGCGTCGCAACGTCGTCCAACGACAAAATTACGTTGTCATCAACTTAGACTGATTTCTAATTTCGGTGACGAGGAAGAGTTGTCGCTGCGTTATGAAATATGAAAATTTTGACAACTCAATAATTCTGACGAGCTTTACAGAAAAAAAAAATAAATATTTAAACGCAATCAAACGTAATGAAAATCTAATGCATTACATTAATGAATTTAGCTATTTAGCTTATCATTTTGCGTTGAAAATTTATGATCTAAGCGAAAGAAAACCTCTAATTGTGACTTAAAAATTGTAATGTGGCTGCAACAGGCATATGTAGTGACAATCGTTGACACTTTTATCATGCTTTAATCGCTGAACTCGCACTGACATTATTACGTCCAGCGTCTGTCGCTGTCGCACCGTCGCGTCGCCTCGATTTGTCTTCAGCGTAAGGTGGCGTGACTGCCGCTTGTTCAGTGGCGTGATTTTACTGTAATTTGGATGTTCATATTCTGGTGTGACGCTAGCAATAACACAAGCGAGATGGAATGCGGTTGCCGGGACACACAAAAAAAATTACCAAAACTTTCGGAATAAAATGCCTCAAGCATTTTCCCCATGAAACTATCTCAAAAAAGTCGATTTTATTCGTGCCCTAGTAAATTTGCTACTGTAAAATTCTATTAGTGTGCGTTGGGGAATATTAATAGACAATGTTGTCTTACGCTCAAATCATAAAAATGGTAAGAGACAGGAAAATCTGATTAATGAAACAATAGTATAAATATGTGGTAAATAATTAATTAATTTTCTGTGAACTATCTAAATTTTAAAATTGTATGGATCGCATAAGAACATTTTATAATATGTACATTTGAAAGTACTAAGTCACCGAATAACCATGTGTTACGTATTTTCACAATAAGAAGTGTTCATGGCAACCCTGGAGAACCAGTTTCTCCATCACCAATACATGTGCATACCTCGCCATTGGAACGATTGTTAAGGTTGAGATGGGAAATTTGAGTTAAGCTTTCCCCATGAAAGGCCTACTTATAGAGGTTGGCTCGAAAGCTTGCCTATTTGCAAATAAGAAAAATTTTCATGCAATCTATATAGATTGAGATCTGGAAATTACAGCAAAACCATATAACCATCTAGAAGAATAAAAAGAAATCAATGTAAATTTCGGATACAATTACTTATTTAAAATTTGTTTAGACTCTTAGTGGAGGAAGAGGAGAATTAATTACAGGATTTTGAATAAAAAAAAAGGTTACATTTAAGATATCTAGTAACTGAATAAGAAAATACAAAACGTTAGAACACCACCAGTGGTGAATGAAATTTACTCGAACAAGGAAATGGCTCCTGTCAAAAAAAAATTGTCAGCTGTTGCCATCGAGACAACCTCATAAATCACCCTCGTCTCGCAGTGCGGCCACCTATTACACTAGCCCATAGCTCAAACATACAAGGTCGATGCGAGGGAGAATCGCTCTTCTTCTTCTTGGCATATGTCACTTATTGTCTGTTGATTTGATTTTACAATCTTGCATGCCTTGTTCGCAGAAGTAGAATGCTAAGCTCAAGGTTTATCCAAAGAAGGTTATATTAGTTACGTTTTGATGTGTGTGTTTCCTTTAAAAAAAATGTCAACGTGAAAGAGGAGAGAAATTATTTTCAAAGCAAAAATTTTTCCCCAATCGGTTCTATCTGACGTTCGCACTTTTTTTGCACACGTACCCAATTGCAATCAGCTTATCTGCCGCGAAATCCTTCTTTAAACAATCCTTGCTAAGTTGTGTGTTCACTTCTTTTTCCCTGCTTTTGACATTTGAAACAAGCCGCCTAGCGTCAATCGCATATTCTGCCTCCCATGCGACGACCTGTTTAGTTTGGCCACGCGTCAACCATTCTTCTTCACCATGTCAGCACGTCGGCCATTATGAAATGGAAGTTATTGGAAAAGTACTAAGAAAAAAACTACTGAAATAGTGGTGCTGCCACACAAACAGAATTGAGCAACCGAAATTAACCCGTTTATGATCGATATCAGTGTTGATATCGATAGCAAACCATAACAGGCCTGCTTCGCTTCGAAGACCTGACGAGGGAGCGAACAGGAAAAATGGTTTGCCTGTAAGGTTGTCGCGAGAATACTCAACCGTTAACTACGTGGGGACCGACTCACCCCTAGATAAGAGTCTCAAATTCTACCACAGCTAACCGGGCAACAGAGGCTCCATCAGGTGATACCAAAAAAACGTATGCTATATGAACGTGCAATCTAGTAGTGTATGAAAATCCGAGAATAATTGAAAGTCAGGTATAAAAAAAAATTCATTTGGTAAAAAAAAACCAAAATGCGTAAGTCCGGTGTTGCGGTGTTTCTCTATTGGCTTAGGCCAGAGAAGCCTACTCCCCCCTAGGAGCCCTCCTCCTAGGTGCCGATCTTGGTCGGTCTTAACAACCTGTCCCCCCCGGCTGATCCAACCCCGCACGCTGGACCCAGGACAGGCGGTCTTGAAAAAGACCCTTGGTCCGCTGGTTTCTCGCCCCCCGGAATGGGCTTTACAAAAAAAATTAAATTATTTTGTTTCCTATTTTAAGGCTTCGCGGCCTTAGACATTTTTTTACAGGAGAACGCGTCTAAACTCCGAATACAATCACCCTATCAGCTGGTCTATGGTCCCTAACCTCGCGAAGCTGGACAAAAAAAACTTTAACAGGAAAATCATCAATACTCCGTTTGAATAGACATTTTTGTATTGGAGAACTCGTCAAAACTCCGTAAGGTTAGGCATTTGATAAAGGAGAACTCGCCAAAACTCCATAAAACTAGACATTTTAATTTGGGAGAACTCGTCAAAACTCCGTATAAGCAGACCAATTGGAATATGGACTGCTAGATGGTCCACGGTTCCCGGTGGGAGCGCTTGTGATCCACCTATTATTATAACTGCTCGGGGAGGATACTGGGCGAATTGTCCCCGACCGCCAAGACGCCCAGCGGAGTCTTATTGAGGACGAATATCAGAAGCATTGAATCGTCCTATTAATCTCCCTGTTAAGTCTTCTAAGTCATACAGTGCATTGCCCACTTTTCCACGAACTCGACACTTGACTCTATCATTTGCCTGCGCTAAGTTTTTACAGATTTCCTCGTTTGCGTCCGTTCAGTCGACTGCTGACACTTTTGGGACATTTAAACAAAATCGAACGTATGAGCGCTTCAAAAAAACAAGGCACGCTTGAATGGTCGTATGAGATCTTAAGCAATTAACTGCCTAAATAAAATCACGTTTGGTGTTAAAGTCCAAATGCAAATATTTATACAATTAACGAAATTTAAATCTCTATCTCGATTAAAAATTATGTCGTATCCAAAAGAAAATAACAACCTTTGGTTTTTGTGTTTGGCGAGCTTTCAGCGAATATTGATATTGATTATTTGCTATTTAAATCTCCATGCCGGTAAAAATTATGTCATATCCAAGAAATTATAATACGTTGTCGCGTTTGGTGAGAAAAAAAAATCAAGCAATAATTGTAATAATTATTTGCGATTAAAAAAAAATTATCTTAAATTTTAACTAACAATATCGATTCAAAATGACTTCGCTTATCAAAAAAAAATTTGTATAAATAAACGTGTTCATATACGTGAATATGTAAATGTAAAAAGATATACAATGCAAAATATATATATATGTTCGTTATTCAATGGGAATGCTGACCTCCCATTATAAAAGGCACAGGTTACAGAATAAAAAAAAATATATATAAACCCCCTTGAAAAACAAAAAAATTAAGACAGTGTGTGCCAACTGGTCTCCAGCGCACCAACCGCAATGCAGGGTTGCTCGGAAGCTAAATCCCTGAGACAGGCTGGCTAACTAAAGATAGTTAGCAATAACAAAAAAAAATTTAAATTTTGCGAAATACTAACCTATCTCCGCCGCAATGAAAGGAACGGTTTGAATCCGCTATCCCCAGACTTGCGGAGATAGACAATACATCCTTCGGTCTCAGCTCAGCTCATCGCCATGAAGTGGTGCTAAATGTTCCAAGGCACCCAACTCAGGCATGAGATGACCTGAGGCCTGCATCGCATAACAAAAGAAAAAGACAAAACAAAAGAAATTTGCAAAATACCCTCCTAATCTCCGCCGCAATGAAAGGAACAGCTAGAGGCTGCTTTCCCCAGACTTGCGGAGATGAAAAGTACTAACTCAGGTCTCAGACCAACCCATCGCAATGAAAGTGGCGCTAGGTGCAACCAACTCAGACGCGGAATGGCTGAGGCCTAAATTGCAAAAAAGAATCACGAAAACAAAAAAAAAATTAAAAGGACGAATTTTCCTTGTGACCAACATCCTTGGCTCCGCCGCAATGAAAGGCACGGTTTGAAGCCGCTACCCCAGACTTGCGAAGAAGGATTTGTTAGCTTAGGATCCAACTCAACTCATCGCAATGAAGGCGGTGTTCGAATCACCACCCCAGACGCGAGATGAGCTAGGCCCCAAAAGAAAAAAAAAAAAAATCCGATACACAAAACTGCACAAAAGACATATTCGGCAAAAAGAAATAAAAATAAATACTGAATCTAGCGGACATGCCCCTCGGACGACAGTGAAAACAAATTTATATTACAAAAAAAATAAGTGCGTTCACCACTGCCTCTCCGGGTGAAATGCAAAAAAAACAGACAAAATGACGTTAAGTCTCGTGGAGCCCTGAGCTACTGACACCAATGACTCTCCAATCATCCCGATCAATCTCGTCATTCCGCCGCAACGCAGTGGCGGCTACTGAGGCTGCCAATCTGGGACTTGCGGAATAATGAAACTTCACTGAACGACCAGAAAACCACCGAAGCCAGCACCCCAGGACACCACGTTGGGCGCCATCTGTTATGGTACAGCTTTCGACTATCGAGTGCGTTTTGTGGCGCCCTATGCCACCAACAGCGATGATCTCCTTGGACAACCTGATCAGTCTCACCATCTCGCCGCAACACAGTGGCGGCGCAGGGCCTGCCCATCTGGGACTTGCGAGATAGTAAGGCGTCACTGGCTGACCAAAAAGCCATCGAGTCAGCACGTTGGGCGCCATCTGTTATGGTTAGCATTCGAATATCGAGTGGAGCAGCAATGCATGGCGGTCGGCATGATCTAGGGTTGCACTGTGGCTAGTCATTGTCGGCTGGGCGGGGTTCTTGCCTACATTGCTGTCCTGCGCCATAAACAGAAAAAATCATATCATGCCTTTTTGAAAATAACGAGAAAATCACACGAAAACAACATCCGGTTTGGCCGGATGCCACGGACGGACCGTTGAAAAATTAAAAAATTCAGAAGATAACCCGGAAAATCAAATTCAAAAGGCCAGACGTCAGTTAAATTTAAATAAATACGAACCGAGGGAAAAAGACGTTAAAATTTGAATATGAATTTTGAACGTACATATGTACGTTAAAATCAGACGGACGTTAGCAAAACATTTAAACCGAAATTTAAATCGGACGGAAATACTGACAATCGACGGAAAAATTTAAAAATAGATGAGCGCACGTTAAATTTAAATAATCGCGGACGGACGAGAAAATAATCGTTGCACCAAAATGTAAATTTGAATGTACGTAGAAATCGATATGCACTGAATTTGAATAACCACTGTCAAAAAAAAAACTGTCAAAGTGAATTTAAATTTGAATATATATATATCGCAAAAAAAAATCGTTAAATTTGAATTTAATTTGAATCAACCGGAATGACCGATTATTAACAGGCATCTGAAAATACATAAAAGAAAGCTGAAATTTAAAATATATGAACAATCAAAAAAAAAGTTAAAGGCCGAACTCACAAGGGGGTGGCGTTGCTGATGTTGTTGCAGCGCTGGTGCGTTTTTGTCCCACCCTAATCCATGGTTACTGTCGCACCCGAATACCAGTAACCCCTTACCTGTGTTGCGCCGCCGGTGTTGTTGCAGCGCTGGTGCTTTTCGACCCACCCTCATCCATGGTCATCAGTGCACCTATGTTTTGATGACCCCATTCCTGAAATCCCTATGCCTTCTTAAATAAAGACAATCAGCACTCCCATTTTAAACTTACAATTTATTTATGATTCATTCTTCCTTTTAACTTATGTATATTTAAATCTTTACTTTTCTTGCATTTTGTGGTTAAATATCTGTGTACCACAGTTGGGCAAAATTTATTCGAATAAAAATAATAGATGAATAAATTTTTTTTTTTTTTTTTTTTTTTTTTACTATTACTCAGTTGTTTTTTTTTGTTGTACCCTGAGTTTTTATTTATTATTTGCAATAACGAATAAACCTCAGAATAATTATTCGAATGAATTTATCTGAATAAAATTTGAAAAATAAATTTTTATTCAAATAATTATCTAAATAAAAATTTATTCGAATAATGCCCAAGTCTGCTGTGTACAAATTAAATAAATTAGGGCGCCCCTTTTTGATACATTCAAGCATTAGGGTGATCCGCAGTCAACCCCAGAAAAACATTATAACAAGCTTGCAATATTGAACATTAAGCTCGAGAAATACCTGAGTAAACTAAGGAAAAGGGACTAAAGAACAACTGTAGAGAGATCAAAATGACAGCCTTTTTTTTTTTTGTTTTTAGCTTATAAAACTCATTGTTACTTGGTACAAAAGGAAAATTTACTCGTAACAAGCGTGCTTGTGAATTAGCTCACGATCAAGCTTGTAAAAAGTGTTAATGCAATAAGCTTACAATGGACAATTGTTCTCAAGTCTTATTACATTCGCCTACCTTCTGTTCCGCCGGTAATCTACATAAATATGCACACGTGTGCTTCAATTCTAATTAATGAAAATAAAAAAATGAAATATAGATACAAAATAATATAAATAGCTTACGACCTAGGCTCCGGCGACTGGTGTTGACGTTGTTGTAGTTGTTGATGCTATGATGGCTGTTGTTGATGCTGTGGTGGCTATGGTGGTTACTGCTGCGATGCTGATAAAAATTTTTGTTGTTGTTGTTGCTGTTTACTTGTTATTATCATTGTTTCAAAAAAAAATTTTTCTTTTTGTTTTTTTTTCCTTTTTTTTTTTTTGGTTTTATTGTACATTTAAAGGTGTTTATTTACCTAAGTCACCAATGTAGTTTTTCTTTTTTTTTTTGTCTTGAAACTTGCGTCTATTCGGTACCAGTTAAGGATTTGTTCTTTTTTTTTTTTTTGTTTTGTTTTGTATTTTAATTTCAAGCCTTAATTGCATATTTCTGGTCTACCATGGTGAAGTGATAACGTTGAGGGTTTATGACACTTTATATAATACTTAAGCTTTCTTGGTTCTTTTCTTTTCTTTTTTTTTTTCAACAAAAGCCGTTCTAGTAATTGGAGTTTTGCGGCATAATAAAAAGTATGTACATATATGTCACGCTTCTATATATCACGCGCCACATGCGAATTAATATATATTTACATATCGCTCGGCAATTTTCTTCGCTTTTTGGACATAACTACACAATTTGCGTATCACCAGTTTGCACTCTAAGGTGGCGACATGTATTTTTAAATTTTTTTTTCCGTATATTTTTTTTCTTACACTTATATATGTGTACATGTTCATACAATACTTTATTTATACAAATTTATGTATGTACATATGTACGTATATGAACATTCATATGCAGGTACATATAACTATTGTTTTTTTTTTTTTTTAAGAATTTCTAGTCTGTTTTAATAACGAAAATCGAAGTGATGGTAGATAAGACTCAAACTTTTTATAAAAAAAAAAGCACATCCAAAAATTAAATCGAGCACATTTTGCGGCATAAGAGGTAGCGCGCGAATTTTGACACCGACTTGACTTTTTCCCAGCTTGCTCGCCTGACTGCGACTTTACTCATCAACCACTTTTTCCAACTAATAATCGCTGTACTAAAAATTTTCTATCCAAGCGTGCCTTCCACCTTTTTATCTATCCAGTTTGGAAGAGTCCCGTTTTCTTTCGTTTATGTATGCATTAGGGTGAAAACAGAATCAAAACGTAGCGACAAGACACTACGTCAGCGACAGTCTGTCACGATTAAAATATATGCGCTATTATGGAAGCGATTACAACAAAGTCTACGCGTCGCAACGTCGTCCAACGACAAAATTACGTTGTCATCAACTTAGACTGATTTCTAATTTCGGTGACGAGGAAGAGTTGTCGCTGCGTTATGAAATATGAAAATTTTGACAACTCAATAATTCTGACGAGCTTTACAGAAAAAAAAAATAAATATTTAAACGCAATCAAACGTAATGAAAATCTAATGCATTACATTAATGAATTTAGCTATTTAGCTTATCATTTTGCGTTGAAAATTTATGATCTAAGCGAAAGAAAACCTCTAATTGTGACTTAAAAATTGTAATGTGGCTGCAACAGGCATATGTAGTGACAATCGTTGACACTTTTATCATGCTTTAATCGCTGAACTCGCACTGACATTATTACGTCCAGCGTCTGTCGCTGTCGCACCGTCGCGTCGCCTCGATTTGTCTTCAGCGTAAGGTGGCGTGACTGCCGCTTGTTCAGTGGCGTGATTTTACTGTAATTTGGATGTTCATATTCTGGTGTGACGCTAGCAATAACACAAGCGAGATGGAATGCGGTTGCCGGGACACACAAAAAAAATTACCAAAACTTTCGGAATAAAATGCCTCAAGCATTTTCCCCATGAAACTATCTCAAAAAAGTCGATTTTATTCGTGCCCTAGTAAATTTGCTACTGTAAAATTCTATTAGTGTGCGTTGGGGAATATTAATAGACAATGTTGTCTTACGCTCAAATCATAAAAATGGTAAGAGACAGGAAAATCTCATTAATGAAACAATAGTATAAATATGTGGTAAATAATTAATTAATTTTCTGTGAACTATCTAAATTTTAAAATTGTATGGATCGCATAAGAACATTTTATAATATGTACATTTGAAAGTACTAAGTCACCGAATAACCATGTGTTACGTATTTTCACAATAAGAAGTGTTCATGGCAACCCTGGAGAACCAGTTTCTCCATCACCAATACATGTGCATACCTCGCCATTGGAACGATTGTTAAGGTTGAGATGGGAAATTTGAGTTAAGCTTTCCCCATGAAAGGCCTACTTATAGAGGTTGGCTCGAAAGCTTGCCTATTTGCAAATAAGAAAAATTTTCATGCAATCTATATAGATTGAGATCTGGAAATTACAGCAAAACCATATAACCATCTAGAAGAATAAAAAGAAATCAATGTAAATTTCGGATACAATTACTTATTTAAAATTTGTTTAGACTCTTAGTGGAGGAAGAGGAGAATTAATTACAGGATTTTGAATAAAAAAAAAGGTTACATTTAAGATATCTAGTAACTGAATAAGAAAATACAAAACGTTAGAACACCACCAGTGGTGAATGAAATTTACTCGAACAAGGAAATGGCTCCTGTCAAAAAAAAATTGTCAGCTGTTGCCATCGAGACAACCTCATAAATCACCCTCGTCTCGCAGTGCGGCCACCTATTACACTAGCCCATAGCTCAAACATACAAGGTCGATGCGAGGGAGAATCGCTCTTCTTCTTCTTGGCATATGTCACTTATTGTCTGTTGATTTGATTTTACAATCTTGCATGCCTTGTTCGCAGAAGTAGAATGCTAAGCTCAAGGTTTATCCAAAGAAGGTTATATTAGTTACGTTTTGATGTGTGTGTTTCCTTTAAAAAAAATGTCAACGTGAAAGAGGAGAGAAATTATTTTCAAAGCAAAAATTTTTCCCCAATCGGTTCTATCTGACGTTCGCACTTTTTTTGCACACGTACCCAATTGCAATCAGCTTATCTGCCGCGAAATCCTTCTTTAAACAATCCTTGCTAAGTTGTGTGTTCACTTCTTTTTCCCTGCTTTTGACATTTGAAACAAGCCGCCTAGCGTCAATCGCATATTCTGCCTCCCATGCGACGACCTGTTTAGTTTGGCCACGCGTCAACCATTCTTCTTCACCATGTCAGCACGTCGGCCATTATGAAATGGAAGTTATTGGAAAAGTACTAAGAAAAAAACTACTGAAATAGTGGTGCTGCCACACAAACAGAATTGAGCAACCGAAATTAACCCGTTTATGATCGATATCAGTGTTGATATCGATAGCAAACCATAACAAGGCTTAACTCACAATAGAGGTATATTAAACTTGCTATAACAGCCAAAGTAGATGTATATACTTAATGAAATTTCTGCATGACATTTTGTTTTATTTACAAAATTTGATCGTAACATTGTAAATGGCTCACTGATTTTGCGTCCATGGTTTTTAATCGATTTTTTTTGATTTGTTAAGAAACGCCTTCGAATAAAAATATAAAAATAAGATTTTCTGCACTGCCAACAAAAAAAATGCCGAAGAAAACCACAATTTCTTCTTTTAAATTGAAAAAGTAAAACTGACAATGTGTCAGACTTGGGTTTTACCGAAATTTATAAATTTACGCAACAAAATCGTTCGGTAAAGTGATAAACTTTGCTTAAATATATTTTCATACAAATTTTGACAGATAATTTATCACAATTAATATTTTATCACTCTACCGCATTTACCAGCAGCTTACCACTTTAGATGAAGACCCTTAATATTTTATTGGAATTCATAAAAAAATTTAAATGAGCAAAAAATGTTTAAATGCATATAAAAATTTTGTAGATGTATTGAGCTTTGTACTTACAATACGAGAGCGTTGAGCAGGCCTGCTATAGAGAATAAAGGTAGGTTTAAAAACGAAGATGGTTTTAAAGCGATCCTAGGTTATGCCAAATAGTATCGAGTTTACCTTTATCTCAGGTAAGCGTTGAGCGTCTCTTTTCATCATTAAAAATAGTCGTATCTGATTTAAAACAGTCTTGTCGATTTGAAGCGGAGCCAATATATAAAAAATCGGAGCGACAACGGAGCCCTATGCAAAAAAAGGATGGGAGCTAATGCCTATATGACACTACGTTTTTTCTTGTTTTTTTTTGGTGTGGAATACCCATCGAAAGTCAAAATACAAAAACAATTCTTCTGTAGGTTGAAAAGAGGCAAAAACTCCCTCAAAAACAATTTGATTGACATTAAACGTCAAACTAAATGAAAATAATATTTATTTCAAGAATTAATTTTTTTGGAAATTTGAATTTAAATTACTGAAATAAAAGTTATGAAACTCAGATGGCAGAGTAGCTGTGTATTCCATGTTATAAAGAGAAGCCAGTACGCAGTATACTTTTTCTTCCGGACTTCTTCTTTCTTTCTATAATACCAGAAAAAAACGTAGTGTCATATGGGCATAAGAGCAGCAAAAAGTTTTGGGAGCGGAGCAAACGAAAAAATCCTTTGCACCGGGGCCCTGGTTTGTCGAGCGCACAGCTGATTGTGATTGTGCGAGTATTATAAATTTATTAATTTATTTTGTTAATAGTATTTTAATTTCAGAAAATGGAAGAGGTAGTAAACGATTCCCAAGTTTTTGTGCAACCTAGTAATAGCACCACCACAAGAAAACCACGGGTGAGAAAACTGACCTTGCTGTTCGGCTGTCAAAAGCTTTTACCTCACGTTTGACATCAGAGATGAAAACGGACTGTCAATCAACTGACACCAAAATTTGACGGCAATCTTTGACCCACACTGCTCTATCGACTTCATGTCAGTTTTTGAAACCTAATGAAAACACAGTTGACTCAAAATGACATATTGTCATCTAGGGCAGTGATTTGACGTCAGTGAATTTGACCTAATGAAAACCAGGCTAAAGTAGCTAAGCAGTTTCAAACCCTGGTTCAAATTCTATTTATAGCACTTATAGCACGGTTGCCGAACTTGGTAATTACCAAAATAGGTTACTTTTCGCTGTTGGTTTCTTGGTAACTTTCACATCTGTTTGGCAATTTTTGTTTTTAAGAAGTTGTTTACTATTTTTGGTATACAAGAAAAATATGGAAGTGATTATAGGACAAAGAGAATATTTTGGAGCGCTGACTGTTCATTGTGAATATGCACAGGCAAATAAAGAAGAGCATATCTCCGATTAAAAACTGAAATAGTTTTGCTTCGATACACATAGTACATATTAGTAGATATTTTTTCGTTTAGGCTTCATTTTTGAGCTCTTATGACCAATGTTTTTTTTTTATAAGGAAAAAATGTATGTGAAAAATTAATATTTTTGGTAGAAGTTATAAATACATATGTATATAGATATATTTCGGAGATCACCACATCCCTTCATCAGACTTCTTTTTACTTTTATTCTTGCGTCCGCATAAAACACCCTTTAATGAAAAATTTCACTAAAAAGTTAAAAATAAATAATAACTTAAAAAAACTAAAAAACACGCTTTAATCTTAAAAATCGTACTAAAAATTGAGAAATAATTTGCTCAATAATATTTGAACATGAAAATATTCGATTCGTACAACTAGTACAAAAATATACATACCTAGTTGCGAAAGAGTACGTTATATGAAATCTCAAAAAAGTCAAAATAAAAATATTAGTTAAAAACAGCGATCTTAAATATTTTTTGACACACTGAGCACCACCCGACGCTTTTCCTTAAATACTTATATTTTCGTTCATCATTTTGTTTCTAATTAAATTATTTCTAAATTTTTAGTACGATTTTTAAGATTAAAGCGTGTTTTTTAGTTTTTTTAAGCTATTATTTATTTTTAATGTATGTACATGTTCATTGCAGATTGATTTGACCGTTGGGCTGCCAACTAAATCAACAACAAAACACGAAAACCCCATCGCAGGATCTTACCTTTGATACAGAAATGAGTGAGTTTTAACAATTTTTACGTGTGTATGTTTACGTAGTTAGGTATGGTTCTCGTAGGTATTTTCAGATTATGTATTTTGGGTTTCTGTGGGACTGGGGAAGGCTTAGCCTACATTCCGTTGGCTCCTTCGGGATGCTTCATTTCTGGGGCTCCTCAGTGAGCTAATTTTAAGGTCTGGGGCTTCTTTGATGAATCGGGTTTATTTTGGGATTTATAGTAGAATTATGAATTCGATTACTCGTTCAGGTTTTGTTGTGAGGAGTAAAGATAGGCCGCGAGTAGTTTGTACACAAATTCGAATGTGTAACTTTGTTTGAATGTTTGTACAACATGCGTGTACATATGTATGTATTTACGTTGATGCGTGAATTTTGTTCTTTCGTGGACTTGAAAAAGTATGCTGTGGGGTACAACTTGTGTGTACATATGTATGTATATATGTTTTGAGAATTGTGGGTAGAATTTTGGTTGCTTTTCTGGATAGCGTGGAAATACTATGTATGAATATATGTACATATGTATTTATTGGTCATTATGCATGATTTTGTATGAATGGAGCGTATACATTGTACATATGTATGGATATGTATGCATATGTATGTATAGATCATTATGTATACTTTTGCATTGGATTGTGTATTCTGTTTGATAACACGGAAGAGGGTGCTGTGTACAACTTGCTTGTACATATATATGTATGAATTTTTTGTTTTTGTATGACTGGTAAACTTTTTTGCTCTCTGCATGAGCTGGTCTTCGGAGAATTATTTCGAATGGAGTTGGTATTCGATGGTGCCAACTGCTGAAATCTGCTGGGCAATTTTGTATACTTTCTATGTACATTTGTTTGTCGATTAGCTTTTTCTGGATGTGGGTAAAAATCATCGTTCAGCTTAGTTCGAACTTTTTTATCAACTTGTGATGAGTTGTTAGATTGGTGAAATTTTTCTGTCGACACATTTCTCATTTTTCATTTTTGATATATTGTACCCCGGATTTAATCGTTTGGATTCGATTAAAAAATGAAAACCTTTTGCTGTTAGTTGCATTTTGCTTTTCGGCTTGGCCGGTGAGGATCCAACCGAACACTGTCTCTTGCGCTATGAGCGTATTTTGCGGATTCTTTTGAATGCCATTCAGTATGATTCTCGCATAAATGTCCCCGCCGAGAATCAAATCAACTGGTTCATTAGTGAAGAACCTTTTATCAGCCAAAATTATGTTAGGGAAAGCTTGCCGAATATTTGCGCTTACTTGGCAAGTCGGAAGGTCCCCCGTTAGTTGTGGCAGAATTAGAACGCTCGCATTGATATCAACTATTGGATCTATGGGAGATCGAAGTTGAATATCACAAGATTTTCGAGCCTGCGGTGTAGATGTGTTGCTTATGCCCGAAACTTGGACATGAACAATTTTGCTTGGCAGGTTTATTTTGGATCCGAGTCGCTCTGTCATGAATGAGCATTCTGACCCAGAATCAATAAGCGCTCTGGCCGAGAAATTTTTTCCATTATGATGAATGTGAATCCTAGCTGTACCTAATAATACCCCTTTGCTTGTATTCGCATGGAGCGAATAAACATTTTTTGAATTTCCTTTCGATCGCTCTTGCGCTTGCTGTGAGGTTGACGGTTCACCGTCAGAGGATCTGGACTCACCCGTTTGGAGGTGGAGCATGGAATGGTGTCGAGAATGGCATGAGCTGCAGTTATATGCGCTCGTACATTTAGAGACTCTATGTGAGGCCGAAAGACAATTTAGGCAACCGTTATTGTTTTTAATAAATGATATTCTGTCTTCAGTGGACAATTTTTGAAATTTGGAGCAATTTCTTACAGTATGCTCTCTACTTTTGCACATCGTGCATGTATTTTTGGGGATGTTGGACTGGTAAACACCTACATGTGAAGTGTCCCTGGAATTGTTCATGCTTTGCGGTTTATTGGCCGTTGAGGATTTTGTCCCTTGGAGACCGGAGACTGTTTCCAGTGTTTGGAAACGATTTGAAAGGAATCTGTCCATATCTTCCCATTTGGAAATCTCTGACTTGTTTTCTATGGATTGCTCCCATAGAGCCAGAGTGCATTCAGGAAGTTTCGTAGAGCAAAGGTAGGTAATAATTGCATCCCAATTGGAAATGTCAATTTGATGACATTGTAGTGAAGAGATGCAATTATTAATCTCCCTTTGCAAGTTTTTAATTGCTGTACCACATTCAGTTTCTACGGCAGTTAAGTTGAAAAGTATCTTAAGTTGCGTGTTTATGAGAATACGCTTATTCTCATATCTGTCACTCAAATTTTTCCAAGCAGTGACGAAACCATCATTTGTCAAAGGAAATCTTTTGACAATATCCTTCGCCTCCCCAGAGGTTTTGGCATTTAAATGGTATAACTTCTCAACTGGCGTAAGCCGTTTATTCAGAATATAAATAGCTGTGAACATGTCCCTAAAGGAAGGCCATGAAACGTAATCCCCTTTGAACACTTCGGTGTCGCACGGAGGGAGGCGTATATTAGCTCACGAGTGTGTTCATCATCATTTCTATTTTGCTGTTGAGGAGGGGGAGCAGGGGTAGCAGGAGCAGCAGGGGGAGCAGGCTGGAAGGATGCTACTATTTCCGACATGGCCCCGGAACATTTAATATATACAACATATGCTGCTTTATGTTTTTTCTTCACTGCAGCTATATCCTTCACTTCCTCTTCCCCGTTTAGAAGGGTCTCATGTGCTGTTTTGCACTTTCGCCATAGGGCCTTTAACTCTTCCTGATGGTAACCTATGTTGTGCTTTGTTATATATTCCTCAGGTGTATTGTTGAAATCTTGTTCAAACTCAACCACATTATCGGCTGCCCTGATGAAACTGTTTAGGTTGGTACTCATATTGGAACTTCTCTCAGACGAAATTCAGTTAGAAATCTTAGGATTTTGATTTATTGAAATCTCGGTACTGAGGAACTTAGCGAATAGACAGAGGAATGCTAAGATTCAACTGTATCGTATTTTCGATTTGGATTTGGAAATATTTTTGTATGTAACGTAATGGAAAATTACACAGCAGTTATGCTTGGATGTTCGCACCAACTGAAATGCCACAGATATAAGTAAAAATCTCGCTAAATACACTTCTTTATTTTTCAGAAAATTGCCTGCACGGTATATGGATATGTAGTTGTGCGTTTTATTAAAAAACAACAGCAATGTCGCAAACAAGTTATATAAAAAATATAAAAGTGAATATATCTGGTACTAAGGAGTACCAGGAGAATAAATAGTGCGCGTGAGATTAGTTGCTTGAAGATTAGCACAATCGATAAAATGAAAAAAAAAATTGTGAAAATTGAATTTTCTCACAATACTTGTGTGTGTATGTATGTACACTATGAACTGTTCACCTAACCTCACTTTCGCAGTGAAAAATATTGCAAAATATTGCAAGTGCTTAAAAATTAAAATTACCAGGAAATGTGCCAAATTTCCACTAAAGCCAACCAACTTCAACAAAGAATTTGTGCTTCCAACAGTGATAACGATTTTCAGTGAAATTGTGCAAATTTGGGTGTATGAGAAGTGTTGTTGTTGTTGCAACCAACGAATGTATATTTTTTAGGTTATAGCCGGTGCAGAGATTTTCTTCTTGCAGCAGGGAAAATCGCTCACGGCTAGCCTTGAGCTGTGTCGAGTAACTCTTACCACTGGTGGGGGAAATTACTTGATAGCAAAAGGCGCACTAAAGTGAAATAATCACAAATATTAAAAACCAAAAATGCACTTCAAAAAATATCTTTTTTTTTTTGTTAATCGCTATCACTTGTTGAACACTACACAAATTTTTTGCACTATTATAAAAATCACGAAATTCACTTTAAAATTTTATTTCTGCTGAATTATTTAATCTTTTATTAAATTTTTGAAATTGCAACCAACCAAAACAACACGTACCTTAAAATTTTTTTTTTTTGATGAGTATATTTGTTGTATGGATGAAGTGCTGGATGGATGGATGATTTAAAACTGTGTGGGTGCTGCTTGTGAGTGTATCGCTTTGATGACGCTGGTGTACAATATGGACAATTCCTAGGTTGTATGTACATATATGATGAAGTGGACTGTAATATATTTCAATGTTAAAGCGGTATCCTCTCACTGGCGAGATAGGACCAATGTTTCTTGCGGGAACGGAATTCCTCGTAAGAAATAATATGGAAAGAAAGAATGAGAAAGCACAGTGATTTTAGTATGAGATATGGACAAGTTGATTTTATTTACAAGTTATAATGATTGGACATTAAATTTGTGGAAATCTATATCTATGTATATATAGGTATAGATATGGGTATTTATTTATGTAGATCTGGAAATTTAAAACTTACCGCTGTGGCTCGCTGTCGAAAAACAAGTGAAAAGTTTAACTTTCTTTATTGGCGCGTTGACTGGCAGAAGAGTATCTTCGTTCAGTCAACGGCTTTTTGTTGAAAATGTATATCATGCATACCCATATGTACGTACATATGTGAATATATACGAACATATGTATGAGTGTGATAACGCTAGTTTACATATGCATAGAGTATGCACATACATTAGGGTGGTACTAGAGATTTAGACTACCGGTCTAAACAATATTGAAGTCCAAATGAAACCTGGGGCCATCCCCTTTCGTTTGATAACCATATTGTAAGGTAATATTAAGGTTTTTGTGCAATCACATTTTGACTGATAACTCAGTTATCGATAAATTTATCGAAATATATCGAAGTTTAAATGAAACCTGGGGCCATCCCCTTTCGTTTGATACCCATATTGTAAGGTAATATTAAGGGTTTTGTGCAATCACATTTTGAATGATTACTCAGTTATCGATAAATTTATCGAAATATATCAAAGTTCAAATGAAAACGGGGCCATCCCCTTTCGTTTGATACCTATATTGTAAGGTAATATTAAGGTTTTTGTGCAATCGCATTTTGACCGATAACTCAGTTATCCATTAATTTATCGAAATATGTCGAAGTTCAAATGAAACCTGGGGCCATCCCCTATCGTTTGATACCCATATTGTAAGGTAATATTTAGGATTTTGTGCAATCACATTTCGACCGATAACTCAGTTATCGATAAATTTATCGAAATATGTCGAAGTTCAAATGAAACCTGGGGCCATCCCCTTTCATTTGATACCCATATTGTAAGGTAATATTAAGGTTTTTGTGCAATCACATTTTGACTGATAACTCAGTTATCGATAAATTTATCGAAATATATCGAAGTTTAAATGAAACCTGGGGCCATCCCCTTTCGTTTGATACCCATATTGTAAGGTAATATTAAGGTTTTTGTGCAATCACATTTTGACCGATAACTCAGTTATCGATAAATTTATCGAAATATATCAAAGTTCAAATGAAAACGGGGCCATCCCCTTTCGTTTGATACCCATATTGTAAGGTAATATTAAGGTTTTTGTGCAATCGCATTTTGACCGATAACTCAGCTATCGATAAATTTATCGAAATATGTCGAAGTTCAAATGAAACCTGGGGCCATCCCCTTTCGTTTGATACCCATATTGTAAGGTAATATTAAGGATTTTGTGCAATCACATTTTGACCGATAACTCAGTTATCGATAAATTTATCGAAATATATCGAAGTTCAAATGAAACCTAGGGCCATCCCCTTTCGTTTGATACCCATATTGTAAGGTAATATTAAGGTTTTTGTGCAATCGCATTTTGACCGATAACTCAGTTATCGATAAATTTATCGAAATATGTCGAAGTTCAAATGAAACCTGGGGCCATCCCCTTTTGTGTTTTTTTTTTCATCATATTTGTTTTTATTGAATCTTTCTTGCTTAGAAAATAACAATAATTTCGCAAATCTTACAAACTAATACAATAAATTATTTGTTGCCAATGCTACAAATAATAAAGTTGGCAAAGAGTCTTTTTACATATACACATATGACATGTATCTTAACCTAGGAGTGTAATATTAACCTAGTTGTGTAATGGAGTTTTATCTTGATCTAGGTCACTATTATTATTTATTTATTTATTTATTATTATTATTATTATTTTATTTCAGTTTTTTTTTTTTTTTCTCAAAAGTGGATTAAACTGTTTAAGTTTTCATTTACATTTATATGTACATTGTACAGCCATAGCATGGTGGTCGTAGGTCGGACGCTTCGGCGATGTTTATTGTATTTTACGTTATTTCCACTAGCCTGTACTATGAACGCCAGGGACTAGGTGCCGTTCATCGCGATGGCCATTGGTCGGTCGCTTCGGCGACGTTTATTGTATTGTTCGGTATTTACGCTAGCCCGTGCGATGAACAACAGGGACTAGGTGCGTTCATCGCGGTGGCCGTTGGTCGGACGCTTCGGCGACGTTTATTGTATTTTACGTTATTTCCACTAGCCTGTACTATGAACGCCAGGGACTAGGTGCCGTTCATCGCGATGGCCATTGGTCGGTCGATTCGGCGACGTTCATCATTATCTTTACTTTACGTTACTTTCGAGATATTGGTCTAACAGAATATGACCTTATGCACAATTGAGGTTTACATCCTTTCTCTTTAACCGCCTAGGATAGTTTTGCTTTAGGAGACTTTTTGCTAATGAATTAGGATGGTTGGCTAATCTTTTTGCATAATTTGTTTGCATTTTCTCTATCTCTTCGGTCACCGTATTTATCTCTAGGTTATTATGTATAATTGAATTTTTACATACCAAGGAGCTTTGCATATTGTTCTTAATATCTTGGACTGTAGCCTTTGAATTCTCTCTACGCTAGATTTCGATGCTGAGCCCCATAGTTGTATTCCATACATCCAAATTGGTTTCAAAACCATATTGAATATTAATATCTTATTATCTAATCCCAGCCTGGAACTTGGACCAATTAACCATTGCAGATGGCTTATTTTCAACTTGGTTTGCATAATCTTTTTGGCAATGTGATTTTTCCAAGTCATTCTTCTATCCAATGTGACTCCAAGGTACGTAACGAAGTCTTTCTGAGTTATTATTTTTCCATTTATTGAGACTGGTGGGCATGTGTCTTTTTTAGGCTAAAAGTTACTTGTACACATTTAGATTCGTTGACCTTAATTCTCCACGTAGTAAGCCATTCTTCTAAAGTTTTTATGTGTCTCTGCAATTGGATAGTAGCAGTTGTAGGATTTGCGTGCACACTCAGTATAGCCGTATCATCTGCGAAGGTAGACGTGACAAGGCTCGCGTTGTTTGGCAGATCGCTTGTGTAGATTAAGTATAGTACAGGCCCTAGAACGCTACCTTGTGGAACTCCAGCAGAATTTGGATGGCTTTCGGTTGTAAAACTTTTGTGCCTTACTCGAAATTTTCTACCTGTTAAAAAGCTTTCTAGGATCCCGCAGATGAAAAAGCTTTCTAGGATCCCGCATTTTGACAGATAACTCAGTTATCGATAAGTTCACGTTTTTGAGGAACAAAAGCAAACGTCTGAACATCCAAACATCGCTACATACAAGTCTCGTTAATCCATAAACGAGCGGCCTATTGTGGTAGGCAGAGTTTGTCGCATTAGCCGGCATCAACAAGAATGCCCGGGTAGTAAATGGGCCGGGTACCCGGACAATACCCGGGCAGGGCTTCGGAGCATATGTCAGACACATGCACCATGTACGGAGCAACACAAAAATAAGTTTTTTGCGAATTCGGTGTTGAAAAAACTTGAATCCGGAGTGAAACCTTTTTAAATACGTTTGGGAGCATGAGTTTTTCAAAATGTGACACATGTGCCATGAACAGCCAAAAATTTTGAAAACAGGGCTTCGGAGCGAAAATTTTCGGTCAATTTAGAAATCATGAATTTTAAAGGTGAACGGAGCAAAATTTATATAAAAACGATTTCGGACCATATTCGTGACACATGTACCATCCGAAGGGCCTAAACGGAGCAGAAAAAATTAAAACCGGAGCAAAACGTTTTTACATCCGTTTTTCAAAATGTCACACATGTGTCATGAACTGGAACAAATTTTGAAAACAGGGCTTCGTAGCAAAAGTGTTCGGTTAATTTAGAAATCATGAATTTTAAAGGTGATCGGAGCAAAATTTGTATAAGAACGGTTTCGGAGCATATTCGTGCCACATGTACCATTTTAGGGCCTTCGAACTGAATATTTTGAACAGCGCTCCGGTGCGAAATTTTAGTTCAAAAGTTAAAAATATGATTTTTTCAGTGATGGGAGCTAAATCTGTTTTCAGCAGGGCTTCGGAGCATATGTCAGAACGGAGCAACACAAAAATATGTTTTTCGCGAATTCGGAGTTAAACTTGAAAAAAACATGAAACCGAAGTAAAACTTTTTTAAATACGTTTGGGAGCATGAGTTTTTCAAAATGTGACACCTGTGCCCTGACTAGAAAAAATTTTTAAATCAGGGCTTCGGTCGGTCAATTTCGAAACCATGAATTTTAATGGTGATCGGAGTAAAATTTTTATAAAAATGCCTCATGAACGGAGCAACACAAAAATAATTTTTTTTTTCTCAAATTCGGAGCTAAACTTGCAAAATACATGAAATCGGAACAAAACATTTTTAAATAAGTTATGGGAGCATGAGTTTTTCAAAATGTTACACATGTGCCATGAACAAGTTATCGGAGGAAAAAAATTTTGAAAACCGGGCTTCGGAGCGGAAATTTTTAGGTCAATTTACAAATCATGAAAGGTGAACGGAGCAAAATTTGTATAAAAACGATTTCGAACCATATTCCTGACACATGTACCATCTGAAGGGCCTTCGAACTAATTTTTTTTGAACAGGGCTTCGGTGCGAAATTTTAGTTCAAATATGAAAAACATGATTTTTTCAGAGATGGTAGCTATATCTGTTTTCAGCAGGGCTTCGGAGCATATGTCAGACACATGCCCCATGAACGGAGCAACCCAAAAATAATTCGGAGCTAATCTTGCAAAAGAAATTAAAACCGGAGCAAAACCTTTTTACATACGTTATGGGACCATCCGTTTTTCAAAATGTCACACATGTGTCATGAACTGGAACAAATTTTGAAAACAGGGCTTCGTAGCGAAAGTGTTCGGTCAATTTAGAAATCATGAATTTTAAAGGTTATCGGAGCAAAATTTTTATAAGAACGGTTTCGGAGCATATTCGTGCCACATGTACCATTTTAGGGCCTTCGAACTGAATTTTTCTGAACAGGGCTTCGGTGCGAAATTTTAGTTCAAAAGTTAAAAATATGATTTTTTCAGTGATGGGAGCTAAATCTGTTTTCAGCAGGTCTTCGGAGCATATGTCAGAACGGAGCAACACAAAAATATGTTTTTCGCGAATTCGGAGTTAAACTTGAGAAAAACATGAAACCGAAGTAAAACTTTTTTAAATACGTTTGGGAGCATGAGTTTTTCAAAATGTGACACCTGTGCCCTGACTAGAAAAAATTTTTAAATCAGGGCTTCGGTCGGTCAATTTCGAAACCATGAATTTTAATGGTGATCGGAGTAAAATTTTTATAAAAATGCCTCATGAACGGAGCAACACAAAAATAATTTTTTTTTTCTCAAATTCGGAGCTAAACTTGCAAAATACATGAAATCGGAACAAAACATTTTTAAATAAGTTATGTGAGCATGAGTTTTTCAAAATGTTACACATGTGTCATGAATAAGTTATCGGAGGAAAAAAATTTTGAAAACAGGGCTTCGGACGGTCAATTTAGAAATCATGAATTTTAAAGGTGATGGGAGTAAAATTTTTATAAAAATGCCTCATGAACGGAGCAACACAAAAATAATTTTTTTTTTCGCAAATTCGGATCTAAACTTGCAAAAAACATGAAATCGGAGCAAAACATTTTTAAATAAGTTATGGGAGCATGAGTTTTTCAAAATGTTACACATTTGCCATGAACAAGTTATCGAAAAAAAAAAAATTTTGAAAACAGGGCTTCGGAGGGAAAATTTTCGGTCAATTTAGAAATCATGAAAGGTGAACGGAGCAAAATTTGTATAAAAACGATTTCGGACCATATTCGTGACACATGTACCATCTGAAGGGCCTTCGAACTGATTTTTTTTGAACAGGGCTTCGGTGCGAAATTTTAGTTCAAATGTTAAAAACATGATTTTTTCAGAGATGGTAGCTATATCTGTTTTCAGCAGGGTCTCGGAGCATATGTCAGACACATGCCCCATGAACGGAGCAACCCAAAAATAATTTTTTTTTCTCGAATTCGGAGCTAAACTTGCAGAAAAAATTAAGACCGGAGCAAAACGTTTTTACATACGTTTCAGTTTTTCAAAATGTCACACATGTGTCATGAAGAGGAAAAAATTTTGAAAACAGGGCTTCGTAACGAAAGTGTTCGGTCAATTTAGAAATCATGAATTTGAAAGGTCATCGGAGCAAAATTTGTAAAAGAACGGTTTCGGAGCATATTCGTGCCACGTGTACCATTTTAGGGCTTGCGAACAGGATTTTTTTGAACAGGGCTTTGGTACGAAAATTTAGTTCAAATGTTAAAAACATGATTTTTTCAGTGATGGTAGCTAAATCTGTTTTTAGCAGAGACCAACATAACTTAAGTTTTTTCTAAGTGTCCTAAAATAACAGTTTCATGTAAACACAAAAGCATAACAGTTGAGCAACGCCGATAACACTTATTGTTTACAGACTAGCTCAGCGTTGCCGTTTGGGCCACTAAAGTGGCAATTTGAACCTTTTTTAAAGCCAGGCCACCTGAACCCAACTTTTTGAAAATATGCAATATTTGAACCTTTTTAAAAATTCGGGCCACTTTTGGTACTTTTTTACTTTCAAAACTATAATTATTAAATAATTTTTAGTTTTTTCTTAAATATAAGAACAAAAAAACCTCTTTGTTACTATTTTACTTTGCATTGGCAATTCTCCGTTTCGAAAAGTTCTTTATTTAATTTGTTTGCCAACACTACCCTTGAATACTTTGAAATTTGGGATGTTCGTTAAGATAATGAAAATGCACGGAGCAGCCCAGACACACACAAACACATATAGCCTTCGTTGATCCACAGGAAAGTGCAAGAAACGTAGGAATTTTACCACAATTTACATTCTTTGCACTCATATTCGCTCTTTTTTTAATAAACTTCCTACGGTTCTTGCACTTTCCTACGGCTGACCGAACGCTATAACTGTTTTTTTTTAATTCCTTGCCTTTCTGGTTATTCCGTCTGCTCAACGAACATATTAACGCTGCGTTAGTGTAGAGAATATTTTAAATTCCATTTTCTTTAAGCATTAAATAAACCACAAAAATATATAAAAATGTGTTTTAGCTAAAAAAAATTGTGCCATGAACAGGTTATTGGGGGCCATGAACAGGGCTTCGGAGCGAAAGTTTTCGGTCAATTTAGTATCATAAATTTTAAAGGTGATCGGATGAAAATTTGTATAAAAGCGATTTCGGAGCATATTTGTGACACATGTAATATCCTAAGGGCCTTCGAACTGAGTTTTTAAACAGGGCTTCGGTGCGAAATTTTAGTTCAAAAGTTAAAAACATAATTTTATCAGTGATGCTTCGGAACATATGTCACACACATGCACCATGAACGGAGCAACAAAAAATATTTTTTCCTTGGCGAATTCGGAGCTAAACTTGTAAAAACCATGAAACCGGTGTAAAACCTTTTTAATATGTTTGGGAGCATGAGTTTTTCAAAATTTTACACATGTGCCATGAACAGGAAAAAATTTTGAAAACAGGGCTTCGGACAGTCAATTTAGAAATCATGCATTTAGAGTCATGAATTTTATAGGTGATCGGAGTAAAATTTGTATAAAAACGATTTCGGAGCATATTCGTGGCACATGTACCATCCTAAGGGCTTCGAACTGAATTTGTTGGAGCAGGGCTTCGGTGCGAAATTTTAGTTCAGTGATGGGAGCTAAATCTGTTTTCAGCAGGGCTTCGGAGCACATGTCAGACACATGCACCATGAACCGAGCAACACAAAAATAATTTCTTTTTCGCAAATTCGGGGCTAAACCTGAGAAAAATATGAAACCGGAGCAAAATATTTTTAAATACGTTAAGGGAACGTGAGTTTTTCAAAATGTGACACATGTGCCATGAACGGGACTTCGGAGCGAAAGTTTTCGGTCAATTTAGAAATCATGAATTTCAAAGGTGATCGGAGCAAAATTTGTATAAAAACGATTTCGGTGCATATTCGTGGCAAAAGTTCATAAGTTAAAAATATGATTTTTTCAGTGATGGGAGCTAAATTTTTTTCACCAGGGCTTCGGAGCATATGACAACACATTCGCCATGAACTGAGCAACACAACACTATTTTTTTTTTCGCGAATTCGGAGCTAAACTTGCAAGAAACATGAAACCGGAGTAAAACATTTTTAAATACGGTATGGGATCATGAGTTTTTGAAAATGTGACATATGTGCCATGAAGAGGTTATCGGAGGAAAAAATTTTGAAAACAGGGCTTCGGAGCGAAAATTTAGTTAAAAAAATGATTTTTTCAGTGATGGGAGCTAAATCTGTTTTTAGCAAGCTTCGGAGCATATGTCAGACACATGCACCGTGAGGCAGGGTGTAATAAGGCCTTTTGAAATAAGGCCTTTAAGGCCCTATTTCGCTATCGATTGAGAAATAAAGCCTTTATTAAGAATAAGGCCTTATTTCACTTCAAATGTGAAATAAGGTTCTAAAGGTCTTATTTCACTTTGTGGCCTACGCTGAAGGGTGTACTACGCAGAAGGACATCGCCGTGGCGGTAGACACGGTTGGGGCACACGTCCGGACGGATGGCGCAGCCCAGGGTTATTTTTTATAAGCGCGGCCGAAGGCCGCCAACGCAGAAAAGTGTTCTGCGCAAAAGCCCTGTGGACTGGGCCATAGATATTACTCAGGAAAGAGAAGATAAAGAAAAACTTTTGCGGAGAACAGCTTTTGCGTTGGGGGCCTTCGGCCGCGCTTACAAAAAATTCTCTTTCCGGAGTAATATCTATGGCCCGGTCCACAGTGCTTTTGCGCAGAACACTTTTCTGCGTTGGCGGCATTCGGCCGCGCTTATAAAAAATAACCCTGGGCTACGCCATCCGTCCGGACGTGTGCCCCAATCGTGGCTACCGCCACGGTGATGTCCTTCTGCGTAGTACACCCTTCAGCGTAGGCCACAAAGCATTCAAATGAACATCGTCACAAGTACGACGAATCCGCAACGTACCAAAGTTAGTCACATACGTCGACGTAGACGGATAAGTTATCGCGTAAATAAATAAAGGCGTTATTGCACATTTCAAAAATGGCCTAATTGCGCTTTAAATGTGAAATAAGACCTTTTTTTTTGAAAATGACAAAATAAAGGCTTTATTTCACTTTGGTTGCGAAATAAGGCCTTTATTAAGAATAATAAATATAAATAATAAAATAAAAGGTTCTAAAGGTCTTATTTCACTTTGTGGCAAGTGCCTGGTATAGGGGACGACGACCAAAAAAGGCTAATAATCGATACCAATTTTGCGAGTTGAAATGGCCGCAAAAGTACTGTAGACCGGGCCATAGATATTACTCCGAAAAGAGAATTCTATCGGCTGAGGGCTATTTTTTAAAAGCGCGGCCGATGGCTCCCTACGCGCGATCCACATTAAAATTTTCGACGTATCGTACCAGACCCTGCCTACGCAGAAGGACATCACCGTGGCGGTAGCCACGGTTAGCGCACGCGTCCGGACGGATGGCGTAGCCCAGGGTTATTTTTTATAAGCGCGGCCGAAGGCCTCCAACGCAGAAAAGTGTTCTGCGCAAAAGCACTGTGGACCGGGCCATAGATATTACTCCGAAAAGAGAAGATAAAGAAAAAACTTTTGCGGAGAACAGCTTTTGCGTTGGGGGCCTTCCGCCGCGCTTATAAAAACATGCATATATTTTCTTCATTTAAAAACTGCGTAATAGGTCTTTTAATTCTCTGTAAGACGATATAAAATTCATCTACATCAGCCATGGGCGATTGAGCCCATATGGGTATTTTACCCGTACGGGTCGCGTTGGCTCATTGCATAGGGATGGTGAAATAGGTAAATTTACCAGCTGGTGGGGAGAAGGACGAACTCAAACTGAGCATATGGTTGCCACACTTGGTAATTAATTCCAAAATAGGTATTTTTTTGCGGTTGGTAATTTGGTAACTATCAAATGATTTTAGTATTTTTCTTTTTCAATATGATAAAATTATTCTAAGGTATACTTAATTTGTTAATGTTAAAAATGTTTTTTTTTTTTAATTTCTACCAAAGCTTTGACCAAAGAAAAATGAAACGAACTACAAACACAATTCATTCATAGATGTAATTTACGTTTCAGATAATTTTTTTTTGTAAACCAAAGCAGGTACTTCTTTTAAGTTTCTTTTATCATTCGAATTATGAAGGCGATTTTTTGATTATTTTGTTGGGAATTATTATCAACATTTGTTTTAGGATAGTGGCAACCAATACTGAGCGCGCTAATGCATATTCGGTATTGAGAACAAGAGAGCATATGTATATATACATATGTACATTAAGGTGGAGCGAATTTTTGTTTTTGGAAATTCAATTTGTTCCAAAGCCAGAACGGCACCTTTGTAGCCCAGAAGTAAGCCTATAAAATTTTATTGACCTACTCGCATGTATTTTCCCTTTAATTTGGTATACATTTCATATATGAAAAGTAAGGGGGGTAAAGGGGGTTGACCTCCGCTAGGGGGTGTTATGGAACGCACTGGAAAATTTATATGAATTTAAAGGAAATCAAAATACCTATCGAAATTCGAAATCGGTTCAGTAGTTTTTAAGTAATTGCAATTTAAAAAATGCATAATATAAACTTTGACCTTTAATAACTTTTGTTGTTGTTGTTTCCAAAAAAAAAAAATTCACTTTAATATTCAGCTTAGCCATGTTTATCAATCCTCATCATCGTTTTTTGCTTTTATAATTTTCAAAATTTCATATTTGTAACAGATCGTGCTTATTGCTTTCAATTTTGCGGGGCTGGGGGCAGTTCAAAATGTCATCCTCTCGCCATAAAATTTTGTGGGGTTCATTAACTCGTATAAAGGCAACTTTTCATTGGTACGTTCAAAAAAAAAAAAAAACAGAAAAAAGCTCCATATGTTTTCACTCCACTTTAATGTACATGCCAAAAGCACAAAGCACACTTGCTTCAATAACGACACAACACAATTTTCTGAATCGATACTTAGTAGCGAGAATCAGTGTTATTTATTTGTTATGAAATTTTATGGTGATAAATGAAAATTAAGTGCTTTATTTAATAAATATTGTCGCTTTATTATAGTAGCTTACTTCCATATATAGCGAAGTAGAAATAAATTGGTTTTTTTAAATTATGACACTAATGAAGTAAATGGCATCGGAGTTCGAAAGCAAGAGAGCGAGAAAGAAACTGCAAAATTAGCGATTGTACTATCAACATATCGATTCGTGGTAATGTTGTCCACACTATCGATATTTTATATCGCTACTGATTATTATTTTATTGTTATTATTATAATATGCACTGTTCTTTTTACTTCTATAATTTTTTGTTCTTTTAATTAAACTAGGATTTCCCGCTACTGTCGAAAATCGACAGTTTTCTAGTAGTTCCATAATGCAAAAATATTTTTAACTTTATGATATTTTTTATTAAAATTTATCTTTATTTGATTCAAAACCCATTTGTAGTTCAAGCACGTATTTTCCAATCGATTTTAATGAAAATGAAAATGGATTTATTCTCAGGAATTCCCTTTCTAATGATGATCTAACTTTTAAAATCGGTACAGTGGAATCGCCGAAAGGTCGCGGACAAAATTCATGTTAGCGTATTAATATATAGATTTGAATTCAACTGCCTATAAGAACCACGTAGACATTGTATAATATTTTTATCAAAATAAATGAATAATAAAAGGATAGTATCGCTTATATCGATGGTTTCTCGTGAAACTATCGAATATATCGAATAGCCGTCTATTGACAGTTTTGCAGCTCTATGTACACATGTACAGCATTGCCGATGGGCCACTAAAGTGCCAATTTGAACCTTTTTTAAGAGCCAGGCCACCGGAATAGACATATACGCCGCCGATTGACGCCGCCGCCGCCGCACCGATTACCTTCATAATCGGCCGCCGCCGCCATAATCCGTGAAATTGGCGTATCGGCGCGGTGGCGTGCGCTGGCGCGCCATACTCGTATGGAGCGAGATGTGTACATATTTTCCTAGTTTTACTAACTGCTAAAGTTCTTCTAAATTAAAAAAAAAGGAACCAATCGACGTGTTTTGACCTCAGGAACACGAACCTGAAAGCGGAAATGTTTTATTTTTTGCCCGTTAAAAGTTATTAACAAAAACTTTGGCTGTTCCCTACTTTACTAGCCTCAGTCCTAAAGAATTTAAGCTACTGGAAAATTTTCAATTGTAACTTTCTGAACTTAAACGGGAAAAGGTGTAGACAAATACCATTATAAGTGGATTAGTGAAACATTATATTTATTTTTATTAGATATTACCCCCTGAACGTTCTCTGTGAATTTCGTTGAAAATTTTCCAGTAGCCTAAATTCTTTGGGACTGAGTCTAGTAAAGTAAGGAACAGCCAAAGTTTTTGTTAATAACTTTTAACGGGCAAAAAATAAAACAGTTCAGCATTAAAGTTCGAGTTCCTGAGGCTGAGAGGAACAGGTTGCCGGAAAACTTGAATAACGTTCTTTAGTCTGATGACACAAAAGTAAATTTATTCGGCTCGGATGGCATAATATTCGTTCAACGCCCGCAGAATGCAGAATTTCACCCCAGATACACCAGAAAGACTATCAAGCACGGCGGCGTCCTCTGAACGAATTCAGTTCGTTGGCTTACATAATTTTTTCTCAGATACGGAACTTTTCTGGGATCTCTTCCATTTAGTCCTACTTCTCGAGGTCTGTTGCTAATTGTTCTACTCAAAATTGAATAATTTAAACCCTCCTTGATATCATTAGATGGAGATTTATGAATGAAAATGATCCCAAACATGCCTCCAGAATCGAAAACTCATGGTTTGAACGTAAGAAATTTGCGTAGCCCTCACAGTCGTCGAATCTCAGCCCTATAGGGAATATTAAAGAAGACGATGGGGGATCAAAAATGGAAAAATAAGCAAGAGTTATGGAAAAAATATTAAAGAAGCTTGGTACTTAATACCAGTTGCAAATTGCGCTGATTTGGTCAACCCTATGCCACGAAGAAGTAAGGAAGTTATAAAAAATAAAGGAGCCTCAACTAACATTAGTTAAAATCTAGCTGCAGCAGTAATATTGTAGTCTTTTTGAAAAAACAATCGAATTTAAAGTTTGTCCCTATTATTATTTCCAACTTAAATTATACATTTCATTATTTTTATTCATAAAAATTAAATTATTATATAAAAACCACCCCAGAGTCATTGAAGCATGACCTCTCCGTGTAAGCATCAATATATGGTAGTTATTATTTGGTCTTAAAATGAAATAAATGGAGAATTGCAAAATTTTGTCCCTATTATTTTTTCCAACACTGTATATACATATATTTATTTTAAAGTGCTATATATATATAAATATGTATGTAAATATATGTATGCAATGCATACTATGCATGTTTATTATCATACAAAATAAGCAAATGAATTTAAATTTACCCTTACATATGGATTTGTGTATATTCTTTAATATTTATTTTTTTTTATTTTATATTTTAGTTTATGTAACAATTGTTTTTGCTGTTAATAAAAAAGTTTCAACAATTTAAGGTGGAAATTAGTTTATTTATTCGATTCAGCCAGCGCTATTAAGGTAACTAACCAATAGCTCATATAAAATTCACATAAAAAAGCCTCTTTGTTGCCTTTTCACTTTTCATTAGCAATTCTCCGCTGCGAAGGAAAACCCCGAAAGAGTTATTTGGGAGTACAAATTTTTAGAATGCAAGAAAATTGTTTTAGCAAACCGAAATAGAAGAGTTTTCGCACAACGTGGGGAAATGAAAAACAACTTAAATGAGAACTTTTTGTGAATTTGTTGCAAATATATTAACGCTGCCACATAGCAGTGCATCAGCAGAAAGATTATTTTCAAAACTTTCACTATTTAAGACCAAGGGTAAAAACCGCTTGCAAATTGCTTTAAGCATTAAATAAACCACAAAAATATATAAAAATGCGTTTCTAGCTAAAAAAAAAAATTGGGAGACACTTTTTTTCCCTTTTTCGGCCACTTTTTGAAATTTTTTAGCGGCAACACTGCACATTTAATTGGTGAATTCCTCTCTCTATATAAAACAATGTGGTTTTGATTTTAGTGTTTCCGTACGCGCTGTGCGATGAACATCACTTAAGGCGGAGTGTACATCAACTTCTATACCGCCTTAGCTCCCCGGAAATTATGCAGTGCCCACGAAAGCCCATGTGCCTTGCGGCGCCCATCCCTGATCTACATAATTCATTTAATACGATATATGAGTTATCGGGCTTGAAAAAAATTCCTTGGTTGCACAAAAGTGCAATAACTAATGCAGATACGTGGAAATCGTATATGAGAAAATTGTTCACCTATTCATTTTGAACGAAAGTATTTATGTCGCTTTTTCACGCAGAAGGACTATTTTCGGAGTTATAAAAAAACAAGTAAGGAAGCCTAAGTTCGAGTGGAATCGAACATTAGATATCAGCTGTATGCTTTCATTGTTTGTTTGCGTTTCATGGAAACACGGTGTACTTTATATAAAGCAAGTGCTGCATAAAGTGGGCGTAGCCACGCCCATTTTCAACATTTTCATCAGTCATCCAACTAAGCATATGAATAATATTCTTTGTGCAAAATTTCATTCCTTTATGACTTCTAGTTACAAAGATGTCACGTTACAAATTCCCAAAGGGTGTTCCAGAAATATCTTTGTTAAAAAGTAGGCGTGGTCATAAACCGATTTCAATAAATTTCTGCGTGTCTATTAACACAATTTATAAAAGTGTATAAACCAAGTTTCGTCATAATATCTCAATTATTTGCCGAGTTATAGGCTAAGAAATCTCGTATATTCCTGCTTCTAAAAAGAGGCGGTGCCACGCCCATTTTCCAAAATTTTTATATTTTTTATTTCTGGTCTATTGTGGAACTCATGCCACAAAATTTCAATGAATTATTTTTATATTTGACAAAGATATCGCTTAAAATCTTTTTATTAGGCCACTTTATAATACACATATATAAAAGTGGGCGTGGTCGTCAACCGATTTTGGCAATTTTTCGTCCAAACATTTGCGTAAGTAAATATATCACGCGTACCAAATTTCATCGATATATCTTCAATAGTTTCTGAGTTATGACTCATAAAACTTTCAATCTTCGCCCTTTAATAAGTGGGAGTGGCACCGCCCATTTTCCAAAATTTTTGCGTTTTTCGTTTTATGTCCGCAGGTGGACTCCTGCCATAAAATTTCAATGATATATCTTTATATTTGACAGAGATCTCGCTTAAAATGTTTTTATTAGGTCATTTTATAATACCCATACATAAAAGTGGGCGTGGCCGACAACCGATTTTAACAATTTTCCATCCAAACGTTTGCCTTAGTAAGCAAATCAAGCGTGCCAAATTTCATCGATATATCTTCAACGGTTTCTGAGTTATGACATATAAAACTTTCAATTTTTGACCCTTAATAAGTGGGCGTGGCACCGCCCATTTTCCAAACTCTCATCAAATTTCTCCATAACGGCCTGAGCTCAATACGTGGGTGAAATTTCATCGCTCCAGCTATATTAGTGACTGAGATACCAAATTTCCGATTTTTTCTATATAGGAAAAGTGGACGTGGTCATGGTCCGATTTCGCCCATTTTCAATACCAACCGTCCCAATCTCGATACCAACTTGCATTTCAAATTTCATCAAAATATCTCAATTTTTGCGCGAGTTAGAGTGTTTACAGACGGACGGACGGACATGGCTCAATCGATTTCTCTTTTCACCCTGATCATTTTGATATATATAAGTCTATATCTATCTCAATTATTTCATTCTGTTACAATCCACCGTTATGTGATTAAAACTATAATACTCTGAGTACTAGTACAGCTGAGTATAATAAAGGTACAAAACCATATATCTGAACAATCAGTTTTATGGGGGCTATATGTTGTAGTGACCCGATCTTGACAATTTTCAGGGAATACGAGTAAAAATTCTCAAAAGTTTCATGTCCTTAGCTGTCTAAATAGCGAAGTTATACCCCAACATGTCCATATCTGAAAAATCGGTTGTATGCCAGCTATATGTTATAGTCAGCCGATTTCAATTATTTTTAGAAAAGGTTAAGGTAATGCTAAAATATGGTCATGTGCAAAGTTTGGGCAATTTATCTCATAAACTGACTGAGTTTTTAACGAAAAAGTCCAAATTGATGGTAATTTTTAAATACCGTTATCTCATAAACCGGAGCCAGTTTGGAAAAACTAATGATGGCATTGAGTTTAGAATGCCCCAATTAAGTAAGAACAACCGTCAAAATCCTTACGCGGGAAAAGGGTTTAAAACCTAAGCAAAGTTTATAGACGAAAAAAATTACCTTCAGAGCTCTGAAACTTCTTTCCTAAATTTCCCGAAAACAAGAGCTAACTTTGAATTTCTGAAAACGCCATCGTATTCTATAGCCAAAAATTAAGTTGGGGTGTCTCGGCGTTTCGCTGTGATATTTTGACCTCGCTACAGTGTAATCGACGAACAACGAACATACTCCCTCATTAATTGCATTGCCGAAAATACATAAGACAGGAACACCTATGAGACCAATCATAAACCACAAATCAGTACCCGGATATAGACTCTCTAAACACTTGAAAACCCTACTAACTGAAAAACTAGAACTGACCAATAAGTACATAATTAAGAACACGACGGAACTGGTTGAAAAAATGAAGGAACTAAACATACCCAAGAACCCGAAACTGGTATCGTTTGATGTAGTGATGGGCGAGTCCGAGATGTTTAGACAATCGAGAGAATCGCCATCGTTGCAAAATCACAATCGAGTCAAAAGTTGACTCGCTCCTCGACTACACAATCGAGATGTTTTTGCGATTGTTCCGAGTCGGCGAGTCGGAGGTTGTTTCGTTGACATCTCGACTACACAAGCGAGATGTTTTTGCGATTGTTCCGAGTCGGCGAGTCGTAGGTTGTTTCGATGACATCTCGAATACACAAGCGAGATGTTTTTGTGATTGTTCCGAGTCGGCGGGCCGGCTGTTGTTTTGATGACAGGTTTTAGTTGATAAAATAAACTGAATGAGGTTTGTTGATAAAGAAAGTAGGATTTTTAATGGTAGTGAGGCATATACATAAATAAATTAACCAAATTGAAAAATATGCTATATATAGACGCTGCATTATTGCAATCACAACTAAAGAGTGTCGTGCATAATAATAATAATTAATTATTTAAACATTAATAAATTTTCTGAATTGAGACCGTTATGAAACAAATGAATTTTACGAGTAGCAACAACGGCAATAGATTTGTACCACTCTGTATGTTTTGTAAAGCAATTTTAATATTCAAGCGGCCTCAACAAATATTATAAGGTTGTTCTCTGTGTCTAATATTTTTGCCGAGATATCATGATATCTTGAGAAATTTGCCACACAGAGAGAGCGCACCTTTAAGAAAATAAAATTCTAACTGACTTCATTGTGAACTAGCATGTTAGTCATATTCTTTCCACTCTTTATACAACTGTTGTCGCTTTGCTTTGCTTGCTTCAATTTCGAATTAATAAATTTTTTATCTGAATAAAATAAAATACTTAAAAAAAAGAACTAGAAACATAAATTTAAACTCACTTCTCATAGAAGACCCTTGTTAATGTAATAACATGGTTGCATTTCCCGTGATATTTTTCTCATATCACATATCACGGGTTGGGGTATGAGAAATTTGCCGAAGCTCCAAATTTGACAATACGTGTATTTTGTTGTTGTGCTCGGCAAATTTGCCAGTCCAAAATCACAGAGAGAGAACAACCTTTATGTATTTTTTGCAGCGAGTCCGAGATGTTGTAGGGTTGCTTTGAAAACGAGAGGAATCATTGGCGAGTACGAGATGTTTTAGCGATTGTTTCGACTGACGGCCATTTACGACTTGACTCGAATACGAATGAAAACCATCGAGAGCATCCGAGTTGTTTCAACAATCGAGAGAATCGAATAAAACATCTCGGACTCGCCCATCACTAGTTTGATGTTAAGGATCTATATCCATCGATACCAACGACAGAAACTGTAAAAATTATAGAAGAAATATTAGCAGAAAAGCAGATAAAGACAGTACAAAAGAGACCATTAACGCTTTAAAAACGACCCTGGACCAAAATTATTTCAAGTTTAACAACAAATTATATAGACAAACTAATGGACTCGGAATGGGGAACCCCACTTCAGAAATATTAGTGGAGGTATTTATGCAAGACTTAGAAAGAAAATTCATGGAGGAACTGACAACAAATCTGGGAGTAAAGTTTTACGCGAGACATGTGGACGACATCATCTGTCTCATATCGGGAAACAAAGAGGAACAAATACTGAACTCCTCAACACTCAACACAGAAATATAAAATTTACTATGCACACAGAAAAAGAAGGAAAAATAAATTACTTGGACCTAACAATAAGTATAAACAAATGGACCAACAAATTTGATTACGAAATATACAGGAAGCAGCTACGAATACAATAATACACAAAACAACACAAAAACGCCGCATTCAGACAATTAATAACACGACTCGAACGCACTCCGTTAAAAATTGATTAAAGCTATTGAAAGCCCGGCCATTTCTCTTGAAGACAAAGTTTTAATTTTTCGGATATCTAATTTAGGTATATAGTAATATATGTTTTTTCACAATAAGGTATTTGTCGTCGAAAACAACGGCAGCATTTGTAGCATGTTATAGGCGCAATCAAATTTTGTAGTTGCTCAGCAGAACAATTTTTTTTACGAAGCCACTTACATACGCCCATAATATAATAAACTGCCTAGAAGCGTGCTTCAAAATTTTTAATTATTTTTGTATGGAGAAAATATTGCAAAACTAATGAAGCTTAATATGCAATATTGCAAGTTACAAGAAAGATATCTGAAATATTAAAACGGTTTCTTCAAGAGAAATGTCAGCGTTTTCAATAGCTTTAATCAATTTTTAAAATAAGTAAGTAATTTAAAAGATATTGAGGAGTGAATATAGCCAAAAATCGTCCTTTTCACCTCTTTGGGCATGAATATCTAAAAAACTGTACGTATTACAGAAAATCTGACTTCAGTTTCGGATTCAGCGCACCGAATTCCTTTAGAAAAGTAGAATTTTATTTCTGTAACAAAAACTTGTCGACCAGTGAAATTGGATGACAAAGAAAGAGAAGAAAAAACATGGACGGCCTTAACATACACTGGACTGACGTCACACAAATTGGCCAAATTTCTTAAAAAGTACAACATCAACGCTGCATTTAAAACCAAGAGCAACTTAGGAAAACTACTACGAAACAACATTAACGAAGAAGACGCATTTGATAAACAAGGGGTATACAAACTAACTTGCGAATGCCAAAACAGTTACATAGGAAAAACAGGACGAAGGATAAAAACAAGATATCGAGAACACATTAGACACTACAATAAGAAAATAAAGAAATCATCAACCATTGTGGAATAAAATTTTGCCAACCATATGGTACAAAACAATTGTGTTCCAACGAAGATAGGAAAAGCAGCCAAAATTTTCCAAGTCGAATAAAAAGGATAACGACTAAACATACTAGAGAACATGGAAATATACAAACAGAAAAAGTTCATGGGGGAAATTATAAACGAACAAATAAACACAGCTTCGGACACACTGTTTGAGCCACTCAAGCTAATTAACCAAAAAAAGGACAGCAAATATACTAATGACAGAAATAAAACTTCAAAAAAGAAAACAATAACAGACTTTTCCCTACCTGAACCACATAAGAATTAAGGCAAAGCATGCATACATGCGATAATGAAGGAACCGGAGGTAACAAGACTAACATAACTGACCGTGCACGTACGTACACACGTAGCACAGAACCAATTAATGAGGACAAAATAACGGACATTAATGACTATAAATACTAGCGAACCAGCGAGATTAACTCAGAACGAAACAAGATACTGAAGATAGCACATAGCTGAAACCGGTTTATAACCAAATCAAAGGAATGACGGAAATTCGTCAATACATCGCAATCCTACCCTGTCGGAAAAGCAAACAACAAAAAAGAAACCAGCTATTTGACTTGTGTCGCATATCTGATTCGGACACCATACACAAGCACAACCGGTGACCTCTGCGATGACAATTTGCCCTTAAGCAACATTGTCACTGTTTTGTCCACCGATATGTCCACATCCACGAAATTTCCCCATGCATGCACCATCTCACACAGGCTTTCCCCACTCCTCCCAACATCCGCTCTTGACTGACCTTCCACCAAAAGTAGAAGGTCGTCCGCATACGCACAGCATTTACACAGTGGCTCGAGTAGCCGCAGCAGGGAGTCCATCATTAGGTTCCATATATATGGACCACAGATGGATCCCTGCGGACAACCGAGAACTTCCCCATTTTCATTCACACCAACGATGGAGGCTCTTCTGCCATGGAAGTAACTGCGCCACAAAGTTACCTCCGGGCGGCGGAGCTCTTCCAGCCGTTCAATCACTCTGTCCCAGCGAAGGTAGTGAAACGCCCCCTTGAAGTCAATAAATATGCCAAGGACATACTTATTGACACTCATCCCTACAGCATTCTGAACATACATCCAAGCGTCCTCAACACTCCGACCTTTCCTGAAACCATACTGCCTATCCGACCTAACCTCCCGCGTAATTTCCTGAAGCCGCTCGACCATGATCCGTTCCAGTACTTTGCCAAGCACTGGAAGGAGGCTGATTCCCCGGTAGGACCGGGGGTCAGTCCTAATCTTGTCGGGCAACTTCAGCAGAACAACAACCCTAGCCAATTTCCACTCACGTGGAAAGTATCCCTCCCATATGCATTTGTTATAAACAGCCATGAAGTATTCCGTAATGAACTTCCACAAGCATTTCCACATCTCTCCGTTCAAACCATTAAAACCCGGCGACCATTTAGACCTGACCAGGCCAAACGCGTACTCAACCTCTTCGTCATCTAGTGGATGTATTGGCACCTCCTGTGCATGAGGAAACGATACCTCCGTCCTAGGAAAGAATTCACCAAGAAGATCACTGATACCAATCCCCCACGTATGGATCCGGTTCCCTCGGACGTGGAGAGAACTAATAATGCCTGATGACCGGGGACCCCGACAGATCCGATAGACATTCCCCTAGGGGTCTTCACGGTTGTCATTGACAAACCCCCTCCATTCATCTTCTTTCGTACTCAAAATCAACCTCTTGTACTCATTCATCTCCCTACTAAGTTGACTCCTCAGCTGTGGTACACTCTCAAAATCATTCCGCCGGGCACGCTGAATCACGCGCCTCGCATGCATGACGCAACGCTTCTTCGCCTCAAGCTCCCTAGTCCACCATCTCACTTTTTTAAAACTCACATTTTTCCACTTCTGGAACATACTAACATTCACACTCCAGACGAATTTATTCAGACGAGCAATTTGTTCGTCAACCCCCAGTTCCTGAAACACTCTGAGCGGTATATTAAATACCGCTTCTCTCACACACCGTCCATATTGGACCCAATCAGCACCTGAAGTTCGCCATCTCTTTAAGTTACACTCGCCCTCCACACGCTGGCGGTTGAGGGGAGTAATCACAATATTAATCGGATTGAGATCACTTATCCTCCAACCCCAATAACACTCCACCTAAACACAAACATTCGAGTTGCTGGCTCATTCATGGGCGTCACGTCAATGTCACTCGCACCCATTGGCCCATCAAAACTATACCATTCACTCGGTTCATTCATCACATAAGAGGCCGTCGACCATTCACTCATTACCTCACCCCTCTGGCTACTGGCAAAACCAGACGAGTGTCCGGTCAGTTTACTATGCCAGGCAGGGGATAAGACATTCGCATCCAAACCTAGGATAACAGGATTACTAATCACTAGGAGTAGCACCGTATCCAGGTACCTCAGATGGAGCTCAATGGGCTTGCCAAATTTAAAATAAATACTGGCCACATACACTCTACCGAAGGTACTCTCAATACACACACAAACCGCCCATTCCGATGCATCCACCAAAACACATTCATAACTCGGCTCATTTACGACAATCGCTACGTTAACCCTCGGGTCAGTGAAGACCCGAAAGCTCCTAGGAAGACCCCTCACCACACCATGGGTGGAAAGGGGCTCCTGAAGCAGGCCAACGCCGACCCGCCCCTCAGTCATACATGCACCAACCTCACACGTTGATAAAGATGGCTAAGCTGAGTATTAAAGTGAATTTTTTTTTTGGAAACAACAAAAACAAAAGTTATTAAAGGTCAAAGTTTATATTACGCATTTTTTAAATTACAATTACTTAAAAACTACTGAACCGATTTCAAATCTATATATATAAAAATGATTTGGTATGTAATTGTAACGCTAAAACTTGAAAACGGCTGAACCAAATCAAATACATCCTTAGGGCGGTTTGTTTGTTGTTACCCCGCGAAGGTTTAGACGAAGAAAAAATTAAAAAATGTTAGGGGGGCGTGGCACCTCCCATACAACCTTAATTTTTAAAGCTGATTATCTCTAAAACAGTTCAAGGTGGGGAGCTGAAAATTGGTATAGAGGTAGGTGATATCAAAACCCTTCTCACTCAGAAAAGTGGGGGTTATCAGAAAAGGGGGCGTGGTACCTCGCATACAGCCTTAATTTTTAAAGCTGATTATCTCTAAAACAGTTTAAGGTAGGGAGCTGAAATTGGTATAGAGGTAAGTGATATCAAAACCCTTCTCACTCAGAAAAGTGAGGGTTATCAGAAAAGGGGGCGTGGCACCTCCCGTACAACCTTAATTTTTAAAGCTGATTATCTCTAAAACAGTTTAAGGTAGGGAGCTGAAAATTGGTATAGAGGTAAGTGATATAAAAACCCTTCTCACTCAGAAAAGTGAGGGTTATCAGAAAAGGGGGCGTGGCACCTCCCATACAACCTTAAATTTTAAAGCTGATTATCTCTAAACAGTTTAAGGTAGGGAGCTGAAAATTGGTATAGAGGTAAGTGATATCAAAACCCTTCTCACTCAGAAAAGTGGGGGTTATCAGAAAAGGGGGCGTGGCACCTCTCATACAACCTTAATTTTTAAAGCTGATTATCTCTAAAACAGTTTAAGGTAGGGAGCTGAAAATTGGTATAGAGGTAAGTGATATCAAACCCCTTCTCACTCAGAAAAGTGGGGGTTATCAGAAAAGGGGGCGTGGCACCTCCCATACAACCTTAAATTTTTAAAGCTGATTATCTCTAAAACATTTCAAGGTAGGGATCTGAAAATTGGTATAGAGGTAGGTGATATCAAACCCTTTCTCACTCAGAAAAGTGGGGGTTATCAGAAAAGGGGGCGTGGCACCTCTCATACAACCTTAATTTTTAAAGCTGATTATCTCTAAAACAGTTTAAGGTAGGGAGCTGAAAATTGGTATAGAGGTAAGTGATATCAAACCCCTTCTCACTCAGAAAAGTGGGGGTTATCAGAAAAGGGGGCGTGGCACCTCCCATACAACCTTAATTTTTAAAGCTGATTATCTCTAAAACCATTTAAGGTAGGGAGCTGAAAATTGGTATAGAGGTAAGTGATATCAAAACCCTTCTCACTCAGAAAAGTGAGGGTTATCAGAAAAGGGGGCATGGCACCTCCCATACAACCTTAATTTTTAAAGCTGATTATCTCTAAAACAGTGCAAGGTAGGGAGCTGAAAACTGGTATAGAGATAGGTGATATCCAAACCCCTTCTCACTCAGAAAAGTCGGGGTTATCAGAAAAGGGGGCGTGGCACCTCCCACACAACCTTAATTTTTAAAGCTGACTATCTCTAAAACAGTTCAAGGTAGGGAGCTGAAAATTGGTATAGAGGTACGTGATATCAAAACCCTTCTCACTCAGAAAAGTGGGGGTTATCAGAAAAGGCGGCGTGGCACCTCCCATACAACCTTAATTTTTAAAGCTGATTATCTCTAAAACAGTTTAAGGTAGGGAGCTGAAAATTGGTATAGAGCTAAATGATATCAAAACCATTCCCACGCATAAAAGAAGGGGTTATCGGAAAAAGGGGCGTGGCACCTCCCATACAAACTTAATTTTTCATGCGGAATATCTCTAAAATTGTTTACGCTAGGTGCTTGGAAATTGGTGTGGAGATAAACTATAATAATTCCATATTAACGCAAAATAATAGGAGTTATACGAAAAGGGGGCGTGGCACTTCCCAACAACACTTAATTTTTTAAGCTGAATATCTTTAAAAGGATTTAAGTCAGGGACCTGGAAATTGGTACAGAGCTATATGATATCAAAACAATTTTTGCGCATAAAAGTGTAGGTTATCGGAAAAGGGGGCGTGGCACCTCCCATACAAACTTAATTTTTTAAGCTGAATATCTATAAAAGTATTGTGGAGCAACCAAAAAGTATCTATAAAAGCGTTTAAGGTTGGGACCTGAAAATTGATCAGGAGATTAACGATATCAATAGCGTGCTTATAAAAAAAACAGTAGTTTTGGGAAAAGTGGGCGTGGCACCTCCCATGCGTTCTTAATTTTTAAGGCTAAATATCCTTAAAAGCGTTCATGGCATGTACATAGAAATCACTATGCAGATATACGATATCAATACCATGTTCACCCAAAAAAACAAAAGACTTATCGAAAAATGGGGCATTGCACCTCCCATACGTACTAAACTTTTGAGGCTGAATATATCTAAAAGGTTGGAGAAGGGGCCTGAAAACAATTACGGAGGTATACTATATCAATCCTCTTACTTACTTAGTGAAAATAGCCAATACTCAGTGAATATAAATATCCGGAACAGAAAACTAAAAATGTTGTGTATCGTGTAGCCTTAAACTGAATACTAAAATTATATATTTTTGAAGTTGTATACACAATGAAGTAGTGAAAAATCGTTAATTTTCTATTAAAAATAATACCGGTGTAATAACAATTTTTGAAATGAAATTAATAAAAAATCTATTTTGGGCAGAACGAAGTATGCCCGGTAAGCTAGTATTTTTATACTCAGCTGTACTAGTACACAGAGTATTATAGTTTTAATCACATAACGGTGGATTGTAACAGAATGAAATAATCGAGATAGATATAGACTTATATATGATATATATGATCAGGGTGAAAAGAGAAATCGATTGAGCCATGTCCGTCCGTCCGTCTGTCCGTCCGTCTGTAAACACTCTAACTCGCGCAAAAATTGAGATATTTTGATGAAATTTGAAATGCAAGTTGGTATCGAGACTGGGACGGTTGGTATTGAAAATGGGCGAAATCGGAGCATGACCACGCCCACTTTTCCTATATAGAAAAAATCGGAAATTTGGTATCTCAGTCACTATTAAAGCTAGAGTGATCAAATTTTACCCACGTGTTGAGCTCAGGCCCCTAAGAAGAAATTTGATGAAATTTTGGAAAATGGGCTGTGCCACGCCCACTTATTAAGGGTCAAACATTGAAAGTTTTATGAGTCATAACTCAGAAACCGTTGAAGATATATCGATGAAATTTGGTACGCGTTATTTACTTACTTAGGCAAACGTTTTGACGGAAAATTGTCAAAATCGGTTGACGGCCACGCCCACTTTTATATATGTGAACTATAAAGGGGCCTAATAAAAACATTTTAAGCGATATCTCTGTCAAATATAAAGATCTATCACTGAAATTTTGTGGCAGGAGTCCAACTATGGACATAAAACGAAAAACACAAAAACTTTGGAAAATGGGCGGTGCCACGCGCACTTATTAAGGGGCAAACATTGAAAGTTTTATGAGTCATAACTCAGAAACCGTTGAAGATATATCGATGAAATTTAGTGTGCGTGATATACTTACTCAGGCAAATGTTTGGACTAAAAATTGCCAAAATCGGTTGAAGACCACGCCCACTTTTATATATGGGAACTATAAAGGGGCCTAATAAAAACATTTTAAGAGATATCTTTGTCAAATATAAAGATAATTCATTGAAATTTTGTGGCATGAGTTCCACAATAGACAGAAAACAAAAAATATAAAAATTTTGGAAAATGGGCGTGGCACCGCCTCTTTTTAGACAAAGGAATATACGAGATTTCTTAGCCTATAACTCGACAAATAATTGAGATATTATGACGAAACTTGGTTTATACACTTTTATAACTTGTGTTAATAGACATGCAAAAATTTATTCAAATCGGTTTCTGACCACGCCTACTTTTTAACAAAGATATTTCTGGAACACCCTTTGGGAATTTGTAACGTGACATCTTTGTAGCTAGAAGTCGTAAAGGAATGAAATGTTGCACAAAGAATAATATTCATATGCTTAGTTGGATGACTGATAAAAATGTTGAAAATGGGCGTGGCTACGTGGCTTATGTAGCACTCGCTTTATATAAAGTACACCGTATTTACATCAAACGCGAGCAAATAAAGCATACAGCTGAGTATCCAATGTTCGATTCCACTCGAACTTAGGCTTCCTTACTTGTTATATTTTATATTTATACTAGCTGACGCGGCATACTTCGTTCTGCCCAAAATAGATTTTATTTATTAATTTCATTTCAAAAATTGTTATTACACCGGTATTATTTTTAATAGAAAATTAAGGATTTTTCACTGCTTCATTGTGTATACAACTTCAAAAATATATAATTTTAGTATTCAGTTTAAGGCTACACGATACACAACATTTTTAGTTTTCTGTTCCGGATATTTATTTTCACTGAGTATTGGCTATTGTCACTAAGTAAGTAAGAGGATTGATATAGTATACCTCCGTAATGGTTTTCAGGCCCCTCCTCCAACCCTTTTAGATATATTCAGCCTCAAAAGTTTAGTACGTATGGGAGGTGCCATGCCCCATTTTTCGAAAAAATTTTTTTTTTTTGGGTGAACATGGTATTGATATCGTATATCTGCATAGTGATTTCTATGTACATGCCATGAACGCTTTTAAGGATATTTAGCCTTAAAAATTAAGAACGCATGGGAGGTGCCACGCCCAATTTTCCCAAAACTACTGTTTTTTTCATAAGCACGCTATTGATATCGTTAATCTCCTGATCAATTTTCAGGTCCCAACTTTAAACGCTTTTATAGATACTTTTTTGTTGCTCCACAATACTTTTATAGATATTCAGTTTGAAAAATTAAGTTTGTATGGGAGGTGCCACGCCCCCTTTTCCGATAACCTACACTTTTATGCCCAAAAATTGTTTTGATATCATATAGCTCTGTACCAATTTCCAGGTCCCTGACTTAAATCCTTTTAAAGATATTCAGCTTAAAAAATTAAGTGTTGTTGGGAAGTGCCATGCCCCCTTTTCGTATAACTCCTATTATTTTGCGTTAATATGGAATTGTTATCGTTTATCTCCACACCAATTTCCAAGCACCTAGCGTAAACAATTTTAGAGATATTCAGCATGAAAAATTAAGTTTGTATGGGAGGTGCCACGCCCCTTTTTCCGATAACCCCTACTTTTATGCGTGGGAATGGTTTTGATATCATTTAGCTCTATACCAATTTTCAGCTCCCTACCTTAAACAGTTTTAGAGATAATCAGCTTTAAAAATTAAGGTTGTATGGGAGATGCCACGCCCCCTTTTCTGATAACCCCCACTTTTCTGAGTGAGAAGGGGTTTGATATCACCTACCTCTATACCAATTTTCAGCTCCCTACCTTAAACTTTTTTAGAGATAATCAGCTTTAAAAATTAATGTTGTATGGGAGGTGCCATGCCCCCTTTTCTGATAACCCTCACTTTTCTGAGTGAGAAGGGTTTTGATATCACTTACCTCTATACCAATTTTCAGCTCCCTACCTTAAACTGTTTTAGAGATAATCAGCTTTAAAAATTAAGATTGCATGGGAGGTGCCACGCCCCCTTTCCTGATAACCCCCACTTTTCTGAGTGAGAAGGGTTTTGATATCACCTACCTCTATACCAATTTTCAGCTCCCTACCTTGAACTGTTTTAGAGATAATCAGCTTTAAAAATTAAGGTTGTATGGGAGGTGCCACGCCCCTCTAACATTTTTTAATTTTTTCTTCGTCTAAACCTTCGCGGGGTAACAACAAACAAACCGCCCTAAGGAAGTATTTGATTTGGTTCAGCCGTTTTCAAGTTTTAGCGTTACAATTAAATACCAAATCATTTTTATATATATAGAGGTACCCTGACATAATCCCAAGGGGCATAATCCCAAATTTTTTATTTGGGATTATGTCACTCCCCCTAGGGTGACATAATCCCAACTTTTTTACTTGGGCTTATGTCACCCTAGGCGTAGTGACATAATCCCAATTGGGATAATGTCATTTTCAAGCCCAAAAAAACATTTCAGTAGTCTTTCTTAGATTTTATTACATTAAGCAAAAAATTAAAGCTGACAATAAAGTTAATGTTGTTATATAATAATACATTGAGCAGGGCCGCCGAGAGAAAATCCGGGCCCGGGGTTAAAATAACTACGGGCCTCCATACTAAATGAACAAATTCTAAAAATCAAAATTCAATGAATATATTGTAGTGTGTCAGAGCAAGTCGCCAACAACAACAAAGCCACAAGCTGACTTCTAAATGTCCGGCTGTGGAATGTACACATTTTGCTATGTCAGCAAAATTCTAATTCTATTCATTTTCTCACGCTAAGTACATAAGCAGCACAAGCTGTGGAGTTGCATCGGATTGTATACGCCGACTCTATATATGTAGATATGTGCGGCTACACTGCCGGTGTCTCCACGCTTGGTATATGTACATATGTGTGTGACTGCATCGCTTGCAGCCCCACGTTGGATATGTTGGTGTTGGTAACTGCACTGAAATATGCATCTAGTAAGGTACCGAGCTATGCACATATGAATACATGTACATATGTATGTGCAAGTATGTGCCTTACTTATGTTTAGTTTGTAAGACATAGAAGTAAATATGTATCTAGTAAATAAGAATTTTTAGAGATAAGAATTACTATAAATATGCTGAACATTTTATGAATAAAGAATCATTATTATTATGGCTCTCACAAGCAATCAACCTCTTTTTAATTCGGGAAATAGTTCATGGCGACCCTGCCAGACTGCTAGTAAAAAAAAGCAGACTGGTTTGATCCTGTTGAATGCAGACTGCTAAACAATAAGGAAGCAGACTGCTAAAAATTCAACAGTGCAGCACAATAATATAAAACGTGTCCTAATTTTGACTGATTGATATGCCGAATCACAGGAACCCATTGAAGTCGGGCAGTACATTTAAATTACGAGATAACAACACGACCGGCAGCAGCAGTATTTGATAGTAACCCATTGAAGTCGGGCAGTACATTTAAATTACGAGATAACAACACGACCGGCAGCAGCAGTATTTGATAGTAACCCATTGAAGTCGGGCAGTACATTTAAATTACGAGGCAACAACACGACCGGCAGCAGCAGTATTTGATAAGTATTTAATTAAAAAAAAAAAAAAATAGAAATCTTCGGCGTCCGATGGGCGCCTGCCAAGTAGCAGATAATTTTTCTGCTTAGGTTATGTATTAAGCAATTTTTTTTTAGAAACAAAAAAAAAGAGAAAAGAAATTTGAACAAAAACAAAAAACATTTTTAATAAATTTTAAAAACAGATTCCAATGCAAGACATTACTCAAGAAGAATTTGAGGCCATTTTTAATAAATGGGAAAAATTTGCATTGGAAACTGCCGAAGAAAGTAATGAGCCTGAAAAAGTCACTGAAGAGGTTCCTCAAACCTCGACAGTTTTAAGACAGGGTCCGCAACCAATAACTATTGAAGAGTATTGGCGGCGGAACAAAAAACAAAAAAAGATAGAACCAAGAATACCTCCACCATTAAAAAGAAAAAGGCAAACACGAGGTGGAAAGAGGTTCCAAAAGAAAAAAGGGTTAGCTCATACATACAGAGAACTCAATTTTTGTAGCTCTATAGAAGAAAGAAAAGAGCTTATGAACCAAATAATGTTCTTAAGAAATTTAAAATAAATTTTTTTATAAATAAATTTTTATAATGAATTCATTCTGACAAAAAGAAAATAAATATAAATTTGTATGTAAGGTTTATTTTAGGGATTTTAAATAAAGAAAGAACAATTAAAAGCTGTTGTACTTAATACAATGATGCCTAGGGATTTTTCTAAACGTCCTAGGGATTTTTCCAAGGGAATCCTTAACTTTGAGCCAAACCGAACAGAAACAATCGAAGAACGTAATTATGAAAAAGAATTGGAATGGTTAAGGAATTTATGGAGAGCAATTGGTATGACCAGAGAACCTACCATACAAGATATACTCACCCCAACCACACAAGAGGAAGAAATTGGTAGAATGATGCATAGGTATTCCAAATTCTAAAATATTCCCAATTAACAATTTCAAACATGGGTGGAAAAGAATCCAAAATTGAAAACCCAAACGCTAATGTTATAAATAACATAAAAGTAGTTGACCATACTGAGACACTAGAATTCATTAAAGTGTTGCTTCTGGTTGTAGCAATCTGCACTTGCATCAGTTTGTTCCTGAGAATATACTCACTTCATAATAAATTTTTGAAAAAGAAGTACCAGAGCCGCGCAGACGGCCTGGATAAGATTTAATTATTATACCCAATGGAAAAGTGGGATGATATTTTGCGGGAACTTACTGAAGAAAAAATAAACGCTGACAAATCATATAAATGTATATGTAAAAACACAAAAATAAAATTGGAGACAATAAAGAAACATCTCAAAATTATATTATTGTCATTCAATAACTCAGGAATAATACTACGAAGAGTAAACCATTCTCTAAAAAAAAGCTCATCAGGTAGAAGCCTACCAAATATTTTCGAGCATTAGAGACAAATTAATATACTCGTTATCGAGATATGGCATTGACTTCACAGTACCAAAAACTTTTTCGCATAATATTGAAATCGATTTCGACACTAGTTTGAACGAAGACAGTTCAGACACTGAGGAAGAACAAGAATCAGAAGAAAAAATTCTTCCAAGTATAGATGTACTCTGGCAAACCGAGACTGTTTCACAGACAGGGACACTTTTACCTAACATAGACCAGAATACCCAAACAGATATAAACATGGCGCAAACAATGGTAGCGTTTATTAAAACAGCGTCATCGATTTTACCCGAATTCGATGGCAAACCCGAAAACCTACCCAGTTTTTTGGATGCCCTTGATATTCTAGAACAAATCAAAGAAACACATGAGGCTGTCGCAGTATCTATGATAAAGACAAAGCTAAAGGGCACGGCCAGAAATCTGATAAGTACTGAAACAACTATACAAGAAATAAAACAAAAATTAAAAAATGCAGTAAAAGGTGAGTCAGTAGAAGTTTTAACTGCAAAACTCCTGAACATCCAGCAGCGCAGTAAAACTGCAAATCAGTACACTGCCGAAATTGAAAAACTTACAAAATCGTTGGAAGGAGCATACATCTCCGACGGACTAACCCCAGAGTTAGCAACCAAGTATGCCACACAATCAGCTGTGAAAGCTATGTGTAAAAACTGCTCCAACGAAAAGGTGAAAACCATTATGCAAGCTGGAACGTTTACCTCGATGAACGAAGCTATATCGAAATTCACAAATAGCTGCACAGAAATAACGGATAACCCTAATTCGTTACTCCATATACGCCAACAAAATTATTCTCGCGGTAATTTCCGCAGAGGTTACCAATCTAGCAATTATAGAGGTAACCAAAGGCGTACATACCCACCACGATTTAATAATTTCAACAACAATAACAATAATAATCGGTCTAATAACCAAAGATCGGGTCGAAACTTTGGATCACGAGGTCCTAACCGAAATAATACCAGAAACGTACGAAATATTAACCAACAGGAAAACCAACAAACTCCACCTCAATAAATAAAAAATTATATGTTTTCAATTTACACCTCAATAGCTATATATCCTCCAAAACAACTCTAAATAACTCAATTTCAACCCTCCTGATCGATACAGGAGCAGATATTTCCATTATAAAAAAGGGTCAAATTGACAGTAATGTCACAATAAATTGTTCACAAAAAACTGAATTAAAGGGCATTGGTCAAGGTATAACAAGCACTCTTGGAACAGTTAATGCAGATTTAAAAGATGATTACCTACTAATCAGACACAAATTTCACATAGTAGAAGATAATTTTCCAATTCCTTGCGACGGAATTTTAGGACTTGATTTTATTAAAAAATACAATTGCATTTTAGATTACAACAAAAACGGAGACACCCTAATACTACGTCCATATGATTACCCAGAAAACATTATAATACAAATGTCAAATAGACCATCCATCAATACTATAACAATACCTGCAAGATCGGAAGTAATCCGACAAATCCATATTGAAAGTAACAAACCTGAACTATTAGTACCTCATCAAGCATTATCTGAAGGCATTTTTATAGCCAATACATTAGTAAATTCACAGGAAACCTTTATTAGAATTGTAAATACAACAGATAAAAACGCAACCATTCAAAATTTCAAAATCGATATAGAAAATTTAAATGATTACACAATAGTAAAAACTAAATCTTATTCAGCAGAAAATAATAAAGAGAAGTTAGAACGATTAAATAAAAATTTCCCACCTTTCGCTAGCCAATCACTTAATACATTATGCTCAGAATTCATTGACATATTCTCATTAGAAACTGAACCAATAACCACTAATAATTTTTACAAACAAAAATTACACATGAAAGATGATAACCCTGTTTATGTCAAAAACTACAGAATTCCACAAGCTCATAAAAATGAAATTAGTAAACATGTAAATAAATTAATTGAAGACGACATTATAGAGCCGTCTATATCAGAATATAATAGCCCAATTCTCCTGGTACCTAAAAAACCATTACCCGGAAAAAATGATAAAAGATGGAGACTAGTCGTTGATTATAGACAGGTAAATAAAAAACTAACCGCGGATAAATTTCCATTGCCAAGAATTGATGATATCCTGGATCAATTAGGCAGAGCTAAATATTTTTCATGCCTGGACTTAATGTCCGGCTTTCATCAAATTGAATTACATAAAGACTCTAGGGACATCACCTCGTTTACGGCGGACGATGGCACGTACCGTTTCAAAAGATTGCCGTATGGTTTGAAAGTAGCGCCTAATTCATTTCAAAGAATGATGACTCTGGCATTTGCAGGCCTTAAACCATCACAAGCGTTTCTATACATGGATGATTTGGTGGTATTGGGATGCTCAGAAAAACATATGATTACAAATTTGAGAGATGTATTTTCTACTTGCAGAAAATATAATTTAAAATTACATCCAGATAAATGTTTATTTTTTAACCAAGAAATCACTTATCTTGGACATAAATGCACAAACAAAGGAATTCTACCTGACCCTAGTAAATTTGAAATTGTTCTAAACTATCCAATCCCAAAAAGCGCGGATGAAGTTAAGCGATTTGTCGCATTTTGTAACTATTACCGAAGATTTGTTCCAAATTTTGCAACCCATTCTAGAATTTTAACAAGATTGTGTAAAAAGAATGTCCCCTTCGAATGGACAGAGGAATGCCAAAAAGCTTTTGACTATTTGAAGGAGGCATTAATACACCCAAATATTTTACAATACCCAGATTTCGATAAAGAATTTTGTATAACAACAGATGCCAGTGGATTTGCCTGCGGCGCAGTTCTTAGTCAAGAATATGAAGGCAAACAACTACCAATTGCCTATGCGTCAAGAGCATTCACAAAAGGTGAAAGCAATAAAGCAACAATCGAAAAGGAGTTGGCGGCAATACATTGGGCAATAACTTATTTTAGACCATACGTTTATGGCAGAAAATTTTTAATTAAAACAGACCATCGCCCCTTAACATACCTATTTTCAATGAAAAACCCTTCATCAAAATTAACTAGAGTTCGATTGGAGTTGGAGGAATATGACTTTGAGGTGGAGTATATTGCTGGTAAAGAAAATTACGTTGCGGATGCACTATCACGCATAAATATTAATGATTTAAAAGACATGTCGGTTAAAGCATGCCAGATAATGAGGGTTACGACACGATCGGAAACCAATAAAAATTCCAATAATAAAACTTCCAACAATAAAAATATCAAAAATAAATGTCACGAAGAGAACATAAAAATATATGAAGCGCTTAATAAATGTGAAGTAAAAAGGCTAGCTCAGCTCGTTTTCGATCCCCCGAAACTGCAGTTCAAAAAGGGAAAGAAAATTTGTAGCAAAATAGATATTAATGATTTAATTGTTGAGGCGAAGATTGATTCAGGTCAATCCTTTGCCAGGCTTCCGAATGAAGCCGGCAATTCAAATATTAATAATAATTCAATTGTTAAGACGAAGATTGATTTAGGTCAATTCTTTGCCAGGCTAATGAAAGAAGCCAACAATTTGAAAATAAATAAAATACAGTTGTCCTTAGGAGACAAATTGTTTAAAAATAATTATACTCGAGTAGACGAATTTAAAGAAATAGGTACCAAAGTTCTCAAAAACTTAACCATTGCATTAACTCCGGAGGTTATGCACGTGACAAATAAGGAAGTAATTAAAAAGATATTAGAAAAATATCACGATGATCCTGTTAATGGTGGCCACCCAGGAATCAATCGCACAACTAATAAAATTAAACAAAAATATTATTGGAAAAATATGAAAAATGACATAAAATGCTATATTAAAAAATGCATTAAATGTAGTAAAAACAAAGTTAATAAAAATTTGAAAGAACCAATGATAATAACCGAAACGCCCACAAAAGCGTTTGATACGGTGCGGGTTGATACAATTGGACCATTGCCAGTATCGGTAAATGGAAATGAATATGCAGTCACTATTGTATGTGACCTTACCAAATATCTGATCGCAATTCCAATTACAAGCAAGCACGCGAAAACAGTCGCCAAAGCAATCTTTGAAAACTTTATTTTAATTTATGGTTGTATGAAAACAATCATAACAGATATGGGAACTGAATACAAAAACAACATATTTGAAGAATTGTGTAAACTTTTAAAAATTGAACACAAAACATCAACCCCATATCACCATCAAACTTTGGGCACTGTTGAGCGTAGCCATAGAACTTTTAATGAATACATCCGTTCTTATATATCCACTAACAAAGATGATTGGGATGAGTATATCAAATATTTTGCATACTGTTACAATACAACACCATCAACAGTTCACGGTTACTCCCCATTCGAGTTAGTCTTTGGAAAGATACCCCTGACGTACGAATTTTTGCAAGAAAATACAATTAGCCCAGTTTATAATTATGAGGCTTACGATAAAGAAATTAAATATAGATTACAAGTAGCACAACAAAGAGCTAATAAGCTAGTTAAGGAAAGTAAAGAAAAACAAAAAATTCATTACGATAAAAATCTTCAATTTAAAGAAATTAATATAGGAGATTTAGTGTTAATTAAAAATGAAGCAGGTCATAAGTTAGACAATAGATATAAAGGGCCCTATAGAGTAGTAAATATCGATAAGAAAAATAATTATACCTTAACCCCATTTAATGTAGAAAATCTAGATTTAAATAACCAACTAAGCGATAAAACTAAGAAAATCATAATTCATAAAAACAGACTTAAGCTATTTGAATAAGACCACTTTAACTTTACAAAAACGTTAAATTTTATTACTCATAAATTTCACTTATCCATAATTTTTCTACTTTATGTTCTACTTTCACAAAACAATTCTAAGTTATAAGTATCATAAACAAAAATCCGACTTTTATTCAAAGCAAAATATAAATACAAAACAATAAAAGTATCACATTAATAAACAAACAACTAAACAAACATCTAAAAACATGAGTTATTGTTCAACCACTTGAAATAAAATACACCAAACCATTGTAGCAACAGAAAAATTTTTGTAAACAAATGACAAACAATAAACATCTCAAAATAACAAACAAAATTTATACCCATAAATGTATAAAAATGTACACAAAAAAAAAAAAAAAAAAAAAAAAAAAAACCACTACAAAACATTACAACTCTAAAATCGTTCATATGTATTCACGATTTTTTTTAGGAAAGGAGGTGTAGTGTGTCAGAGCAAGTCGCCAACAACAACAAAGCCACAAGCTGACTTCTAAATGTCCGGCTGTGGAATGTACACATTTTGCTATGTCAGCAAAATTCTAATTCTATTCATTTTCTCACGCTAAGTACATAAGCAGCACAAGCTGTGGAGTTGCATCGGATTGTATACGCCGACTCTATATATGTAGATATGTGCGGCTACACTGCCGGTGTCTCCACGCTTGGTATATGTACATATGTGTGTGACTGCATCGCTTGCAGCCCCACGTTGGATATGTTGGTGTTGGTAACTGCACTGAAATATGCATCTAGTAAGGTACCGAGCTATGCACATATGAATACATGTACATATGTATGTGCAAGTATGTGCCTTACTTATGTTTAGTTTGTAAGACATAGAAGTGAATATGTATCTAGTAAATAAGAATTTTTAGAGATAAGAATTACTATAAATATGCTGAACATTTTATGAATAAAGAATCATTATTATTATGGCTCTCACAAGCAATCAACCTCTTTTTAATTCGGGAAATAGTTCAATATATGTACATAGTTAAGAACTTTAATTTATTTATACATTAATACAGATCAAGTAAATATGTTTACATAGAAATATACATATTAGGGTGGGTCAAATGTATTGTTCAAAAGGCGCATCCAGTTTCCGAATCCATGGGTCATACTGAGTAATATTGTTCATGGGACCATAGGTCTGAATGAATTCTGTTTAAATACATATTGCTTTATTTGTATGAAATAAATTTCTTTAAATTGGAATACAAATATTTGTTGGTAGGAATTTGGTATATCAAAAGACTGATCCTGCTGAACGCTTTAGTGAAACAGCAATCGAATTCAACTGTACGAAGCACCAAAGCAAATTTTAGCTTCGCAAGCTTCGTTTGTTTTCGGCGTTTCGGACGGTATGCGATTTTTTGAACTTGTGAGGCAGAAATATCGCGAAATATTGTATCGTTTTATGAAAGAGGGAAAGATTTAGGCCACGGCTAATGATTAAAGTATGTTAGAAATTTAGTTTAATGCCTCTGTTTTAGCCACTTAAAAAAATGGACGTGTTTTTGTAGCGTCCGGAACGCAGTTTAAGTGGCTAAAACAGAGGCATTAAACTAAATTTCTGTCGCTAACATACTTTAATCATTAGCTGTGGCCTAAATCTTTCCTTTTATCATAAAACGATACAATATTTCGCAATAGTTCTGCCTCAAAAGTTCAAAAAATCGTGCGAACATATCGTCCGAAACGCCCAGGAAATACCCATATCGCTGTATAAGAATTTGCATCATACCAAATTTTTCTGTTGCAAGAGAAAACGAATTCAAATTTATGCTGCAAAGTCGACGCCAAAACCAACAATTCCTTAAGTGAGGTGCAGACACGTTAAGAGATTTATAAAATTTGTTGAAATTTAAAATGATTGCTATCTACGAAAGGTGATTAAAGGTGTTGTTTGTTTATTTTCTGTAAGCAAAAACTTGGATATCATTTTGAGATCCCCGGGCCCTCTAAAGCCCGGGCCCGGGGCAATTGACCCCCTCAGCCACCCCCTCTCGTCGGACCTGACATTGAGTATATGTATAAGATGAAATATGTATGTACTTAAATACACATGTTCTCAAAAAATTACTTTAAAACTAAAAAATGACATTAAAATTAAATATATTTACATATATACAGACTTTTTTCAATAAAACGATAGGTATATAAATATTTGTGTACATTGTATATATGTCTATAAAAAGATGAAAATTTGGAAAAAAAATCGCGCGATTTTTGATTCCAAATTTTCGCCTGCGGCGCTTTTTTTTAATAGATCGATAGGTATATACATATGTCTATAAAAAGATGAAAATTTGGAAGAAAAAATCGCGCGATTTTTGATTCCAAATTTTCGCCTGCGGCGCTTTTTTAATAGATCGATAGGTATATACATATGTATGTATGTGCATATGTCTATAAAAAGATGAAAATTTGGAAGAAAAAATCGCGCAATTTTTGATTCCAAATTTTCGCCTGCGCCGCTTTTTTTATTTCAGATCGATAGGTATATACATATGTATGTACATCTATATATATAACAAGTAAGGAAGCTTAAGTTCGAGTGGAATCGAACATTAGATACTCAGCTGTATGCTTTCATTGTTTGTTTGCGTTTGATGGAAACACGGCGTATTTTATATAAAGCGAGTGCCGCATAAAGTGGGCTTAGCCACGCCCATTTTCAACATTTTTATCAGTCATCCAACTAAGCATATGAATATTATTCTTTGTGCAAAATTTCATTCCTTTATGACTGCTAGTTACAAAGATGTCACGTTACAAATTCCCAAAGGGTGTTCTAGAAATATCTTTGTTAAAAAATAAACCGATTTCAATAAATTTTTGCGTGTCTATTAACACAAGTTATAAGAGTGTATAAACCAAGTTTCGTTATAATATCTCAATTATTTGTCGAGTTATAGGCTAAGAAATCTCGTATATTCCTTTGTCTAAAAAGAGGCGGTGCCACGCCCATTTTCCAAAATTTTTATATTTTTTTTGTTTCCGGTCTATTGTGGAACTCATGCCACAAAATTTGAATGAATTATCTTTATATTTGGCAAAGATATCGCTAAAAATGTTTTTATTAGGCCACTTTATAATACCCATATATAAAAGTGGGCGTGGTCGTCAACCGATTTCGCTAAAATTTTGAACATGTATTACCACAAGTAATAAAAGTGTACACACCAAGTTTCGTCATTATATATAAATTATTTGTTGAGTTATGGGCTCAGAAATCTCGTATATTCCTGTTTCTAAAAAGAGGCGGTGCCACGCCCATTTTCCAAAATTTTTGTGTTTTTCGTTTTATGTCCGCAGTTCGACTCCTGCTATAAAATTTCAATGATATACCTTTATATTTGACAGAGATATCGCTTAAAATGTTTTTATTAGGCCTCTTTATAATACACATATATAAAAGTGGGCGTGGCCGTCAACCGATTTTGGAAATTTTTCGTCCAAACATTTGCCTAAGTAAGTATATCACGCGTACCAAATTTCATCGATATATCTTCAACGGTTTCTGAGTTATGACTCATAAAACTTTCAATGTTTGCCACTTAATAAGTGGGCGTGGCACCGCCCATTTTCCAAAGTTTTTGTGTTTTTTGTTTTATGTCCATAGTTGGACTCATGCGACAAAATTTCAGTGTTAGATATTTATATTTGACAGAGATATGGCTTAAAATGTTTTTATTAGGTCACTTTATAATATACATATATAAAAGTGGGCGTGGCCGTCAACCGATTTTAATTATTTTCCGTCCAAAGGTTTGCCTAAGTAAGCAAATCACGCGTACCAAATTTCATCGATATATCTTCAATAGTTTCTGAGTTATGACATATAAAACTTTCAAGGTTTGACCCTTAATAAGTGGGCGTGGCACCGCCCATTTTGCAAAATTTCATCAAATTTCTTCCTAGGGGCCTGAGCTCAACACGTGGGTAAAATTTCATCGCTCCAGCTATATTAGTGATTGAGATACCAAATTTCCGATTTTTTCTATATAGGAAAAGTGGGCGTGGTCATGGTCCGATTTCGCCCATTTTCAATACCAACCGTCCCAGTCTCGATACCAACTCGCATTCCAAATTTCATCAAAATATCTAAATTTTTGCGCGAGTTAGAGTGTTTACAGACGGACGGACGGACGGACAGACGGACGGACGGACGGACGGACGGACATGGCTCAATCGATTTCTCTTTCCACCCTGATCATTTTGATATATATAAGTCTATATCTATCTCGATTATTTCATTCTGTTACAATCCACCGTTATGTGATTAAAACTATAATACTCTGTGTACTAGTACAGCTGAGTATAAAAATGATTTGGTATTTAATTGAAACGCTAAAACTTGAAAACGGCTGAACCAAATCAAATACTTCCTTAGGGGGGTTTGTTTGTTGTTACCTCGCGAAGGTTTAGTCGAAGAAAAAATTTAAAAAATGTTAGGGGGGCGTGGCACCTCCCATACAACCTTAATGTTTAAAGCTGATTATCTCTAAAAGAGTTCAAGGCAGGGAGCTGAAAATTGGTATAGGGGTAGGTGATATCAAAACCATACAGGAAGCATCTTGTATCACAAGAGTGTGCAACTGCTGGCGTACGCCGATGACATCGACATCATTGGCACTAACACGCGCGCCGTATGTTCTGCCCTCTCCAAGCTGGATAAAGAGGCTAAGAAAATGGGTTTGGCGGTCAACGAGGACAAGACGAAGTACCTCCTGTCATCACACAAAGAAACAGCACGCCTTGGCAGCCACGTCAATGTTGATAGCTACAAATTCGAAACTGTTAAGGACTTCGTTTATCTGGGAACCAGCATTAACACCAAGAATGATGTCAGCACGGAGATCCAACGAAGAATCACGCTTGCCAATAAATGCTACTTCGGACTAAGTAGGCAACTGAAAAGTAAAGTCCTCTCTCGACAAACAAAAATCACACTCTACAGGACGCTCATCGTTCCAGTCCTCATGTACGGCGCAGAAGCATGGACAATTTCAAAATCAGATGAGATGGCACTTGGAGTATTCGAGAGAAAAGTTCTTCGTAAGATTTATGGACCTTTGCACGTTGGCGTGGGCGAGTAACGACGGAGATTTAACGATGAGCTGTACGAGCTTTACACAGACATCGACATTGTTCAGCGAATAAAGATCCAGCGGCTGCGTTGGGCAGGTCATGTCGTGAGAATGGACGAAGGCGCTCCGGCCAAGAAAGCATTTCTATCGAAACCCGCTGAACGCAAAAGAAAAGGGAGACCTCCACTGCGTTGGGAAAATCAGGTGGACAGCGATGCTGCCTCCCTAGGTGTTCCCAAGTGGCGCCATGCTGCACGAAACAGAAGCAATTGGCGCGCTCTGTTGGACTCGGCCAGAATCGTCTAGACGGTTAAGCGCCAATCAAGAAGAAGAAGAAGAAGATATCAAAACCATCTAAAAGAGTTCAAGGTAGGGAGCTGAAAATTGGTATAGAGGTAGGTGATATCAAAACCATTCCCACGCATAAAAGTGGGGGTTATCGGAAAAAGGGGCGTGGCACCTCCCATACAAACTTAATTTTTAAAGCTGATTATCTCTAAAAGAGTTCAAGGTAGGGAGCTGAAAATTGGTATAGAGGTAGGTGATATCAAAACCATTCCCACGCATAAAAGTGGGGGTTATCGGAAAAAGGGGCGCGGCACCTCTCTTACAAACTTAATCTTTAAAGCAGATTATCTCTAAAAGAGTTCAAGGTAGGGAGCTGAAAATTGGTATAGAGGTAGGAGATATCAAAACAATTCCCACGCATAAAAGTAGGGGTTATCGGAAAAAGGGGCGTGGCATCTCCCATACAAACTTAATTTTTCATGCTGAATATCTTTAAAAGGATTTAAGTCAGGGACCTGGAAATTGGTACAGAGCTATATGATATCAAAACAATTTTTGCGTATAAAAGTGTAGGTTGTCGGAAAAGGGGGCGTGGCACCTCCCATACAAACTTCATTTTTCAAGCTGAATATCTATAAAAGCGTTTACGGTTGGGACCTGAAAATTGATCAGGAGGTTAACGATATCAATAGAATGCTTATGAAAAAAACAGTAGTTTTGGGAAAAGGGCTGAATATATCTAAAAGGGTTGGAGGAGGGGCCTGAAAACCATTATGGAGGTATACTATATCAATACTCTTACTTACTTAGTTAAAATAGCCAATACTCAGTGAAAATAAATATCCGGAACAGAAAACTAAAAATTTTGTGCATCGTGCAGCCTTAAACTGAATACTAAAATTATATATTTTTAAAGTTGTATACACAATGAAGTAGTGAAAAATCGTTAATTTTCTATTAAAAACAATACCGGTGTAATAACAATTTTTGAAATGAAATTAATAAAAAAATCTATTTTGGGCAGAACGAAGTTTGCCGGGTCAGCTAGTATATCTATAAAAAATAAAAATTTGGAAGCAAAAATCGCGATTTTGCTTCGCACTAGTACCTACTCGAGTGATTTGGTATTCTGGCTCCCTTTTATTTGGGATTATGTCACTCCCACATAGGTGACATAATCCCAAGTAAAAAAATTGGGATTATCGGAAAAAGGGGCGTGGCACCTCCCATACAAGCTTAATTTTTAAAGCAGATTATCTCTAAAAGAGTTCAAGGTAGGGAGCTGAAAATTGGTATAGAGGTAGGTGATATCAAAACCATTCCCATGCATAAAAGTGGGGTTATCGGAAAAAGGGGCGTGGCACCTCCCATACAAACTTAATTTTTAAAGCAGATTATCTCTAAAAGAGTTCAAGGCAGGGAGCTGAAAATTGGTATAGAGGTAGGTGATATCAAAACCATTCCCACGCATAAAAGTGGGGGTTATCGAAAAAAGGGGCGTGGCACCTCCCATACAAACTTAATTTTTAAAGCTGATTATCTCTAAAAGAGTTCAAGGTAGGGAGCTGAAAATTGGTATAGAGGTAGGTGATATCAAAACCATTCCCACGCATAAAAGTGGGGGTTACCGGAAAAAGGGGCGCGGCACCTCTCTTACAAACTTAATCTTTAAAGCAGATTATCTCTAAAAGAGTTCAAGGTAGGGAGCTGAAAATTGGTATAGAGGTAGGTGATATCAAAACCATTCCCACGCATAAAAGTAGGGGTTATCGGAAAAAGGGGCGTGGCATCTCCCATACAAACTTAATTTTTCATGCTGAATATCTTTAAAAGGATTTAAGTCAGGGACCTGGAAATTGGTACAGAGCTATATGATATCAAAACAATTTTTGCGTATAAAAGTGTAGGTTGTCGGAAAAGGGGGCGTGGAACCTCCCATACAAACTTCATTTTTCAAGCTGAATATCTATAAAAGCGTTTACGGTTGGGACCTGAAAATTGATCAGGAGGTTAACGATATCAATAGAATGCTTATGAAAAAAACAGTAGTTTTGGGAAAAGGGCTGAATATATCTAAAAGGGTTGGAGGAGGGGCCTGAAAACCATTATGGAGGTATACTATATCAATACTCTTACTTACTTAGTTAAAATAGCCAATACTCAGTGAAAATAAATATCCGGAACAGAAAACTAAAAATTTTGTGCATCGTGCAGCCTTAAACTGAATACTAAAATTATATATTTTTAAAGTTGTATTCACAATGAAGTAGTGAAAAATAGTTAATTTTCTATTAAAAACAATACCGGTGTAATAACAATTTTTGAAATGAAATTAATAAAAAAATCTATTTTGGGCAGAACGAAGTTTGCCGGGTCAGCTAGTATATCTATAAAAAATAAAAATTTGGAAGCAAAAATCGCGATTTTGCTTCGCACTAGTACCTACTCGAGTGATTTGGTATTCTGGCTCCCTTTTATTTGGGATTATGTCACTCCCACATAGGTGACATAATCCCAAGTAAAAAAATTGGGATTATGTCACACCATGGTGAGTGACATAATCCCAAATTTTAAAATTGGGGTTATGCCACTTGGGATTAAATCATGGCACCATATATAGATATAGATAAGAAAAGTAAGGGGGTAAAAGAGGGTTGACCCCTGCAGGGGGTCTGTTATGGAACCCACATAAAATGTATATCAAATTAAGGGGAATCAAAATACCTATCGAATGGTATAAAAATATTCGAAATCGGTTAAATAGTTTTTCAGTAATTGCAATTTAAAAATGCATAATATAAACTTTGACCTTTAATAACTTTTGTTGTTGTTTCCAAAACAAAAAAAAATTCAATTTAATACTCAGCTTAGCCATGTTTATCAATCCTCATACATCGTTTTTTGATTTTATAGTTTTAGAAATTTCACATTTGTACCAGATCGTGCTATTTTTTCAACTTTGTGGGGCTGGGGGCACCTCTAAACATGCGAGTAGGTCTATAAAATTTTACAGGCTTATTTCTGGGCTAGAAAAGTGCCGTTCTGGCTTTGGAACAAATTGAATTTCCAAAAAAAAAATTTCACTCCACCTTAATGTATATTCTCTACAGGCCGATGTATGTATATATTTCATTTTGCTCCGGGGCTACTAGGTGGTAATATAATTTTCCTGCTGCTAGAATACGAAAAGGGTGTTCAAAGGTGAAGTCTTCACTTTAGCCGTAAAGTAAATTATGTTACCCCGGGGAATAAGGCCGATAGAGGATTTCAAATATGTTCCGATATTTTGCTGTAAATAGAAATAGAACACACAGCGACACCGCAGTAAATTCATGAATTTTATCATTGCGTGAGTCAAATCCTTTTTGATTTCATATAATGAATCAATTTTATTTCTGATTTCGTTCTTCATCCAAATCCAGACAACTTTTTATTTATGATTTCATTTTCAGTCAAATCAAAGAATATCGTGTATCTCATTTTTTGAAAATAGAAACCTTTCCAGAAATAAAAAAATATGTTTCATCAGGATGGCGAATCAGATCACAAAATAAAAGTATCTTTTATTTTGTATACCAAATCACTAATAAGATGATGAAGACTGTTGATAACTGAAAGCCAATGCGAGGCTTGGCCGGGTATGCTAGTATATATATATATCGAATACGTTTGTTCTGTGCGGGGTCGATGATGGCGCGCACCGATTGGAGTCTCCCTCTTATCGTCACACGAGCCACCACCGTAGGGATAAGGACACAGTTGTCCTGGGCTGGTCGTGCCGGACCTTGTAGACGTTCTCGGGCGACTCTTATCCTACGGTGTGGCGGTTGTTGCTGTCATCGGCGCTTTCGCTCGTGATGCAGTTGAGGTTGCCATCGTTCTGCATGCGTGGGTTGGCGCAGGTTGTGGGGTTCGAACGATTGTCGACCGGATACCCGACAGATGTGGTCTAAGTACCGGTGGCGCGACGACTGGGGGCTCAAGTTCCTCTAACTCGTTCTCGCTGGCCTCTATTTCAAGAATTTCGTTGCCCGATCTTGGCCAAATTTTATTTTAAAATATCCGTACGTCATGCGGATGCGCCCCTCGTGCGGTAGGGCGGTAGGAGGGAAAACGTTGGGTTTATTATTATTATAAAAAAATCAACAATACATTTTTTTTTAAATGAACAGAAAAATGCACATAAATAATCCATTTTTCTCGTATAAAAATTGCGCATGATTTTCACGATTTTTTAAAATAAAATGTCCATAATTCAAAGCATTTTGCCAATTGCTCATAATTTTAATTATGACCAAAATTTTGTTCAAATTATTTGTCAATGGTAGCGCGACATCTCTGTATACTTAATTCACCACTTCCCCACGATCCACAGCAAAGGCACAAACCACAATGAAATATGAATAGATGAATGAAATCAGCTATTGCAAGTGCGCCAATCGCACATACTGCTAATCTATCTCCAGCACTCTCTAACAATGCTATCTCGCCTGCTCAATCGAAACAACAACAACAACACGCAGCATCTAATGAAGTCGCTATCAACAAGCATTTAACTATGTCTTCGATAGTAACTGCTCTCGACACTCTCCGTGCCGACAACTCTCGCATACAAAAATTACTCTCCGCTCTACATGCTGATAACAATAAACTAGCTAACAAAATTGACAACATGCACGGTGAGCTATTGTCTTTGCAGCAATGTGTCGCTAATAAAGACAAATTGATCACCTCACTGTCTTCTGAGGTTAAAGAACTTCGTATGTTGCTCGAAAGTTCAAAAGCCAATATAAATAAAGAAAATGCACACTCAAATAAAAAACATGGTGCATCCAAAAATGCTACAACTGCTTCTCTAACATCATCGAATTCTGCTGAGACTCATACCAACAATAATGCTTCAGTGTCGTTTCCTACTGGGTCGCCTTCAGGAAATATGTGTAATAAAACCGTCGCCTCTGCTGCTCTACCTTCTGGTGTCTCCGTTTTATCTACTCTTTCTTATTCTGATACAGCAAAAAATGTATTTGCCAATAGCGCTCAATCTGCTAATAACAATGCTGCTGCTGCCACTAATACAGGCTCTGCTGATGATCCCAGCAGATGGATTACTGTGCGTAATAAAAAAGTTCAGAGACGAAAGAATCAATTGGTCGGCAGGAATGAGTCTACTGAACTTGATGTCGTTGTCAAAAAGCATTGGGTACATATTTCATCTTTTAAAACTTCAGTTTCGGAAGAAAATATAGTTTCTTATGTTGAAAAACATGCTGGTATTGATGGTAATCTTCTTTCGTGCCATAAACTCGTCAAGAAAGACACGTCTCTCAACGCTCTATCGAGAATAAATTTCAAGCTTGGCGTACCGCCTGTTTTCTACAATAAGCTAATGGATCCTAACATCTGGCCAGCTGGGATTAATGTTCGGCCCTTTCGTTACATTCCGAAGCCCCAGGCCGAAAATTAGCAACAATAATGATAATAATATTTTATCTAGTGGTAGTATTAGTAATAGGCATAATATAAAACTATATTACCAGAATGTATCTGGAATGCGTACCAAAGCGAAAGAGGTATTTCTATTTACTTCTCGCTGTGATTTTGATGTTTTTGTTTTAGTAGAAACATGGCTTAATAGTGATTTTTTTGATGCAGAGTTTTTTGACCCTAATCTTTTTCTCACTTATCGAAAGGACAGGGATGCACAAAAAACCGGGTGTAGCAGAGGTGGTGGAGTTCTAATTGCCGTAAAGCGTACGCTGATGTCATCAGCCTTCAAGCTTTTAAATGAAAACTCCTTGTTAGACCAGCTCTGTGTCTGTATTTCTGGTACCTATGGTAATTTCTTCATTTGTGTATCTTACATTCCACCGAATAGTTCGGAGTCCTTGTATGCAGACCATACTAACAATATCATAAGTCTTTATGAAGGGAAAGAAGATTCCCATTTTTGTATTTGCGGTGATTTTAACTTGAGTAAAATAGTCTGGTCTGACATGCTTAGGGATAATTGCCTAACACCTGCGAATTTAAGTTCTTCTCATGAAATATATCTTTTGGATAGCCTTTTTGGTATTAATCTCACGCAAATCAACTATTTTAAAAATAAGCTTGGTAATATTCTGGATCTATTTTTTATAGATGAAAATTTGATATCTCATTTACAAGACTGTAGTTTCCCTATCTGCAAGTCAGACATGCATCATGTGCCCATTTCTATATTTTTCGAATTTTGTCATTTCCCATCCGTCCACATGAGTGACTCCCAATCATTAAATTTCAAGGAGGCAAATTACGATTTGTTAAATGCAATATTTCATGAGGTGGACTGGTCCTCTGTTCTACCTTCCGAAAGTGTCTCTTCGTGTTATGAGGCATACCTCCTCAAAATCTTTGAGGTTTTAGAAAGTAATTTATCGTTGCTTCCGGCCTCTCGCCATAAATTACCGTGGTACACAAAGCGTTTGAAGTGGCTAAAGAACCAAAGGAACAAATATTTTAAGCTTTTCAAAGCCAATAATAACCTAAAATATAAAGAAAAATATATTGACTTTATGAATCGTTTCAACGATCTTGATAAAGTCCTATACAACAAGTATATATCTGGTCTCGAAACTGAATTAAAGTCTAACCCCAAAGCTTTCTGGAAATACCTTCGTTCTAAAAAAGGGTGTTCAAATATCCCAACCTGCATGAGTCTCGAGGACAATCGTTCTACCAATTTGACGGATACAGTCAATCTTTTTGCTGATTTTTTTAAGTCTAATTTTGTTAATGATACCAGTTGTAGCTCTTTTAGTTATACTTGTTCAAAAACTATTGATTTCGGAGCTTTGTCAATTTCTGAATTAGATGTCCAACTCGGAATCTCTTCCCTTAAATCATCATTAAAAAATGACATTGACGGACTTTCCTCATTTTTCCTAAAGAAATGTAGTTCATCACTTGCTAAGCCAATATCGCACATTATTAATTTTTCTCTATCCTCAGGCGTTTTCATTGACCGGTGGAAAGTGGGTTCTATTACGCCCATTTTTAAATCAGGCAACAAAAATGACGTTCGAAATTATCGCCCAATATCAAAGCTCAGTGTTTTCTCGAAAATTTTTGAGAAAGTGGTAAAAGAGAAAATGTTTTTTTCAGTTAAGGAATTAATTGTCCCAAACCAACATGGTTTTGTCCGAAACCGCTCCACAGTTACTAATTTATCTGTTTTCTCAGAATATTGTATAGCAGCGTTTAAGAGTGGATATCAGATCGACACCATATATACTGATTTCTCCAAAGCCTTCGACAGGGTGTCGCATAAGTTTCTGTTATATAAGCTCAAATGTTTAGGGTTTCACTCAGTTTTTCTGTCATGGCTGGCCTCGTATCTGACAAACAGGGAATCTTATGTGGAAATAGAAAAAACCAAATCATACACTTTTGTGGCTACGTCAGGAGTACCCCAAGGTAGTATCCTTGGTCCTCTCTTGTTCGTTCTATTTGTGAATGATATCCACACGTGTTTTAATTTTTCTCATTTTTTACTATATGCTGATGATCTGAAAATGTATAGTAGAATTACGTGCTTGCAAGATGCCATATTACTGCAAAACGAATTAAATAATTTGAGTGAGTGGAGTATTAGGAACAAGTTATCCCTCAATATAAGAAAATGTTTCCATATGACCCTTTCTAAAGGTCAAAATCGTATCAACACAAGTTACTCTATCCTAAATACGCAGTTGGCTATAGTAGAGGAGTTTTCAGATCTAGGGGTTGTTTTTGATTCTCGCTTCACTTTCGTAAGTCATGTGAACTGCATTGTGCCTAAAGCTTACTCTAATCTTGCATTTCTGAAGCGCTACGCCAAGGATTTTAAAGACCCTTACACAAGGAAATCGCTGTTTGCTTGCCTAGTTCGCTCTAAGTTGGAGTACGCCTCAATAATCTGGAACCCTTATTATTCTACACATTCTGATAGAATAGAGCGTGTGCAACGAAATTTTACTCGTTTTGCCCTTCTGCCTCTTAGGTTTGCTGACCCCTTTCCATCTTATCATTCACGCTGTCTTCTCATCAATTTAAATTCCCTTGCTAATAGACGCATGATCCAGTCCCTAATGTTCTTCTTTGATGTCATTAACGGCTCAATTGACTGTCAGCCACTTCTTGAGAAGATCTATATAAATGTACCTTCGAGGATGTTACGTTTTTTCTACCCTCTTCATGTTGATGTAGTGAAGTCAAATTATTTTAATTATGCACCTATATCGAGAATCGCTAGTGAGATGAATAGAATATATCAAAAATTAGATCTTGATTTCGCCATGCCTCGATCTCAATTTATCTCTAAGATATCTTCATACTATCAGTGACTCAGGTCTTTGAATTTTGTTGAACAAAAATTATTTATTATATACGTACAAATTAACAAAATTATTAAACAGCGTCAATATTAATTTTTGACTGGGTCCCTTCTGGCCCAAAATGTATTAAAATAGTGTCAAATTTAATTTTTGACTGGGTCCTTTCTGGCCATTAGTGTCCTTTAAGGCACACTCGCCCCTTAATGGGTATATCACTCCCTACTGAGTGAGTCTAATTTTGTAATTTTGTATTTTATTGTTTGCAAAAATGTATATGCATATTTTTGTACATTTATGTGTTCACCTAATATTAAAAAATCAAATGAAAATGAAAATAAAAATTGTATCTAAAATTGTATCTAGTCTGTAAGATTTTTTGTAATCATAGACTGAATAAACTGAAATTGAAAATTGAAATTGAAATATCATAAGATCGTAAATCTATTTTACGATCTTAAATGATCCCGTAGAAAAGCAAACCCACCAGGCGCCATTATCCAGCAGATGGCACCGAACTTCGCAGAAATCCAAAAACAACTGGGTGTCAACTGACCACACTGTGGTAGGCTACAAAGCCAGCGAATTATAAACAAACAAAAAATTAAAAGCCCGTCTCCACATAACTTGATTCACCAGAGAAACATGTTACAAAACATCTCGCTCAATAACCCGTCTCCACGTGGCTAATCGTGATTCAGTTTGACATTTCTCTTTCTTGTTCTTCTTAAATGTTTGTATGTTTGCTTATTTTTGCGTCTTTGTTTTGGTCTGTGTGAGATTTCGATAGATTTTCGATAAAAAATTAGAGAAGACATCGATATCATCGAGGTTGGCAAGATGATTCAGAATGAAACAGTGTTTCAATCTTCACTCGCTCTCAGAAATTTGTATGGAAATTGGCGAGTTTCGGCACTGGTTTCCGTGTCGAAACAAGATTGAGAGAGAAAATGCAGAAAAAAAAAGCGAAGCACGTTATGTGGATACATTGTATAAAGCGTGAACAACGGGTTTTCATGAACATTGATGTGTAAACAGTTTCGAAATCGGATATTTCTTCTCTTTTCCTTATTCCTTTTTTCCTGGTTTTCTATGGATTAAAAGGTGACTATCGTTTTTGTAATTTTTCGTTGTCATTGTGACTGCTACTATTTTGTTGTTTTTGTTTGTTTTGGTTTTTGACTTTTGATTTTTTATTTTGTTTTGTTTTGTATTGCTCAGAAACATGCAAGATCATTCGAGTGCACGTTTGACCCTTATATCCGGACCAGACCTAGGAACCATGAAGGATAGAGCTCCCTGTAGAAGGCCTGCTTAAGATCTTCCATTTGATACCAATTTTGCTCAGAAACATTCATGGATCATACGGGTTCGCTTCGCTTCGTTGCTGTTGTTGTTGATATTTGCATTTGCACGGTTATGCATGCAAGCATACCTACCTACCACTGACAATGCCAAGCGATTCACACGGACACAGCAGTGCACTAACACAAAGATCATTTACGGTTTTTTAGAATTTAACGACGCACTTCGTTTAAGCGAATATTTCCAAGCTTGCCGAAAAATTCAGAAAATTAATGCAACTTCTGAGTAGATAAAATCGGATGCAAAATTTTGATGTGAATTCCGAGTATGCAGCTGCGTATTTAATTTTAGTACAGTGTTGTAAGACTATCAAGTCTAATTAAAATTTTGTTTCCATTTTCTTCCATAATTTACTTTCCATGTGGGAAAATTCCAAAAAACATTTGAGAAATAAATGACCAAAAATCAGGAAATAGAAATTATCAAATGAATTTTGCCACAAGCTAAAAGCTTTAAAAATACCTAACGTACGTTTCCTTCACTTCAACACAAAAAAAATTAGCTATTAGCTATAAAAGGGTTGGAGGAGGGGCCTGAAAACCATTATGGAGGTATACTATATCAATACTCTTACTTACTTAGTTAAAATAGCCAATACTCAGTGAAAATAAATATCCGGAACAGAAAACTAAAAATTTTGTGCATCGTGCAGCCTTAAACTGAATACTAAAATTATATATTTTTAAAGTTGTATACACAATGAAGTAGTGAAAAATCGTTAATTTTCTATTAAAAACAATACCGGTGTAATAACAATTTTTGAAATGAAATTAATAAAAAAATCTATTTTGGGCAGAACGAAGTTTGCCGGGTCAGCTAGTATATCTATAAAAAATAAAAATTTGGAAGCAAAAATCGCGATTTTGCTTCGCACTAGTACCTACTCGAGTGATTTGGTATTCTGGCTCCCTTTTATTTGGGATTATGTCACTCCCACATAGGTGACATAATCCCAAGTAAAAAAATTGGGATTATCGGAAAAAGGGGCGTGGCACCTCCCATACAAGCTTAATTTTTAAAGCAGATTATCTCTAAAAGAGTTCAAGGTAGGGAGCTGAAAATTGGTATAGAGGTAGGTGATATCAAAACCATTCCCATGCATAAAAGTGGGGTTATCGGAAAAAGGGGCGTGGCACCTCCCATACAAACTTAATTTTTAAAGCAGATTATCTCTAAAAGAGTTCAAGGCAGGGAGCTGAAAATTGGTATAGAGGTAGGTGATATCAAAACCATTCCCACGCATAAAAGTGGGGGTTATCGGAAAAAGGGGCGTGGCACCTCCCATACAAACTTAATTTTTAAAGCTGATTATCTCTAAAAGAGTTCAAGGTAGGGAGCTGAAAATTGGTATAGAGGTAGGTGATATCAAAACCATTCCCACGCATAAAAGTGGGGGTTACCGGAAAAAGGGGCGCGGCACCTCTCTTACAAACTTAATCTTTAAAGCAGATTATCTCTAAAAGAGTTCAAGGTAGGGAGCTGAAAATTGGTATAGAGGTAGGTGATATCAAAACCATTCCCACGCATAAAAGTAGGGGTTATCGGAAAAAGGGGCGTGGCATCTCCCATACAAACTTAATTTTTCATGCTGAATATCTTTAAAAGGATTTAAGTCAGGGACCTGGAAATTGGTACAGAGCTATATGATATCAAAACAATTTTTGCGTATAAAAGTGTAGGTTGTCGGAAAAGGGGGCGTGGCACCTCCCATACAAACTTCATTTTTCAAGCTGAATATCTATAAAAGCGTTTACGGTTGGGACCTGAAAATTGATCAGGAGGTTAACGATATCAATAGAATGCTTATGAAAAAAACAGTAGTTTTGGGAAAAGGGCTGAATATATCTAAAAGGGTTGGAGGAGGGGCCTGAAAACCATTATGGAGGTATACTATATCAATACTCTTACTTACTTAGTTAAAATAGCCAATACTCAGTGAAAATAAATATCCGGAACAGAAAACTAAAAATTTTGTGCATCGTGCAGCCTTAAACTGAATACTAAAATTATATATTTTTAAAGTTGTATACACAATGAAGTAGTGAAAAATAGTTAATTTTCTATTAAAAACAATACCGGTGTAATAACAATTTTTGAAATGAAATTAATAAAAAAATCTATTTTGGGCAGAACGAAGTTTGCCGGGTCAGCTAGTATATCTATAAAAAATAAAAATTTGGAAGCAAAAATCGCGATTTTGCTTCGCACTAGTACCTACTCGAGTGATTTGGTATTCTGGCTCCCTTTTATTTGGGATTATGTCACTCCCACATAGGTGACATAATCCCAAGTAAAAAAATTGGGATTATGTCACACCATGGTGAGTGACATAATCCCAAATTTTAAAATTGGGGTTATGCCACTTGGGATTAAATCACGGCACCATATATAGATATAGATAAGAAAAGTAAGGGGGTAAAAGAGGGTTGACCCCTGCAGGGGGTCTGTTATGGAACCCACATAAAATGTATATCAAATTAAGGGGAATCAAAATACCTATCGAATGGTATAAAAATATTCGAAATCGGTTAAATAGTTTTTCAGTAATTGCAATTTAAAAATGCATAATATAAACTTTGACCTTTAATAACTTTTGTTGTTGTTTCCAAAACAAAAAAAAATTCAATTTAATACTCAGCTTAGCCATGTTTATCAATCCTCATACATCGTTTTTTGATTTTATAGTTTTAGAAATTTCACATTTGTACCAGATCGTGCTATTTTTTCAACTTTGTGGGGCTGGGGGCACCTCTAAACATGCGAGTAGGTCTATAAAATTTTACAGGCTTATTTCTGGGCTAGAAAAGTGCCGTTCTGGCTTTGGAACAAATTGAATTTCCAAAAAAAAAATTTCACTCCACCTTAATGTATATTCTCTACAGGCCGATGTATGTATATATTTCATTTTGCTCCGGGGCTACTAGGTGGTAATATAATTTTCCTGCTGCTAGAATACGAAAAGGGTGTTCAAAGGTGAAGTCTTCACTTTAGCCGTAAAGTAAATTATGTTACCCCGGGGAATAAGGCCGATAGAGGATTTCAAATATGTTCCGATATTTTGCTGTAAATAGAAATAGAACACACAGCGACACCGCAGTAAATTCATGAATTTTATCATTGCGTGAGTCAAATCCTTTTTGATTTCATATAATGAATCAATTTTATTTCTGATTTCGTTCTTCATCCAAATCCAGACAACTTTTTATTTATGATTTCATTTTCAGTCAAATCAAAGAATATCGTGTATCTCATTTTTTGAAAATAGAAACCTTTCCAGAAATAAAAAAATATGTTTCATCAGGATGGCGAATCAGATCACAAAATAAAAGTATCTTTTATTTTGTATACCAAATCACTAATAAGATGATGAAGACTGTTGATAACTGAAAGCCAATGCGAGGCTTGGCCGGGTATGCTAGTATATATATATATCGAATACGTTTGTTCTGTGCGGGGTCGATGATGGCGCGCACCGATTGGAGTCTCCCTCTTATCGTCACACGAGCCACCACCGTAGGGATAAGGACACAGTTGTCCTGGGCTGGTCGTGCCGGACCTTGTAGACGTTCTCGGGCGACTCTTATCCTACGGTGTGGCGGTTGTTGCTGTCATCGGCGCTTTCGCTCGTGATGCAGTTGAGGTTGCCATCGTTCTGCATGCGTGGGTTGGCGCAGGTTGTGGGGTTCGAACGATTGTCGACCGGATACCCGACAGATGTGGTCTAAGTACCGGTGGCGCGACGACTGGGGGCTCAAGTTCCTCTAACTCGTTCTCGCTGGCCTCTATTTCAAGAATTTCGTTGCCCGATCTTGGCCAAATTTTATTTTAAAATATCCGTACGTCATGCGGATGCGCCCCTCGTGCGGTAGGGCGGTAGGAGGGAAAACGTTGGGTTTATTATTATTATAAAAAAATCAACAATACATTTTTTTTTAAATGAACAGAAAAATGCACATAAATAATCCATTTTTCTCGTATAAAAATTGCGCATGATTTTCACGATTTTTTAAAATAAAATGTCCATAATTCAAAGCATTTTGCCAATTGCTCATAATTTTAATTATGACCAAAATTTTGTTCAAATTATTTGTCAATGGTAGCGCGACATCTCTGTATACTTAATTCACCACTTCCCACGATTCACAGCAAAGGCACAAACCACAATGAAAGTTTCCAAATATCATAAGATCGTAAATCTATTTTACGATCTTAAATGATCCCGTAGAAAAGCAAACCCACCAGGCGCCATTATCCAGCAGATGGCACCGAACTTCGCAGAAATCCAAAAACAACTGGGTGTCAACTGACCACACTGTGGTAGGCTACAAAGCCAGCGAATTATAAACAAACAAAAAATTAAAAGCCCGTCTCCACATAACTTGATTCACCAGAGAAACATGTTACAAAACATCTCGCTCAATAACCCGTCTCCACGTGGCTAATCGTGATTCAGTTTGACATTTCTCTTTCTTGTTCTTCTTAAATGTTTGTATGTTTGCTTATTTTTGCGTCTTTGTTTTGGTCTGTGTGAGATTTCGATAGATTTTCGATAAAAAATTAGAGAAGACATCGATATCATCGAGGTTGGCAAGATGATTCAGAATGAAACAGTGTTTCAATCTTCACTCGCTCTCAGAAATTTGTATGGAAATTGGCGAGTTTCGGCACTGGTTTCCGTGTCGAAACAAGATTGAGAGAGAAAATGCAGAAAAAAAGAGCGAAGCACGTTATGTGGATACATTGTATAAAGCGTGAACAACGGGTTTTCATGAACATTGATGTGTAAACAGTTTCGAAATCGGATATTTCTTCTCTTTTCCTTATTCCTTTTTTCCTGGTTTTCTATGGATTAAAAGGTGACTATCGTTTTTGTAATTTTTCGTTGTCATTGTGACTGCTACTATTTTGTTGTTTTTGTTTGTTTTGGTTTTTGACTTTTGATTTTTTATTTTGTTTTGTTTTGTATTGCTCAGAAACATGCAAGATCATTCGAGTGGACGTTTGACCCTTATATCCGGACCAGACCTAGGAACCATGAAGGATAGAGCTCCCTGTAGAAGGCCTGCTTAAGATCTTCCATTTGATACCAATTTTGCTCAGAAACATTCATGGATCATACGGGTTCGCTTCGCTTCGTTGCTGTTGTTGTTGATATTTGCATTTGCACGGTTATGCATGCAAGCATACCTACCTACCACTGACAATGCCAAGCGATTCACACGGACACAGCAGTGCACTAACACAAAGATCATTTACGGTTTTTTAGAATTTAACGACGCACTTCGTTTAAGCGAATATTTCCAAGCTTGCCGAAAAATTCAGAAAATTAATGCAACTTCTGAGTAGATAAAATCGGATGCAAAATTTTGATGTGAATTCCGAGTATGCAGCTGCGTATTTAATTTTAGTACAGTGTTGTAAGACTATCAAGTCTAATTAAAATTTTGTTTCCATTTTCTTCCATAATTTACTTTCCATGTGGGAAAATTCCAAAAAACATTTGAGAAATAAATGACCAAAAATCAGGAAATAGAAATTATCAAATGAATTTTGCCACAAGCTAAAAGCTTTAAAAATACCTAACGTACGTTTCCTTCACTTCAACACAAAAAAAATTAGCTATTAAAAAAAAATCAAAAATTTTAATCCTTTCTTTGACTAATGGACTTTTTTATTCTAGCAAAAATTTTTTTTTCGGATATAGTTTTTATTGTATCATTCTTGAGGAATATGACAATTTTTATAGAATCTTAACCTAGAATACAATGACGTTATTCGTTGCCACTGCATCAAATAACATATGGATGAAAATTTTATTTGATATAAAATAAATACTTATGAATACATTTATTATGTGTATGTGAATGTTTTTGTTTTTACTAAGAGTATGTACGTTATTTTATTTTATATTCGTTCATTATGTTATTCATTTTCATTTGTATATGTATTTATGCCGTCGGAATGGAATGGAATGGAATTCCAAGCAGCTGATTGTATAGTATTAAAAGTTCATACGGCTTGACAGGACAGGATTATCGATGACACAATCGTGTGTTGCATTAGTAAGTGCTGTTTCAGCTTTCGGAATGGAAGGAATTCCAATAAGCTGCGTGTATGCACTCAGGAATTTTTACGGCCTGATGGTATAGACTCGTCCGGAACAGAATCATACATATGTTACACTGATAAAAAACTTACTCAAATTATGGAAAAGTGAGAATGATTCGGCACTAAAGACATATTTCCATATTTTGATGTACGATTTTCTTCAAATCAAGGAATAAAAACCACGTTTTAAAGAAAATTGTACATCAAAATATGGAAATATGTCTTTAGCGCCGAATCATTCCCATTTTTCCATAATCTGAGTAACTTTTTTTTTGAGTGTATACATGTGTATTAGTAAATGCTGTTGTAGCTTTCTGAATGGAAGGAATTTCAGTAAGCTGCATTTTGTAATTTAGAGGTTTTACGGCCTAATAGGATAGGCTATACGAGGTTTTAATTTTAGTGTCTCTAGGCTTGGTCACAATTTAGCTGGATATCCTTTCTCTTTAACCGCCTGGGGTATCTCTGTTCTAATAGGCTTTTAGCCAGTATGTTTGGATGATTGCCTAGTCTTGTGGCGTAGTTAGTTTGTATATTTTTTACTTCTTCAACAACTGTGTTAATCTTTAGATCCCTGTGTATAGCGGAATTTTTCACGTACCAAGGCGCCCGGCATATTGATCTTAATATCTTAGATTGTAGCCTTTGTATTCTTTCTAGACTGGATTTGGATGCTGAACCCCAAAGCTGTATTCCATATATCCAGGATGGTTTTATCACCATATTAAATAAAAGTATTTTGTTGTCTAGGCTTAATTTAGATTTTGGACCAATGATCCATTGTAGATTGCTTATTTTCAGCTTTGCTTGCCTTAACTTATTATCAATATGATATTTCCAAGTTAGCCTTCTGTCTAAGGTAACACCAAGGTAGGCGACGTAATCTTTTTGGGTTACTATTTTGCCATTAATTGAGACAGAGGGGCAGGTATCTTTTTTTAGAGTAAAAGTGACTTGTACGCACTTAGATTCGTTGACTTTAATTCTCCAATCTGAAAGCCATTGTTCTACAATTCTTAGATGGCTTTGCAACCGTCTGGCAGCCGTTGAGGGATTTGAGTGCACACTGAGTATTGCTGTGTCATCCGCAAATGTTGAATTAAGGAGATTTTCATTAGTGGGCAAGTCACTTGTGAATATTAAATATAGAATGGGTCCCAAAACACTACCTTGTGGAACTCCGGCGAAGATTGGATAGCTTTCAGTGGTATAACTTTTGTGCCTTACTCGAAACTTTCTTCCCGTTAGAAAGTTCTCTAAAATAAGGCATATATTGTACGGAAGTGTACGTCTTATTTTAAATAATAGTCCTTCTAGCCATACCTTGTCGAAAGCTTGTGCTACGTCTAGGAAGAGTGCAGTGCAATACTTTTTGGTTTCGAAAGCCGACCGTATTTGAGTTACTATTCTATGCACTTGCTCTATCGTACCGTGTTTCTCCCTAAAACCAAATTGGTGACTTGGCATTGTCCCGCATGTGTCTAGGATGGGCTGCTTTTCTTTCAGCAACAACTTTTCGAATAGTTTGGAAAATATTGAAATTAAGCTAATTGGCCTGTAAGAGTAACCGGGTTGGGGTTTTCCATGGTTTGGGAATCATAATGATTTCGGAAGTTTTCCAAGATTCAGGAAAGTAGTTTAGTCGCAGGAGGCTATTGAAAACGTATAATAATAACTTGGTAGCAATTGGAGGGAGTTGTTTTACCATTTCACCGGTTATCCTGTCGTGTCCGGGTGCCTTATTTTTCTGGATGTAGTTACAGATAACATTATTCAGGTCATTTATCTTGAATTGGAGAGAGACTGTTGGTAAGCGAAGGGCATGTTCTGGGAGGAAATTGCTCCCTGGATTAGGAGTAAATACCCGCGAAAGGTGGGCTGCAAATGCGGTTCCTTTTTCCTGGTCGCTTCGAGCAAAGTCACCGTTTTCGATTCGTACTGGAGGATCCTGCAAAACTGGCCTTTTGAAAGTTTTCAGTGACCGCCACAATGAGTAGTCTGTAGAAGATGTGGCTGTCAAGGATTTAATTCTGTTTTGGAAATCTGCTTCTTTTTTGTCCTGCAATAGCATCTGTAGCTCTTTCGTGCATTTTTTCAGTTCGTATTTCAAAGTTGGCGAGCGTAACCTCTGCCAGTCTTTCCCAATTTGCCTTTTCTTGTGGATGAGATCGGTGATATCGTTTCCTTTGAAATAATTAGGGACACTCCTCTGGGTAGTGTTAGGCTGTGGGCGCATTGATACCTTTGCTGCTACTTGAAGGACATTTGTGAAGTCAGTAATCGCGGAGTCTACTTCGGCTGCTGATTTAAGGCTTGAATTTAAGTTGGTATGAGAGCTGATAAATTTTTTGTACTTAAGCCAGTTTGTAAATTTATTGGTTAAGCTCGAATTCAATTCGTTGAAATATGGGATTATATCAATAGTGGTAACACAAGGAGAGTGATCAGATGATAGATCGAAAGCTGATTTTATCTTAATTAATTCTCTTTCGATTCCACGAGTTACACCAAAGTCTATTAAGTCGGGGGTTTTGCTTCTATCAGTAGGCCAATATGTTGGCTGACCAGTGGAAATAATGTCTAGGTCATTGCTAAAAATTGCTTTGAATAGGTTTCTTCCCTTTGGTGTTATCAGTCTGGAACCCCAGAATGTATGTTTAGCGTTATAATCACCTGCTGCAAGAAACCGTGGGCCCAACTTGGTAAAGAATTCGGTAAATTGGGATTCTGTTATATTGAAACGGGGAGGACAGTATATTGCAGTTACAGTGAGCCCTCCAGAGCTATCTTCTACGTGCACTGATGTTGAGTGTATATAATTCCTGCAACAATCTCCCAGTAGATGATGTTTAATCCGTTTTCTAATAAGTATTCCGGTTCCACCTCTAGCTTTACCTTCGGGGTGCTTGATGTCGTAGAACGTAAAGCCGTCAATACTAAAATTATTAAAGGCCGTCAAATGAGTTTCAGAGATTAGCATTATGTCTATCTGCTGTCTTTATAGAAATATTAGGAGTTAATTCCGGTGTTGGCTTAGGCCGTTAGCATTCCAAAAACCTATATTGAGTGAATTCATGGTCTTGGTAAGATTGTTTGTAATAGGAGGTTTTGGTTCCTAATTAATTCTTGCATCATATTTTGGACTGATTTCATATGATCTTGCATCATTTGCACAAAACTGTTTAAGGTTTTTTCCAAGTTTGTAGATGGAGTGGGGGTCTCCTGAGTTTCGGGCTCCTCTATACCTTTGAGGGCTTGTGAATATGTCTTGAAATGATTCTGACGAACATTGTTATTGACCGTATTTGGAACATGTTGGGGTTTTGGAACTGGTTGGGTCTTTGGAGTCAAGGCGGCGCTAGTGGTTTTCTTAGTACCCCTTTCCTTTAAGGAAGTATACACCGAGCAGCCTCTGTAATTGCTGTGTGATTTTCTCCGCAATTTCTACATTTCTTTAATTGTGAGTTGTCTCTCGGTTTCACACAATCTTTGGAGGTATGTAAATCCCCACAGATGACGCAAACACTAGGCAAGGTACAGTACCGCTTAGTGTGCCCAAACTCCTGGCAGTGGTGGAATTGTACAGGGCCCACCCGTTTGTGTGGTTCTTCAACCGATATACGACGGTGCAGAAGGTACCGTAGGTTGTATATGGGATGTACATTGTAGGAATTACTTGTTAAGTAATTACTTTCCAATTATTTGTTAAATACTTTATCTTTTATTCTTTGAAATTTTGGAATATCAAAAAGTAAAATTTGTATTACAAAAATTTTACAAATTTTACTTTTTGATATTCCAAAATTTCAAAGAATAAAAGATAAAGTATTTAACAAATAATTGGAAAGTAATTACTTAACAAGTAATTCCTACATACATCTCCCTTCTTTAAGAGTTGGAACTCTGGATCTATTTCTACTCGAAACATTGGCTGTGGTATGTTCGATTTGTTTTTTATGTTATGTACATATCGTACTTTAAACCCTTCTTCTTTTAGAGCATTCTCAATTTCAGTTGGACTTACGGAACTTTCTATTCCTTTCAACACAACAGACAAGCCGCGGCTACTCTTCAGCTGGAATGTATAGAAAGACTTCTTGTTTTTTTCAAAGTCGTTGGTTACTTTACGGAAGTATTTCTCGCCGTACGTTTGGATTTTGACTTCCTGGATATTTCCCTTTTTAATTGGTACAATGTGGAAATTCTTCTCCCCTATCAACGCTATCAATTTGTTTACAAGTAAGCCAGAACTTGGTTCTCTCAGGTAGATTGGTGGAGGTTTGGATTTTTTTTGCGGTATTTCCGGAGTCTTATCATCCTTTTGCGCAAGGAGGCTAAATCTGTTATTGGCTAATGCTACTTGGGGTGCATCATTTGATGGTTCTTTCACCGTGGAATTTTTTATTAGGTTTACCACTATTTTCCGGGGACCGCTTTTTTTTAACTACTGATATATAGCGGTCCATTCCGGTTTGAACCTTTTCGCCCACTTTTTGCATTTCACTACTCGTTTTTGAGTTAGATGCAGCTGTTGCGTTATTTGAATTCCCTAAGGATTGAGGTAGAGGAAATTGCGGAATATTTCCAGGAATAGCGGGTGAGCAGGATCGTGCTCTTTGATCGTCTGTTTTATCTTTACGCACGTTTAGGTTGGTTTCATTGGTACTGCACCTCAATGTGAAATACCCATTGTTCCTTAATATGTTATTGTTAGAGTGAGTGCCTGGAGCACTCATGTATTTTATTTTATTTATTTTATTTTATTTTTATTTTATTTTTATTTTATTTTATTTAATTTTATTTTATTATATTTTATTTTATTTTATTTTATTTTATTTTATTTTATTTTATTTTATTTCGTTTTAATTAAAATATATAGTTTACACGTATGTATATGTATAACTGCAGTTGGAATAGTGCAGATGTCTGCACTCTTGACAACACAGCGGATACTGGTGCAGCGCCACCTACCGGCCAATAGTAGAAACTCAATATCGGCAGTACGAAAGTTGGCAGCTGCCACCTGCTGATCTGCACAGCTGATATTGAAGAATTGTCGGCAATGCAGTTCACCGGAAATGTCACACTTTTGTTCTCTTCCACACAGACTCAACACTTTTTTAGGGATGTTTGTTCTATTGACAAAATATAAAATTGGCCCGACTACGGGCAACATTTTCTGCTCTTAGCACAAGTAAAAGGGTGCATTATTTTTGTTTCATTCATCACATGAAAAATGCTACACTTTAATAGGGCACAGGACACATGTTGATAATGCTGCAATGTAATAATGCAACATTTTCATTCAGAATAGGAAATGCTATGTGTATACAGATCTGAGACAAATAAAAATTATATAAAATATAACTTTTCTTTTCTATAATAGCTGAATATTCTCTCTTTATCTTATCCCGAAAATCCCAGGATAAAATTCTAGTTAGCCCGGGATTTTCGGGGTATCAAAAAGGGCGGGATCCCGGGATCTCGGTATTGGAATCCCTAGTAGGTAGGTAGGCATGTACTTACAAATGCTTAGACGCAGACATGCATTGTTGCTGTTGTTGTTGATATTTGCAATAAAGCGACAAATAGACAAAATAAAAGGATCAACATGTTTGAACATGTATGCAAATGTATGGATATGCATACCAACATCTATCTATCTAATTTTCTGAGCAATATTGGTATCAAATGAAAGGCTTTGAGCAGGACTTCGATATGAAACACTTTTAATTGTGACACCAAGGCCGGGTCTGTAGATATGCGTCAAAACGTGGACCCGGATGACCCCAGAATATTTCTGAGCAATATTGGTATCAAATGAAAGGTGTTGAGCAGGGATTTCACATAGAGCTCTATTTATTATAATTCCTAGGTCGGGTACCGAGATATGGGTCATATGGGTCCGGGTCGAGGACCCGGATGATCCTTGAATGTTTCTGAGAAATATTGGTACTAAATGAAAGGATTTGAGCAGGACTTCGATATGAAGCACTTTTAGTTGTGATCCCTAGGCCGGGTCCCGAGCAGTGATGCCAAGTGTAGGGAAAAGAGGCTACATGTAGGGAAATTCGTCCTTAAATTTGCAGTGTAGGAAAAAAGGACAGATTTTTAAAAATTAGGTAAATGTAGGGAATTTTTGAAGTCAAAAATTTTCGTTCGTTAATTTTTTCTAACCTAAAATTTTTTAATAACTACTAACAAAATGTTTCTTTGTGCATGCAATAGTTCAAAATTGTACTCTGTTCTGATCTGGCAATATATTCTTCGATCTGCTTACGGGGCCTCGGAGCAAAAGTTTTTTTCGCTCTTGCTCCGCTCCTAAAATTTTTTGCTTTAGCTCTGGATCCGATCTTAGCACCAAATTTCGCTTCCATTTTTTTGTTGTGGTGATCAGAGATGCGTTTGTGGGCTTTTCTTACTAAACCAGTATAGAAAGCCGTTAATACATCAAATTTATTTGGAGTCAACTAAAATATTTTATAAGCTGGCTCAAAATTTTATTTAAAAAAAAACTAAATAAGGATTGATTGTAACGTTAGCTCACCTCACGTAACAAGAAATATAGCAAAGATTGCCTCTACAGAGTAAAAGTGCAGACATTGGTGATTTATCTGTAACCTTATAAAACAGCTGATTCAACCAACCTTACGACAAGCTGTGTTACTAGTCATTGGTGCCTTATCGTAATTCTGTAGCTGTATCGTTAACTTACAGACCAATTGGATTTTTTTTAATAATAATAAACCCAACGATTTCCCTCCACCCACCCAACCGCACGAGGGGCGCATCCGCATGACGTACGGATATTTTAAAATAAAATTTGGCCAAGGTGTTGAGTGGTAGAAGTTTATTAAACGTCGAGAACTTATACTGCTCAGCTACAGAAAATATAATTCCATCAGCTGGATATACATATGTACATAGAATAAAATATAAAACTACAAATAAAAGTAATAGACAAAAATAGAATAGTCAATTAGAGCGAGAGATTTGTTGTCACTTGTTAAGAGCGCACAACAGAATTTTTCTTATCAGATAAATAGAGTCTGATATATCGAAATGAGTAGAATAATCATTAAAAGATTTACATAAGCAACGAAGTGGTTCGTGTAATTCAAAATTAGTTCTACACTGCTTTAAAAAGATAGGTTGAAAATGTCTTGATGGTCGAATAGGAACATTTAAGTTTATTTCGGATAGGAGAAATTGACTGCTTATGGATCCTTTCAGTAGTTTAACCAGAAATATTACACCTAACATTTCCCTGCGGCTTGATAAGGTTGGAAGATTAATAAGCTTCAAGCGACTAGTGTACGAGGGAAGATTTGTCCGTGGGTCCCAATGAAAGTTCCTTAACGCAAAAAGTAAGAACTGTTTTTGAATTGATTCCAGTCTATCGGAATGAACTTGATATTGCGGACTCCAGATTATTGAAGCGTATTCTAGTATAGGTCGTACTAATGTTGTAAACAGGGCTTTAGTTACGTAAGGGTCATTAAATTCCTTAGACCAACGTTTTACAAATGCTAGGATACTTTTAGCTTTGTTTACTGTAGCATTAATATGCAGGTTAAAGTGGAGCTTACTATCAAATCTTATTCCTAGGTCAACAAAATCGTAAACCTGTTCCAAACTATAGTTATTAATTGTGTAAGACGCAGGTTGAAGGATCTTCCGTGAAAAGCTCATAAATTTACATTTACTAAGATTGAGTGGCATAAGATTAATATTGCACCACGTAGCGAAGCAATTTAAATCATTTTGTAGGGCAGATCTTTCCTCCAAAGAAGAGTAAGACTTGAAAAGTTTCACATCATCGGCATACATCAGAAGTTTTGAGTTACAAATTGCATAAGAAATGTCGTTTATAAACAGCAAAAACAGAGTCGGACCAAGATGGCTGCCTTGTGGAACTCCTGAAGATACGTTCATGATGTTGGAAAAAGCATTTTTAAAAACAACTCTTTGTTTTCTATTAGTGACATATGACGCAATCCATTTTAACAGAATAGGTTGAAAACCAAGAAGATCAAGTTTATGGATAAGTAACGCGTGATTGACCTTGTCGAAGGCTTTGCTGAAGTCAGTATAAATTACATCGGTATTAGCATTATTCCTAAAACCGTTAGAGACATGAGTTGTAAATTCTAGTAAGTTGGTAACAGTTGATTTGCCTCTACAGAAACCATGCTGCGAACTTACTATTGATGAGGAAATGGAATGATTTAGACAATTGGTGATAATAGCCTTAAATAACTTTGGGATAGCCGAAAGCTTTGCTATGCCGCGATAGTTTTCGATGGAAGATCTACTTCCAGATTTATGTAGAGGAATAATAAAAGATTCTTTCCACGCTTTTGGGAAAATTCCTGACTTCAAAGACAGATTAAATAGTGTGGATAATGGCTGGTAAATATACTCGGCGGATTTGTTTAAAAATATTGAAGGAATCATATCTGGTCCGTAGTTTATGGACTTCTTTATGGTTTTAAGCAAAAATAAAACCTCTTCGGGATCTATAAAAGGGCATTCAAATGTGTTATTCTGAAAAACTTGATACGGGTATTCATTAAAGCTAACATTAGTATTGGAATAATTTGATTCAAAGAAGAGGGCAAAAAGGTTCGCGACATCTTGTCTATCACTGGCATCACAATCACGATATCTCATAGATGATGGGAATCCCATTACTCTACGTTTCGAGTTTACAAAACCATAAAACGATTTCGGGTTGGAAAAAATGTTCTTTTTCATTTTAAATATATAAGACTTATAGCACTTTTTGTTCAGAAGTGAGTACTTATGACGCAGAACTGAGTATTTCATATAATCCTTTTGAGAACCAGTCTTCTTATATATTTTAAAGAAGCGCGATTTTTTATTTTTTAAAGCTCTTAACTCTCTAGTGGCCCAAAGATACAAAGGTTCATTATATTTGCGTTTATGTTTCGGTACGTATTTCTCAAAAAGGTTAAGAATCGTGTTATTGAAATGCAAAACATTTAGATCGACGTTTCCATTATAGTCTGGCCATACCAATCTTGAGAGTTCTTTATTAAGTTTATTATAGTTTGCCTTAGAAAAATTGTAACAAAAACTAGACTCAGAGTTAAACTCTTTTACGTTACCACGGTTATCGTTATTTATAATTTCGTAAACCAACTCTAAAGGAGGATGGTAAACATCAACAGGTGATACCAGGGCATTAGCCCTGTTTACAGTATAATTGGATACATCATCTACAAAAATTAAGTCAAGCATTTTCCCAAACTCGTTTCTAATAGTATTGATTTGATGTAGACAGAGGTCAGATATTTCTTCAATGAAAGTGGTATTGTTAATATTAGATGTAAGTGGCACAGTATTATGATCAGCAATGCGCCATGAAATGTGGGGAAGATTAAAGTCTCCTAAGACGATTATTGAATCTAACTGTGTCATTCTAGAGATAAGAAATTTAAGTGAAGAAATAAGTTGTAAATATACTGATAGATCAGACGAGGGAGGAATGTAACATATTGCAAAATAAGTGTGACCTTTGCCGACCTTAATGCGGATGCATTTAAATTCAAAAGGTAGAACGAGGTTTACATCAATTTCTTCAGATGGTATTGAAGAATGTACGGCTAGCAATACACCCCCGCCGACTCTGTCTAAACGATCATTCCTGTATACTTGGTACATGCTACTAAATATTTCGGAATTAAATGTATGTGGTTTGAGCCATGTTTCAGTAAAACAAATATATGAAAGTTAGATTCCACCGTTTTCAAGTATACGTTAGTTAATTTAGTATTCAGACCTCTCACATTTTGATAGTAAATATTCAAAGCGGATTTAGATACTAGTTTTTTGGAACGGAAGAAATTTTAGCTAAATTTGTATTACGAATTCTTGGTCTGTGTTCGAATTCACGGACAAAAGCTCCGGACGGCCAAAAAGACGTACTCAAAAGAGCATCAAAGTCACTTAAAGGTACATCAATTTTAAACGAGGCAACATTTCGGTTGTAATTTGGTTAGCAACCCTAAATCCGTAAACAGCTGACACTTGTGGAAGCAGATATATGAAGGTAGGCGCGTAGGCGAATTCAGAAACTTCTTTTTTATTTAGATTAGGTAGATTATAATATCAAAATCAAAGCGAATTCACATCATGGCCAATAGTAATGGGCGAGTCCCAAGCGAATTCAGATATTAACCTGTGTGCCTACCTTCCAAGATCTGCCACGACAAGTGTCAGCTGATTAAAGATTTACGGCACCACTAACAGCTCATACGGATAGCGATAAAGATACTATAAGGTTAACGATACTGAAATACTTATAAGTCTTCAATGTCTGAACCTTAACTCCTATGTCAAAGACATATACTTTCTTAATCCCAAGATTGTACTGCGGGTAGGTACATATTGAATTCGACAGGAGTGTTATTGAGAATTTAATTTGTGAGAAATTTAAATTTAATAGCAATGACTTGCTGGAGTTCTATTGAATATCATTTCCTTGAACATGAAAAGAAAGTTCTTGAAAATATAGATGTTGAACAATTTTGGCTTAAAATTTAAAACCTTCTAAATTTTAACGGCAAACTAATGTTTCCCAATTTATCAAAATGAGCTAAATATTGTTTAGTACTGCCTCTCGCTAATGCAGACGCAGAACAAATATTTTAAATTATAACTGATATATGCACAAAAAAAGGAATAAATTCAGTCACGATAGCCTCAGTTCAATATGCATAATTCGGCCTTTTCTACAAGCGAAAAATCAAAATTGCTTTTTTTTAAATTTAACGAATGCGATTTCAAAAATATGAAATGTGTATATAATAATTTTCCATGGGAAATGTGTACCATATAAGTTTTATATGAAAATATGTACATAAATTCAATCACTCTGTCCCAGCGAAGGTAGTGAAACGCGCCCTTGAAGTCAATAAATATGCCAAGGACATACTTATTGAAACTCATCCCTACAGGATTCTGAACATACATCCAAGCGTCCTCAACACTCCGACCTTTCCTGAAACCATACTGCCTATCCGACCTAACATCCCGCGTAATTTCCTGAAGCCGCTCGACCATGATCCGTTCCAGTACTTTGCCAAGCACTGAAAGGAGGCTGATTCCCCGGTAGGACCGGGGGTCAGTCCTAATCTTGTCGGGCGATTTCAGCAGAACAACAACCCTAGCCAATTTCCACTCACGTGGAAAGTATCCCTCCCATATGCATTTGTTATAAACAGCCATGAAGTATTCCGGAATGAACTTCCACAAGCATTTGCACATCTCTCCGTTCAAACCATTAAAACCCGGCGACCATTTAGACCTGACCAGGCCAAACGCGTACTCAACCTCTTCGTCATCTATTGGAGGTATTGGCACCTCCTGTGCATGAGGAACCGATACCTCCGCCCTAGGAAAGAATTCACCAAGAAGATCACTGATACAATTCCCCCACGTATGATCCGGTTCCCTCGGACGTGAAGAGAGCTAATAATGCCTGATGACCGGGGACCCCGACAGATCCGATAGACCTTCCCCTAGGGGTCTTCACGGTTGTCATTGACAAACCCCCTCCATTCATCTTCTTTCGTACTCAAAATCATCCTCTTGTACTCATTCATCTTCCTACTAAGTTGACTCCTCAGCTGGGGTACACTCTCGGAATCATTCCGCCGGGCACGCTGAAACACGCGTCTCGCATGCCTGACGCAACGCTTCTTCGCCTCAAGCTCCCTAGTCCACCATCTCACTTTTTTAAAACTCACCTTTTTCCACTTCTGGAACATACTAACATTCACACTCCAGACGAATTTATTCAGACGAGCAATTTGTTCGTCAACCCCCAGTTCCTGAAACACTCTGAGCGGTATATTAAATACCGCTTCTCTCACACACCGTCCATATTGGACCCAATCAGCACCTGAAGTTCGCCATCTCTTTAAGTTACACTCGCCCTCCACAAGCTGGCGATTGAGGGGAGTAATCACAATATTAATCGGATTGAGATCACTTATCCTCCAACCCCAATAACACTCCACCTAAACTCAAACATTCGAGTTGCTGCCTCATTCATGGGCGTCACGTCAATGTCACTCGCACCCATTGGCCCATCAAAACTATACCATTCACTCATAACAGCCAGAGGCCGTCAACCATTCACTCATTACCTCACCCCTCTGGCTACTGGCAAAACCAGACGAGTGTCCGGTCAGTTTACTATGCCAGGCAGGGGATAAGACATTCGCATCCAAACCTAGGATAACAGGATTACTAATCACTAGGAGTAGCACCGTATCCAGGTACCTCAGATGGAGCTCAATGGGCTTGCCAAATTTACAATAAATACTGGCCACCCACACTCTACCGAAGGTACTCTCAATACACACACAAACCGCCCATTCCGATGCATCCACCAAAACATATTCATAACTCGGCTCATTTACGACAATCGCGATGTTAACCCTCGGGTCAGTGAAGACCCGAAAGCTCCTAGGAAGACCCCTCACCACACCATGGGTGGAAAGGGGCTCCTGAAGCAGGCCAACGCCGACCCGCCCCTCAGTCATACATGCACCAACCTCACACATTGATAAAGATGGCTTAGCTGAGTATTAAAGTGATTTTTTTTTTTTTTGAAACAACAAAAGGTGGTAAAAGGGGGGTTGACCCCTGCAGGGGGTCTGTTATGGAACCCACATAAAATGTATATCAAATTAAGGGGAATCAAATGGTATAAAAATATTCGAAATCGGTTAAATAGTTTTTCAGTAATTGCAATTTAAAAAATTTAAATTAAATTGCATAATATAAACTTTGACCTTTAATAACTTTTGTTGTTGTTTCCAAAAAAAAAAATTCACTTTAATACTCAGCTTAGCCATGTTTATCAATCCTCATACATCGTTTTTTGATTTTATAATTTTAGAAATTTCACATTTGTACCAGATCGTGCTATTTTTTCAACTTTGTGGGGCTGGGGGCACCTCTAAACATGCGAGTAGGTCAATAAAATTTTATAGGCTTATTTCTGGGCTAGAAAAGTGCCGTTCTGGCTTTGGAACAAATTGAATTTCCAAAAAAAAAAATTTACTCCACCTTAATGTATATTCTCTACAGGCCCATGTATGTATATATTTCATTTTGCTCCGGGGCTACTAGGTGGTAATATAATTTTCCTGCTGCTAGAATACGAGAAGGGTGTTCAAAGGTGAAGTCTTCACTTTAGCCGTAAAGTAAATTATGTTACCCCGGGGTATAAGGCCGATAGAGGATTTCAAATATGTTCTGATATTTTGCTGTAAATAGAAATAGAACACAACAGCGACACCGCAGTAAATTCATGAATTTTATCGTTGCGTGAGTCAAATCCTTTCTGATTTCATATAATGAATCAATTTTATTATACTCAGCTGTATTAGTACACAGAGTATTATAGTTTTAATCACATAACGGTGGATTGTAACACCATAAAATAATCGAGATAGATATTGACTTATATATATCAAATTGATCAGGGTGAAAAAAGAAATCGATTGAGCCATGTCCGTCCGTCTGTCCGTCCGTCCGTCTGTCCGTCCGTCTGTCTGTCTGTACGCACGATAACTCGCGCAAAAATTGAAATATTTTGATGAAATTTGGAATGCAAGTTGGTATCAAAACTGGAACGGATGGTATTGAAAATGGGCGAAATCGGACCATGACCACGCCCACTTCCCCTATATAGTAAAAATCGGAAATTTTGTATCTCAGTCACTAATAGAGCTAGAGTGATAAAATTTCACCCACGTGTGGAGCTCAGGCCCTTATGAAGAAATTTGGTGAGATTTTGAAAAATGGGCGGTGCCACGCCCACTTATTAAGGGCCAAACATTGAAAGTTTAATATGTCATAACTCAGAAACCGTTGAAGATATATCGATGAAATTTGGTAGGCGTGATATACTTACTTAGGGAAATGTTTGGACGAAAAATTGCCAAAATCGGTTAACGACCACGCCCACTTTTATATATGGGTCTTATAAAGTGACCTAATAAAAACATTTTAAGCGATATCTCTGTCAAATATAAAGGTATATCATTGAAATTTTATGGCAGGAGTCCAACTGCGGATATAAAACGAAAAGCACACAAATTTTGGAAAATAGGCGTGACACCGCCTCTTTTTAGAAGCAGGAATATACGAGATTTCTGAACCGATAACTCGACAAATAATTTAAATATAATCACGAAACTTGGTGTGTACAATTTTATTAGTTGTGGTAATACATGTTCAAAATTTTAGCGAAATCGGTTGGCGGCCACGCCCACTTTTATATATGGGAACTATAAAGGGCCTAATAAAAATATTTTAAGCGATATCTTTGTCAAATATAAAGATAATTCATTCAAATTTTGTGGTATGAGTTCCACAATAGACCGGAAACAAAAAATATAAAAATTTGGAAAATGGGCGTGGCACCGCCTCTTTTTAGACAAAGGAATATACGAAATTTCGGAGCCCATAACTCGACAAATAATTGATATATAATGACGAAACTTGGTGTGTACACTTTTATATCTTGTGCTAATAGACACGCAAAAATTTATTCAAATCGGTTTATGACCACGCCTACTTTTTAACAAAGATATTTCTGGAACACCCTTTGGGAATTTGTAACGTGACATCTTTGTAATTAGAAGTCATAAAGGAATGAAATTTTGCACAAAGAATAATATTCATATGCTTAGTTGGATGACTGATAAAAATGTTGAAAATGGGCGTGGCTACACCCACTTTATGCAGCACTCGCTTTATATATAATACACCGTGTTTTCATCAAACGCAAACAAACAATGAAAGCATACAGCTGAGTATCTAATGTTCGATTCCACTCGAACTTAAGCTTCCTTACTTGTTTCTGATTTCGTTCTTCATCCAAATCCAGACAACTTTTTATTTATCATTTCATTTTCAGTCAAATCAAAGAATATCGTGTATCTCATTTTTTTAAAATAGAAACCTTCCAGAAATAAAAAAATATGTTTTATCAGGATGGCGAATCAAACCACAAAATAAAAGTATCTTTTTAATTTATTTAATTTAACGAGCACAGGCCCAGGTTATATTTTATTTTTTATTTTTTAAAAACTAGAAAAAAACTTTTTAAGCATGGATGTAACTACAAAATATAACCTGGGCCTGTGCTCGTTAAATTAAATAAATTAAAATAAAAAATTAAGTTCATTTGAACATCCCTACACTTTATTCGCTACTTATGTTTAATCATACAATAACATGTAAATATGTACATATGTATGTGCATAAGTTAGAAACGAATTATAGTAGGAAAGAAACTAGCAACAAATTTTCTATCAGATGTCGAAGGCAGGCAATAGCTCAGCGGTTAGAACTGTAGTTATTGTACTGCAAGGTGCGCAAGTTCGAGTCTTGGCAGAAGCAAAAGTAACCTGATGAGTCTTAGAGGGATCTAAGGTGAAACAGCTGTAGTTACATCCATGCTTAAAAAAGTTTTTTTCTAGTTTCTAAAAAATAAAAAATAAAATATAACCTGGGCCTGTGCTCGTTAAATTAAATAAATTAAAATAAAAAATTAAGTTCAGTTGAACATCCCTACACTTTATTCGCTACTTATGTTTAATCATACAATAACATGTAAATATGTACATAAGTATGTGCATAAGTTAGAAACGAATTATAGTAGGAAAGAAACTAGCAAAAAATTTTCTATCAGATGTCGAAGGCAGGCAATAGCTCAGCGGTTAGAACTGTAGTTATTGTACTGCAAGGTGCGCAAGTTCGAGTCTTGGCAGAAGCAAAAGTAACCTGATGAGTCTTAGAGGGATCTAAGGTGAAACAGCTGTAGTTACATTCATGCTTAAAAAAGTTTTTTTCTAGTTTCTAAAAAATAAAAAATAAAATATAACCTGGGCCTGTGCTCGTTAAATTAAATAAATTAATTTTTATTTGGCGAAAAGCGAACAAGTTCAATGCTACGTATTACCAGCGATGGTAGAAATGATAGCTATTTCGAAGAAAACCAATTCTTCATCATCAGATTTCTTTTCGGGATCAAGCCGGGAATCGAACTTAGACCCACCGTGAGAAGGTGTAAATGTTAGCGACGCACTAACCCACTCACCCAAACACGGCCTGGTACGCAGTTGAACTTTTTTTTTGTCGCTTTTCTTTTGCCACCTTTACTCGCCCAACATTATTGTTGTATTTTTATGTACTCATGATTTTCATGAGATAACACAAATTTGTTGAGTAATTTTAGGCGGTCTATGCTTCGGTTGGCCGGAAGTAATGTGCATTTGCAACACCCTGCCTTTTTATTTAATTTTAATTGTTGAATTATTGTGTGGACACAGAAGATTTTTAATTTAATTTTTATTTGGCGAAAAGCGAACAAGTTCAAAGCTACGTATTACCAGCGATGGTAGAAATGATAGCTATTTCGAAGAAAACCAATTCTTCATCATCAGATTTCTTTTCGGGATCAAGCCGGGAATCGAACTTAGACCCACCGTGAGAAGGTGTAAATGTTAGCGACGCGCTAACCCACTCACCCAAACACGGCCTGGTACGCAGTTGAACTTTTTTTTGTTGCTTTTCTTTTGCCACCTTTACTCGCCCAACATTATTGTTGTATTTTTATGTACTCATGATTTTCATGAGATAACACAAATTTGTTGAGTAATTTTAGGCGGTCTATGCTTCGGTTGGCCGGAAGTAATGTGCATTTGCAACACCCTGCCTTTTTATTTAATTTTAATTATTGAATTATTGTATGGACACAGAAGATTTTTAATTTAATTTTTATTTGGCGAAAAGCGAACAAGTTCAAAGCTACGTATTACCAGCGATGGTAGAAATGATAGCTATTTCGAAGAAAACCAATTCTTCATCATCAGATTTCTTTTCGGGATCAAACCGGGAATCGAACTTAGACCCACCGTGAGAAGGTGTAAATGTTAGCGACGCGCTAACCCACTCACCCAAACACGGCCTGGTACGCAGTTGAACTTTTTTTTTTTTTTTTTTTTTTTTTTTTTGTCGCTCACGGTGGGTCTAAGTTCGATTCCCGGCTTGATCCCGAAAAGAAATCTGATGATGAAGAATTGGTTTTCTTCGAAATAGCTATCATTTCTACCATCGCTGGTAATACGTAGCTTTGAACTTGTTCGCTTTTCGCCAAATAAAAATTAAATTAAAAATCTTCTGTGTCCACACAATAATTCAACAATTAAAATTAAATAAAAAGGCAGGGTGTTGAAAATGCACATTACTTCGGGCCAACCGAAGCATAGACCACCTAAAATTACTCAACAAATTTGTGTTATCTCATGAAAATCATGAGTACATAAAAATACAACAATAATGTTGGGCGAGTAAAGGTGGCAAAAGAAAAGCGACAAAAAAAAGTTCAACTGCGTACCAGGCCGTGTTTGGGTGAGTGGGTTAGCGCGTCGCTAACATTTACACCTTCTCACGGTGGGTCTAAGTTCGATTCCCGGCTTGATCCCGAAAATAAATCTGATGATGAAGAATTGGTTTTCTTCGAAATAGCTATCATTTCTACCATCGCTGGTAATACGTAGCTTTGAACTTGTTCGCTTTTCGCCAAATAAAAATTAAATTAAAAATCTTCTGTGTCCACACAATAATTCAACAATTAAAATTAAATAAAAAGGCAGGGTGTTGCAAATGCACATTACTTCCGGCCAACCGAAGAATAGACCGCCTAAAATTACTCAACAAATTTGTGTTATCTCGTGAAAATCATGAGTACATAAAAATACAACAATAATGTTGGGCGAGTAAAGGTGGCAAAAGAAAAGCGACAAAAAAAAAAAGTTCAACTGCGTACCAGGCCGTGTTTGGGTGAGTGGGTTACCGCGTCGCTAACATTTACACCTTCTCACGGTGGGTCTAAGTTCGATTCCCGGCTTGATCCCGAAAAGAAATCTGATGATGAACAATTGGTTTTCTTCGAAATAGCTATCATTTCTACCATCGCTGGTAATACGTAGCTTTGAACTTGTTCGCTTTTCGCCAAATAAAAATTAAATTAAAAATCTTCTGTGTCCACACAATAATTCAACAATTAAATAAATTAAAATAAAAAATTAAGTTCATTTGAACATCCCTACACTTTATTCGCTACTTATGTTTAATCATACAATAACATGTAAATATGTACATATGTATGTGCATAAGTTAGAAACGAATTATAGTAGGAAAGAAACTAGCAACAAATTTTCTATCAGATGTCGAAGGCAGGTAATAGCTCAGCGGTTAGAACTGTAGTTATTGTACTGCAAGGTGCGCAAGTTCGAGTCTTGGCAGAAGCAAAAGTAACCTGATGAGTCTTAGAGGGATCTAAGGTGAAACAGCTGTAGTTACATCCATGCTTAAAAAAGTTTTTTTCTAGTTTCTAAAAAATAAAAAATAAAATATAACCTGGGCCTGTGCTCGTTAAATTAAATAAATTAAAATAAAAAATTAAGTTCATTTGAACATCCCTACACTTTATTCGCTACTTATGTTTAATCATACAATAACATGTAAATATGTACATATGTATGTGCATAAGTTAGAAACGAATTATAGTAGGAAAGAAACTAGCAACAAATTTTCTATCAGATGTCGAAGGCAGGCAATAGCTCAGCGGTTAGAACTGTAGTTATTGTACTGCAAGGTGCGCAAGTTCGAGTCTTGGCAGAAGCAAAAGTAACCTGATGAGTCTTAGAGGGATCTAAGGTGAAACAGCTGTAGTTACATCCATGCTTAAAAAAGTTTTTTTCTAGTTTCGAAAAAAAAAAAAGTATCTTTTATTTTGTATACCAAATCACTAATAAGGGTATGCTAGTATATATATAAATCGAATACGTTTGTTCTGTGCGGGGTCGATGATGGCGCGCACCGATTGGAGTCTCCCTCTTATCGTCACACGAGCCACCACTGTAGGGATAAGGACACAGTTGTCCTGGGCTGGTCGTGCCGGACCTTGTAGACGTTCTCGGGCGACTCTTATCCTACGGTGTGGCGGTTGTTGCTGTCATCGGCGCTGTCGCTCGTGCTGCAGTTGAGGTTGCCATCGTTCTGCATGCGTGGGTTGGCTGTCACCAGACGCAGGTTGTGGGGGTCGAACGATTTCCGACCGGATACCCGACAGAAGTGGTCTAAGTATTGGTGGCGCGACGACTGGGGGCTCAAGTTCTTCTAACTCGTTCTCGCTGGCCTCTATTTCAAGAATTTCGTTGCCCGTCCTTGGCCAAATTTTATTTTAAAATATCCGTACGTCATGCGGATGCGCCCCTCGTGCGGTAGGGCGGTAGGAGGGAAAACGTTTGGTTTATTGTTATTAGACTGCGGATCTTTATGCAAAAAATTTAAAATGATTTATTAAGAGTTATATTGATTCAAAGCTATATATTCACATTCCAAAGCGAATTTTCTTGCTCTGTTTTGGATATGCAAAATATATGCAACTTATATGCAGGTTATATGCAAGTTATAAGCAAATTAAAAGTACACCTTTTTTTACATCAGATATGGAATTTTAAGTGATATACACAATAAGTAAAGTATAGTTGAATGCAAAAATTATATGTTCTATGCTGAATCTTTTGTTCTATGCAAATATAAAACCCATTAACACCCGAAAACAAACTGCAAATGGGAACTAATTTTTATTATAATAATTTTTAATGTAAAGAGGTAATTTTAGTTGTAGTTAAGACCACAATATACTACAAGTGTTTTCTCCACATTTTCAATGGAAACATTGTGACGCTTATCGGTTAAGATCCGTTTATATGCTGAAAATGAACGCTCAACATCACAAGATGTAACCGGAGCATACTTAAATTCGCTCCAAAATTGACTGGGAATCTGTATTCCAGTTTCTAATATTTTGTTGTCACCTGAAAGTATTTTGGCTACTCCTAATATGACTTCAAAACCAGGTTCTTTTTTGAAATAGATTCAATTTTGACCAACACTATTTGCCCACATGATCCTGACGTAGCGTCAAGTCCTTCAAAAGCTTCTGTTATTAGGGCCATTGAAGCCATTAGGGGAACTCCGCGAGACTCTAACTTGCGGATTAAAACTGCTAAACCTCAATTATTATGCAAATATGCAAGTTATATGCAAATATGCAATATGCAAGCTATATGCAATATGCAAAATATGCAGAAATAAATATGAAAATTTAGAATATTTTGTTAAAAACGTTCATTTTTCTCTTTGGAACCATATCGCTATCTCTTTTCCTTAAAAATATGCAATTGCATAAAGTTTCGCAGTCTAATTATTATTATAAAAAATCAACAATACATTTTTTTTTAAATGAACAAAAAAATGCACATAAATAATCCATTTTTTTTTCGTATAAAAATTGCGCATGGTTTTCACGATTTTTTAAAATAAAATGTCCATAATTCAATATAATTCATAATTTTAATTATGACCAAAATTTTGTTCAAATTATTTGTCAATGGTAGCGCGACACCCCGTATACTTAATTCGCCACTTCCCACGATCCACAGCAAAGGCACAAACCACAAAGAAGTTTCCAAATATCGTAAGATCGTAAATCTATTTTACGATCTTAAATGATCCCGTAGAAAAGCAAACCCACGAGGCGCCATTATCCAGCAGATGGCACCGAACTTCGCAGAAATCCAAAAAAATACTGCGGTCAACTGACCACTCTGTGGTAGGCTACAAAGCCAGCGTGAACAACGGGTTTTCATGAACATTGATGTGTAAACAGTTTCGAAATCGGATATTTCTTCTCTTTTCCTTATTCCTTTTTTCCTGGTTTTCTATGGATTAAAAGGTGACTATCGTTTTTGTAATTTTTTGTTGTCATTGTGACTGCTACTATTTTGTTGTTTTTGTTTGTTTTGGTTTTTGACTTTTGATTTTTTATTTTGTTTTGTTATGTATTGCTCAGAAACATGCAAGATCATTCGAGTGCACGTTTGACCCATATACTGTCTGTTTGATAAATTTGTACACTGTCTGTTTGATAAATTTGTACCCAAACAGAAATACATATATGTTGAGCCCCTGCATTTGTGGGAAACTAAAGACTTGAGAGCCTTAAAAAATAAGAAATCTCGCATTTTTAAATTATATAAGAAGACAGGCTTGCAGAAAGTCTACCTTCAATACTCAACTTTACGACATAAATATTTTGCATTGAACAAAAAGTGCTACAATGATTATCTGAGAAAAATGAAAAAGAACATTTTTCGCAACCCTAAATCGTTTTATGGTTTTGTGAATTCAAAACAGTGTTTAAAAAACTGCAGTCGGAATTAGCAAAAGTCGTGAAATGTTTGATTTTATTTGATTTTGATATTCGTCGCTTTTTAAAATGACGATTTTGCCTGATTTTGATTTTGCGCTGATTTCTTATTGCTCAAAATCAAAAGCGGCCTGATTTCAAAATGAACAATTTTGCCTGATTTTCATTTTGTGCTGATTTCATATTGCTCAAAATCAAAAGCGGCCTGATTTCAAAATGAACGATTTTGCCTGATTTTGATTTTGCGCTGATCTCATATTGCTCAAAATCAAAAGCGGCCTGATTTCAAAATGAACAATTTTGCCTGATTTTCATTTTGTGCTGATTTCATATTGCTCAAAATCAAAAGCCGCCTGATTTCAAAATGAACGATTTTGCCTGATTTTGATTTTGCGCTGATTTCATATTGCTCAAAATGAAAAGCAGCCAAATATCAAAATTAGCGATTTTGCCTGATTTTCATTTTGTGCTAATTTTGATTTTGTGCTAATTTCATATTGCTAAAATCGAAAGCAGCCAAATATCAAAATCAATGCTTTCACAGTTTTGCTACTTACGCTTACATGAACACATGTGTGTATGTACGTAATTTCTTACCCTCCCCTGTAGGAAATTTAATTAATTTTAAATCACTTTATAAACTACTTTATTTTCAATAACAACTAATTGAAAATGTGACTTTTTCCTTTGCAATGAACTGACTTTTTTAACACGGCGATGTCATAGCAAGCAGTCAATTGCCCTATCCTGCATTTGTTTTCAACTACTTTACTAGTAGTTTAAAATAAATAACTTTATCTTGAGTTTCTTTTCAACTACTTTACTTGTAGTTTAATATAAATAACTTAATCCTGGATTTAATGTCGAAATTCAAGAAATGGTAAAAATGCGAAACAAATTTTCCTCAAATTTCGCAAATTGTTCTCAAGTTGATAAACAATATTTGAGAAACAATTGAATTTATGTTAATTTTCAAATGATAAATATGAAACAATATTTTCTCCGTTTGAGAATTTCGTTTTCAGTGTTTAATGGGAAGTGAAGCTGAAAAACGGTAACCAAAAAAAGGAAAAAACAATCTTGGCATACTTAGATCTGAAAACATGTGTTTACATATAAATATGTACATATACAAGAAACTGTCCCGCGCTGCATTTGTTTAAAGCTACTTTAAAATTAGTTGAATATAAATTACTTTTTAATATATTTATTTTTGCAACTAACTTTTTTTTTCCGTGAGGGTCTGTATTACGTTTGTATACATACATGTGTACGCGCATGTAAGCGTAAATAGCAAAACTGTGAAAGCATTGATTTTGATATTTGGCTGCTTTTGATTTTAGCAATATGAAATTAGCACAAAATCAAAATTAGCGGAAAATGAAAATCAGGCAAAATCGCTCATTTTGATATTTGACTGCTTTTCATTTTGAGCAATATGAAATCAACGCAAAATCAAAATCAGGCAAAATCGTTCATTTTGAAATCAGGCCGCTTTTGATTTTGAGCAATATGAAATCAGCACAAAATCAAAATCAGGCAAAATTGTTCATTTTGAAATCAGGCCGCTTTTGATTTTGAGCAATATGAAATCAGCACAAAATCAAAATCAGGCAAAATTGTTCATTTTGAAATCAGGCCGCTTTTGATTTTAAGCAATATGAAATCAGCGCAAAATGAAAATCAGGCAAATTAGCTAATTTTGATATTTGGCTGCTTTTGATTTTGGGCAATATGAAATCAGCGCAAAATCAAAATCAGGCAAAATCGTTCATTTTCATATTTTTTTTTCTGATTTTTTAAAAGCGGAATCAAAATCAAAATCAACAGAAATGAAACTTATGCCAGTTTTTTAAACACTGATTCAAAACGCAGAGTGAGCGGATTTCCCTCATCTATGAGTTTTCGGGATTGTGTGTCTAGTGATAATCAAAGCATTGCCAATCTCTTTGCACAATTTTTCGAATCTAATTATTCCAAAGATAACTTAAATTTCAGCATATACCCGTACAATCTTTCTCAAAATAATACAATTAATGTTGCCTATATAAATTCAGATGAAGTTTTAGATCACCTTAAATCACTGAAAGAGTCTTTTAGTTATGGTCCGGATATGATCCCCGCATGTTTCCTTAAAAAATGTGCGGATCATATTTATCTACCTTTGTCAAAGCTATTCAACTTGTCATTTTTCCTATTGCTTGGAAAGAATCCTTTATTATTCCTTTACATAAAAGTGGTATTAGATCTTCAATTGAAAATTATCGAGGCATAGCAAAATTGTCTGTTATCCCAAAACTGTTTAGAGTCGATTATTAGCAACCAGATAAAAAACTCGATTGAGTCATCGATTGGGAACTCTCAGCATGGTTTCTGTAGGGGTAAATCAACCATCACTAACCTTCTGGAATTTACAACAAGTGTTTCTAATAGGTTTAGGGAAAGTGCTAAAACGGATGTTATTTATACTGACTTTAGTAAAGCCTTTGACAAGGTTAATCACAATTTACTTACCCACAAGCTTCAACTACTGGGTTTTCAACCTATCCTCCTAAACTGGATCTCTTCTTACATTTCTAACAGAACACAAAGGGTTGTTTTTAAGAATGCCTATTCATTTAGTATTGATGTGTCCTCTGGGGTTCCGCAGGGCAGCCATCTCGGACCGACTCTGTTCTTGTTGTTCATTAATGACATCTCATGTGCTATAAATTATTCTAAAGTTTTAATGTACGCAGATGATGTGAAACTTTTCAAGTCCTACACCTCACCGGAGGAAAGATCGCTCCTTCAAAATGATTTAAACGGTTTGGTTACGTGGTGCAATATAAATCTTATGCCACTAAATCTAAATAAATGTAAATTTATGTGCTTTTCGCGGAGTAATGTCGAACCTATAGCTTACGCCATTAATAATCATGATCTGGAGCGAGTTTATGAGTTTGTCGACTTAGGTGTAAGATTCGATTATAAACTTAATTTCAACCTTCACATCAACGTCATGGTAAATAAAGCTAAAAGTGTTCTAGCGTTTGTAAAACGTTGGTCTAAGGAATTTAGTGACCCCTACGTAACTAAAGCCCTTTTCACAACTTTAGTAAGACCGACACTAGAATATGCATCTATAATGTGGAATCCGAGTTACAAAATTCATTCTGATCGACTTGAATCGATTCAAAAACAATTTTTACTTTTTGCATTAAGAAATTTGAATTGGAACCCTCATTGCAATCTTCCCTCGTATACTAGTCGCTTAAAGCTTATTAACCTTCCAACTTTAGCTAGTCGTAGGGAAACTCTGGGTGTAATATTCGTAACGAAACTGCTGAAGGGATCAATAAATAGCCCATTTCTTCTTTCTGAAATAAGCTTAAACATTCCTGCCCGTCCATCAAGACATTACCAGCCCATCTTTTTAAAACAATGTAAAACTAATTTTGAATTAAATGAGCCATTCCGATATCTATGCAAAAGTTTTAACACATACTCTACCTACTTTGACATCTCTGACTCTCTATCCATTATAAGGAAAACTCTTCTTTCAATTCTTAACAAATAACAATTTATCTACTAGATATAGTTTCCTTCTACTAATCTATATATATAAAAATGATTTGGTATTTAATTGAAACGCTAAAACTTGAAAACGGCTGAACCAAATCAAATACTTCCTTAGGGGGGTTTTTGTTGTTACCTCGCGAAGGTTTAGTCGAAGAAAAAATTTAAAAATGTTAGGGGGGCGTGACACCTCCCATACAACCTTAATTTTTAAAGCTGATTATCTCTAAAACAGTTTAAGGTAGGGAGCTGAAAATTGGTATAGAGGTAGGTGATATCAAAACCCTTCTCACTCAGAAAAGTGGGGGTTATCAGAAAAGGGGGCGTGGCACCTCCCATATGTAGCATTACATAAATACACCACACTTACAGTTGTTGTCATGTACACATAATTTATTGTGTACACATGTACCACACACATTGTCAAAACAGACTGACCCAAATAAATTCCGTTAAACCCCAGCGGGAGTTTAACATCAAATATATACACCGCCACATACGGCGCCTACAGTTACATTTGTTGCATTTTGTCAAGTGCATTGCCCGAGCGGTCACAATGACCAACTGAACGACAGCGTCAGTTTGTCAATGTGCACCGACGAAATATTTATGATTCACATATGCTGACACAGCATATGTTGAACACTCTTTATTTTTGTATATATGTATTAATGTAAGTTATTGTAATAATTTTTGGTATATAAGGAAGTGAAAGTGAATAAAGAAGTCAATTCATTTTTGAACACAATTCCATTGGTTTCATTTCACCAACAATACACGATATGGCGATCCTGCCAGTTTTGGGTGAAACTTATGAACGAAAAATTTGCTGAAAAGCGAAATCGTTCATAAGGACTAACCAGTTCCGCGGGCTACAACTACGGATCTGGATACATACAAGGCAACTGTTTACGAGGAAATAAAAAATTGGTTTAAACAACTGACCGCATATGGTATTTCGGATTGAATGATATTATTAATCGAGACGTTAGATGTTCGAAAATCAAAAAACCTATTACCACGCACCACGGTTTTGGATAAAACACGTCAAGATTCCGCGACGAAAAACGATGATCGCTACATATCTGTACTGAATCCAGCAAAATTAGAAAAGTCGGCAGAATTAATTCGATGGTTAGTGCAGCGTACCGGTTAGCAGGAAAGATCACTACTATTAGCAGCAACAAATAGTTCCAGTATTTTTGGGGATGGACAAAGGACTATGAAGCATAATTCTAGTGGAATATAGCAACAGTAACTTTAATGCTAGCTTTGATGCGCCTTCTACCTCAGCTTCATCATCACTATTCGGTTCAATATCGAGTCTACTACAGCCACCACCACAACAACAACAAATAACTAATAAAGAGGAGCAACATAAGTATAACTTTAATATTAAGTTTATAATGAATTTAGCAGCCTAATATCATGTTCAGACATAAAAATTAATTAAGTCAATTGGGGTTGATTGAACATCTTTAGATTTGGTGTTCAGACATATTTAATTTACTTGGCCCATTTAACAGGTCGGCTCAAGATATATACCCACATACACGCCGTGAGCTGAATATCAAACTCTCGTGACCTAAATGTCAAAATTGCAAGGAGGACGAAATAATTTGACATTCACCTCACAATTTTTACCAATCGTAAACACGAATGCAGGTATAAAATAAGCAGAAATAAAAACAAATTTGATAGGTGATGAAGAAGAACAAGAATGCAGCTGATCTGACGAACCAACCTGTTTAGTGGACACTGACGCTAATCACATTTCTCTTTTCATGACATTTCATTTTACTTATGAAACAAGCCTTTTAACAGGGTTGCATGCAGAACTGTTCTTCATTAACAACTCATTAATTTCTAATGAAGCATTAACTTGGTCAATTTTTGTATGGTAAATTGAGAATCATTGGGCTTGAAAATTGAATGAAGGCTCTTAATGTTTAATTAAGGTTGTGTCTGAACATAACATAACGGCCGCTACAACAAACAGCAATTAACTTTGCTTAGGGACATTATTTTTATATACGTATATCTTTTTTTCTGACATTAGGGCCTCATGTTAAATAAAACAATCTCAACATAAATTGAGTAAATTTTAATGCTAGTTTATTTTTAATTCAGTATAAATACATATCCCTTATGGTCAATTCATTTTTGAACACAATTCCATTGGTTTCATTTCTCCAACAATACACGATACATACAACCTTAATTTTTCATGCTGAATATCTCTAAAACAGTTCAAGGTAGGGAGCTGAAAATGATATCAAAACCATTCCCACGCATAAAAGTGGGGGTTATCGGAAAAAGGGGCGTGGCACCTCCCATTCAAACTTAATTTTTCATGCTGAATATCTCTAAAATTGTTTACGCTAGGGGCTTGGAAATTGGTGTGGAGATAAACGATAACAATTCCATATTAACGCAAAATAATAGGAGTTATACGAAAAGGGGGCGTGGCATTTCCCAACACTTAATTTTTTAAGCTGAATATCTTTAAAAGGATTTAAGTCAGGGACCTGGAAATTGGTACAGAGCTATATGATATCAAAACAATTTTTGCGCATAAAAGAGTAGGTTATCCGAAAAGTGGGCGTGGCACCTCCCATACAAACTTAATTTTTCAAGCTGAATATCTATAAAAGCGTTTAAGGTTAGGACCTGAAAATTGATCAGGAGATTAACGATATCAATAGCGTGCTTATGAAAAAAAAACAGTAGTTTTGGGAAAAGGGGGCGTGGCACCTCCTATGCGTTCTTAATTGTTAAGGCTAAATATCCTTAAAAGCGTTCATGGCATGTACATAGAAATCACTATGCAGATATACGATATCAATACCATGTTCACCCAAAAAAAAGGTTTATCGAAAAATGGGGCATTGCACCTCCCATACGTACTAAACTTTTGAGGCTGAATATATCTAAAAGGGTTGGAGGAGGGGATTGAAAACCATTATGGAGGTATACTATATCAATCCCCTTACTTAGTGAAAATAGCCAATACTCAGTGAAAATAAATATCCGGAACAGAAAACTAAAAATGTTGTGTATCGTGCAGCCTTAAACTGAATACTAAAATTATATATTTTTGAAGTTGTATACACAATGAAGTAGTGAAAAATCGTTAATTTTCTGTTAAAAATAATACCGGTGTAAAACAATTTTTGAAATGAAATTAATAAAAAAAATCAATTTTGGGCAGAACGAAGTTTGCCGGATCAGCTAGTTTAGTATAATATGTATTTTATTGTTAACTAAATAATTGCTTCTAAGTGTATATGTAAACTTATGTATGTGTAATCAGCTGATGAATTTCTATTCTGTAGCTGAACAGCATAAGAACTCGACGTTTAACAAACTCCAAGCCACTCAACACCTTGGCAAAATTAAAAAAAAATTAAAGCGTGAATAACGGGTATTCATGAACATTGATGTGTAAACAGTTCCTTTTTCCTGGTTTTCTATGGATTAAAAGGCGATTATCGTTTTTGTAATTTTTTGTTGTCATTGTGACTGCTACTATTTTGTTGTTTTTGTTTGTTTTGGTTTTTTGTTTTTGACTTTTGATTTTTTATTTTGTTTTGTTTTGTATTGCTCAGAAACATGCAAGATCATCCGAGTCCACGTTTGACCCATATCTGGAGACCCGGCCTAGGAATCATAAAGAGTAGAGCTCCACGGTTATGCATGCAAGCATACCTAGGTACCTACCACTGACAATGCCAAGCGACACAGCAGTGCACTAACACAACGATCATTTCCGGTTTACGCGTTTACGGTTACGCGTTGCAGGCTAGTAAAAATTTGACAGTTGTGAGGTGAAGAAAATTTACCTAGCCCCACACAATGGGTGATTGCGGCCAAAAATAAATTCAAAATTAAATTTTTGATGTGTAAACATCTTTGCTGTAGCTACGAGTAATTTCGAAAAACGAGTAAATTTTACGCGTAAACGCGTAAACCGTAAACGACTTTAGCCCAAATTACATCAGCGATGTGGCAGCGGGCAGCGACGGTTTTCGAAATCAGCTGATGCGTCTAATATGAGCAGTGACTGCCAGACCAAACACAATAGAGCGTTCGCAGTATTTGGCAGTGACTTCTTTATATATTAGGTCTGTTTCCTTTTACCTTGGACACGTGGTGACATAAATTTACTTACCATTTTCATGTCCACTTTTTTCAATTAAAATAATCAATTTTGTTTCATTTTTTCCCCTGCTCTTTCTTCTTTTTTGCTTTTGCATCCCGCCAGCAATATTTGCTAGTGGAAATCAATTAAGTAAAAAGTAAATTCTCTCTCGCTTGCTGGCATCAAAGTACGGAAACACAAAATTAGTAAAAATATATTACATTGGATAGTACGGAAACAGACATAAGTTCACATCAACACTTAGAAGTTGGCTGCGATTCAAGGCAGCGGCAGCGAATTTAGAATTTGGGCTAAACGGAGCGGTGCTGCCAGCTGCCTCTGCTGTATTATGTGCCGCTTCATTTCAAACGGTAGTTTCTAAAAATCAGCTGATTTCGAAAAAGGATCGCTGCTACTGCCACAGCGCTATTGTAATTCCGGCTTTTGTGTTAGTGCGCTGCTGTGTCCTTGTGAATAAATTGATATTGGCAGCGGTGGGTAGGTAGGTAGTGGGGATTCCAATCCAATCAGAAAACTGATTTTTACGATCCCGGGATTTTCGAGATTTTTTCTATAATCCCGGGATCCCAGGATTTATCCCGGGATTTGGACTTTAATTACAAAGGCCGACAAAATTTCCAAAAAATTTTCTAACTGAAATAAAATTCTACTTTTCCAAAGGATTTCGGTGTGCTGGATTTGAGATGTTCATGTTCAAAGAAACGAAAAATGCGATTTTTTGCTATATTAACTGCTCAATCTGTTAAATTACGTACTTTCATTAAAAGATGATTGCAGCTATTGAAAGAACGATCGTTTCTCTTGAAAACAGCGCTTTGCTTCTTCGGGTATCTTATTCATATATCTACATTGTCTTCATAAGAAATGACGTGCTTTCAATAGATGTAATCAGTTTTTAATGAAAGTCAGCAATTTTAAAAATATTGAGGAGTGAATATGGCCACAAACTGCGTTTTTCGCCTCTTTGGACATGAATATCTCAAAAACTCCACCGAAATCCTTTTGAAACGTAGAATTTTATTTCTGTTACAAAAATTTTTCGACCAGTATTATTTTCCCACATTTGGGGTTGAAAAAAGTAAATACATTTTTAGAGAAACGCTACAACTTTCAAATGCAAAGAAAAAATAGATTTTTATTGCCATTTTTGTTATTTCATTAGTAACAAAATAAAATAGGAATGTAAAATCATGCGTATTATTTAATAATACCTAAGAGTTACTTTAAAAAGCACAACCAACAACGAAAATTACACACATTTGGTGAACAAAACATTTGCCTTTGCAGTTGGTACTTTTAGGATATTAATAAAAAGGCTTGCAATCATTTGATAATTTCCAATAAAAATTTTTTTAAAATTTAACGACGCACTTTGTTGAAGCGAATATTTCCAAGCTTGCCGAAAAATTCAGAAAATTAATGCAACTTCTGAATAGATAAAATCGGATGCAAAATTTTGATGTGAATTCCGAGTATGCAGCTGCGTATTTAATTTTAGTACAGTGTTGTAAGACTATCAAGTCTAATTAAAATTTTGTATCCATTTTCTTCCATTATTTACTTTCCATATGGGAAAATTCCAAAAAACATTTGAGAAATAAATGACCAAAAATCAGGAAATAGAAATTATCAAATGAATTTTGCCACAAGCTAAAAGCTTTAAAAATACCTAACGTACGTTTCCTTAAACGCGTACTTCAACACAAAAAAGTTAACTATTAAAAAAAAATAAAAAATTTTAATCCTCTCTTTGACTAATGGCCTTTTTTATTCTAGCAAAAATGTCGCACTTTTTTCCGGCTGTCACATTTTTTTGTTCTCTTCCACACAGACTCAACACTTTTTTAGGGATGTTTGTTCTATTGGCAAAATATAAAATTGGCCCGACTACGGGCAACATTTTCTGCTCTTAGCACAAGTAAAAGGGTGCATTATTTTTGTTTCATTCATCACATGAAAAATGCAACACTTTAATAGGGCACCGGACACATGTTGAGAATGCTGCAATGTAATAATGCAACATTTTCATTCAGAATAGGAAATGCTATGAGTATACAGATCTGAGACCAATAAAAATTATATAAAATATAACTTTTCTTTGCTATAATAGCTGAATATTCTCTTTATCTTATCCCGAAAATCCCAGGATAAAATTCTAGTTAGCCCGGGATTTTCGGGGTGTCAAAAAGAGCGGGATCCCGGTATTGGAATCCCTAGTAGGTAGGTAGGCATGTACTTACAAATGCTTAGACGCAGACATGCATTGTTGCTGTTGTTGTTGATATTTGCAATAAAGCGACAAATAGACAAAATAAGACAACATGTTTGAACATGTATGCAAATGTATGGATATGCATACCAACATCTATCTATCTAATTTTCTGAGCAATATTGGTATCAAATGAAAGGTTTTGAGCAGGACTTCGATATGAAGCACTATTAATTGTGACCAAAAAGCCGGGTCTGCAGATATGCGTCAAAACGTGGCCCCGGATGACCCCAGAATATTTCCGAGCAATATTGGTATCAAATGAAAGGTGTTGGGCAGGGATTTCACATAGAGCTCTATTTATTATGATTCCTAGGTCGGGTACCGAGATATGGGTCAAAACGAGGACCCGGATGATCCTTGAATGTTTCTGAGAAATATTGGTACCAAATGAAAGGATTTGAGCAGGACTTCGATATGAAGCAATTTTAGTTGTGATCCCTAGGCCGGGTCCCGAGTTGTGATGCCAAGTGTAGGGAAAAGAGGCTACATGTAGGGAAATTCGTCCTTAAATTTGCAGTGTAGGGAAAAAGGGACAGATTTTTAAAAATTAGGTAAATGTAGGGAATTTTTGTAGTCAAAAATTTTCGTTCGTTAATTTTTTCTAACCCAAAATTTTTTAATAACTACTAACAAAATGTTTCTTTGTGCCTGTATGCAATAGTTCAAAATTGTACTCTGTTCTGATCTGGCAATATATTCTTCGACCTGCTTACAGGGCCTCGGAGCAAAAGTTTTTTTTTTTCGCTCCTGCTCCGCTCCTAAAATGTTTTGCTTTAGCTCTGGATCCGATCTTAGCACTAAATTTCGCTTCCATCTTTTGTTGTGGTGGTCAGAGTTGGTTTGTGGGCTTTTCTTACTAAACCAGTATAGAAAGCCGTTAATACATCAAATTTATTTGGAGTCAACTAAAATATTTTATAAGCTGGCTCAAAATTTTATTTAAAAGAACTAAATAAGGATTGATTGTAACGTTAGGTCACCTCACGTAACAAGAAATACAGCAAAGATTGCCTCTACAGAGTAAAAGTGCAGACATTGTTGACTTATATGTAACCTTATAAAACAGCTGATTCAACCAACCTTACGACAAGCTGTGTTACTAGTCATTGGTGCCTTATCGTAATTCTGTAGCTGTATCGTTAACTTACAGACCAATTGGATTTTGGTTAGCAACCCTAAATCCGTAAACAGCTGACACTTGTGGAAGCAGATATATGAAGGTAGGCGCATAGGCGAATTCAGAAACTTCTTTTTTATTTACAAAGGTAGATTATAATATCAAAATCAAAGCGAATTCACATCATGGCCAATAGTAATGGGCGAGTCCCAAGCGAGTTCAGATTTTAACAAGGATAAATATTATTTTGACATTACAATCTACCAATTACAATAACAAAATACATGGGAAATTTCTAAATTCGCATATGTGCCTACCTTGCAAGATCTGCCACGACAAGTGTCAGCTGATTACAGATTTACGGCATCACTAAGAGCTCATACGGATAGCGATAAAGATACTATAAGGTTAACGATACTGAAATACTTATAAGTCTTCAATGTCTGAACCTTAACTCCTATGTGAAAGACATATGCTTTCTTAATCCCAAGATTGTACTGCGGGTACATACTGAATTCGACAGGAGTGTTATTGAGAATTTAATTTGTGAGAAATTTAAATTTAATAGAAATGACTTGCTGGTTGAGTGGAGTTCTATTGAATATCATTTCCTTGAACATGAAAAGAAAGTTTTTGAAAATATAGATGTTGAAAAATTTTGGCTTAAAATTTAAAACCTTCTAAATTTTAACGACAAACTAATGTTTCCAAATTTATCAAAATAAGCTAAATATTGTTTGTATTGCCTCTCGCTAATGCAGACGCAGAACGAATATTTTAAATTATAACTGATATATGCACAAAAAAGGAATAAATTCAGTCACGATAGCCTCAGTTCAATATGCATAATTCGGCCTTTTCTACAAGCGAAAAATCAAAATTGCTTTACTTTTAAATTTAACGAATGCGATTTCAAAAATATGAAACACTATAGAGGTGTATATGATAATTTTCCATGGGAAATGTGTACCATATAAGTTTTATATGAAAATATCTACATAAATACATGTATACATTCTTTATTTAAAAATGTTCATTAATAATAAAAAAAAGTTACAATTATTATTTTTTATGAAAGATGTACAATGTTATTAAGACCAAGTAAGGAAGCCTAAGTTCGAGTGGAATCGAACATTAGATACTCAGCTGTCTGCTTTCATTGTTTGTTTTCGTCTGATAGAATCACGGTGTACTTTATATAAAGCGAGTGCTGCATAAAGTGGGCGTAGCCACGCCCATTTTCAAAATTTTTATAAGTCATCCAACTAAGCATATAAATATTATTCTTTGTGCAAAATTTCATTCCTTTATGACTTCTAGTTACAAAGATGTCATGTTACAAATTCCCAAAGGGTGTTCCAGAAATATCTTTGTTAAAAAGTGGGCGTGGTCTTAAACCGATTTCAATACTTTTTTGCGTGTCTATTAACACAAGTTATAAAAGTGTATAAACCAAGTTTCGTCATAATATCTGACTTATTTGTCGAGTTATGGGCTCCGAAATCTCGTTGATTCCTTTGTCTAAAAAGAGGCGGTGCCACGCCCATTTTCAAAAATTTTTCTATTTTTTGTTTCCGGTCTATTGTGGAACCCATGCCACAAAATTTCAATGAATTATCTTTATATTTGACAAAGATATCGCTTAAAATGTTTTTATTAGGCCACTTTATAATACCCATATATAAAAGTGGGCGTGGTCGTCAACCGATTTCGCTAAAATTTTTAACATGTATCACCACAAGTAATAAAAGTGTACGTACCAAGTTTCGTCATTATATATCAATTATTTGTCGAGTTATGGGCTCAGCTTGCTGCTTCTAAAAAGAGGCGGTGCCACGCCCATTTTCCAAAATTTGTGTGCTTTACGTTTTATATCCGCAGTTGGACTCCTGCCATAAAATTTCAATGATATACCTTTATATTTGACAGAGATATCGCTTAAAATGTTTTTATTAGGTCACTTTATAAGACCCATATATAAAAGTGGGCGTGGTCGTCAACCGATTTTGGCAATTTTTATTCCAAACATTTGTCACGCATACCAAATTTCATCGATATATCTTCAACGGTCTCTGAGTTATGACTCATAAAACCTTCAATGTTTGCCCCTTAATAAGTGGGCGGGGCATCGCCCATTTTCCAAAATTTTTCTGTTTTCTGTTTTATTTTCATAGTTGGACTCATGCGACAAAATTTCAGTGATATATCTTTATATTTCACAGAGATATATCTTAAAATGTTTTTATTAGGTCACTTTATAATACACATAAATAAAAGTGGGCGTGGCCGTCAACCGATTTTAACTATTTTCCGTCCAAATGTTTGTCTAATGCCTATATGACACTACATTTTTTCCTTGGTTTTTTTGGTTTGGAAAACCCACCGAAAGTCAAAATACAAAAACAATTCTCCTGTAGGTTGAAAAGAGACAAATACTCCCTCAAAAGCAATTTGATTGACATTAAACTTCAAACTAAATGAAAATAATATTTATTTCAAAAATTAATTTTTTTTGGAAATTTGAATTTAAATTACTGAAATAAAAAAGTTATGAAACCCAAAGGGAAGGAAGCTGTGTATTCCATGTTATAAAGGGAAGCCAGTACGCAATATAATTTTTCTTCCGGACTTCTTCTTTACCCTTGCGGCCAAAGAAGAAGCTTACAAGTGGCAAATTTAAAATTTGTATTTCCATATATTTTTTATTTTAAATATAATTTATTTTCTAGTTGTCAAATTGAAACAATTGTCAGAAAAAATGACCGAATGCCAAAAAACCTAACGAAATACAAGCTGGCTCGTTGGTTTTTAATCGCCTAGATGGTATTTTGTTTGATCTTTTTCAATATAGCTTGCTCGCTTGCACCAACGCAAAACTGTATTTCACCATCTCATTCACACAAAAAACCTGGTAGAATACCAGAAAAAAAACGTAGTGTCATATGGGCTTAAGTAAGTAAATCACGCATACCAAATTTCATCGATATATCTTCAATGGTTTCTGAGTTATGACATATAAAACTTTCCATATTTGACCCTTAATAAGTGGGCGTGGCACCGCCCATTTTCCAAAATTTCATCAAATTTCTTCATAGGGGCCTGAGCTCAACACGTGGGTAAAATTTCATCGCTCCAGCTATATTAGTGACTGAGATACCAAATTTCCGATTTTTTCTATATAGGAAAAGTGGGCGTGGTCATGGTCCGATTTTGCCCATTTTCAGTACCAACCGTCCCAGTCTCGATACCAACTTTCATTTCAAATTTCATCAAAATATCTCAATTTTTGCGCGAGTTAGAGTGTTTACAGACGGACGGACAGACGGACGGACGGACGGACGGACATGGTCTAGTAAATGAAAACTCGTGTTTAGGGTTCGAAAATGAATTGACTTCCTTTATTCACTTTCACTTCCTTTTATACCCAAAAATTATTACAATAACTTACACTAATACATGTATACTAAAGAATGAGTGTTCAACATATGCTGTGTCAGCATATGTGAATCATAAATATTTCGTCGGTGCACATTGACAAACTGACGCTGTCGCTCAGTTGGTCATTGTGACCGCTCGGGCAATGCACTTGACAAAATACAACAAATGTAACCTGAGAAGCCATGTGCGGCGGTGTGTATATTTGATGTTAAACTCCCGCTGGGGTTTAACGGAATTTATTTGGGTCAGTTTGTTTTGGCAATGTGTGCGGTACATGTGTACACAATAAATTATGTGTACCTGACAACAACTGTAAGTGCGGTGTATTTATGTAATGCTACACCTTCCCCCTTAAACAAAAATAGATATATATATTTGTATTCAACTATATATATCTATTTGAATGACTTAGTGACCCACTTAACGTTTGTCTGAGTTGACAAAATTTATTAATTGCTTTTCAGCTCATATTGCCTGTGTTCCATAAAATTTTATTATTCATTTTGTGTTACATTTGCTTTTTGTTTGCCTGCATTGCATTTTTATTTGGACATGAACGTTATTATTGTTTTTCTTTTCTTTTTACATTTGGTTCGTATTGTATATTTATACCTATATTTAGTACATTACATTTGTTCCTTTTTTCTTTGGCGTGTGCCTGTTTATTAAATTGAGTAAACTGGAATGCATATGTATTTTCGTTATTACTAAATTATTATTATTATTGGATAAAGTGCAGTGCCTAATTTTAAATTGGTTTAAGCCTATTCTTATGAATAACTATTTCTTTTTTGTTTTTATTGCTATCCCCTATGCTATTTGGAATTAGAGTATAATTGTTATTCTTATCAATATTTTTAACTTTATAGTGTCCTGTATATCTATTTTCTAACTTATGGGAGGCCTCTTCTCTAACTAAAACTAAATCTCCTATTTCAATTTCCTTACTATAACTATTTTTGTCGTAATTGGTTTTTTGTTTTTCTTTTGCTTCTTGGATTAATTTCCTAGCTCTTTGCTGTGCTAATTGAAGTTTGTATTTTACTTCTTTGTCGTATGCCTCATTTTATTTATGGGCTAATTTTATTTTCTTTCAAAAATTCATAATTTGGTGGGTTTTTCCCAAATATAAGTTCGAACGGACAATAATTATGTGTTGTTGATGGCGTCGTATTGTAACAATATGCGAAATATTTGAGATATTCATCCCAGTCGTCTTTGTCACTGGATATATATGCACGCATATATTCGTTGAATGTCCGGTGACTACGTTCTACAGTACCCAAAGTCTGGTGATGATAAGGTGTTGAAGTTTTATGCTCAATTTTTAACAATTTACACAGTTCTGTGAACAGGCTGTTTTTGTATTCTGTGCCCATGTCTGTTAAAATTGTTTTCATTTGGCCATAAATCAAGATGAAATGCTCGAATATGGCTTTAGCGACAGTTATTGCATGTTTGCTTGGAACTGGGATCGCTACTAAATATTTTGTTAAATCGCATATAATGGTAACTGCATATTCGTTTCCATTTATCGACTTTGGTAATGGGCCTATTGTGTCGATTTGTACAATATCAAATGCCTTCGGAGGTGTCTCCGTTATTGTCATTGGTTCTTTTATATGTTTATTAATTTTATTTTTCTTGCAGTGGATGCAGTTCTTTACATATTTTCGTATGTAATTTTTCATATTCAGCCAGCTATATTTCTGCTTGATTTTATCTGTCATGCGATTTATTCCTGGGTGGCCACCACTAATAGGATCGTCATGATATTAGTGCAGAATTTCTTTAAATTTCTCGGGATTTGTCACGTATATAACCTCTGGGGTTAGAGCGATTGTTAACTTTTTGAGAACTTTATTACCCATTTCTATAAATTTGCCTACTGCAGTATAATTCTTTTTAAACAATTTGTCCCCTAAGGACAACTGTATTTGTACAAGTCCTAAATTGCCGGCTTCTCTTTCGAGCCTGGTAAAGAATTGTCCTAAGTCAATCTTATCCTCAACAATTAGGTTGCTTGTCTCAAAATTGCTACAAATTTTCTTTCCTTTTTTGAAATATAATTTCGGAGGATTGAAAACGAGCTCGACATGTCTTTTTACTTCAAATTTATTTAGCGCTTCGTATATATTGGGGTTCTCTTTGTGACTTTCTTTAATTTCAGTATTATTACTGGTCTTTTTAGCTGCTGATCTTGTTGTTATTTTAAATATTTTATTTGCTTCCACTGACATATATTTTAAATTCGTAATTGTTATGCGGGATAATGCATCCGCAATATGATTTTCTTTTCCAGCTATATACTCCACCTCAAAATCGTACTCTTCTAAATCGAGTCTTACTCGTGTTAGTTTAGACGAAGGACTTTTCATTGAGAACAGGTATGTTAATGGGCGATGGTCGGTTTTTACTTAGAATTTTCTGCCATAGACGTATGGTCTGAAGAAGGTTATGGCCCAATGGATTGCGGCTAATTCTTTTTCTATCGTGGCTTTGTTTGTTTCACCTTTTGTGAATGACCTAGAGGCGTAAGCAATTGGTAACTGTTTGCCATCATGTTCTTGGCTAAGGACTGCTCCACAAGCGTATCCACTAGCATCTGTCGTTATGCAAAATTCTTTATCGAAGTCTGGGTATTGCAAAAGTGTTGGACTAATTAATGCTTCTTTTAAATAGACAAAAGCTTTTTGACATTCTTCTGTCCATTCGAAAGTAACATTCTTTCTGCAAAGCCTGGTTAACTTTCTTGAATGTTCTGCAAACTTCGGTACAAATCTTCTATAATAATTACAGAATGCTACGAATCTCTTAACTTCATCTGTTGTTTTTGGTGTTGGGTAATTTTGATCTGTTTCAAATTTGCTTGGGTCGGGTAATATTCCCTTGTTTGTACATTTATGTCCTAAATAAGTTACTTCTTGACTGAAAAATAGACATTTGTCTGGATGTAATTTTAGGTTATATTTTCTACAAGTGGAGAATACATCTCTTAAATTTTTAACATATGATTTTCAGAACAACCTAATACAACTAAATCATCCATGTAGAGAAATGCTTGAGATGGTTTGAGGCCTGCGAATGCTAGTGTCATCATTCTTTGGAATGAATTCGGTGCTACTTTTAATCCATATGGTAATCTTTTGAATCTATATGTGCCATTCTCGGCTGTGAATGAGGTTATATCCCTGGAATCTGGGTGTAACTCGATTTGGTGAAAACCTGACATAAGGTCTAGGCATGAAAAATATTTTGCTCTGCCAAGTTGATCTAGAATATCATCAATTCTTGGGAGTGGGAATTTATCTGCTGCTAATTTTTTGTTTACTTGTCTGTAGTCTACTACTAATCTCCATCTTTTTTCTGTTTTTCCTGGGAGTGATTTTTTAGGAACTAATAAAATTGGACTATTATATTCTGATATTGAAGGTTCTATTATATCATCTTTGATTAGCTTATTTACTTGATTTGTAATTTCTCCTTTTTGTGTCTGGGGTAATCTATAGTCTTTAATATAAACCGGGTTGTCATCCTTCATATATAATTTTTGTTTATAAAAATTATTAGAGGTAATTGGTTCTGTTTCCAGTGCAAATATGTCTATGAATTCTGTGCAAATTGATGTTAACTGATCTTTAACAAAATTTGGAAAATTTTTTGTTAATCTTTTTAATTTTTCTGTGTCTGTGCAATTTTTACTGTGTGTGGTTGCTTTAACTAGTGTATAATCATCTAAATTTTCAGATTTAATTTTATAATTTTGAATAGTTGTGTTGTTATGTGTCGTGTTAATAATTCTAACGAAAGTTTGTTCGTTATTTGTAATGGTATTTGCAATATAAATGCCTTCAGATAGCTGTTGGTGTGGTATGAACATGTTTTTATTATTTGTATTTATGTTAATTTGTCTAATAACTTCTGATCTAGCTGGAATTGTGATTGTGTTGACAGACAGATAATTTGTTAGATTCATTGTTATTGTTTGAGGGAAATCATATGGTCTTAGGATTAGTTTATCTTCTGTTTTTCCATAATCTAGAATACAATTGTATTTCTTTATGAAATCTAGGCCTATTATTCCATCGCATGGAATTGGGAAGTTGTCGTCTACGACGTGAAATTTATGATAAATTAGAAGGTCATCGCCTTTTAGATCTGCTTTGATTGTGCCTAATGTGCTAGTTATTCCCTGACCAATGCCTTTCAAATCTGTGATTTGTTCAGTATTTATTTTTTCTTTATTATTTATTTGTTGTTTTTTAATTATGGAGATATCAGCTCCAGTATCGATTAAAAAATTTGAGTATGAATTGTTTAATGAAGTCCTTGTTGATATAATAATAATAATACAATGGCGCTATTATAACTCTGACGAGTTTTATGGCCGAGCTTCTCTCCCAATTCGAGGTGTGCTCCTTTTTGTTTTTCCTACTAATTGGGTGGACCTACAGTTTTATGCCGGCTCCGAACGGCGAATGCATTTTTTGTGAGAAGCTTTTTCATGGCAGAAATACTCTCGGAGGGTATGCCGCCCACTGCCGAGAGGTGACCGCTGCTCTTAAAAAACCCAATAATTGGATTTTTACTAATTAGAAAAATTTGTTTGGCTCGGACCGTGGTTTGAACCCGAGACCTCTGGCATAGCAGGCGAGAACTCTACCCACTGCACCACAGCGGCCACAGTTGATATATAGCTGTTTAAATTGAGATTGAGTACGCATATTTTCCTTTTTGTTAATTTTGAAGTGGAGTTTCCTGGTTTTCCGCTTCGGTGCAACTGCGCACGTTACGGGTTTGTGTGTATGGTCTGTTAGTGTTTCGGGATTGTGATCCTCTTTGATTGCCATTATTATTATTATTGTTAGACCTCGAGTTATTGTTGAATCTCGGTTGTGGTCTAAATCTCCTGCTTTGGTAATTCCCATAGTTGTTACTTCGGTAACCTCCACGGAAACTACTCCGGTACTGACTCTGTTGTCGTACATTTAAAATTGTATTTGAACTGCCCGTGATTTCGGTACAACTGTTAGTGAATTTTGATATTGCGTCGTTCATTGTTGTGAACGTTCCTGCTTGCATGATCATTTTGACCTTGTCATTAGAGCAGTTTTTTCACATGGCTTTAACTGCTGCCTGTGTTGAATATCTCGTAGCTAAATCTGGGTTTAATCCATCAGAGATATATGCTCCCTCTAATGACCTTGTAATTTTTTCTATTTCTGCTGTGTATTGGTTGGCAGTTTTGCTACGTTGTTGTATGTTCAGGAGTTTTGCGGTTAAAACTTCTACTGATTCACCCTTTATTGCAGTTTTTAATTTATTTTTGATCTGTTCTATTGTGGTCTCATTACTGATAAAATTTCTTGCTGTACCTTTCAGCTTTGTCTTTATCATGGTAATGGCCAATGCCTCGTGTGTCTCCTTGATTTGTTCAAGTATATCGAGTGCATCTAGGAAACTATGTAGATTTTCTGGCTTACCATCAAACTCTGGTAGTACTGACGAAGCAGTTTTGATAAATTCAACTACCGTTTGTGGCATTGTGACGTTTATTTCTGGGATGTTTATTTTAAATTCTTCCACTGATGTGGCTTGACTGAACGAAGGTGAGGGTGTTCGGCTAGGGACGCGTACAGATAGAAGTAATGAAAAATCTATTTGAATTTCCTCCTCTACTGTTGTTGGTATTGTAGTTTCAATATTATGTCTAGCTAAAGAAGATACTAATTTATCTCGTACCGTAGCAAAAATTAAATAAGCTTCTTTTCGATGTTCTTCAGTAAATAATTTATTTTTCTCGTTAATTACACTGCTCTACAGCCAAAAAATACTCTGAACGCGACCATCCTTTCTATATGTAAAATCTGTCGCTGATTCCGAAAATCGGGTTCATTTTTAATTCTATGGGAAGGTTTTTGAGATATCGGCAATTTACCGTTATTTGGCCAATGGGTCCACTTAATCCTGTATATCTCTTTAACACAGTAAGTTATCTACCTTAGGGTGACACCAAAGGAAAGAAAATTAAATTTCCTTTTCACGGCTCCTATAACATTTTTCTCTAGCTCTTATAGTTTCTGAAATATTGACGATTCAATTTGAATTTTTTCGATTTTTCGATTTTTTGAAGAAAAAATTGACTTTGCACGGGTATATTCTATGCATGTTATACCCGTAAATGCGCTTGTATCTACTGCACTGCCAATGTGCTGCTACTGCAGATGTGTAGGTATTGGTACAATATGCATAGAATGTACGCGTGCAGAGGCATTGCGCGACCTGGCTGTATTTACTTGATCGCCTATAACTTTTCCATTTTACCATGGATTTTCTTCGTTGATAGCTTATCTTTTTCCCAATAGAATGGAGCTTCACGTAAAAGAGTAAAACCGAAGGTGAAGACATTGGTTGTAAAGATATTGCCTGACAAAGTCAATTTTTTCTTCAAAAAATCGTAAAAAATCGAAAAAATTCAAATTTAATCGTCAATATTTCAGAAACTATACGAGTTAGAGAAAAATGTTATAGGAACCGTGAAAAGGAAATTTAATTTTCTTTCGGTTGGTGTCACCCTAAGGAAGCTAACTCACTGTGTTAAAGAGATATACTGGATTAAGTGGACCCATTGGCCAAATAACGGTAAATTGCCGATATCTCAAAAACCTTCTCATAGAATTAAAAATGAACCCGATTTTCGGAATCAGCGATCGATTTTACATATAGATAAGATAGTCACGTCCAAAGTACAGACAAAAAATTTCATTTTGTGATCCAGTGTTATTTGTCTTATATTTTTGAGAGCTTCCAATATTAGCTTGAAATGCTTTATTAATGTTTCGTGTGTGATTGGTATGCTTTTATTTATGCATTTGTACGATTTATGGGCTTTTTCTTTTTCTGCTGATAATAACTCGTATATCTCTTGCCATTTAGTCATCTCAGCTTATATGCGTTGTTGTACATTGTTTAATTGTCTCAATTTATTTTTAATGTAATTTTTTATTAGAATTGCAATTGTGACAATTAACAATGTCATGACGCATCCAAAAATTGTTAGCCATTTGCTAGAGATTTCTTCTTCTTTTTCTACAATTGGATTTCCTTCAAATTTTACTTTTTTATTTTCAGTGTTTTTTCCTTCTGAGCTTTCCTTATCTACTTCGTATCCTGCTATAACTATTAAAACGCTGTTTAGCGCAACTTTCCACCATGCCATATTTAGAAAAATAATGTGAAATTTTAAATTTTAATTTTATTTATTCCATTTATTCATTTATTTTTTCTTAATTCTCTAATTTTATGTCTTAATTTTATTATATCTTGTTTATTGGTACTTAAGTTTAATAACCTATAAGTTTCGGCTATTTCCTGGATTTTCTTTACTCTTCTACCTGCCTTTTTTCTCTTTTTTATTACTACCGGTGACGGTATCTTGGGGATATCTTTCCTTTTTGCCTTGTTTCTTTTTCTATACTCCTCTATGGTTATTGGTTTTGGGCCTACTTTTTTATTCTTGAGGTGTTCCTCAGCAAATTTTATGAATTCCTTTATGGTACTAACACATCTATCGAAAATTCTATTAAATTCCTCCTGAGTTGTAATGTCTTGTGACATTTTAAAAGAAATTTTTAAGTTAGAATTTTTATTATTATTTTTTTTTTTTTTTTTTTTTTTTACATTAACCTCCTAATTGTCCTATTTGTTTCCTCTACCAACGTGAAAGGACACAATAAATCTTCTATCGTGGGTGCTCTGCCCATTCCTATGTATGCCCAAAATTGCCTTAACCAATTAAGTTGATGCCTATTGCTTCCTATTTCTCGTGATCTTGACCTACGGGTAATGTCCTCGTTTTCACGTTCTAACTGTTCTACTATCTTATTTAAGGCTTCATAGTTGAAGTCATCTGGCAATGCACTATCCATAAGGGATGTGTATGTAAAGCAATTAAAAAATTTATGTTAAAGTACGACCTAGCATTCAAATTTACTCAAATTATGTTATACTTAAATTGAAACGAAAACCTAATATCAAAATATACGTATATAAAAAAATGTTCCTAAGCAAAATTAATTGCTGCTTGTTGTAGCGGCCGTTAGGCTGCTAAATTCATACTAAATTTATACTTATTGTAATTTTATACTATAAATGTCGCCGACATCAGTGCCAATTTGTTCCGTTGTGCCCGTTTCTCTATGTTGCTTGTTGCCTACCAATTTTTATTCCACTACGATTATGCTCACTACCATTGTGTTTTGCTGCCAGTCAATTATATTTGAACTTTTGCTTGCTGCCAGTCAGTTTCATACCATTATGTTTTGCTGCCAGTCAATTGAATTTTTGCTTGCTGCCAGTCAGTTTCACTACCCATTATGTTTTGCTGCCAGTCAATTGAATTTTTGCTCTCATATACTTGTATGTATCATTTCAAATTGTAAGTGCGCGGGATGTTGGTTTGAATTCTCATTTACTTGTATGTATCATTTTAAATTGTAAGTGCGCGTGTAAAAAAATTTTCCGAGAGAAAAAGGCTTAATCCTTATGAGATATTTCGCTTTTCAGCAAATTTTTACTCATAAGGGTAAAGCAAACTGGAGGATCGCCATCTAGTAAATGAAAACTCGTGTTTAGGGTTCGAAAATGAATTGACTTCCTTTATTCACTTTCACTTCCTTTTATACCCAAAAATTATTACAATAACTTACACTAATACATGTATACTAAAGAATGAGTGTTCAACATATGCTGTGTCAGCATATGTGAATCATAAATATTTCGTCGGTGCACATTGACAAACTGACGCTGTCGCTCAGTTGGTCATTGTGACCGCTCGGGCAATGCACTTGACAAAATACAACAAATGTAACCTGAGAAGCCATGTGCGGCGGTGTGTATATTTGATGTTAAACTCCCGCTGGGGTTTAACGGAATTTATTTGGGTCAGTTTGTTTTGGCAATGTGTGCGGTACATGTGTACACAATAAATTAAGTGTACCTGACAACAACTGTAAGTGCGGTGTATTTATGTAATGCTACAATGGCTCAATCGATTTCTCTTTTCACCCTGATCATTTTGATATATATAAGTCTATATCTATCTCGATTATTTCATTCTGTTACAATCCACCGTTATGTGATTAAAACTATAATACTCTGTATACTAGTACAGCTGAGTATAAATACTAAATTACATTTATATAGCTATAAATATATATATTTATATTACATCTATAACCACAAATAAATATAAAAATTTATGTGTATTCATACGTGGCTTTTTGAACAAAAACTTTATTTTGCATCAATTTTGTGTGTGTTTATTTTAATATAGAGAAAATACGGCGCACAATGGGAACGTTTCATACAAAAAACGGCCATAAATAGTAAAAATGGACCTAGAGTGCTCAAATTTTGAAAATAAGCTTTTTTTATGAATATTAGTACATGGTGTAAAAATGAACTTAATCTGATGACAAATTCTCCCACCCCCCATATAACGGGTGTCGCGAAAAACCATTAAATTGCATTTATTTTCGAAACTAATTAAGTTACAATGCTGAAATTCAGTATGCAAGCTTCTTTGATGAATAGTAGTACATGGTGTAAAAATGAACTTAATCTGATGACAAATTCTCCCACCCCCCATATAACGGGTGTCGCGAAAAACCATTAAATTCCATTTATTTTCCAAACTAATTAAGTTACAATGCTGAAATTCAGTATGTAAGATTCTTTGATGAATATTAGTACATGGTGTGAAAATGAACTTAATCTGATGACAAATTCTCCCACCCTCCATATAACGGGTGTCGCGAAAAACCATCAAATTGCAATTATTTTGGAAATTAATTAAGTTACAATGCTGAAATTCAGTATGCAAGCTTCTTTGATGAATAGTAGTACATGGTGTAAAAATTAACTTAATCTGATGACAAATTCTCCCACTCCCCATATAACGGGTGTCGCGAAAAACCATTAAATTGCATTTATTTTCGAAACTAATTAAGTTACAATGCTGAAATTCAGTATGCAAGCTTCTTTGATGAATAGTAGTACATGGTGTAAAAATGAACTTAATCTGATGACAAATTCTCCCACCCCCCATATAACGGGTGTCGCGAAAAACCATTTAAATGCATTAATTTTCGAAACTAATTAAGTTACAATGCTGAAATTCAGTATGCAAGCTTTTTTGATGAATATTAGTACATGGTGTAAAAATTAACTTAATCTGATGACAAATTCTCCCAAACTCCATATAACGGGTGCCGCGAAAAACCATTAAAATGCATTTATTTTCGAAACTAATTGAATTGGAATGCTGAGGGGCAATTATATATATAGGTATAAGCATATATTTGTAACTATGTACTTCAAAAATATTTATTTAATTATCTACATATGTGACGTTTATGTACGCTTATTTAAAATCTGTACTCTTAGGGCTTGGATCCCCACGTAAACTCCCATTTATAAGGTAACGGCACAGGTGGGAGACGAAATAGATAAATGCAAATATCAACAAGTTTATGCGTACCAAAGACTTTATACCATCTATGAATGATAGAAATTAAATTTTATCTGTTTAACTGAATAAGTTACAAATACTCAAATTTATCTTGTACATATGAACAATCCGTTGTATGGGAGCTATATTTTATACTGGATTTGGGCGATTCCGACAAATGATAAACTTTACATAAAAATACATAGTATTTCGGCACAAAGTTATAACACTATTTCATGTTCATGGCTGGTACAAAAAGCAGCAAATGATAGTATGTATATCGCTATACTATCATACCTTAATAAGCTGATTTTACGAAAAAGCCCTTTAAGTTTTCGATCGCTATATATGTATGGACATCAATAGTACATATCAGGGATGGGCATTATTCAAAATTTGAATAATTCAATAACGAAAAAATAAAAATAAATTTTTATTCTTCATTCTCATATCCTTGAATAAAGAATAAATTTTTATTCTTCATTCCGGCGCCCTTGAATAAGGAATAATTTTTTATTCTTCATTTTGATACCCTTGAATAAAGAATAAAAATTTCTTCTTCATTCATGCTACCCTTGAATAAAAAATAAATTTTTATTCTTCATTTTGGTGCCCTTGAATAACGAATAATTTTTTATTCTTCATTTTGATACCCTTGAATAAAGAATAAAAATTTATTCTTCATTCATGCTATCCTTGAATAAAAAATAAATTTTTATTCTTCATTGTGATGCCCTTGAATAAAGAATAATTTTTTATTCTTCATCCAAAATTGGTTGAATAAAAAATAAAATTTTATTTTTCATTCAGATAATTTTGAATAAAGAATAAATTTTTATTCACGTTATTCAAATTATTCTTGCAGGTCACACAAGTAAATGATTTTTCCAATATTTTTCTGAATACGAACCAAATATTTTCCCGAGCCCCAACCGAATATTTTTCCGAATACTTTCCCGAATCCGAACCCAAATACTCAACCGAATATTTTTCTGAATCCGAACCGAATATTTTACCGAATACATTCCCGAATCCGAACCTAATATTTTCCAAATCCGTAACCGAATACTTTCCCGATTCCGAACCGAATACTTTTCCGAGTCTGAACCGAATACTTTCCCGAGTCTGAACCGGATACTTTTCCGGGTTCGAACCGAATACTTTCCCGAGTCTGAACCGGATACTTTTCCGGGTTCGAACCGAATACTTTTCCGAGTTCGAACCGAATACTTTTCCGGGTCCGAACCGAATACTTTTCCGAGTTCGAACCGAGTACTTTTCCGGGTCCGAACCGATTACTTTTCCGAGTTCGAACCGAATACTTTTCCGGATCCGAACCAAATATTTTTCCAAACCGAACCGAATACTTTTCCGAGTCTGAGCCGATTACTGTACCGAGTCCGGAACCCGCTGGCTCTGTAATTAACGAAGTTAAGGTAAAAATGAAAATGTAATTGTATTTGAATAGAACGGCGCCAAATTTCATTAAAAACCGATGACCAGAACATAATGAATACAAGAAACTACATATGTACTTCTTTTGCTTATACATATATACATATGTATGTACATATGTATGTATGTATGTAAATACATATGTACATATGTACTGTATGCATATTCGTTTGCATTTTAATTCTTACCATAACTTCGTTAATTGCAGCTGGTAATCGGTTCAGACTCGGAGATGGATTAGGTTCGCACTCGGAAAAGTATTCGGTTCGATTTTGGAAAATATTCGGTTCGAACCCGGAAAAGTATCCGGTTCAGACTCGGGAAAGTATTCGGTTCGGACCCGGGAAAGTATTCGGTTCGAACTCGGAAAAGTATTCGGTTCGGACCCGGGAAAGTATTCGGTTCGAACTCGGAAAAGTATTCGGTTCGAACCCGGAAAGGTATTCGGTTCAGACTCGGGAAAGTATTCGGTTTCGGATTTGGGAAAATATTCGGTTCGGATTCAGAAAAATATTCGGTTAAGTATTTGGGTTCGGATTCGGGAAAGTATTCGGAGGAATATTCGGTTGGGGCCCGGGAAAATACTTGGTTCGTATTCAGAAAAATATTCGCGAAATCATTTACTTGTGTGACCTGCAAGAATAATTTGAATAACGTGAATAAAAATTTATTCTTTATTCAAAATTATCTGAATGAAAAATAAAATTTTATTTTTTATTCAACCAATTTTGGATGAAGAATAACAAATTATTCTTTATTCAAGGGCATCAGAATGAAGAATAAAAATTTATTTTTTATTCAAGGGTAGCAGAATGAAGAATAAATTTTTATTCTTTATTCAAGGGCATCAAAATGAAGAATAAAAAATTATTCTTTATTCAAGGACACAAAAATGAAGAATAAAAATTTATTTTTTATTCAAGGGTATGAGAATGAAGAATAAATTTTTATTCTTTATTCAAGGGTATCAGAATGAAGAATAAAAAATTATTCTTTATTCAAGGGCGCCGGAATGAAGAATAAAAATTTATTCTTTATTCAAGGATATGAGAATGAAGAATAAAAATTTATTTTTTATTTGAATAAAAATTTATTCAAAACTGCCCATCCCTGGTACATATAGCACAGATAATTTTTTGATCTCAAACTCTAAATTTTCAATATATCAGACCGAAATTTCGTCATATAATGCACATACATATATGTACATACGCACACATGCATGCATACCCATCCTTACCTGAAAACTCGCGTTTTTGATTTATGATACTTTTGAAGTAAATAGGCTAAAAGTAAGTATATATGTAAATATTCTATATAAAATTGCATTAGTTAATATATTAGCGATTTTAAAGCATAAACATGTCAAAACTTCTCATCAATGCTTTTCTCTCTAATAACGTGAATAAAAATTTATTCTTTATTCAAAATTATCTGAATGAAAAATAAAATTTTATTTTTTATTCAACCAATTTTGGATGAAGAATAACAAATTATTCTTTATTCAAGGGCATCAGAATGAAGAATAAAAATTTATTTTTTATTCAAGGGTAGCAGAATGAAGAATAAATTTTTATTCTTTATTCAAGGGCATCAAAATGAAGAATAAAAAATTATTCTTTATTCAAGGACACAAAAATGAAGAATAAAAATTTATTTTTTATTCAAGGGTATGAGAATGAAGAATAAATTTTTATTCTTTATTCAAGGGTATCAGAATGAAGAATAAAAAATTATTCTTTATTCAAGGGCGCCGGAATGAAGAATAAAAATTTATTCTTTATTCAAGGATATGAGAATGAAGAATAAAAATTTATTTTTTATTTGAATAAAAATTTATTCAAAACTGCCCATCCCTGGTACATATAGCACAGATAATTTTTTGATCTCAAACTCTAAATTTTCAATATATCAGACCGAAATTTCGTCATATAATGCACATACATATATGTACATACGCACACATGCATGCATACCCATCCTTACCTGAAAACTCGCGTTTTTGATTTATGATACTTTTGAAGTAAATAGGCTAAAAGTAAGTATATATGTAAATATTCTATATAAAATTGCATTAGTTAATATATTAGCGATTTTAAAGCATAAACATGTCAAAACTTCTCATCAATGCTTTTCTCTCTAGCTACACATGTGTACATATGTATGTACATCCATAGTGATAGCGCGCATATACACCCCGTCGAAAAATATGAATTAGTGAGAAGAGCGCGCGTGAATGATGAAACTGACTATGGGGGGTTATAAAGCACACTTGGGGTGAACATATATTAAAAAATTGAGGAGACCTTTTTTTTTTATTTTTTTTTTTATTTGATTTCAAACTTTTGGAATTTTTTTGAATTTTTTTATTTTACCCTGCAAAAAAACAATATATAATAGAATCTATATAGCTAATTCAAAAATGAGCTGCTGTATTTCATATTGTGAACCATTTTCTATATTACAGATGTAAATTGGATGATAGATCTTCTATACACTTTATTTTTTTTAATTTTGAATATGTCATTATAAATGTAATTTGAAAAATGCACTTTTAGCCAGTTAGGAGAATAATTAAAACACGCGAAGGCGCGCGTGAAATTAATATCTGTTAATGTGATCTGATAAAGAATTTATTAGTTCATAACACAAAAAAAAAAAAACCAAGATACCTTTTTTTTGTTTTTTTTATTTTATTCCTTAAAGTGGACGAAGAAAAATTTTTTTCTATATTTTTTTATCAGTATTTGAAAAATCATATAAAATCAGATTTCAAAGTTAGAAGAAACGAGATTACTTCCTAGAAAAGTAGAGGTCATTTTCTATATTTAGATGTCAAAACCACATATATACGTCGATAAATGGCGATAATTCATATGACATATTTTTTATTCAACTTTGAGCACCCTGTATGGCTAAACGAAACGGAACTCAAAAAATTTTACATGGGCTTTTTTTTTGTCACATAAGATATCTGTCTATTGCAGTTAAAAAATATTTATTTATCACTACTTTAATTTCGAATTTATTTTTGGCCAAAATCTCCCATTGTGCGGCGTAGGGAAATTTGTAGGGAAAAATTTTGTTAGCGTAGGGAAAAGTAGGGATTTTTTTGGCATACCGTAGGAAATTGGCATCACTGGTCCCGAGATAGATATGGGTCAAACGGATCCGGATAATCTTTCATGTTTCTGAGCAACATTAGTATCAAATGAAAGGCGGAAATCAAGGCTTCAATATAGAGCTCTCTTTGATGTTGTGCTCAACCCGGTTTCCTAGGTAAAGGGAATGGTATGGGGAAAAGGAAAGATGAATTTAATGGAATGGGAAATGAAACGGAAAATAAAAAGGAAGGAAAAGGGAAACGGAAATGGGATAGGAGGGACAAGAAGAATGAGAAAGGAAGAGAGTTGGAGAGGGAAAAGGAGAACGCATAGGAGCGAGAGAGAAAAAGGAGCTGTAAGTAGCCGCGCCCATTTTCAAAATTTTTATCAGTCGTCCAACTAAGCATATGGATATTATTCTTTGTGGAAAATTTCATTCCTTTATGACTTCTAGTTACAAAGATGTCACGTTACAAATTCCCAAAGGGTGTTCCAGAAATATCTTTGTTAAAAAGTAGGCGTGGTCATAAACCGATTTCAATAAATTTTTGCGTGTCTATTAACACAAGTTATAAAAGTGTATAAACCAAGTTTCGTCATAATATCTCAATTATTTGTCGAGTATGGGCTACGAAATCTCGTATATTCCTTTGTCTAAAAAGAGGCGGTGCCACGCCCATTTTCCAAAATTTGTCTATTTTTTGTTTCCGGTCTATTGTGGAACTCTTGCCACAAAATTTCAATGAATTATCTTTTTATTTGACAAAGATATCACTTAAAATGTTTTTATTAGGCCACTTTATAATACCCATATATAAAAGTGGGCGTGGTCGTCAACCGATTTCGCTAAAATTTTCAACATGTATTACCACAAGTAATAAAAGTGTACACACCAAGTTTCGTCATTATATATCAATTATATGTCGAGTTATGGGCTCAGAAATCTCGTATATTCCTGCTTCTAAAAAGAGGCGGTGCCACGCCCGTTTTCCAAAATTTTTGTGTTTTTCGTTTTATGTCCGCAGTTGGACTCCTGCTATAAAATTTCAATGATATATCTTTATATTTGACAGAGATATCGCTTAAAATGTTTATATTAGGCCACTTAATAATACACATATATAAAAGTGGGCGTGGCCGTCAACCGATTTTGGAAATTTTTCGTCCAAACATTTGCCTAAGTAAGTATATCACGCGTACCGAATTTCATCGATATATCTTCAACGATTTCTGAGTTATGACTCATAAAACTTTCAATGTTTGCCCCTTAATAAGTGGGCGTGGCACCACCCATTTTCCAAACTTTTTGTGTTTTTTGTTTTATGTCCATAGTTGGACTCATGCATCAAAATTTCAATGATAGATCTTTATATTTGACAGAGATATGGCTTAAAATGTTTTTATTAGGTCACTTTATAATACCCATATATAAAAGTTGGCGTGGCCGTCAACCGATTTTAACTATTTTCCGTCCAAATGTTTGCCTAAGTAAGTAAATCACGCATACCAAATTTCATCGATATATCTTCAATGGTTTCTGAGTTATGACATATAAAACTTTCCATGTTTGACCCTTAATAAGTGGGCGTGGCACCGCCCATTTTCCAAAGTTTCATCAAATTTCTTCATAGGGGCCTGAGCTCAACACGTGGGTAAAATTTCATCGCTCCAGCTATATTAGTGACTGAGATACCAAATTTCCGATTTTTTCTATATAGGAAAAGTGGGCGTGTTCATGGTCCGATTTTGCCCATTTTCAATACCAACCGTCCCAGTCTCGATACCAACTTTCATTTCAAATTTCATCAAAATATCTCAATTTTTGCGCGAGTTAGAGTGTTTACAGACGGACGGACAGACGGACGGACGGACGGACAGGGCTCAATCGATTTCTCTTTTCACCCTGATCATTTTGATATATATAAGTCTATATCTATCTCGATTATTTCATTCTGTTACAATCCACCGTTATGTGATTAAAACTATAATACTCTGTGTACTAGTACAGCTGAGTATAATTATAAAACAAGTAAGGAAGCCTAAGTTCGAGTGGAATCGAACATTATATACTCAGATGTATGCTTTCATTGTTTGTTTGCGTTTGATGGAAACACGGTGTACTTTATATAAAGCGAGTGCTGCATAAATTGGACGTAGCCACGCCCATTTTCAACATTTTTATCAGTCATCCAACTAAGTATATGAATATTATTGCAAAATAAAAAAAAAAATATGCAAGATTTCATTCCTTTATGACTTCTAGTTATAAATATGTCACGTTACAAATTCCTAAAGGGTGTTCCAGAAATATCTTTGTTAACACTTATCCTGTATAATGTATTGCCCAAACGACTTTGAAAGTTGCATATATTTTTATAGGATTCATATAATCTGGTGAAACTTTTTGACTTTTATTATTTAGTAAAACTACACTAAAAAATTTTTTTTGTTTAAATTTATCATTCACTGGATGGGCTGGACAAAAATAGTTACGTATGTTGTATAAGTGGGTCAAAATTGCCCAATAGAAAAAGAATTAAATAATTTATGAAATTAGGAGAATATCAATGGAACACGCGGTTGCTTTATGTATTTTTTTTATTAGTACGAGAAGCATCGAAACCCACTCCCGCCTGAAGCCGATCCTATGGAATCACCGCCCAAGTAATACATCGTATGACATGGAGTTTTCTCAGTATCTCACTTGGGCTAATATCGGCGCTGGGGATTTATTGTGTTGTTATAGCCACTAAGACATTCCTCGAAGGAGTGCAGAAAATGTAGGACAAGTAATAATCCTTTCCGGATGTATTCGGATCGCTCAGCGACTGGTTCTTTCTGAGGCTAGACCGACTGTCATGCGAACGATTTTTTGGCCATTATCAACCTTGTAAGTCAGTGTACGTGTGTAGAAGTCCACGTAAGTGGGGAAAGCTTCTGACTGCCATCCACCTGGGGGTGGCCAGAGCGATTCTTTTGCATGTGGAGCAAGCAGCTCACGACTTCCGCGCAGTGTCCTCTGGATAGCCACCGAACACCCGTTTGGTGGTGAACTAAAGTGAGAAGGCGACAACTCGACAAGGCCACTCCGACATATTCGGTTTAAGGGCTTGTTGAGGGGAATAGCTGGTTGATGTCCTCGGAAGAGCGAAAACTGACATCACCGCCATACAAGAGATGCGGTGGAAGGGGCAAGGCAAGAAGAAATGCGGGCCTTGCGCTATATATTACAGTGGCCATGCAGAGGAGCGTATATTTGGTGTTGGTTTTGTGGTGGGAAAGAGACTCAGCCGCCGAGTACTGTCGTTCACGCCAGTGAACGAGCGTCTAGCCACCATCCGCATCAAAGCGAGATTTTTCAACATATCTCTCATCTGCGCCCACGCCCCGACGGAAGAGAAGGACGATGCGATCAAAGACACTTTTTATGAGCAGTTAGAGCATGCCTACGACCGTTGCCCCCGTCACGACATTAAGATTGTGCTTGGCGATTTTAATGTCAGGGTGGGTAAGGAAGGTATCTTTGGCAGCACAATCGGAAAATTCAGTCTCCACGACGCACATTGGGGTATTTAATCAATCTGGGCGGCCAAAACCCTTTTTTGGCTTTAAATTGTTAATTATGTTACCCATGGTGATTTCAATTCAATTTAACATAAAAAAAAAAGTGGCTTTACATTTTTAAAAAGTGATGTAGTGAGACCAAACCGACCTCAGATTTGGATTCAGAACGTCGAAATACATGTTAGTAGGTTAGGTCGATGAAATGTGCCATTTGGGGCTTTTTTTAGGCTTTTCGCAATTTTCTTGAAGTTTTGGGGGTATATTGGACAAGCGGACTTTGGATTCGGAGCACGTCGATGTATATGTTGCTAGATGGGTGTTCCCGAATCCACAAACAGCTAATTTTTTTTTGTGTGGTGGGGTCATTTTTCCCAACGTGAAAAATCGCCTGTTTTTCTTAAAACCGGAAAAACCCGGGACCGATCTTTCTTGAACTCAAAATAACAGGGAACAGACTATCTAGAAAAAAAAGAGTCAGTGCTGGGCAATGCCGGGCACCTAAACAAAAACCCTTTTGAAAACAAAAAATTGGGATTTTTTTTTAATACATAGTTTTTAAAAAATGTAATTAAGAAGACGCTAACAACTAACTAAATCTCAATAAACATGAATTTTGTAATCGATTACCTGTATTATAAGAATCCATAACAGTATTCTAAAAAACTTCACTTAAAACCGTAAAAATATTAATTGGAAATGTTGAAACTTTAAGAACGTTATAAAATGCCGCGAGAAATACACGAATGACCAAATTTTCATTGACTGTAAAAACTTTGTGTTTGAGTTTTGAGAATAAACTTTTATTGAAAATGATGCGTTAGGGTCCTGGCCTACTAAAAAATTTTATTTTTTGGAAATCGGGCCAGTTTTAGGAAATGAGGTTTTGGCCGCCCAGATTGATAAAATACCCCTATGTGCGACGTAACTAGTCCCAATGGGACGAGGCTGATCGACTTCGCCGGATCACGAAACATGGTCATTAGAAGTACCAGATTCCAGCACAAAAAAATACACCAAGCCACATGGCTGTCCCATGATCAAAAAACGCGAAATCAAATTGATTACGTCATGATCGATCGCAGACACAGCTCCAGCATCCTAGATGTGCGCACAATCCGTGGTCCCAATGTCAACTTCGACCACTGTCTTGTAGCAGCCAAGGTACGCACTCGCCTCTGTGCAGCAAAGAATGTGCCAACTGGACAGCAAGGAAAGTTTGAAGTCGAAAGGCTGCACATGACGCAGACAGCCAATGAATACACCACTCGGCTCTCACTCCTGCTCTCTGAGAGCAATCCTTCACCAAACGATGTATCTGAGACATCGCTCGTTCACTTCGTATCGCCGCTGAGGAATCTATAGGATACAAGCGAGCCCGCAGAAACACCTGGTACGACAAGGAATGTCGCGATGCCTCGTTTTTTACCCCTTCTCGATAGCTTGTATCAAGTTGCACAGCCTCTGATCAGTACCACCCCAAGATATTTTATTGATGGCTACGAAGTTTACTCTCACCACCCAACCGATATTCACATATTTTCACACACTTTTCTTGCGGTCACTAGCATTACCTCTGTTCGTTCCGCGAGCTACAGGGCCTTGGTTGCCTGAGCTTTTCTATGTGATTTGCGACTCCTCTTATTATGAGGTCATCTGCGTAGGCTAGAAGCTCTACAGATCTAGGATATTCCAGCTCTCGGACCCCATTGTACATAACATTCCACAAGATAGGGACTAGGACGGATCCTTGAGAAACTCGACTGGCTATCGCATAGTTCTCGATGCCCTCATCGGAGGTGTAGACTAGTACTCTCTCTCAAAGTAACTTATAATTATATTTGTAAGATATTGGGGGTCTCAAACAAATGCGTTGGCTGCGAAAAATTTATTTGAAAAGCTTATTCTGAGACATTGCTCGGAAGTACTATTGGTTTAAAATAAACCTGAGCACACTTTTTTCTGTACTTCCATAAAGGAATTTAATATTTTTTAAATAAAAGAATACTTAAAAACTGGAATTATAACCAACATTTCATATTTCGCCTATTGGGCAAAATTGACCCACTTATGTCACGTACGTAACTTATTTTGAATACAGGATGAGGGTTAAAAAGTAGGCGTGGTCATAAACCGATTTCAACAAATTTCTGCGTGTCTATTAACACAAGTTATAAAAGTGTATAAACCAAGTTTTGTCATAATATCTCAATTATTTGTCGAGTTATAGGCTAAGAAATCTCGTATATTCCTTTGTCTAAAAAGAGGCGGTGCCACGCCCATTTTCCAAAATTTTTCTATTATTTGTTTCCGGTCTATTGTAGAACTCGTGCCACAAAATTTCAACGAATTATCTTTATATTTGACAAAGATATCGCTTAAAATGTTTTTATTAGGCCACTTTATAGTTCCCATGTATAAAAGTGGGCGTAGTCGTCAACCGATTTCGCTAAAATTTTGAACATGTATTACCACAAGTAATAACAGTGTACACACCAAGTTTCGTCATAATATCTCAATTATTTGTCGAGTTATAGGCTAAGAAATCTCGTATATTCCTGCTTCTAAAAAGAGGCGGTGCCACGCCCATTTTCCAAAATTTTTGTGTTTTTCGTTTTAGGTCCGCAGTTGGACTCCTGCTATAAGCTAGCTAAGCTATGTAAGCTTTATTATTGAGCTCTCAAGACAATTTTTTTTTTTTTTTTTAAGGAAAAATTGGTATGAAAGATTAATACTTGTTTGGTAGAAGTTATAGATCCATTTCGGAGACCACCACATCTTTTCATCAGACTTCTTTTTAACATTTTTTATTCATTGGCGCCGAGATCGAACCTCGGATTTTCCGGTTGGAAGTCTAATGGCATCACCATTAGACTACCGCCGCCTTGCATTTTGCTTGTATTAATTTTTCTTTTCATTTTTTCCTTTTTTACAACCTACCATCCAGCAACAGTGACCTTGCCGACGTTATCGGTATTTGTCACTTGTATGTTGGTGGGGTTGTGTGTTTGTTTGGTTTGTACAAATTCTATTTTAAGCACAAGCAATGCTTTGCACTAATTAGTAGAGTTTGTTTGTCGGCTGGCTCATCCGATTAAATTTTACTTTTGGTTTTTGGTCGTATTAATCTTTCATACCAATTTTTCCTTAAAAAAAAAAAAAAAAAAAAAAATGGTCTTGAGAGCTCAATAATAAAGTAGTTCAAAAAAAAAAAAAAAAAAAAAAAAAAAATGGTCTTGAGAGCTCAATAATAAAGTAGTTATCAAAATAAAAACGACCAAAAACCAAAAGTAAAATTTAATCGGATGAGCCAGCCGACAAACAAACTCTACTAATTAGTGCAAAGCATTGCTTGTGCTTAAAATAGAATTTGTACAAACCAAACAAACACACAACCACACCAACATACAAGTGACAAATACCGATAACGTCGGCAAGGTCACTGTTGCTGGATGGTAGGTTGTAAAAATGGAAAAAATTAAAAGAAAAACAAGTAAGAGCGCGGCTGTCTTCGGCCGTACCGAAGACTTCATACCTTTCATGAGTGGGGAAATGAAAAGCTACCTACATACAAATATATGTTGCACATAGCCAGATTTAGTATAATTTATAATCTCAATTTTGTGGGTTATTTATGGAACGATTTATTAGAAAAAATGGTGTCTGGGCTATTTAAATGGAGGAGTTATACGACAAAATGTGTATATCTGAACAATCGGTTGTATGGGAGCTATATGTTATAGTGGTCTGATCTTGACAATTTTCGGTAACTCTATTTGGGCCGATATGGGTACAAGTACTTTAAAGTTTCATGTGATTATCTGTTAAAATGGAGAAGTTATATCCCAAAATGTACATATCTGAACAATCGGTTGTATGGGAGATATATGTTATAGTGCTTCGATCTGGACAATTTTCGGTAACCAAATACATGTGTACAAATACTTCAAAATTTCATGTCCTTAGCTGTTTAAATGGGGAAGTTATATACCAAAATGTGTATATTTGAACAATCGGTTGTATAGCAGCTATATGTTATAGTGGTCCGATCTTGACAATTTCCGGTAACCTTGTTTAGGTCAAAATGTGTACAAATACTTCAAAATCTCATGTCCTTAGCTGTTTAAATGGGGAAGTTATACACCAAAATGTGTATATCTGAACGATCGTTTGTATGGCAGCTATATGTTATAGTGGTCCGATCTTGATAATTTTCGGTAACCTTGTTTGGGTCAATATGGGTACAAATACCCCAAAGTTTCGTGTCCTTAGCTGTAAAAAGGGAGAAGTTATATCCCAAAATGTCCATATCTGAACAATCGGTTGTATGGGAGCTATATGTTATAGTGGTCCGATTCGGCCAATTCCGACAAATGATCGATTGAGCATCAAAACTCACCCGTGTTCCAAATTTCAATCAAATATCTCAAAAACTGAGGGACTAGTTTGCGTTCACACAGACGGACGGACGGACGGACGGACAGACGGACATGGCTTAAACGACTCAGCTCATGATTCTGATTATATCGGTATATATATTGATGGGTCTGTCACGCCTCCTTCTAGTACTTTCAAGATTTGATTTTCGGCACAAAGTTATAATACCATTTCATTCTCATGAAAGGTATAATTAATACAAGCAAAATGCAAGGCGGCGGTAGCCTAATGGTGATGCCATTAGACTTCCAACCGGAAAATCCGAGGTTCGATCTCGGCGGACGCCAATGAATAAAAAATGTTAAAAAGAAGTCTGATGAAGAAATGTGGTGGTCTCCGAAATGGATCTATAACTTCTACCAAACAAGTATTAATCTTTCATACCAATTTTTCCTTAAAAAAAAAAGAAAAAAAAAATGGTCTTGAGAGCTCAATAATAAAGTAGTTATCAAAATAAAAACGATCAAAAACCAAAAGTAAAATTTAATCGGATGAGCCAGCCGACAAACAAACTCTACTAATTAGTGCAAAGCATTGCTTGTGCTTAAAATAGAATTTGTACAAACCAAACAAACACACAACCACACCAACATACAAGTGACAAATACCGATAACGTCGGCAAGGTCACTGTTGCTGGATGGTAGGTTGTAAAAAAGGAAAAAATCAAAAGAAAAATTAATACAAGCAAAATGCAAGGCGGCGGTAGCCTAATGGTGATGCCATTAGACTTCCAACCGGAAAATCCGAGGTTCGATCTCGGCGGACGCCAATGAATAAAAAATGTTAAAAAGAAGTCTGATGAAGAGATGTGGTGGTCTCCGAAATGGATCTATAACTTCTACCAAACAAGTATTAATCTTTCATACCAATTTTTCCTTAAAAAAAAAAAAAAAAACAAATGGTCTTGAGAGCTCAATAATAAAGTAGTTATCAAAATAAAAACGACCAAAAACCAAAAGTAAGATATATCTTTATATTTGACAGAGATATCGCTTAAAATGTTTTTATTAGGCCACTTTATAATACCCATATATAAAAGTGGGCGTGGTCGTCAACCGATTTTGGCAATTTTTCGTCCAAAGATTTGCCTAAGTAAGAATATCACGCGTACCAAATCTCATCGATATATCTTCAACGGTTTCTGAGTTATGACTCATAAAACTGTCAATGTTTGCCTCTTAATAAGTGGGCGTGGCACCGCCCATTTTCCAAAATTTTTGTGTTTTTTGTTTTATATCTATAGTTGGACTCATGCCACAATATTTCAATGATATATCTTTATATTTGACAGAGATATCTCTTAAAATGTTTTTATTTGGTCACTTTATAATACACATATATAAAAGTGGCCGTGGCCGTCAACCGATTTTAACTATTTTCCGTCCAAACGTTTGCCTAAGTAAGTAAATCACCCGTACCAAATTTCGTCGATATATCTTCAATGGTTTCTGAGTTATGACATATAAAACTTTCAATGTTTGACCCTTAATAAGTGGGCGTGGCACCGCCTGTTTTCCAAAATTTCATCAAATTTCTTCCTAGGTGTCTGAGCTCAACACTTGGGTAAAATTTCATCGCTCCAGCTATATGAGTGACGGAGATACCAAATTTCCGATTTTTCTATATAGGAAAAGTGGGCGTGGTCATGGTCCGATTTCGCCCATTTTCAATACCAACCGTCCCAGTCTCGATACCAACTTGCATTCCAAATTTCATAAAAATATCTCAATTTTTGCGCGAGTTAGAGTGTTTACAGACGGACGGACGGACGGACATGGCTCAATCGATTTCTCTTTTCACCCTGATCATCTATTATATAAAAATAAGTCGCATTTTCCTCCCTGATGATTTAACTCCAGAACGGCTGGACTGAATTAAATGAAATTTTGCACGTAGTTTTCGATTGAGCCCGACATGGTTTATGGCCAAAAAAAGTATAAGAATCCGGGAAGGTTTTGGAGATATTCCACAAAATGTGGACCAGGGTAACCCTATAACGGGTTCGTAAGATATGGGTATCAAATGAAAGGTGTTGACGAGTGCTTGAACATGGTGTAGTTATTGGTCCCATATAAGACCCCGTATTCGAGGTATTTCCTGAAATATGAACCAGGTATTTCCCCAAACGGGTTTTCTACAAAATGGGTATCAAATAAAAGGTGTTGGTGAGTATTTAAAAAAGAGGTGATTTTCAAGACCGTTTTCCGAGATATCGACCAAAATGTGGACCAGGGGTGACCCTAGAAAGTCTGGAGGGATAGAGTAGGCATAGGGATAGGGATAGGGATAGGGATAGGGATAGGGATAGGGACAGGGATAGGGATAGGGATTGGGATAGGGATAAGGATAGGGATAGGGATAGGGATAGGGATATGGATAGGGACAGGGATAGGGATAGGGATTGGGATAGGGATAGGGATAGGGATAGGGATAGGGATAGGGATAGGGATAGGGATAGGGATAAGGATAAGGATAGGGATAGGGATAGGGATAGGGATATGGATAGGGATAGGGATAGGGGCAGGGACAGGGACAGGGATAGGGATAGGGATAGGGATAAGGATAGGGATAGGGATAGGGGTAGGGGTAGGGATAGGGATAGGGATAGGGATAGGTATAGGTATAGGTATAGGTATAGGTATAGGTATAGGTATAGGTATAGGTATAGGTATAGGGATAGGGATAGGGATATGGATAGGGATAGGGATAGGGATAGGGGCAGGGACAGGGATAGGGATAGGGATAGGGATAGGGATAGGGATAGGGATAAGGATAGGGATAGGGATAGGGATAGGGATAGGGATAGGGATAGGGATAGGGATAGGGATAGGGATAGGGATAGGGATAGGGATAGGGATAGGGATAGGGATAGGGATAGGGATAGGGATAGGGATAGGGATAGGGATAGGGATAGGGATAGGGATAGGGATAGGGATAGGGATAGGGATAGGGATAGGGATAGGGATAGGGATAGGGATAGGGATAGGGATAAGGATAGGGATAGGGATAGGGGTAGGGATAGGGATAGGGATAGGGATAGGGATAGGGATAGGGATAGGGATAGGGATAGGGATAGGGATAGGGATAGGGATAGGGATAGGGATAGGGATAGGGATAGGGATAGGGATAGGGATAGGACACGACAACACGGTATTCGAGGACTTTTCCTTTAGGCTTTATAGGAATAAATTTTAGGCAGAAAAACGTCTGGCGGGTCAGCTAGTTTTGATATATATAAGTCTATATCTAACTCGATTATTTCATTCTGTTACAGTCCACCGTTATGTGATTAAAACTATAATACTCTGTGTACTAGTATAGCTGAGTATAAAAATAGTCGCATTTTAATCCAAAGAAAACCAGAAAGAGAATAGAAATGCTATTTCGAAATTGTTTGCACATCAACACTCGTTATTCACGCTTTAATTTTTTTAAATAGAGATCGACAGATATATCAAATTGTAATAAAAAAGCTTATATAAAAATTTTTGAGTCTCTTTTCGTTTAGCCGTACAGGGTGCCCAAAGTTGAGCAAAAAATTGGTTCTCATTTAATTGTTACCACACGAAGTCGAGTAATACATCATTATATACATAGATAATGATTTTCTCTTTCAGAAATTATAAGTCGGCTGTAAATAGCGTTCACCATTGAATTTAAATGAATTTTCAAATATTGACAAAAAATGTCGATGGGAAAAAAATTTTGCTCGAATTCGAATAAAAAAATTAAAAAAACAAAAAATATGACCTCCTCAATTTTTTTTTATGCTTAATCAAACTGCATGTTCATTTTAAAAATCCACTTGCTCCATTTGCTTTTATAATTTTTTTCCCATTTGCCTAAAACTGCGTTTTTGTAAACGCATTAGTTACACTGTGGAACAAATTCAGGTAAAAAAAAGTTAACTCGGTTAGGGGTGAAAATAGAGGCTAAATTAGAAGACCCGTATCGCGGCGTTTGCTTAGGTTAGTTCGAATTTGTTTTTAATCGACCTTTGAACTTTGCAAACAAATGCCGATTTTCAGCATATTGTTTGTATGGTTTTTTGGCTATAACTCGTCGACCAATATAGTTTATATTATAGTTTCTGAAATATTGCTGATTCAATTTGAATTTTTTCGATTTTTTTAAGAAAAAATTGAGTTTGTCAGGCAATATCTTTAAAACCAATATTTTCACCTTCGGTTTTACTCCTTTAGCTACATTCTATTAGCAAAAAAATAAGCTATCAACGAAGAAAATCCATGGTAAAATGGAAAAGTTATAGGCGGTCAAGTAAATACAGCCAAGTCGCGCAATGCTACTACACGGGTATATTTTATGCATGTTATACCCGTAAATGGGCTCGTATCTACTGCGCTGCCAATACGCTGCTACTGCAAATGTTGAAAAAAAAAATTTTCATGCTCTCTGAATATATTTTCCACAAAACTAAGTTTTTTTCTTTCTGTTGGAAAAAATATAATTTAGAAATATTATGAAAAGTTTTAAGTAAAAAGGATTCCCCATATCCTCTTGTATTAATTTAATTTTTTTACTTAGGAGTAAAACCGAAGGTGAAAATATTGGTTTTAACTTTTCTTTAAAAAATCGAAAAAATTCAAATTGAATCATCAATATTTCGAAACTATAAGAGGTGGAGAAAAGTGTTATAGAACCCATGTATAGGACATTTAATTTTCTTTCGTTTGCTGTCACTCTAACAAAAAAATCTCAATTAGTCGACGAGCTATAGCCAAAAAATTATACAAACAATATGCTGAAAATCGGCATTTGCCTGCAAAGTTCAAAGGTCGATTAAAAACAAATTCGAACTAACCTAAGCAAACGCTGCGATACGGGTCTTCTAATTTAGCCTCTATTTTCACCCCTAACTTTCAGAACCGAGTTAACTTTTGTTGATCTGAATTTGTTCCACAGTGTTATGTTAGTCTTGACATTATTATTATTTTTTTTTTTTTCGGATATAGTTTTTATTGTATCATTCTTAGAGAATATGACAATTTTTATAGAATCTTAACCTAGAATACAATGACGTTATTCGTTGCCACTGCTTCAAATAACATATGGATGAAAATTTTATCTATTGTATAAAAATAAGTCGCATTTTCCTCCCTGATGATTTAACTCCAGAGCGGCTGGACTGAATTAAATGAAATTTTGCACGTTGTTTTCGATTGAGCCCGACATGGTTTATGGCCAAAAAAAGTATAAGAATCCGGGAAGGTTTTGGAGATATTCCACAAAATGTGGACCAGGCTAACCCTATAACGGGTTCGTATGATATGGGTATCAAATGAAAGGTGTTGATGAGTGCTTGAGCATGGGGTAGTTATTGGTCCCATATAAGACCCCGTATTCGAGGTATTTCCTGAAATATGAACCAGGTGTGACCCCAAACGGGTTTTCTACAAAATGGGTACCAAATAAAAGGTGCTGGTGAGTATTTAAAAAAGAGGTGATTTTCAAGACCCTATGCGACCCGTTTTCCGAGATATCGACCAAAATGTGGACCAGGGGTGACCCTAGAAAGTCTGGAGGGATAGAATAGGCATAGGGATAGGGCTAGAGATATGGATAGGGATAGGGATGGGGATAGGGATAGGGATAGGGATAGGGATAGGGATAGGGATAGGGATAGGATACGGCAACACGGTAATCGAGGACTTTTCCTTTAGGCTTTATAGGAATAAATTTTAGGCAGAGAAACGTCTGGCGGGACAGCTAGTTTGATATAAAATAAATACTTATGAATATATTTATTATGTGTATGTGAATGTTTTTGTTTTTACTAAGAGTATGTACGTTATTTTATTTTTTATTCGTTCATTATGTTATTCATTTTCATTATATATTCACCCCGATTCTAAATATCCGCCAGGATCTCAGCCCTTGTGGATTTTTTTGTTCACCAGGAAAATTTCCTCCTATTTTCTTTCACTAGCGAGAAGAAAAACTGGCGAACAGAATTTCGAACATGTGAGCGGATTTTCTAAGTCAGCTGTTTTGTTGCAAGGCAGATCTAGGAAGGTAGGCGCATAAGCGGATTCAGAAATTTCCGATGCATTTTGTTATTTTATTTGGTAGTGTGGTGTCAAAATGATATTTCGCCTTGGTTAAAACCTGAATTCACTTGGGACTGGCCCATTCCTATTGGGCCATGATGTGAATTCGCTTTGATTTTTACATTACACTCTACATTTGTAAATAAAAAAGTAGCCTCGGAATTTGCCTATGCGCCTACCTGTGTCGCCTTCGATATTATGCGAATGCCGTATTTATTTTCAAACCACTAAGAATTTTTCAATCAAATTTTCTGGAAATGTTATGTGAATGTTAATTTTACAAATTTTAAAACCCCACTATGCAGAAATACTGTGGACTGCTCCAGAAATATAAATCCAGAAAGGGAATTCCGTCGGCTGAGGGTAATTTTTTTTGAAGCGAGGCCGAAGGCCGCAAACGCAAAATGTTTTTCTACTCAAAACAACTGTGGAACGGTCCGTAGATTTTACTCCAGAAAGAGAATTCTGTCGGCTGAGGGTTATTTTTTTTTAAACGCCGAAGGCCGCCAACGCATTAGGGTGTACTACGCAAAAATAATTTATTTTTAATAAACTATAAGTTTTCCCAAGATTTCGTTTGCATTTTAGTGATCCATATGACCCCCCTACCCTAAAATAAAAAAAAAACCGAAAATTCAGGGGCCTGGCCCATATCGAAATTTCCCCACAAATTTTGAATTTTTGTTAAAAAATTGCAAATTTAACAAAATTAATCGTGAATATACATGGTATTGCTTTTCGGAAGTAGCAGAGGTCTATAAGAAGAAGATTGCGCGATGGTACGAATCCGTTTGACGGAATTTTTATAGGAGATAAAAAAGTTTTTTGAGAGTATTGCATTGATTTTATTAATTTGCAGATTTATTAAATACTATAGAATTAATAAACCTGCGTTCAAATATTTATTGGACATTTTAATATCACGTACACAGCAGCCAAAGAAACTATTTGCAATCTCTCCTATAATAAAACTATGCGCATTCTTCCGTTTTTTTGCTTGAAGACGGATATCAAACGGGAGTTGGAAAAAATTCTGACGTTTGATTGGCTCAATCCACCTTCAGCAAAGTTCTAGAAGTTGTTGAAATTGAGTTGTATCCGATTTGGATTCATAAAGCTATGAACAGCGACGAAAAAGAAAATTTTTAGCGCGGTTTTTAAAACTACGACATCTCTAGTGTCCTTGAATGTATTGATGGAACACATGTCCGTATCATAGCTCCATATCAAAACAAGCACCCTTACTACAACCGGAAGGGATACTACAGCCTACAAGCCGCGAAATATCCGGCTGCCCTTTCAATAAACTTACTAAAATATCTATTTGCTGTTTATACTTTCCGTCATAAAAATAAGCAAACCAGTACATAATTAATTCAATTATGTATTTTTTATTAACAAAAGTTATATTCACTCACATTTTGTTCAGCATTCACTTAAAATTGTCTTGTGAAAAATCTCACAAAATAATTGCATAAATTCTCGCTTTTATTTTCATTCATGATACCTACTTTTCTTCCTTGTTCGCTTTTCACTTTTTCGAACATCATTTAGAAGAGCCGGAAAGGGAGAAGCGAAAAAATCCACAAGGAATTTGTGTTTAGAATAAGGGAACAGGGAAAAGCGGAAAAATCCTTGTGGATTTTTCGTTTAGAATCGGGGTGATTTATTTATGCCGTCGGAATGGAATGGAATTCCAAGCAGCTGATTGTATAGTAATAAAAGTTCATACGGCTTGACAGGACAGGCTTATCGATGACACAATCATGTTTTGCATTAGTAAGTGCTGTTGCAGCTTTCGGAATGGAAGGAATTCCAATAAGCTGCTTGTATGAACTTAGGAATTTTTACGGCCTAATGGGATAGGCTCGTCCGGAACACAGTCATACATATGTTATACATGTGTATTAGTAAATGCTGTTGTAGCTTTCTGAATGGAAGGAATTTCAGTAAGCTGCTTTTTGTAATTTAGAGGTTTTACGGCCTAATAAGATAGGCTACACGAGGTTTTAATTTTAGTGGCTCTAGCCTTGGTCACAATTTAGCTGGATATCCTTTCTCTTTAACCGCCTGGGGTATCTCTGTTCTAACAGACTTTTAGCCAGTATGTTTGGATGATTGCCTAGTCTTGTGGCGTAGTTGGTTTGTATATTTTTTACTTCTTCAACAACTGTGTTAATCTTTAGATCCATGTGTATAGCGGAATTTTTCACGTACCAAGGCGCCCGGCATATTGATCTTAATATCTTAGATTGTAGCCTTTGTATTCTTTCTAGACTGGATTTGGATGCTGAACCCCAAAGCTGTATTCCATATATCCAGGATGGTTTTATCACCATATTAAAAAAAAGTATTTTGTTGTCTAGGCTTAATTTAGATTTTGGACCAATGATCCATTGTAGATTGCTTATTTTCGGCTTTGCTTGCCTTAACTTATTATCAATATGATATTTCCAAGTTAGCCTTCTGTGTAAGGTAACACCAAGGTAGGCGACGTAATCTTTTTGGGTTACTATTTTGCCATTAATTGAGACAGACGGGCAGGTATCTTTTTTTTAGAGTAAAAGTGACTTGTACGCACTTAGATTCGTTGACTTTAATTCTCCAATCTGAAAGCCATTGTTCTAAAATTCCTAGATGGCTTTGCAACCGTCTGGCAGCCGTTGAGGGATTTGAGTGCACACTGAGTATTGCTGTGTCATCCGCAAATGTTGAAGTAAGGAGATTTTCATTAGTGGGCAAGTCACTTCTGAATATTAAATATAGAATTGGTCCCAAAACACTACCTTGTGGAACTCCGGCGAAGATTGGATAGCTTTCAGTGGTATAACTTTTGTGCCTTACTCGAAACTTTCTTCCCGTTAGAAAGTTCTCTAAAATAAGGCATATATTGTACGGAAGTGTACGTCTTATTTTAAATAATAGTCCTTCTACACTGAGGGAAATAACGCATAGTAAAAATGAATTTTTTTTATTTGATTATCACTTGAAAATGTTCGTATTTAAAAATAATATTTTCATATCAAAATTTAGCATGGACGTATTTAAAACACCGAGAGAGCGATTGAAAGCGTAAGTGTACATCAGTGGTCGGCGAAATCTGAAATGAGGTTGTGTTGGTGAGAACAAAACAAGTTCTCCGCATGCGCACCCCAGTAGGAAATTGATCCGCTTCAAGTGGAATATACATACGTATATGTAGAACAGACATTTTTGGTTTTTTGTTGTTTTTGTTTTTTGTTGTTTGCCTTTGAAAGGAAAAGAACTTTTTAATGAAAAAAAAATTATCTCTTCTGAAAAAAATTAAAGGGTAGTTGGCTAAAACAGAGTGTTTGGAATACAAAAGTCATTCAAATAAGAGTACAAAAACTCTTTGTGAAATACTTCGCAATGCTTTTGTAGTGAATAATCATATGTATTATTTTTAAATACCTCATAGCAAAAAAGGCATTGCATATCGCCGAAGGCATTTCCATCATATAAAATTTCTCGCCGGGCATTTTATTTGTGGACATACATACATACATTACCCGTATAAAGTTAATGCTTGCGTTCAACCACGAAGCGACATAGTCAGGCGCAATGTTTATCGTTCGACAGTTGGCAAACGACTGATGAAGAGAGTAACTGTGTAACCTAAATCAAACGCACGCCGTCAATTTACTGTCAAAAATTTCTCATGCCCATACAACTTGTATGGGAGTAACCGAAATTGAACGGCGTGCGTAAAAAGCAAATTCGACGCCCAATTTTTGTTTTGCGTGACAGTTGAAATTAAGCATTGTGGGTGATTGTTTGCAAAAAAATTGACACTTGCTTTTGATATCGTGTCTGTTAGGTACATATTCCACAAATTAACAAGATTTTCTCTGATTTTCTGTATTTTTCTATTTCTTTATCTGAACACGCACGCAAGTCAATTTCGGTTCAACGCATATGAAAAATTTGCGTGCGTGCGTTAAATTGACGACTTGCGTTTGATTTAGGTTACACAGTAAGAATACATGTGAATTGACTTCCCACAATTGTGGTATGGGCTGCCTATGTCTGGTGTACATACATTTGTATAGCAACCACCCAGTTGGAAAGGTGGTCATGCATGACCTTGCGGACGCATGAAAAGATGTACGAAAGATTTACATTATAGTATTTATTCCAAAAAAAAACTATAATTTCATCTAAACTCTATGTTGTGTGGCTGCCAACTTATAGGAAATCGGATATACTCTAGAATGCACCCCAAGGTAAGCGAAGAGGTCAGTCATCGGCTCTCAGCTATACCTTCCAACTTATAGAATATCGGATACATTCCAGAATGCAACCCTAGGTAAGCGAAGAGGTCAGTCATCGGCTCTCAGCTTTACCTTCCAACTTACAAAATCGGATACATTCCAGAATGCAACCCAAGGTAAGCGAAGAGGTCAGTCATCGGCTCTCAGCTATACCTTCCAACTTATAGGAAATCGGATACATTACAGAATGCAACCCAAGGTAAGCGAAGAGGTCAGTCATCGGCTCTCAGCTATACCTTCCGACTTATAGGAAATCGGATACATTCCAGAATGCAACCCAAGGTAAGCGAAGAGGTCAGTCATCGGCTCTCAGCTATACCTTCCAACTTATAGGAAATAGGATACATTCCAGAATGCAACCCAAGGTAAGCGAGAGGTCAGTCATCGGCTCTCAGCTATAACATTGAATCTAGCAAAAAAAAAAAAAAAACAATTAGGAGAATCAGGTTTTCTCTAGTTTTGCTTTTTTACAATGACGACAACAATTCACAGAGTCTATTTTAACAAACGGACGCATAAAAGCGGCACTAAAGATCAATATAATGTTGAATGTCCCACATGGGTGAAGCAGTGAAGGGGAAGATGGTGCGACAATGAGAGAAGCAGAGGAGAACAAGCTGGAGTGAAGTTACATATTTCTAGTTGGAAATCGGATGGAGAGAGAATGAAGAGAAAAATGCAAAAAAAAAGTATTTTTTTTTATTTTTAAGTGAGAAAATAAACCGACACTGAGATCACGGCAAGAGCGACTCTCATCCAAACATTCCTTTTTGCCTTACCTTGGCAGGGAAAAGTGGATGCATGACTTCCCTAGGACATCACAATGAAAAAAATCATGCATTCTGGAATGTATAGATCCTATGGCCTTTATATCCATTTATAGATGACCATACATTACCTTTTCCAACTGGGCACATTCACCTGCGTATGTATGTACCTACATACTTACATACATATGTACATAAAACTTGTACTTGTTTCTCTTGTATCTATGTATGCCTCGCTCATGCTCACGAGCAGTGTGGCCAGGTGATGCAAAAAAGTGAAGCTAAATTGGCAAAAAAAAGTTAGAAAACGCTGGAATTAAAAAAGTCAGTATTTTTTTAAGAAATCCCCTTAAATTTTTTTTATTTGAGTTTTGTTCATTTAAATATAAAAATTATAAACGTAACTTAAAGGAACTATTCTTGTTTGAACACATATCAGACACATTTTCTCGACTAGTACGACTTTTTTTTTAAAACAAAAGGGCATATGTATATTTGGTATATGCGGTAAGTAAATATTAAGACCGGTATTCATAAAAAATAAAATGTCGAGTTATTTAAAAAAAAAAATTGGAAGGTTGAAAGCTTTTCTCAATTTTGACGTTGATTAGGCACTGACACCAAATCTCTCACAGAGAATAAAAATCGAAAAAGTGTAAAATAACATTTGAGTAAAAAAAGGCTAGAAAAAAAGCCACGAAGCTAAAACGAAAATTATGAGGCTAAAGGACAAAAAGAAATGCCAAATCTAGCCTCGAAAATGCTAACCTGACCACACTGCTCACAAGCGGCGTTTATAACTGTAAATAGCAATTTGACGGAGAAGAAAAATGTGTGAACAATAAAAAGAAATTTTGCATCATTTTGAATTAGAAGAACTTCTTGATGAGCTGAATGGTAATTATACAAATTAGTCAAAAATATTAGTTATAAAGTGTATAATATTGAATGTTGCAGTGGCTGGCATTGAATTTCGCCATTTACACTACTAGAACGAAGCAGACCTCGCTGACGCTGTAAAAAAAGTTGGATTAAAAGCTGAATTCCGGGAAAAGCTGTTTGCATGGAGAAAGAAAAATGTAAGTAATGTATTTTTTTTTTCAATAACTTTGTTATTGAAAGGGCTAGTGTGTTTTGTTAACAAAGATAATGCGTGTGGAAAATTAAATTGTGCGCATGTACATACATACATATATGCGTGTGTATGTACGCCAATACTTTGCGACGGTTTTGCGTCCAGCTGCACTTGGCGTCGAAGAATTACATATACATGTAGATATATATGTATGTAAGTATGTACATACTTCTGCGTGGCTGCTTTAACCACCTTGCGCATTTTATGAAAGTTCACACATTATTGTTAGATTAACAAAAATTCATACAGCAAGGGCAAAATGTTGATTATTTAAATATGTAATTTTTTATTTGTATCTATACCTAGTTATATGATGGTGATGAGCTGCACAAAAATTATCAGCAAGGTGAATTCCAGTGTGTGGTGGGTATGTAATGAATATACATAAGTATTTACGCATATTCAAGTACCTATATTGTGTTTTTTTTAGCGCATATATAATAATAATAATAATAATAATAATAATAACCCACGCCCTCCAATCCCGCCCGACCGCACGAGAGGCGCACCCGCATGACGTACGGATATTTTTTATTTACATAAAATGCCGAGGTGTTGAGTGGCAGGAGTTTGTTAAGCGTCGAGATCTTAAACTGCTCAGCTACAGAGAAATAAAATCATCAGCTGAGTATAGTACAATTGAAGTTAGTCTTGAGAATTATAAAAGAATAATCGCTACTATGTGTTAAGATAAGACAGTATTTTTTCCCTTATAATGAAAAGTGAGTCCGAAATATCTAAAAAGCTGGAATAGGAATTAAAGCTCTTACATAAACCCCGGAAAGGTTCATTTAATTCAAAGTTTGATTTACACTGCTTTAAGTAGATAGGGTTGAAGTGTCTTGTTGAACGAGAAGGAATGTTAAAGTTTATTTCAGCTAGCAAGAAAGGAGAAAGAATTAAGCCATTCAAGAGCTTAACGATAAATATTACCCCTAACATTTCTCGTCGACTTGCAAGAGTCGGAAGATTAAGGAGTTTTAAACGGCTAGTATACGGTGGAAGATTGTAACCAGAATCCCAAGGCAAATTTCTTAAAGCAAAAAGCAAAAACTGTTTTTGGACTGACTCTAAGCGATCAGAGTGAATCTGATAGTATGGATTCCAAACTATGGAACCATATTCCAATATAGGTCTTACTAAAGTTGTAAAGAGTGTTTTAGTTATGTATGGGTCGCTGAATTCCTTTGACCAACGTTTTACAAACGCTAAGACACCTCTTGCCTTATTTGCTGTAGCATTAATATGAATGTTGAAACTAAGTTTGCAGTCCATTAGTACACCTAAATCCACAAACTCATTTACTTGTTCGAGGCCAAAGCCATTTATTGCATAAGAAGCTGGCTGTACGGTTTTCCGGGAAAAGCGCATGAATTTACATTTATTGAGGTTAAGTGGCATTAAGTTAGTGTCACACCAAGAAACTAAGGAATTTAAATCTTCCTGAAGCAAAGTTCTATCATCAAATGAACAGATTGATCTAAAAAGCTTTACGTCGTCCGCATACAATGAAATTTTTGAGTGTTTAATTGTAGTAGTTATATCGTTAATAAATAGCAAAAACAGAATCGGGCCAAGGTGACTGCCTTGAGGAACTCCTGAAGTAACATTAATAATAGACGAGTAAGCATTTTTGAAAATCACCCTTTGTGTTCTATTTAAAAGATATGAAGATATCCATTGCAAGAGGCTGGGCTGAAAGCCAAGAAGATCAAGTTTAAGAATCAGCAAGGAGTGATTGACTTTATCAAATGCTTTGCTGAAGTCCGTGTATATAACATCAGTGGGTAAGTTTTGAGAAAATCCATTAGAAATACTAGTGGTAAACTCCAGTAGGTTTGTGACCGTTGATTTACCCTTACAGAACCCGTGTTGTGAATCACAAATTAATGAGGACGTTGAATGAGACAATCTATTGGTAACTATTGCTTCAAATAATTTAGGAATAGCCGAAATATTTGCTATACCTCGATAATTTTCTATGGAGGACCTACTCCCGCTTTTATGAAGGGGGATAATGAATGACTCTTTCCATAGCATAGGGAAAATGCCTTGTTCCAAGGAACTATTGAATAATGCAGTTAGTGGTTTAAACAGGTTTATGGCACATTTTTTTAGAAAGCATGTTGGTATCTGGTCAGGACCATAACTAAATGACTCTTTTAATGATAATAAGGCTGACAACACGTCCTCTGCAGATATATATGGTTTGTAAATTGATGTATTAGGAGATAATCGATATGGATAGTTACGAAATGGAAGTTCTTCTATGTTGGAATAATTATGTTTGAAAAATTGTGCAAAAAGATTGGAAATTTCTTGACTATCACTTGAAGTGTTGTCTTGATATCTCATAGCAGACGGAAACCCATTAACTTTTCTCTTGGAGTTTACGAAACTGTAAAACGATTTTGGATTACGAATAAAATTAGACTTAATTTTACGTATATAGGCTCTATAGCAATTTTTATTTAACACAAAGTATTGGCGTCTAAGCTCAGCATACTTTAAGTAGTCGGCATGCAAGCCCGATTTCTTGTATGATTTGAAAAATCGGGATTTCTTATTTTTTAAAGTTTTAAGCTCTTTTGTGAACCAAGGTTGTATTGGCTCACTGTACTCACGAACACGTTTAGGCACAAGTTTTTCAAATAGGCAATGAATAATTTTATTAAAAAGTAAAACGTTTTGCTCGACATCGTTATTGAATTTTGGCCATGTTAAACTAGCTAACTCATGATTAAGTTTTTTAAAGTTGGCCTTGGAAAAATTATAATATGTACTTGTGTTAGCTGAACTAGAAATGCAGCCATTAATATTGTTTACAATTTCGTATGTAATCTCTAGAGAAGGGTGGTATAAGTCCTCCGGTAGAACAAGAGGGTCACAGCGGTGAAGGACATACTTAGAGCTATCATCTACAAAAACTAAGTCTAAGATTTTCCCGTACGCATTCTGAAATATGTTCACCTGGTTGAGGGAAAGATCGGCAATCTGATCGAAAAAGCTATTCATGTCCGATCTCGATGAGTTCGGAATAATATTCTCCTCTGAAACGCTCCAAGAAATGCACGGAAGATTAAAATCGCCTAACACAAGCATAGAGTCAGAGGAGTTCATCAGCGCGTGTACATCTTTAAGCACAGATGCTAATTCCATATACACGCTTATATTGCAGGCTGGCGGGATATAGCAAGCAAATAAATAAATCCAATCCTTTCCTTGCTTAATTCGAATGCAAATCGACTCCACACCACCAATATTAGGTGTACTGACCACCTCAGAATGTAATGAGGACTTTACAGCAAACAAGACACCACCGCCGATTCTGTTTACGCGATCATTTCTATACACCTGATAATGGTTACAAAAGATTTCAGAATCGAAAACATGAGGCTTAAGCCATGTTTCGGTAAAAGAAATTACATTATAGACGCAGTCAATCGTTTTTAAATAAAAATCACTTAATTTGGTGTTCAGGCCCCTGACATTTTGATAGAAAATATTTAATGCGGAATTTAAGGTTATACTCAGTTTTTTGAAGCAGTACGAGAAATTTTCGCCGTATTGTGACCATGTATTTTAGGCCTGTTTTCAAACTCGCGAACAAAAGCACCAGGTGGCCAAAATGAACTGTTCAGTAAAGTTTGATAATCTTGAGGAGATACATCAATTTTAAAAGAAGAAATGTCTCTTGTGTATGAAAAGTTGAATTTTTTGATAAAAATATTTCCAGTAGAGATTTTGGACGAAATATAGCCCTTTAGATCATCCGCGGTTGTGTCTTTATCAAACCTAGATACGAATATTGATTTCTTCGGAGGAACGACAACCAACTTATTAACAATTGGTTCAGTCGTTTCGGGCATAGTTGATTGTACCGTAATACTTTCGAGAGGTGCATTAGAAGACCTAGAATTAGAAGATGAGTCCTTTGTAGAACAAGACCCCACAGTATGCGGATTCGGTGAAGCTAAGTCAATAAGTTCCTCCTGTGGTTGTACAGGATTTAACTGAAGATTTTTCAACATTGGCACATTACGTGGTCCAGAAGTGGAATCACCCGTCGTACCAAGTAAAGAAGGTAAAGATGCCGATGATGAAGAAGAGAGTTCTAGGCATTTAAATGAATTAAACAGATTTTCGTAGTGCTTGAATTTTTCAGTCAAAGAAAGTAGCTCTTTTCCTATCTCAGAGAAACCACTTCTCGTTTGGCTGAAAAGTTTAGAAAGATCTACTTCGGTCGACCTACAATTCACGCATGACCAACGCAAGCCCTTTCTGTCATTAATCAAATCCAGCATTCTGCCTGTTATGCCTGCACATTTTATATGAGCTAACCCATCACACAGCCAACAAGACACGAAACGCTCGGACTCACTTTTAACAGAACAGTTTTTATATATGCAAGACATATTTAGAGTATAAAATTATATTACAGATAATAAAAAGTAAGCAATCAGAGAGAAATTAAATAAGTGTCAAAACGAATGATAGAACCGAAAGGGTTAATAGATGCGAACAGTTTGAAAGACTGTAAAGTTAGTAAGTTAGTGACAGTTTGGAAAGTAGTGTAGTGTATATGACAGTGAGCAGTTTGAGATGCACAGCAAGACGCTTAAAAAGCAGACGCAAACAGCTGTGACAAGAGAAAGAGAATATAAAAATGAAAATGAAAAAGTGCAAAATAAAGAACGCAAAAAACACAAAAACAATTTATGTTAAAAAGATTAGCCACACAACTGCAACAACAATATGCAAAATGACTCGGCAATCACACTTGAAATTTTAAATTGAAAATATTCAATAAATAATTAACCAAAATCTGTTTAACTTTATTGCTTCTGTAGTGCACTAAATTAATCACTTTTTCGCAAAGAACTTTTAAATTAAAGTAAATTATTATACAATATTAAAACACAAAATTAAGGAGCAAAATAATTATCGATCACACAGCTTTGACGTTTGCGTTATTGTTGTATGAATATGTACATATTTAAATTTTGTATGAACTTCTAAGCGCACAGATTTATATGCACTTATGAAATTGTTTTTTTTTTTTTAATCGAAAAGGCGGATGTACATACATATGTATGTATATGCGCGTATAAAAAACACACCTATTGATGATTTATTTATTTAATACTTGACAAATCAGTGAACAATATTAATATAATGCTTTTTTAGTCTTTAAACAGGATACTACGAGACTGTTCTTCTGGTAGAGCCATTATAGATTACTATGAGTGCAACGGACATTTAAATAATAGCCATCGCGATCGGATTATAAATGTTGTCGTAGAACACGTTGTTGAAAACAATATAAAGTTTTAGCCCGTCAACTTCGATAAATTTTTAAATGACATACAATTACTGTCCCGAAGAGCATATTTTTATGAGATCGCAACGACATCAGATGTAAGGACACCTGCTTTGCAAAAATACTTAATTTTTATACATATATTTCAATATGATATGCTCTTTATGTAAAAAATCATTTCAAACAACATGCTGTTATATAGCACATTTAAAATCATATCATTATATTAACTTTTGTTAGCATATTTTGTAAGTTCTTTAATGTGCATATATATAAATATATTACCTAATGTTTAAAAAAATTTGTAAAAATCACAAAAAGTATTTTTTTATTTCAACGAAGCAAATTTAATTACTTTCACATTTAAATATAATTTTTAATATTCAAATCACTATCAAATATGAATGTTTTGAATTTTATTATTTCATATTTGATGAGAATTTGAATATCACATAATTGAAAACAAAATGTTCGTATTCAAATTGCTTTCAAAAATAAAAATAGCATAAATGACTAAGGTCGTATTCGATTGAACTTTAAAAATCTCAAATTCAATTCGAATATTTTCATATTTAATACATTATCAAATATGCGCATATTTGATTTAAGAATTTTGCTCTATACAGTACTTTCGTTGACGTTTTTAGTAAGATCAAATACGTTTTTATTTGATTTTACTATTTTTTTCCCTCAGTGTAGCCATACCTTGTCGAAAGCTTGTGCTACGTCTAGGAAGAGTGCAGTGCAATACTTTTTGGTTTCGAAAGCCGACCGTATTTGAGTTACTATTCTATGCACTTGCTCTATCGTACCGTGTTTCTCCCTAAAACCAAATTGGTGACTTGGTATTGTCCCGCGTGTGTCTAGGATGGGCTGCATTTTTTTCAGCAACAACTTTTCGAATAGTTTGGAAAATATTGAAATTAAGCTAATTGGCCTGTAAGAGTTTAACCGGGTTGGGGTTTTCCCTGGTTTGGGAATCATAATGATTTCGGAAAGTTTCCAAGATTCAGGAAAGTAGTTTAGTCGCAGGAGGCTATTGAAAACGTATAATAATAACTTGGTAGCAACTGGAGGGAGTTGTTTTACCATTTCACCGGTTATTCTGTCGTGTCCGGGTGCCTTATTTTTCTGGATGTCGTTACAGATAACATTATTCAGGTCATTTATATTGAATTGGAGAGAGACTTTTGGTAAGCGAAGGGCATGTTCTGGGAGGAAATTGCTCCCTGGATTAGGAGTAAAAACCCTGGTCGCTTCGAGCAAAGTAACCGTTTTCGATTCGTACTGGAGGATCCTGCAAAACTGGCCTTTTGAAAGTTTTCAGTGACCGTCTGTAGAAGATGTGGCTGTCAAGGATTTAGTTCTGTTTTGGAAATCTGCTTCTTTTTTGTCCTGCAATAGCATCTGGAGCTCTTTCGTGCATTTTTTCAGTTCGTATTTCAAAGTTGGCGAGCGTAACCTCTGCCAGTCTTTCCTAATTTGCCTTTTCTTGTGAGTGAGATCGGTGATATCGTTTCCTTTGAAATAATTAGGGACACTCCTCTGGGTAGTGTTAGGCTGTGGGTGCGTTGATACTTTTGCTGCTACTTGAAGGACATTTGTGAAGTCAGTAATCGCAGAGTCTACTTCGGCTGCTGATTTTTAAATTTTTTGTACTTAAGCCAGTTTGTAAATTTATTGTTTAAGCTCGAATTCAATTCGCTGAAAGATGGGATTATATCAATAGTGGTAACACAAGGAGAGTGATCAGATGATAGATCGAAAGCCGATTTTATCTTAATTAATTCTCTTTCGATTCCACGAGTTACACCAAAATCTATTAGGTCAGGAGTTTTGCTTCTATCAGTAGGCCAATATGTTGGCTGACCAGTGGAAATAATGTCTAGGGCATTGCTTAAAATTGCTTTGAATAGGTTTCTTCCCTTTGGTGTTATCAGTCTGGAACCCCAAAATGTATGTTTAGCGTTATAATCACCCGCTGCAAGAAACCGTGGGCCTAACTTGTTAAAGAATTCAGTAAATTGGGATTCTGTTATATTGAAACGGGGAGGACAGTATATTGCAGTTACAGTGAGCCCACCAGAGGTATCTTCTACGTGCACTGATGTTGAGTGTATATAATTCCTGCAATAATCTCCCAGTAGATGATGCTTAATCCGTTTTCTAATAAGTGTTCCGGTTCCACCTCTAGCTTTACCTTCGGGGTGCTTGGTGTCGTAGAACGCAACGCCGTCAATACTAAAATTATTAAAGGCCGTCAAATGAGTTTCAGAGATTAGCATTATGTCTATCTGCTGTCTTTCTAGAAATATTTGGAGTTCGTTCCGGTGTTGGCTTAGGCCGTTAGCATTCCAAAAACCTATATTGAGTGAGTTCATGGTCTTGTTAAGATTGTTTGTAATAGGAGGTTTTGGTTTCTAATTAATTCTTGCATCATATTTTGCATTGGTTTCATGTGAACTTGCATCATTTGCACAAAACTGTTTAAAGTTTTTTCCAAGTTTGTAGATGGAGTGGGAGTCTCCTGCGTTTCAGGCTCCGCTATACCTCTGAGGGCTTGGGAATATGTCCTGAAATGGTTCTGACGAACATTATTATTGACCGTATTTGGAACATTTTGGGGTTTTGGAACTAGGGCTTTGGAGTCAAGGCGGCGCTAGTGGTTTTCTTCGTACCCTTTTCCTTTAAGGAGGTATACACCGGGCAGCCCCTGTAATTTGCCGTGTGATTTTCTCCGCAATTGCTACATTTCTTTAATTGTGAGTTGTCTCTCGGTTTCACACAATCTTTGGAGGTAAGTAAATCCCCACAGATAACGCAAACACTAGGCAGGGTACAGTACCGCTTAGTGTGCCCAAACTCCTGGCAGTTGTGGCATTGTACAGGGCCCACCCGTTTGTGTGGTTCTTCCACCGAGATACGACGGTGCAGAAGGTACCGTAGGTTGTATATGGGATGTACATCTCCCTTCTTTAAGAGTTGGAACTCTGGATCTATTTCTACTCGAAACATTGGCTGTGGTATGTTCGATTTGTTTTTTATATTATGTACGTATCGTACTTTAAACCCTTTTTCTTTTAGAGCATTCTCAATTTCAGTTGGACTTACAGAACTTTCTATTCCTTTCAACACAACAGACAAGCCGCGGCTACTCTTCAGCTGGAATGTATAGAAAGACTTCTTGTTTTTTTCAAAGTCGTTGGTTACTTTACGGAAGTATTCCTCGCCGTACGTTTGGATTTTGACTTCCTGGATATTTCCCTTTTTAATTGGTACAATGTGGAAATTCTTCTCCCCTATCAATTTGTTTACAAGTAAGCCAGAACTGTGGCCGCTGTGGTGCAGTGGGGAGAGTGCTCGCCTGCTATGCCAGAGGTCTCGGGTTCAAACCACGGTCCGAGCCAAACAAATTTTTCTAATTAGTAAAAATCCAATTATTGGGTTTTTAAGAGCAGCGGTCACCTCTCGGCAGTGGGCGGCATACTCTCCGAGAGTATTTCTGCCATGAAAAAGCTTCTCACAAAAAATGCATTCGCAGTTCGGAGCCGGCATAAAACTGTAGGTCCACCCAATTAGTAGGAAAAACAAAAAAGGAGCACACCTCGAATTGGGAGAGAAGCTCGGCCATAAAACTCGTCAGAGTTATAATAGCGCCATTGTATTATATTATTATTATAAGCCAGAACTTGGTTCTCTCAGGTAGATTGGTGGAGGTTTGGATTTTTTTTGCGGTATTTCCGGAGTCTTATCATCCTTTTGCGCAAGGAGGCTAAATCTGTTATTGGCTAATGCTACTTGGGGTGCATCATTTGGTGGTTCTTTCGCCGTGGAATTTTTTAAAACTTTATTAGGTTTACTACTTTTTTCCGGTGACCGCTTTCTTTTAACTACTGATATATAGCGGCCCATTCCGGTTTGAACCTTTTCGCCCACTTCTTGCATTTCACTACTCTTTTTTGAGTTAGATGCAGCTGTTGTGTTGTTTGAATTTCCCAAGGATTGGGATGGAGGAAATTGCGGAATATTTCCTGGAATAGCGGGAGAGCAGGATCGTGCTCTTTGATCGTATGTTTTATCTGTATGTACCTTCAGGTTGGTTTCATTGGTACTGCACCTCAGTGTGAAATACCCATTGTTCCTCAATATGTTATTGTTAGAGTGAGTGCCTGGAGCACTCATGTATTTTATTTTATTTTAATCTATTTTATTTTTTTGTATTTTATTTTATTTATTTTATTTTATTTGATTTTATTTTATTTTATTTTATTGTGTTTTATTTTATTTTATTTTATTGTGTTTTATTTTATTTTATTTTATTTTATTTTATTTTATTTTATTTTATTTACTTTATTTTATTTAGTATTAATTAATCTATTCTAATATATTGTTTATAATTTAGAGTGCGGCAGATCTCTGGTTGAGTTCTACACTCTTGGAATAGTGCAGATCTCTGCACGCGGATGTTCGTGCAGCGCCACCTACCGGCCAATAGTTCAGCGCCACTTGCTTTCCTGCACAGCTGATTTGAGAAAATCTATGCCAGTAAAAGGAGACAAAAAACAATTGTTGTTACTTATTACACGCACTTAACTATGTACATGCTTATGTAAATATGTAAATACATACATACACATGTACAAATGTAATTTTGCAAGTATAATTTAAGTATTTTTCGATACTTAGCTTTCAAGTTTTTATATTTCTCCACACAGGAGGCACAGACACTATGTGTTTTTGAAAAACACAACTTTTTAAAGTCTTTCAACTATCTAAAAAATCAAATTATATAGCACCGAATAAAAAATCACTTCTGCTCACATTTATATTTAGGCGACTAGTCGAATATTTCTTTATCTTGCAATAAATGGTGCACACTTTCAAATTATGAGGTAATTCTTTTATCAGCGTTAACTCATATCTTTGGGAGTTTTTTGTTTTGGAATATAAAAAAGAAAGTGTAAAAATTGTAAAATGAAATAAAAAAATACCAAAAATATTACCTCCTAATTTTTTTAATATTTCATAGTCCTAAATGCCCTTTATAAACAGGTGAAAAAATCGTAAAAATTCGTTTGTTCCATTTTGTTCTATGAAGTTTTTTATGGAAGATGTTTTTTAAGTTTTCGTACATTTTTCCCATACCAAATGCCCAGAAGTAAGCTTCAAAAAGTTTTAATTTTTTTGTGTGGGGAATATTTGTCAAAATGATGAAACTTAAATATCGATATTTTCAATTCTAATTAAGATATTCGAAGAACCTATACGCTGTTTTCAAGGGCAATGATTGTGCTTTCAACTGCTTTAATCGAATTTGAGTGGAAAGTAATTACATAAAAGATATTAAGCAGGGAATAGAGCCAAAAAACGTGTTTTTTGCCTATTTGGGCATGAATATCTCAGAAACTAGAACCAATTTGGAAATTCTGACTCCAGATTCATGTTTAGCACACTGAAATCCTTTAGAACAGTGTAATTTCATTTCTGGTATAAAATTTTATTTGACATGGTTGTGTGTTTGTTTGATAAATAATTAAATAAATGCGATTTTTTTGTATGAAAATTTTATAATAAACTAGCTGACCCGACAGACGTTGTTCTGGTAAAATGTATTCCTATGAAGCCTAGAGAAAAGTCTTTGATTACCGTATTGTTCATCTTAATGACTGCGAAAAAAGAAAAAATTGTCCATTCTATGAATAAAAGTTATAGTTATATTGGCCGCGACAAACTTACTTCCCCCGATCCCTATCTCTATCTCTATCTCTATCTCTATCTCTATCTCTATCTCTATCTCTATCTCTATCTCTATCTCTATCTCTATCTCTATCTCTATCTCTATCTCTATCTCTATCTCTATCTCTATCTCTATCTCTATCTCTATCTCTATCTCTATCTCTATCTCAATCTCTATCTCTATCTCTATCTCTATCTCTATCTCTATCTCTATCTCTATCTCTATCTCTATCTCTATCTCTATCTATATCTCTATCTCTATCTCTATCTCTATCTCTATCTCTATCTCTATCTCTATCTCTATCTCTATCTCTATCTCTATCTCTATCTCTATCTCTATCTCTATCTCTATCTCTATCTCTATCTCTATCTCTATCTCTATCTCTATCTCTATCTCTATCTCTATCTCTATCTCTATCTCTATCTCTATCTCTATCTCTATCTCTATCTCAATCTCAATCTCTATCCCTATCCCTATCCCTATGCCTATCCCTACCCCTATCTCTATACCTTTACCTTACCGGGTCTGTCCCTCACCATCCAGGCCCACTACTTTAGCCATCTCTGGAAAGCAGCCTTAGAAATCACAATATCGCTCGAAAACATTCAGGGGTTATCCGGGTCCACGCCTTGACCAAAATCTTGGAACCCGGCCTAGGCATCACTATTTATATATAGGTACTTTATTCGGTCTATGATAACAATATCTTACAGACTAGAAATGTACAAGAAATTACTAAATAAATAAGCTGGAATTCCGTACTAGGGATAAAATGAAGTAATCTTATCGGCAAATTGGGATCTCGGCATTGCAAAGTCAAGATCTAATTTTTTGTAAATGTTATTGATTTCACTGACTGCCCTGGTAATGGGGGCGAGATAATGGTAATTGGATTTAACTGCTGTAAGATGAAAAGGGTAGTGGGAACGTAGGACCCGATTTGGAACATTGAAGCTTAGTTGCTCGAGCAGGCTCATGCAATCAATTAGTCCATTAACAATGTCAAAAATGAACATTATCGAATGAATTGTGCGACGACTAGGGAGAGATTTTAGGTTTATGAGCAAACACCGAGCATTATACGATGGATAGGGGTCGACGAAATGAAGGGGATAGCAAAGCGTGTAAAACTCCGCTGTAGACGTTCAAGTCTGTCAGAATGAGAAATATATAAAGGGTTCCAGATAATAGATGCGTACTCCAACTCAGACCGGACAAGGCAATTAAAATGGGATTTCCTCGTATAGGGATCTTTAAAGTCTCTCGCATAACGCTTCAAAAAGCCCAAGTTCGAAAAGGTCTTGGGGATAACTGCATTCACATGAGTAACAAAGGTAAGACCAGAGTCAAACAAAACGCCTAGATCAGAAAATACCTCGACTGAGGACAGTTGATTGCTTAGCATCGTGTAACTGGAACTAATGCGATTCCGGGTTCTCGACAAAGGTAAATGGAAACATTTATTGACATTGAGCGACAGCTTGTTTTTGACACTCCAGTCAGTAAGATTGTTGAGTTCATTTTGTAGCCGAAGCACGTGAGACTGACAGGTAATTCTAGCAAACAGTTTCAAGTCATCGGCATATAGTAAAAATTGCGAGTGATTAAAACAGGACCGGATATCATTAATAAAAATAACAAAAAGAAGCGGGCCCAGAATACTACCCTGCGGGACTCCAGAGGTGACCACAAAAGAGTAAGATGCAGTACCAGCAATTTCTACAAACGTTGTTCAGTTTGTGAGGTAGGAGCGCAACCACAGAAGAAAAACTGAGTGGAAACCTAAGCGTTCAAGCTTGTATAATAATATACTATGAGAAACTGTATCAAAGGCTTTAGAGAAATCGGTGTAAATAGTATCCACCTGGGATCCACTCTTAAATGCCGATATACAGTACTCAGAAAAAACCGTAAGATTGGTTACAGTGGAGCGACCACGAACAAAACCATGTTGGTTGGGATCAATGATTTCTTTAACTGAGAAGAATAACTTATCTTTTACCACCTTTTCAATGAGTTTTGAGAATGTTGTTAATTTTGAAATTGGGCGGTAATTCCTGACATCATTTTTGTTACCTGATTTGTGGATGGGGGTAATGGAGCTCACCTTCCATTTGTCAATGAAATTACCAGAGGAGAGGGAGAGGTTAATTAAATGGGTTAAAGGGAAGGCTAGTGACGAACAGCAATTCTTTAGGAAAAAAGAGGACAGGCCATCTAAATCATTTTTATGAGACAGTTTCAAGGAAGAGATACCAATCTGAACATCTAACTCTGTGATCGAAAGTGCTCCGAAATCTAGGTAATGCAGACCAAGATCATCACCAAATGAGTTATATGTGCTCACACCAGCATCGCTTACGAAGTTAGATTTAAAAAAGTCGGCAAAGAGATTAACAGAGTCGGACAGAGAAGAGGAGGAAAAACCATCGAGAGTGATACAGCTGGGAATATTCGAGCACCCTTTCCTGGACCGAATGTAGTTCCAAAAAGCTTTGCGATTCGACTTCAACTCATCCTCATACCGGGAAATATAATTGTTATAGAGTGTTTTATCAAGTTCATTGAATTCATTACTAAGGCTGACATACTTTTCTCTGAAGCTTAAATCATTAGTGGACTTGAAAAGTTTAAAATATTTGTTTCTTTTGTTCTTCAGCCTCTTAAGCCTTCTCGTATACCAAGGAAGCTTGTGACTCCGGGGAGAGATCAGATTTAGATTAGAGTTTAAGACTACGTGAATTTGTTCAAGAAATACCTCATAGCAATCGGAGACATAAGGTGAAAGAAAAATAGAGTTCCAATCAATTTCATAGAGAATTGCATTTAAAGACTCATAATCGGCATTTCTGAAGTTCAAGGACTGGGAATCCATTGTGCGGATTACAGGAAATGTACAAAACTGAAGGGATAAAAAGAGCGGCACATGGTGCATATCAGACTTGCAAATAGGGAAATTACATTCTTGTAACTGAAAGATCAGATTCTCATCAATAAATAAAAGATCAAGCAAATGACCAAGCGTATTGGGAATATAATTAATTTGGGTTAGATTAATACTGGAAAGACTATCCAAGACATGGATCTCATGTGCAAGACTTGCATTAGAGGCAGTTAAGACACCATTCCTAAGCAGGTCAGACCATACGATCTTGTTAAAATTAAAATCACCAAGTATGCAAAAATGGTCATCTTCATGATTTTCATAGATATGTAAAAAGTTATTGGTATGGAGTGAATATAAGTGGTCAGAACTATTTGGCGGAATGTATGAGATGCATATAAACAGGCTACCAAAGGTACCGAAAATGCGGACACACAGTTGATCTAACAGCGAATCGGCATTACTAAGTGCAACGACTGCCGATCTAAATACACGTTTTACCGCAATTAAGACACCCCCACCCCTACTACAGCCAGTTTTTACCGCATCTCTATCTTTACGATAAATTTGAAAAATATTAGGGTCGAAAAACTCTGCATCAAAAAAGTCGCTAGTTAACCACGTTTCGACTAGTACAAAAACATCGAACTCACTTCGAGACGTAAATAAAAATACTTCTTTAGCCTTAGTACGCATTCCAGAGATATTTTGGTAATACATTTTAAGAAATTTATGATTTTCAATATTAGAGTAAGAAAGACTAGGAGCATTAACTACACTTTTATTTAAGTTATTCGTGTTGGTCCCTTGGAACGTTACGAAATGGCTTGACGTTTATCCCAGTTGGCCATAAATTCGGGTCTAAAAGCAGACTATAGAAATCTGGAGACACGCCCAATTTAAAATTAACTTTCCTTAGACTCTGGAGCGGAGTTTCTTTCTTAACTAATTTATAGCATGAAATAAAATTATCAACGATACCTTTTGACGTAATCAATAACCATATCTTCGGATACTGATGGTTTAAATGATGAAATATGTACCCATTTCCTGATAACGGCGACTTCTAACTCTGTAGAGGCATTTCGACCAACCACTATATTTTTAGAGTTGATAACATTCATGTGACGCGCAGTAGTATGACTATTATGCATATCAACACACTGTTGAAGTGACTGCAGATTATCGTTATTTACCTCTTTATTAGTATCGGCGGCAGAGTTATCAGAACTAGGCTGCAATGTAGGAAAAGTAAAAGATGCTGATGCCGGCACCGAAGCGTTGTTGTTGGTACCATTAGATGCAATAGCCGTGAAATTAGCAGCAGCAATATTTGAAAAAGTGGAAGGCAATGATGGCATAGTAGCACTGCAGGCAGCAGACATATTATTATTTAGGGGTGGGTTTTTCAAGTTTGCTTCAGCAAGAAAACCAGTAAGCAAGCACTTAAGTTCTTTGACCTCACTGGCCAGCGCAGCGATCGAATCGTCTTTCTGTGCAATACTTCGTTGTAATAAAGAAAAACCATCAAGCATGTTCTCAATTTTTTTGAGCAGGTTGTCATTATCATATTTTAGAGCAGTAATTAGAGCATTCATACTCGCGTTCTCATTACGAAGAGCGTCAAGTGTGTTAGCTATTGATGTCGGAATCACTTGCTCACTACTATTGACGTTGTTGTTGGCGATAGTATCATCTTTATTGTTGATGTTGTTGTTGTCGTTAGTTTGCATATCATTGTTGATGTTGCTTTCGTTGGACATTTTCGTAACATTAGCTTGCTGTGAGAGGTCGGTGTCAACAATGACAACAGCAGAGTTCGATGACAATGAAATATCCGAAGCTGAGTGCACACGAGTTAAAGTAGGTAGCTGAGAACAAATAGATTTGCGGCGAATTGCAGAGCAGGTTTTACAACAAAACATTTTCTTCATGCTAACCAAATACTCGATGTCAGCGGGCACAATACCAACACACTCCATATGAAAAAATTCAGTGCAATTACCACACTGAACCTTAGATAATGAGAGCCGATCAACTTTAGATCCACAAACACAAGGCATATTGAAGAGAAGCACAGGAAAACTTTCAAATTATTTAATGTTTGAATATAGGTTATAAATTCAATTATAATTATAGTTTTAGTTATAGATTTTTATGACGGTGATTTTTATGACGGTGATTGCTATTGTTTGTATTAAACCACGATAAGAGTTTATAGGTTGATAAATGTTGTATATGTATGTGAATGTCTATAAAAAGATAACAAATCAGCGGAGCAAGAGAAAACACGTCTGCACAGTACCACGACCTTTAAAGAGATCTTTTTTGAAGTCTTCCTCAACAGCTTTCATTTGATACCAATATCGCTCAGAAACTTTCCCGGGTCACTCGGTCCCACGTTTTGACCCATATCTGGGTACCCGGCCTAGCCATCGCAATGAAAATAACTTTATGTTGAAAGCCTGTTCAACACATTTCATTTGATACCAATATTGCTCGAAGATTTGCTGGGTCGATCTGGGTCCACATTTAGGCCTGTATTCCGGGAAGCTCCCACTTTTTCGAAATTCTATATACCCTATTATGTGCGCTAACACCACATGAATCTGCTGTGAAAATTTCATAAAGATCGGTTGATAACTTTGGGAATCTATAAAGGACACACATGCACACATACACACGGATTTTACCAATTTTCGGACTTTTCCGGAGGTATTTTCCAAAATTTTCTTCCGTAGGAACCTTCTCCTCGAGAATACGAACAACTGGCAAAAAATTTTACAGAAATCGGCGCAGTCGTTCTCATCTGATGAGGTTAGTAACATTTTTTACACCATTTTTATATATATAGATGCTTATAAAATACTTAAAAGTGCATATATTTTTAATTTAAAAACGGTGAAGTGCTTCACCCCTTTTCCAAAATGATTACTGCATTTGATTTATATGTATTTCAAAAATGTATAGTTAGGAAAGTGCTGAAATTTCAAAAATACCGTTATATGGGAGGTGGGCGTATTTGTGCGTGGATTTGGTTCAAATTTTCAGAGTTTACTAATTTCAACCAAAACAGCTCATGTTGTATGGAGGTGCCCCCACTGTGCGGCGGTGGTAGCTCAATTGGATGCCATTGGATGTAGGTTCGATCCTCGGTTGAAGCCGCCTAAAGAAGTCTGATGAGGGGATGTGGTGGTCTCCGAAATGGATCCACAACTTCTACCAAAAATTTTTTTTAAATTTTTCTTAATTAAAAACTAGCCAATAGCTCATTCACATATAAAAAATTGTTAGAATTAAACGGCCATGGAAAAACGAACGAAAATACATTGTTTTCAAAAACTGAGATTTGGAATTAAAAATCGTGCTATTTTTTATTCCTATTTTTTGACTGCGGCGCTTTTTCTAATAGTAATACACAAAATTAAAAAAAAAAAAAATTGGAATTAAAAATTGCGCGATTTTTTATTCCAATTTTTCGCCTGCGGACAAAATTTTGTCACGTATGTCAACGTGTTTTGTATTGTTGGAAAGGTAATTTATCCTAGATTAAGGATCTGGGCTTAGTTTTTGTTTCTAACTCATAAGGTTCTCAAAAAAATCCCTTAAAGTTGTGTGTTCTATATATATATTTTTTTTATGAATATGCCTTTAGCCGGAGTCTTTAAAAAATTGCTGAAAATACAATTTATCATACTTTATCTTAAGATAACATTTTTCTTATTAGAAAATATGTAAGGAAACCACTCTATACATTTGCTACACTCGAAAATTTGTTGCAGAAAATTTTAAAAATTCCTAAGTTTACAAAGGGATAAAAAAAGTATGTAAAAGTATGTTTTTTTTTCTTTTATTTGAAAGAAGGGGCATTTTTCTTTGAAATAAAAAAAAAAGTCAGCAGACTCATTGCGCTTTTCGAAGAAAATCGTTTTTTTTTTTATGGTTATCAAATAAACTTTTGCAAAAAATAAATTTCACTGATTACAGTTACCACAGTATTTTCCATTACTGAAATGTCAAACCATTTTTTAAAAATAGTAAAGTTTATTACTGTAGACCAGGGATTATGACACTAATACTTTCAAACAATGTGTATGTGTTAAAAGCACAAAAGCTCTTGGCTACACCCAAAAGAAACTCAATCATTGCCGAAAACTAAACTTTTTAAATTGCAAAGGGTATTTTTATTATTAACTTCAGAAAAAACCACAAACAAAAAAAAAAATAAAATAAAAAAATATGAGTCGAAATGCAAAATCATGATTCCTAATAAACAAGTAAGGAAGCCTAAGTTCGAGTGGAATCGAACATTAGATACTCAGCTGTCTTCTTTCATTGTTTGTTTTCGTCTGATAGAATCACGGTGTATTTTATATAAAGCGAGTGCTACATAAAGTGGGCATAGCCACGCCCATTTTCAAAATTTGTATAAGTCATCCAACTAAGCATATAAATATTATTCTTTGTGCAAAATTTCATTCCTTTATGACTTCTAGTTACAAAGATGTCATGTTACAAATTCCCAAAGGGTGTTCCAGAAATATCTTTGTTAAAAAGTGGGCGTGGTCTTAAACCGATTTCAATAATTTTTTGCGTGTCTATTAACACAAGTTATAAAAGTGTATAAACGAAGTTTCGTCATAATATCTGAATTATTTGTCGAGTTATGGGCTCCGAAATCTCGTTGATTCCTTTGTCCAAAAACAGGCGGTGCCACGCCCATTTTCAAAAATTTTTCTATTTTTTGTTTCCGGTCTATTGTGGAACTCATGCCACAAAAGTTCAATGAATAATCTTTATATTTCACAAAGATATCGCTTAAAATGTTTTTATTAGGCCACTTTATAATACCCATATATAAAAGTGGGCGTGGTCGTTAACCGATTTCGCTACAATTTTGAACATGTATCACCACAAGTAATAAAAGTGTACGTACCAAGTTTCGTCATTATATATCAATTATTTGTCGAGTTATGGGCTCAGAAATCTCGTATATTCCTGCTTCTAAAGAGAGGCGGCGCCAGGCCCATTTTCCCAAAATTTTTGTGTTTTTAGTTTTATGTCCGCAGTGGGACTCCTGCCATAAAATTTCAATGATATATCTTTATATTTGACTGGGATACCAAATTTCCGATTTTTCTATAGGTCCGATTTCGCCCATTTTCAATACCAACCGTCCCAGTCTCGATAACAACTTGCATTTCAAATTTCATCAAAATATCTCAATTTTTGCGCGAGTTAGAGTGTTTACAGACGGACGGACGGACGGACATGGCTCAATCGATTTCTCTTTTCACCCTGATCATTTTGATATATATAAGTCTATATCTTTCTCGATTATTTCATTCTGTTACAATACACCGTTATGTGATTAAAACTATAATACTCTGTGTACTAGTACAGCTGAGTATAAAAACCACCCCCAACACACGATCATTTACAACAGGGCTGCTCAACGCTCTTGTATTGAAAGTACAAAGCTCAATACATCTACAAATTTTGTATATGCACTGAAAATTTTTTTTGCTCATTTAAATTTTTTTATGAATTCCAATAAAATATTATTTTAGAATTTATTTTCAAATGGTAGTATCACATACATACAAATTTTTTTATTTTTCATATGAAAATTTTTTGAATACTAATTTTTTACAGTGCTTTCATTTTTTGAATTTTTTTTTTCATTACACATTTGTTATTGTAAATTTCTATTTCTTAGGGCAGTGCTCGAGCTCCTATACAAAGTGCCTTTGCTCTGCACATTCATGAATCATAGGCACATACATATAAAATTTTTTTATATCTCAGTGCTTATGGCAGTGCAAAGAAAATTTTATTTTCATATTTGAAGTGAAAATATGTATCTGTGCCTATGATTCGGTACAAAACAAAAACAATTGTGCTTTGAGTGCCTATGAGGTGAGCAGCCCTGATTTACAAGCATTCAGAGACTGCTCGAGCAACACAACCTGCTAGCTCAACAGCTCAATGCTGACTTATATCTATAAGTTGCGACACTCTCAGCTGATCGTTTGGCATATTGTGCCTGTCACCATGCAGTGCTGTGCAAAATTTACAGAAAAAAAAATTCAAATGAATTTTGAAATCTTTAAATCTTTGAAATTATTGTGTGAATTGAATTTCTAATGCTATATTTGTAGCGATAATAACAAAAAATTAACATATTTTTGAGTTTTAATTGATTTTATTAGCAATTTTGGATATTTTCTTGTGAAGATTTTACTACGTTTGAATACAACACTGTGGTCGATTCTTCTTCACATTTGGTTTATTTAGTTTCCCATTCTCCCATTGACACATAATGTGCCTGTCACTTTTTGCAACAACAATTCCCATGGTTGAAGTTTGTTTTGATGGGAATACAGTGAGTCACAGTGAAAGTGAGCCATCATTTATTCACAAATGTTTATTATTAAATATCTTTGTTAACAATTACTTGACTTTCCTAATTTCTTTGCAACGGAAAACTTTCAACAACATGCCAGAAATGATGAAAAACAAAAACAATCAAAGTAATTATTCTAGTAGCTCTAATTTAAATACTTAAAGTTTCTCTCAAGAAATATTATTTTTCTCTTATATATTTTTACAGTTCATATCTTACTTTATGTGTTAATTATAGGTATACACAATCTGTATAAAAGGGGATTCAGGAAATTTTTTTTCCGATTTTAAAAGGTGTACTTATCAGACAATATGCGCTAGATCGCGTAAAAATCGTGTTTTGTTAGATGAATAAAACACATTGCATGCTAATAAAATTTGTATTATATTTAATTCATTAGGGATAGAGTAATTGAACTGTTGAAACAATGCAACAAAGTATTAAAACCGTTTTAGGGCATATTCCTCTTAGTGGCTAACTTTCACTGTGAGCCCGTTTCATGAACTTTTCAATGAAATATTTTTTGAAATACTAAATTGCGGTTTATTATAAAATATACCTAAGTATATAATCTTGGTTTTCAATAGGGTTTGTGTATAATTCTTTATTTTCATAAAACTTCGGACAACAAAACGTGGCTCATTTTCACTGCGACTTACTGTATGTATCAAAAATATAGATCAAGGGTGCTCAACCCTCTCGTATTGAATGGGGAAACTCCAATACATCTACAAAAATTTATTAGTGCACTCAGAAAAAATTTTTGTTAGATTTAAAAAAAGTTACAAACTACAAGTAAATTTTTATTGTTCCATTGGAAAATCTTACATAGAACATACATATGTACAATATTTACAACATATTTTATTTATACAAATGTATCTACATATATATTAAATTAAGATATGAACTCGTACATATAAAAAATATATCTACATATTACGTAATAAGAATAAGTGATAAGTTTATTCAAGGCTGTTTAATAAATTGTCAATATTTATTGTCGAATCAGAGGTGGATAATTGCAGAATTGCTTCCAAATGCTTTTATGATAAAAGGTTTCTTTGGTTTGTTTTGATTAACTTAAGGCTAGAAACGGCTTTTTCGCAAATATATGTGCTGCCGAACATGGATAAGTATTTTAAAATTTCATTTCTTATGAGTGGATACTTGTCATATTTTATTTCTGTCATATATATAACTTACCTTAATTATTAATTTATATACGTACCTATAATTAATTAGCATAGACTGCGACTCGCAATAATATTTCAGCAAAAAAGCTCTAATTCCTATTCTTCTTACTAAAATCTAATTTTATTTTTCTTCAAATAATTTGAAATACACTTCTGCCACACATTTTTCAATATTAACTAGAAATTTTTTTCAGTTTTTTCGTTTGCCTACAAATCGCACCCTAAATAAAAAAATTGCACAACTCAAAATTTTTTGAATCCATGAATAACGTCTTTAGGGACTGCTAAATGTTAGTCTCCTCCCAGCAACAGTCTTCTTCCTTACCCAAGGTTTTACTTCAAAGCTTCGTTTGTAAAGAAAAAGGTTTTCTTGCATTTTTTCCATTTCTTTTATATTTATTTCTGTTTTGAGTTATGTCGCTTTTCAATTCAAGAATTCAATTTTTTTTTTTTATTTTATTTTCAATTTGTTAGTGTAATTTTCAATTTCATATGGGAAGGGCGACGCCAACGTAGCTTCATATGGGAAGGGCGAAGCTAACGTAGTTTCGCCCTTCCCATATGAAACTCAATCACATTCATTTGAAATTTTTTATACCTGAGGGTATTTGGCAGGGGAAGAAAATTTTATTTTTATATTCAAAGGGCGAATTTGTATCTGTGCCTATGTCTGGGGGGAAAAACAAAAACAAATGTGATTCAAGGGCATAGGCATGAGCATCTATGATATAGATACACATTTTTTTTTTCAAAACAAAAATGAAATATCCATGATGCCAATCGTTGCCACCCAATAAGCATTTTTGAATGCATTTGAATTTCATTGATTTGACTTGAATTCTATCGATATTCTCCAACCAAAATCAAACGTCAGGATAAAGTCTTTGAACAACAAACGCTCATCCGATTGAAATAAAAGAACAAAAATGTAACAATTATGATTGTCTGTTTAACTTATTTCCTCACTTTTTTGTTATGCATTTAAAAATAGTAACAACATTTTATACACAAAAGTTAGTTGAATTATACATTCTTCACTCGTTTTTAGTTTATTTATTGTTAATATGATTGAATTTAATTCATGCTAATTATACTCTCAGTACAGTTTGGAAAAGTGTTGTAACTCAAGTGTAAAAACATGTTGGATATAAACTTGAGAATTGAGACTTTTCTCCAACATTGGATTCTTGCTAATTGGGATCTATCCAAATGTAGAGTTTCCAAAGCAACCAAAGCGTTCAAAGGCATCCAGGCATTAATCAAAAAGTATGGATTGGCACAGCGTTTTATCAGCAAACACAATATCTACTGGTAGAGAGTGTAATTCTCAAACTTATCTCTAATCCAAAACGAAGGTAGAAAACTACACTAGAAATAAATTGGAGACTGATTAGAAAAATAAGTATTTGCGAATTCTCATTAGAAAACTAAATTTGATTTCCATTCAGAAACTATAATTTTCTAAATTTGAGAATTATGTCCCATTTTGTTTGAAATCGCTAGGATTCTGGACTGCTTCTCGAGTCGTCCTCTAACGTTAGAGATTTTAGAAAAGTGCTAGTTCTTGAGTCATTCTCAAACCGATATCTAACCTAAATGTTTGTTGGGTTTCGCCATGCAAAATGGCCGTTTGAATTAAAATTTTTTTCTTTCCTTTTGAACATTTTCGTATAAGCAGGGTTGCACTTTCTCGTACTGCTCTATTACTACATTTTTACTAGAAATATAGAAAAGGGAATATACGGATACCAATGCCTTTACTACTTCGTTCGCGTGCATGCAAATTTTAATTCATGTAAGATTAACACGATCGATCTTTACACATATAACAGCCACAATTTTTTTCAAATTACACGATTTTTGGAACGTGATTTTAGCTTTTAAAACGTCTTTTGACATTTTGGTAAATTCAACCAAATTTTAGTGTTGATGCAAGATTAGGCAATTTTAAAATAATGAATGAATCATATCAAATATAAAATTTTATTCCTAAATGTCATTTGGAATTTGGTTTATTTAACATAATAGTGTCAATATAAACTAAAAAATTAAAAAAAAAGAACGTCAAAACTATTTTGAAACATACACAATTTTTTTTTGAACATTTGGAGTTCTGCTTTTCGTGCAAAACGGAATTATTATTTTTTAAATAAAAAGAAAATCTGGTGCCGTGGGAAGAGTTTAGCGTCATTGGAAGTGCGTGATAATGGCATTTCCATTTATACTTTCAGTTTGTAGGCGAGTTAAAGGTGAAACGTATTTTTATTTCTAAAAGTTTTTAATGTCAAATATTTTCTTCTTTCTCCTCATAGTTTGCAATTTTACCAGGAGGATATCCTCCCATATCTCCAAATACCGAAGAACTTTCTTTTATTGAATGTCCATACATATATTGTATTTTTGTAAACTGTAAAATCAATCCAGTTAATTTAACAATAAATTTAAGGTAAAATCAAAAAGATATTATTGCTAATTTAACGCGACCATTCCGTGTAAATTTAACTAGCTTAAATTGCAAAATTATCTAGTTAAAAATGTGAAGTTAACAGCAAAACTCAATATTATTTTAATGTTAGTTCTGCACATTTATCTGTTATTTTGTGCGCACTTGGACCGATATGACCAAAAAAATTAATATATGTATATCGCACCCTAAATCATAAAGTGGCACAACTCAAAATTCAAAAATTTGCAGGAGGCAAAAAACTTTTTTCCTTTACAAGCAATGACATGGCAAAAGGCGACGTATAATGGCTATTTTCATTCAAGAGAGACCCGAATGAAAAGTTTTTTTGTTGGCAATCGCTAGAAAAGTCGATTTAAAAAATTTTGAATTGTGTCACTTTATGATTTAGGGTGCGATATATTTTTATTAAAATCGTTTCGTTGTCAAGAAAAAAATTCAGTAGAAACGGAGTAAATCCTAACTAATTTGCTCCCATTTTGGTAGTAACAGCAATTCTACGAAATTGCACAGCATTGATTCCTTCATTCTCTCGATTTTCTCACAAATACAAATGCATTTTTAAAAATGAACAAGAAGAAGACCATTTGAGTGGCCAAACTATATAGTATAAACAATGATCGAAATTTGCAAAATTTCTGTGCGTGAACGAAGTGCTTTGACTCGTCGGTGTAGCTCAAATTAGTTATGCAGTAACAGTATCGTTATAAAACAGCTGATCAGCCAACCTTATGGGAAACAATGTATTTGATTAGTTATTCGCTAGTCGGTAACGCTATCGGTAACAACCAAATGAATTTTGGTTTTCAGCAGTAACGCTAACCAGCTGATCGATTGTTTGTTTCAGTTGTTCACTGTCATGACCCAATAATAATATGGTCGTAGCAATCAAAAGAGAACACGCAATTAGCATTAATACAAAATATGATAATTTCGCAACCTAAAAAACCAAAAGAAGAAGAGCGACTCTATTGCTATGGTGACCTTTATTGGGCTATGATCACTGTTCAGCTGTTTACTGTTACTGCACCAATAATCGATCAAATTAATACCGATACTGTTACTATTATGGAAATAAAGTTAATGCATAACTAATTTAAGCTTGAGGCTGTCGGTGTGAAAGCTATAAAAAGCTCCCGCACGCGTGCATAAGAAAATCAAACACTGCTGTAGACATACGCGGTAGTGAAAAACTAATCTTCTTCTTCTTATATTATAAATGTGAAGTGGAAATTGTGTTTAAACCATTGGTGGGCAAATGAAATGTAAGCATGTATTGGTAACCGCGAGCATAAAGTGGCTACCATGGGACAAAGAACATTTGCAGTCAGTTGATTAACAAACAACAGCGAAGCAACATCGTGCGCCGCTTGATTGTTTTATGATACTATTTATGCGCGTACCTTATGTATGTGTTTGTTCAAAATGAATGACAAATATTGCTTTATGATTTCCGATGCCTTTGGTAATATGCAATGTCTATTGTGTAATATGTGTGTAAAGGGGACCCGGGCATATAATTTTAGGAGGCACTATAATGCCTTCCATAAAGACTTTGAAAAATATGAGGGTATTGAGAGAGATAATATGTTTTTGAAAAAAAAAAAAAAATGGCATAAGTAAAGGATACCGTCCGGTGAGCTACAAAAAAACAAAAAGTGGGCGTGGTCCGCCTTTTTGTGCTGAGTTCAGTGATATACTTCTTTTTTGGCGCAAACGATTTTTTAAGGAGTTAGAGGGGGATGAAGTTAAAAAAATTTTTTTTTTTAAAAAGCCTATATCTTCCAAAATATTCACTCAATTTTTAAAATTAAGGTATCGTTGGAAAGCTTATTTAAAGGCCTTTCATATGACGTATCAAAATTTTCGTAAATTCCTTACAAATTTTGTTAAAAAATAAAAAACTCAAATTTTGGTATTTTGTTTAGGGAAAAACTGATTTTTTTTTTCTGTTATTAAGTATATTAAAAATTATATTCATTTAAAAGAGCATAAAAATATCTTTCATTTCATATACTATTCTCTATAGCAAGACTTCCATAATTAGCTATCGTTAAATGAAAAGGTGTTTTAGTAGTTTTAGGTATACAGAGAACCATGAAAGAAGTTGTACAGTAGGCTTTTCTGAGACACGAAGGGTGTACTACGCAGAAGGACATCACCGTGGCGGTAGCCACGGTTAGGGCACACGTCCGGACGGATGGCGTAGCCCAGGGTTATTTTTTATAAGCGCGGCCGAAGGCCGCCAACGCAGAAAAGTGTTCTGCGCAAAAGCACTGTGGACCGGGCCATAGATATTACTCCGGAAAGAGAATTCTGGCGGCTGAGGGTTATTTTTTTATAAGCGCGGCCGAAGGCCCCAACGCAAAATCTGTTCTCCACAAAAGTTTTTTCTTTATCTATCGTATTTATATGGAGAGTTACTAAACTTTAACCATAAATTCCTCGAAAACGAGGAACGTCCGGCGCCTAAATTTTACGGATTCAGAACACCCTTCCCCTCCCCTACCCCCCGGTAGAAGTCGTTTTTTTGGGGGCGTGTGACATTATTGGAAAGTTTCCCCATATATGCTATTGCGGAAGTAGAATTCTGCCGGATGGGAGTTATTTTTTAAAGCGCGGCCGAGGGCCGCCAACGCTAATCGGGGTTCTGTATAAAAGTACTGTTGTCCGCGCTATAGACGCTTTCTTGATATTATACATAACTAACAAGAATTGTTTTGCACGTTTTAACAAAATTTTCGTAACAAATTATATATCAAATGAAAGGTAATTTAACGTTCTTTTTAATGTAAATAACTTTGTATAGTGTCAATAAGGTCATTTCAACAAAAAAAAAAAAGAAAAAACAAAAAAAAATTACCAAAATTAAAGTTTTTTGCTTTTTTAAAAAATTTGTGTGGAATTTGGGGAAATATTTATGTATCATATGAAAGGCATTTAAGTAAGCTTTCCAGCGATGCCTTAATTTTAAAAATTAAGTGAATATTTTGGAAGATATCGGCTTTTTAAAAAAAGGGGTTTTAAACTTCATCCCCCTCTAGCTCCCTCAAAAATCGTTTGCGCCAAAAAAGAAGTATATCGCTGAAATCAGGCCAAAAAGGCGGACCACGCCCACTTTTGTTTTTTTTTTAGCTCAACGGACGGTATTCTTTACTTGTTCCAAAAAAATACTTAAATATCTGAAATGGTAAAATAATTAGTGCAATTCTAAACAATTTTTCATTTTGCGGATTATCTCACTCGCACTGTTCGCAGTGAAAAATTATTTAGAATTGCCCTAAATGCTTTCATTAAATAGCGCATAATTTACTATTGCATAAAAAATAAAAGCAAAGCGACGATAGCATAGTGTAAAACGTCTAGTGAGCCAGCTCATCGAAAAATCGATTAAAAAAAGTCGATATATCGTCGATGTGCCATCGCCAAATGTCAAAATTATGGGCAGACCAGCATGGCGGCAATTTTTGAAGGGCAGTTCAGCATGGCGGCCGGATGTGGTTGTTGTATGAAAAGGGACCGTAATGACATGGTCGTAGCAAGCAGGACAGAAACGCAATTCTGGAATTGGGAATTGAAAAAACCAATTCATAATTCCGAAAAGAAATTAAGGCCGAGTTGCTAAAACACAATTCCCTGAGAGGGCGTAAACGCCAGCCATTTCACGAATAACATGTGTAAGAATGTAAAATCAACAACCTACAAAACAGAAAGAAGAAAAGCAACTTATATTGCATTCACGATCGTTATTGGGCCAAAACAACAACTTCAAAATCAGCTGATCACAGCTGTTCGACCTGTTTTAAACACATCCCAGAATCATTTCACTGTTCACCTTACACAATGGACGATACGTGTCATCCCTTTGCTTGCTGAAACACAACTGACATGAAAATTCTGTTCTAACACCACTGTGACTCAATTGATTTTTCGCTCTCAACAGCAGCTGAAATAAGAGCGTAAGAATGCGTGTGCAGAGAGTAACTGCTCATGTGAGTCAAAACGACAGCGTTGCCACTTTGGTTACTTTTTACCAAAATTGGTTACCATTTTTTCGTTTGGTTACGTGGTTACTTTCGGCCGATTTTGGTTACCATCAAGGTCCATGAATTGAGTGAGTACGCCATGGTTACATTCAACTTTTAGGAATACGCTTTTAATTTTTCCAAACTATAAAATACATCGCCCGTTTTATGCACTAGGGATTTAACTCGAAATTTTCGATTTCTGGGATTTTGCCATATATTTCAATAACTGGGTCGCGCCTTTGAGTCTAGTGTTATAAAATACTCAAAAAGATAAAAATGGCGGAAATAAAAGTGATTTTGTAGTTAGCCGTAGAAGGAAACTATTTGAAATTATAAAAGTTTATTTGCGTTTTCCCAAAAAAATTTTTTTTTGAGTTAAATCCCTATTGCATAAAACGTGCGACATATGTTTTTTCCAAATTGTTTTGTTGTATTTTTTTTTTTATCAATTTTCCAAATAATTTATTGTTGGGGGTAAATGGAAAAAATTAGCTGTTTCACAAAAATCAATAAGGCAAATGTGGGAAAAATTCAACAGCTTTGACAGAGTATGAGTGGTCGAGCTTGTAAAAGCTTTCGCATATTGCGGCTGAAGATGGAATGTATCACGGGTTCGATCCCCGTGAGGAGCATCCACTTCCGAAAAGGGTGCTAATGATTGAACATGGTTTTTCGTGAAATAGCTATACTCAACCTTCGTTAGAAATAGTTGTTGAAATTTTTCCATTTACCCCCAACAATAAATTATTTGGAAAATTGATAAAAAAAAATACAACAAAACATGGGGGATTTTCGTCGGGCGATTTTCGTCAGCTGTTCATTCTCATGTCTGGCCGTGTTTTTAAATGTTGATAGAACGCTATGATCGGGTGATATTTCGCTCGACGTTGAATCTGCTTAAGGCATAAAGATGTAAAACAATTGATATATTTTAGTTTTTTTAACGGTATATATTATTTTGCTTAGAAATAAATAGCCCTAACGTTAATGGGACATATCGCTAGCTTAGAGTGCAAATTCTGTAAGTCCTTTAGCTAAACTTTGTAGGAGAAAAAAACAAAAAACAAAAAAATTTCGAAATGAAAAAAATTTCTGTTCGTGTAAATATTTTTGACTTACAGTATTTTCTTCGCTTTTTGGACTCACACAATTTGCGTATCACTGAATAACAACTAGTAGAAATATAACAAGTGTCACAGGCTTGTTTAGCGTGGTGTGTATTTGATTTTTCTAGCGTTCTACATAAAAGTACACTTTTTTTTATAAAAGTGGACTTACACAGTTTGCACTCTCAGCTAGCGATATGCCTATATTACTAATTTTGGTTACCTGTTTCTAGTTTTGGTTACTTTTATTTTGTATTTTGGTAAATTTAAAATTTTTTAAGTGGCAACGCTGCAAAACGGTCATCTTTGGTTTAAACCAGAGATCAGGGATACCACTAAGAAATTTTTTTTCTACCAAAAACCTACCAAAATTTTTTTAATGTGAGATTTAACCATATTCAACAAATTCATTTAGGGTAACTGTGCCAGTAACCGACCACCGTTCGTCCGGTGCGAAGGAAATCAGGATTTACATTTTGTGGAATAACATTTCAGGAATAATGAGGGCAATCAACTGATCCTGAAGGAAACGTAAAAAGATTTATCGAGGGAAATAGCGGACATTGTTTCCACTTGGTACAGCAGCAAACACATTTACTACCTAGGTAGGCCTGATGGCCTGTTGTGATACCACATGGAGCTCTTTATTACACATCATGTAGACGAACAACCTTGTTTGCTTCATATAGCGTAAAACCTCAGATGCCTTTCTGTTTTCAATCTCCTCCAGTTGTGTCTGTGGGGGCAAGTGTGCTTGATGCTCAAAGAAAACGTTTCTATTTAGCAGAGTTTTGTGACAAAACTCTACTGAGAAGGCATGTTTACTCAACAGTGTTATGGCAAAGTGCACAAATGTACCAAATCCGTGATGTTAGATGAACGAAGGCAAAAACCTACCAAAATTCAAATCGTCCTACCAACCTACCAAAAGGAACAAAACCTACCAGTTTTGGTAGGAAAAGCCCAAAATTGGTTACCATTTTTTCGTTTGGTTACGTGGTTACTTTCGGCCGATTTTGGTTACCATCAAGGTCCATGAATTGAGTGAGTACGCCATGGTTACATTCAACTTTTAGGAATACGCTTTTAATTTTTCCAAACTATAAAATACATCGCCCGTTTTATGCACTAGGGATTTAACTCGAAATTTTCGATTTCTGGGATTTTGCCATATATTTCAATAACTGGGTCGCGCCTTTGAGTCTAGTGTTATAAAATACTCAAAAAGATAAAAATGGCGGAAATAAAAGTGATTTTGTAGTTAGCCGTAGAAGGAAACTATTTGAAATTATAAAAGTTTATTTGCGTTTTCCCAAAAAAATTTTTTTTTGAGTTAAATCCCTATTGCATAAAACGTGCGACATATGTTTTTTCCAAATTGTTTTGTTGTATTTTTTTTTTTATCAATTTTCCAAATAATTTATTGTTGGGGGTAAATGGAAAAAATTAGCTGTTTCACAAAAATCAATAAGGCAAATGTGGGAAAAATTCAACAGCTTTGACAGAGTATGAGTGGTCGAGCTTGTAAAAGCTTTCGCATATTGCGGCTGAAGATGGAATGTATCACGGGTTCGATCCCCGTGAGGAGCATCCACTTCCGAAAAGGGTGCTAATGATTGAACATGGTTTTTCGTGAAATAGCTATACTCAACCTTCGTTAGAAATAGTTGTTGAAATTTTTCCATTTACCCCCAACAATAAATTATTTGGAAAATTGATAAAAAAAAATACAACAAAACATGGGGGATTTTCGTCGGGCGATTTTCGTCAGCTGTTCATTCTCATGTCTGGCCGTGTTTTTAAATGTTGATAGAACGCTATGATCGGGTGATATTTCGCTCGACGTTGAATCTGCTTAAGGCATAAAGATGTAAAACAATTGATATATTTTAGTTTTTTTAACGGTATATATTATTTTGCTTAGAAATAAATAGCCCTAACGTTAATGGGACATATCGCTAGCTTAGAGTGCAAATTCTGTAAGTCCTTTAGCTAAACTTTGTAGGAGAAAAAAACAAAAAACAAAAAAATTTCGAAATGAAAAAAATTTCTGTTCGTGTAAATATTTTTGACTTACAGTATTTTCTTCGCTTTTTGGACTCACACAATTTGCGTATCACTGAATAACAACTAGTAGAAATATAACAAGTGTCACAGGCTTGTTTAGCGTGGTGTGTATTTGATTTTTCTAGCGTTCTACATAAAAGTACACTTTTTTTTATAAAAGTGGACTTACACAGTTTGCACTCTCAGCTAGCGATATGCCTATATTACTAATTTTGGTTACCTGTTTCTAGTTTTGGTTACTTTTATTTTGTATTTTGGTAAATTTAAAATTTTTTAAGTGGCAACGCTGCAAAACGGTCATCTTTGGTTTAAACCAGAGATCAGGGATACCACTAAGAAATTTTTTTTCTACCAAAAACCTACCAAAATTTTTTTAATGTGAGATTTAACCATATTCAACAAATTCATTTAGGGTAACTGTGCCAGTAACCGACCACCGTTCGTCCGGTGCGAAGGAAATCAGGATTTACATTTTGTGGAATAACATTTCAGGAATAATGAGGGCAATCAACTGATCCTGAAGGAAACGTAAAAAGATTTATCGAGGGAAATAGCGGACATTGTTTCCACTTGGTACAGCAGCAAACACATTTACTACCTAGGTAGGCCTGATGGCCTGTTGTGATACCACATGGAGCTCTTTATTACACATCATGTAGACGAACAACCTTGTTTGCTTCATATAGCGTAAAACCTCAGATGCCTTTCTGTTTTCAATCTCCTCCAGTTGTGTCTGTGGGGGCAAGTGTGCTTGATGCTCAAAGAAAACGTTTCTATTTAGCAGAGTTTTGTGACAAAACTCTACTGAGAAGGCATGTTTACTCAACAGTGTTATGGCAAAGTGCACAAATGTACCAAATCCGTGATGTTAGATGAACGAAGGCAAAAACCTACCAAAATTCAAATCGTCCTACCAACCTACCAAAAGGAACAAAACCTACCAGTTTTGGTAGGAAAAGCCCAAAAGTGGCATCCCTGCCAGAGATCCCCAAAACTCTAACTGCAGCAGTATTAGTGAAAAACGACTACCCAGCAAAAATCTGGTCATCGTATTACCTGTCAGGCATGAAAGAAGGCCTTGCCATGGAACATCTGGCGAGTTCATTACTTATTTCACGCCTTGACAGTAATGCAGAGTGGAATGAGCTTCCATTATCCATTCCACGTAATGCAAAGTAGAATGGAGCGCGAAAAATGAACTGGAATAAATACCAGTGGAAATTTCCATCATGCCTTACATTTTTCGCCTTCTTTCTCTGCTTCCCTGTAAGGTATTCTTTATTTGATTCACTAGAATCCTTGCGGTATTGCGTGATTTATTCGTTCGGTGGTAATGTAGTGGGCAAGTCCTTCCCTCCAGTGACAAGCCCATGCTAATGTCAGGCATTATGTCAACGAATCTGGAAGCGATTGCCAGAGTTTTTCTGGATTACCCTCTTAATTCCACGGTCATCGAGTTTTTGGTGGTTAGTTGAGTGCCCAGCTACTACCGTCGCATCGTTCAGTAGCTTGCGGGCAAGCAAAAAGACAACAACGTGCACGCATATATTTTTCGCTTTTATGCGCTGCTATACCACGTCGCACAATGAAAACGAAGTATGCGTGTACGTTCGTATGAAAACGAAGTATGCGTGTACGTTGTTATCTTTTTGCTTGCCCGCAAGCAACTGAATCGTCGCACGGTCGTAGATGGTCACCTAACTTTTGCGCTCTTACTACGACAAAACGAGAGAGTATAACAATCTGTGTGAGTTGAGCGTTGCACCTCAGTCGTCACTCAGCAAGTGGCGTAGCAACATGGAGAGTGCTTGTCGCTTGTTTGCACGTTGAAAACAATTTACTATGCTACCTAATATCAACGCAAGTCGTCAATTTACTATCAAAAATTTCTCATACCCACACAATTTCTGTAACTGAAATTGAAGGGCGTGCGTATTAAGCAAACTCGACTCCTAATTTTCGTTTTTCTGACAGTTGAAACTAAACATTGTGGGTGATTATTTGCAAAAAAAAATTCACATTTTCTTTTGATATCGTGTGTGTTAGGTACATATTCCACAAAATAACAAGATTTTCTCGGATTTTCTATATTTTTCAATTTCTTTATCTATATATGCACGTAAGTCAATTTCGGTTCAATGCATATGGAAAATTTGCGGGCGTGCGTCAATTTGAGGCTTGCGTACATAAATATGTATTATTTGCGCATTGCATTTGCCCGATCACAGTTCGTTCGACCGACCATAGCGCTCTCACTAATACAATCTGAATTTCAAATTTGCCTACCACTGCTATAGGCATATTTTTAAACTTATTAAAAGGCAGGGATGGGCACCTCCCATACAAAATTTTCCTTTTTAACACGTATGTATGTATGTATGTATGTATGTATGTATGTATGTATGTAACATCATCCCATCCTAAAAGTTGCAAACGTTTAAACTCAATTATTATTTTTTTGAAACATTCACTTTACTTTTATTGTGTTCTCTCCTCTATTATTTCTATTCACCTCCGGATTCGAGACGTGACATCAACTTGGGATTCAACCCAACGACATCATATAGGGACATTCAACATTATATTCCATGCTTCATTTAGGCTTTTAAGTTACCTCTCTTCAAAATAGCCTCTATGAATTTCATTCAATTCACTCCCGTATGCAAGCCAATAACAGAGAACGTAGATGAACAGATAAGTTGCAACTACGAATAATCGTGGAAGCTAGAGACCCAACAAAATTCTGTTAGTGCATCTGGTGAATAAAAAATTTTAATTCAACACAGCTGGCTGTTAAAATAACAGAAGTAGAGCGAGTTCGTCTGTACAAAGAAATGTTATATTAAATTTCTGCACATCTGCTGATATGGCTCATTATTCCTCCCATACACCAATTACATCGATGCACTAATTTCCCAAAACCGCTGGTGTTTTAACTATTTTCTTATCGAATTAGAATTATAAATAAATTAAAAATTAAAAAAAATCAATTAAAATTAATTTCAATTTGACTGTACTGGGACTCGAACCTGCGCATCAATGCATTTTCTGTATTAAAAACCATACAACAGTGCACCAGTTTGCTACAACCGGTGAGTATGTTTACAATTTCCACATCGATTTTGTAATTATTTTAAAATTTTCGAAATTTTGAAAATGTAAAAACATTTTGTTGTCCATTTCATCTTGTTGATGGCCAACCCACCAACCTCGTTGATGAGCAACGATCAACCATCTCTATACCTATGCCAATGAAATCTAATTGTCACCCTCTCTGAACAAATATATGATGTATCAATACATATGTACATATGTACATACATACATATGTACATCTATTGAGCAATAATAAATTGGTGGCTGCATCAAAACCCTCACCATTCATCTTGGTGTATCGGGGCACAGCAGCAGCTAGACTCTGATGACTGATCAACGAAAATCCTACTGTCCCCCAAGCATATCAAAAAACAACAATAACAATATTGTTGTGTACACAAAAGCATCTATTGAATTATAATTTTTTAATACAGAAAGATATGCACATAGAGGCGCAGGTTCGAGTCCCAGCAAAGTCAAATTGAAACTAATTTAAATTGATTTTATTTAATTCTTAAAATTATTTATAATTGAAATTCGATAAGAAAATTTTAAAATTACTTTGCTGTTTTAGGAATTTGGTGCATTGGTGAAATCGGTGTATGTGAATAAAACTAAAAATATCAGCAGATGTGCACAAATGTAATGTAACATTCCAATCTACAGCGCGCTGCTAATTTTTTCAACTTTTCTCTCAAATCTGTAATTCACCATCACTCAACTCTGGTAACGTTAACAGGATGCAATAAGCAAAAGCAAAAAAATGCAAAGACACAACTAATTGCTGGAAGTAAAATGAAATCCCCCAAATCGCGTTGCTTTGCTTAACTATACAAGCAAACACGGCTAAGCTGAAAACTGAAACGAATGAATCGTGTTCTCGTTTTTTAATCGGCTGGCCGAGTTTGCTAATTTACTTTTCGTTAGCAAAAGCAAAGCAAAAGCAAATGCAGCAAAAGTAGCTAAGCAATTTCAAACCCTGGGGTCGAATCGTTACAGTCGTGAACGAGAAACTCGTTACCTAAAAATGATGACAGACGTGAACGAGTAACTGACGTACTCGTTCGTTCGAAATGTCATTCGACAACAAAGAGCTAATCGAAAGGGCGCTAAATTGAACAAAATTTTTGAAAAATGTAAGAAATTTTAAATAAAATGTAAATATGGTAATAATTTTAATATTTATTTCAATAAAGGGCAAATTTCAACAAAATGAACGCTAAACAAAAGGAGGTAATGATTCTATTTATGAGTGAGCATTCCGATTTGGCGAAAAATGTGTTACCATCCTGCGCCCAGGCAAAATCAACGATGAACAGACTTTGGGATGAGTTGACAAAAAAATTGAACGCTGAAGGCCCGCCGACAAAAACTACAAAGCTCTGGAAAAAGGTTAGTTATTCAACAAATTAGAATTAATTTAAACTCAAATAAAATAAAAATATATTCATTGCAGGCTTAATCTGACCTAAAATATAACGCAAAAAAGAAACTAAATTTTAATAAAGCCTCGAAACGACGAACAGGAGGAGGGCCCTATGAAGAAAAGACTCTCACTGCAGCTGAGGATCTCCTGGTCGAGGCTGATGGATTGGAGGCATGCGTTGAAGGCAACAGAACCGTTCCATCGTTTGGAATTAGATCCCAGCCGTTAGCCAGATCGGAAGTCGGAACTCCTAGCACGAAATCCAGCACAGTAAGCCAAAACAGCAAAAATACATCTCCTGTTTCTTCAACAAGTACTACACCAGTTGCTAGTCCCTCTCGTAGAACACCAGTTGCTAGTCCCTCTCAAAGAACCCCCGTTGCTGGTTGCTCTCGGAGAACACCAGCCGAACCTCGTAGAACTCCAAATACACGGACTTATAAAAAAAAAAAAAAGATTCGAAAACGGTTCTACTTGAGCAAAATTTAAAAGCAGCTACAGAGTACCAGCAGGTGATGAATGCAAAATTTGGCGCCTTATTAGAAATAAATAGAAGACAGGTGGGACTACAAGAAAGACGACTCGAAATTGAGGAAAGAAATCTTAGAATTAACGAGGAACAACACCGGACCACAATGGCAGCGAGAGAAGTTGACTACCAAATAAAGTGCTTAGAGTTGCAAAATTTGAAGGACAATATTAACCAACAATAATATTTAAATTGTGATATTGAAGTGACTTTAGCTTTTTGAGATATTATTTCATTTCGTTTTTTTTTCGTTAAGTTAGCTAATTTGCTATTTTTTACTCCTTGTACCTTATAAACCAAAAGTTAGTAGGGTTATACCTGTACCTGTTGAATTAATTTTATTTATTTTAACATAAGAATTTGCTTATTTACACCATGTTCTTACCATAATTTTAGAAGCAATTAAATAAATGAAGACAAATTATTTTTGAAATAAACTATTTAATTTCATAGTCTTTTCATTACATATGTATATGTATTTATTTAATAAAAACTAATGGAAAAGTGAGTGTTTAATTTGGTCTCGTATGGTTTGTCCAATTCTTGTGTATTGACCTTCTCCGGCAGTTATGTCAGCTGTATCTTCTTCATGAATCGTTGGTGTATAACTCACATTAAATTTTAGGCAAATGTTGTGCAGATCTGCACAAACGTTTGTGAACCTAGCTACCTTTATAGGATCATATCTTCCTCTTTTGTTATATTCGAGAATTCTCCACCGACCCTTTAGTACACCAATAGTTCGCTCCACGATGCATCGTGCTTTGGAATGTATTTCATTAAATGTCGATTCCTCGGATCCGTCTGGTGGATTTCTGTAAGGGGTTATGCACCACGGTTCAAGGGGATATCCTGAATCTCCTGCGGAAATAAGAAGTTTCAGTTGACAAAATCGATTATAATTTTAAAAAATATTTCTTGTAATACCTAGAAGCCAACTATTGTCAGATCTATTGTTCCGGAAACGCTCTTCCATAACACCTCTCTCGTTAGAATTCTTCCACACAAAAGAGTCATGGGCTGCACCCCCATATTGGCAATTTATTGCAACGATTTTCGTTGTGTGGTCACAAATCTAACAGAAAAAATGCTTAGTTAAAATTTCCGCTTGCTTTTTTAAATAACTTACCAACATAGCATTTAAACTGTGGTAACCCTTTCGGTTAAAATACATATGTTCATCCCGTGTTGGCTTTTGCAGCCCAATGTGTGTGCCATCAATACATCCAACTACTATATAAGCAAAATGAAATTCAATTTTCAACATCTAAAATATTTTAAATGTACCTCCGGGAATTTTGTAGTTCTCAACAAACCACTCCTTGCAACAGCAGCAATATTATTAATTATTTTAAATTTTATACACGTACTAGCTGACCCGGCAAACTTCGTTCTGCCCAAAATAGATTTTTTTATTAATTTCATTTCAAAAATTGTTATTACACCGGTATTGTTTTTAATAGAAAATTAACGATTTTTCACTACTTCATTGTGTATACAACTTCAAAAATATATAATTTTAGTATTCAGTTTAAGGCTGCACGATACACAACATTTTTAGTTTTCTGTTCCGGATATTTATTTTCACTGAGTATTGGCTATTTTAACCAAGTAAGTAAGAGTATTGATACGTATAGTATACCTCCATAATGGTTTTCAGGCCCTTCCTCCAACCCTTTTAGATATATTCAGCCTCAAAAGTTTAGTACGTATGGGAGGTGCAATGCCCCATTTTTCGATAAATCTTTTTTTTTTTTTGGGTGAACATGGTATTGATATCGTATATCTGCATAGTGATTTCTATGTACATGCCATGAACGCTTTTAGGGATATTTAGACTTAAAAATTAAGAACGCATGGGAGGTGCCACGCCCCCTTTTCCCAAAAGTACTGTTTTTTTTCATAAGCATGCCATTGATATCGTTAATCTCCTGATCAACTTTCAGGTCCCAACCTTAAACGCTTTTATAGATATTCAGCTTGAAAAATTAAGTTTGTATGGGAGGTGCCACGCCCCCTTTTCCGATAACCTACACTTTTATGCGCAAAAATTGTTTTGATATCATATAGCTCTGTACCAATTTACAGGTCCATGACTTAAATCCTTTTAAAGATATTCAGCTTAAAAAATTAAGTGTTGCTGGGAGGAGCCACGCCCCCTTTTCGTATAACTCCTATTATTTTGCATTAATATGGAATTGTTATCGTTTATCTCCACACCAATTTCCAAGTCCCTAGCGTAAACAATTTTAGAGATGATGTATTGTGGAACGATCCTCCGTCATCCCTTGTCAAGTTTGGTTTGGAGACAAACCGGTTTCGGCTAATATGCTCCATCTTCAGTGTCTTTTTTCGTTCTGAGTTATTTTGTGTAAGTTCGATAGTACTTATAGTAACTGACTTCCATCGTTTGGTCACGTACTTCGTGTTCGTGTGATGTGTTCGTGCATTCGTGCGTTCGGGCGACGTGCATACGTGCGTGCGTGCGAGTCTGTGCGTTTAGGTATTTTTGTATCCTCATTAAACAGGCAGGTAAAAGTCCGTTATTGTCCTCTTGTGTGTTGTTTTGTTTATGTCGGTTTTAGGTTTTCTGTCCTCTTTTCGGTATAATAGCTTAAGCGGTTCAAATAATGTATCTGATGCGGTGTTTATTTGTTCATTTATTATTTTACCTACGAATGTCTTCTGTTTGTATATCTCCATATTTTCTAATACGTTAAGTCGTTTTCCCTTATGCTGTATGTGAAGAATTTTAGCTGTTTTTCCTATTTTCATTGGTGTTCATTTGTTTTCTGCCATGTGGTTGGCGAAATTTGATTCCACTGTCGTTGATGATTTCCTTATTTTCTTATTGTAATCTCTTACGTGTTCTCGATATCTCGTCTTGATTTGGCGTCCTGTTTGTCCTATATAGCTATTTTGGCATTCGCAAGTCAATTTGTATACGCCTTGTTTGTCAAAGGGGTCTTCCTTGTTAATGTTGTTTCGTAGAAGTTTTTCCATGTTGTTCCTCGTTTTAAATGCTGCATTAATGTTATAATTTTGGAAAACTTTAGCCAACTTGTAAGATGTTGCTCCGGTATATGATAAGACTGCCCATTTCTTCTCTACCTTTTCTTTGTTTTCCGATTTCTTTGAAGTTATGTTTTTCTGTATTTTCTTCACCAAACTTTTTTGATATCCGTTGTTCTCCGCGATTGTGTATATTGTGCTGAGTTCCTTGTTGTAAGCTTCCTTTTCTAACGGGGTCCGTTCAAGTCGTGTTAATAAATGTCTGAAAGCGGCGTTCTTGTGTTGTTGAGGATGGCTAGATTTATTGTGTATTACTGTATCCGTTGCTGTGGGTTTTCTGTATATTTCGTAAGTAAATTTGTTAGTCTCCTTGTTTATTTTAATTGTGAGGTCTAAGTAGTTGATTTTTCCATTTTTCTCGGCATCCATGGTGAATTTTATATTTTTGTGTTGGCCGTTGAGGTATTCCAAAATTTTTTCTTCTTTATTTTCCGTTATGAGGCAGATGATGTCGTCTACATACCTGGCATAAAAATTTACTCCCAGATTTTTCGCCAGATCTTCCATATAACTTTCCTCTAAATGTTGCATAAATACTTCCATAAGGATGGCTGATGTGGGGTTACCCATTCCCAGTCCGTGAGTTTGTCTGTATATTTTATTGTCAAATTTGAAATAATTCTGGTCCAGGGTTAGGTTAGGTTAGGTTGAGGTGGCTGTCTCCGCAATTCATGAAAGCGGGGACACACTTAGGCCGAGGTGGCCCATTGTGATACCACACGGGAGCCCTAGCTTCCTTATCCCTGTTTACAAACCTTTCCGGAAAAATTAGATTCAAAAGTATGATAAGATTAGATGCCCGTGAAGCTAAACCAGCGCGTTTGTTTCATGAAGCGCAGAAAACCTAGTGTCCTTGCATTTTCCATCTCCGCCAGGCACTCGAAAAAGTGTTTATGGAGGAAGCGGTATCTGGATAGCGACAGTGCGGGGCAGTGGCATAGATAGTGCTCAACACTATCTATTTCCTCCACGTCCCTACAGCTGCGGCAGAAGTCGTTTTTATATAGGCCCATGCGAGAGGCGTGAGTGCCCATAAGACAATGGCCTGTTAGAAGTCCCACCAGCGGACCTATAGAGAGCCGATTCAGATGCAGCACCGATACAGACCTAGCCTCATCCAGTCTAGGCCAGATTTGCCTAGAAATCACACAAGTTGACTGCTTGGCCCATCTAGCGTTAGCCTGTTCAATGGAGCGAGATCTCAACCAATGCTTGCATGAGTTAAGCGGGGGGCCAACCCATGCCGCAGATGTGATATCCTGCAAGCTTGTGCCTTCCCTTGCCAACTCATCTGCAATGCAGTTGCCCCGAACGTTGCTATGGCCTGGAACCCAAATGACGTTCAGGTCGCACCTTTCGGCTAGTTTGTTCAAAGACTCCCTACATTTCATTGCAACTATAGATGGAGCATTGTTACTCTGTAAGGATTTTATGGCAGCTTGGCTGTCAGAGAAGATTTTGATAGAATTTATGTCTGGCAGATCTGTCAGGCGACGAGCTGCTCCCATATGGCTATGAGCTCAGCCTGATAGACGCTGCAGTGATCAGGTAGGCGCAAACTTACTTTCAGATGAAGCTTTTCGCAGAAAAACCCACTTCCAACTCTATTGTTCAATTTAGAGCCGTCCGTGTAAATGTGCAGTGTATTAGGGTCGGGATCCCCTAAGTTCTTCCACTCGCTCCTCTCCGGGATTCTTGTGGAGAATTTGTTATCCCAACAAAAGGCTGGTATTGCATAGTCCAGCTTTAGAAAATTGGCAGGGACGTTACTAAGAATTGAGCGTGCCCGAATCTGGTGTCCCTCCAGGGTTCGGTTGCATTGAGCCTTGCCGCGTTGCAGCTGGCAATGAGTTTCCCCTGTATATCCGTGGGGAGAAGAAATAGGATGGTTTCGAGAGCTTTAGTTGGGGTGGAGGGAAGGGCTCCGCTAATAAGCATGGAAGCCATTCGCTGCACTCTAGTTAATTTGCTCTTATTGGTTTCGAGTTCCAGTGCTGGCCACCATATGGTGACTGCATAGAAGAGAATAGGTCGCACTACCGCTGTGTACAGCCAATGGACGATTTGGGGGTTAAGTCCCCATCTCTTGCCTATCGCTGATTTACATGCGTAAAGTGCTAACATGGCTTTTTGGGATCGTACTTCTACGTTCCGTTTCCAGTTTAGTTTTCTGTCTAGAATAACACCAAGGTATTTAACCTCGGTAGAGAGTTTAATCTCCTTCCCATTTATGGACGGAGGTTTGAATTCAGGTAACTTATGTTTGCGGGTAAACAGAACCATTTCCGTTTTCTCAGAGCTGACACTGAGCCCGCATTTCAGAGACCAGGTTTTTACAATGTTGAGTGCATTTTGCAAAAGGTCGCTCAGCACCGGTATATGCTTGCCAGTCGCTGTCAGGGCGATGTCATCGGCGTACGCAATGACCTGGCAGCCCGTGTGCTGAAGTTTAGAGAGCAGGGTGTTCACCGTTAGGTTCCAAAGCAGAGGAGACAAAACTCCACCCTGGGGTGTTCCCCTGTTGGCATACCTAGTTATCGATGAATTACCCATTTCACAAATAATGGCTCTTCTACTAAGAAGAAGTTCGACAAACCTCACGAGAGCCTCTTCTACCTCCAAGTCCCGTAGGGCGGTGGTAACGGCTCCCCGGTAGAACATTGCTGAAAGCTCCTTCTATGTCGAGAAAGATGCCCAGTGTGAATTCCTTAAAGGCTAGCCCCTTTTCTATCTTGGAAGTGATAGCGTGTAGAGCAGTGTCTACGGACTTGCCTTTTGGAATAAGAGTGTTGAAAAGGAGATAGAGTATTCGCACGGAGCCTGATATAGACATCCAGCAATCTCTCAAGAACTTTGAGTAGAAAAGAGGTCAGGCTTATCGGCCTGAAATCCTTTGAGCTGCTGTAGGAGGCTCTGCCCCCTTTAGGAATAAAGATCACCTTCGCCTTGGTCCATTCCAGAGGAATGTATGACAGGTTGAGGCAGGCTTTATAGATAGGAACAAGTAGAGGGGTTAGAGTATCACTTGCTGCCTGTAATTCAGCAGGAAAGATTCCATCTATTCCCGGAGATTTGAAGGGTTTGAAGGATTTAATTGCCCATTTTACCCTTGTGTTAGTAATTATGTGCTCCAAGTCATTAGATGTCCTGGGGTTAGAGTAGGTCCTATAAGGTTCCGAGGTGCACCCTGGGAAGTGTGTGGTGACCAGGGTGTTCAGAATATCAGTACTAGATGTGGCCCAGTCCCCATTTTGCATTCGGATACAGCTTGGGGGAACTGGGTTAGTAGAGAGGACCTTTCGTAGACGATTGGCCTCAGAGATTTCTTCTATGTCGCTAGCGAAGTTTTCCCATGAGTCTCTTTTAGCTCTTTGGATCGACTTCTTGAAAATTTTTAAGGCATCCTTGTAGGCTTGCCAGTTGCCAGTTGTTTTCGCCTGGTTGAAGAGTTTTCTGCTGTTAAGCCGATGCTTGGAGATCTCCGGGTTACACCAATAAGGTTTCTTTTTACCCCGAACTTTGACCTCCGGGCAGGCACTCTTGAAAGCAGCGTTACAGGATTTAGTAACAAAGTCAACTGCTTCATCGATTTTAGACGATGTGTCCAGCACACCGAGAGAAACAGACCCGTTATTGGAGATAGGCGCTTCATCAGTTGTTAACGGTAGGCTTAACATACCGAGAGAAGCGTGCTCAAAGAGCGTAGCAGACAGTTTCTGATTAAACAGAGCCCAATCCGTACGCCTCCTGTTCCTGTATCCCGCTCTAAGCGGAGGTCTCAAGAGTAGATTAAAAGTTATATACATATGATCCGAGAAGGAGTTTTCTCCGGACACCTGCCATTCCTTGACATAGTCAGAAAGCGGGCCTGTGACCAGAGTGATATCAAGTACCTCACTCCTGTTTGCGGTGACAAAAGTAGGTTTGCCTCCAGAGTTACATATAGATAAATTATTATAATAAAATCAAAAAGAGACTCACCCCTCGCGTTTACATCCGATGAGCCCCATGTTGTGTGGTGGGCATTGGCATCGGCCCCGATCAGCAGTTGGAGCCCTAAACGTTCGGCTTCCTTAACCGCACCAAGTAGCCGATCTTGCCCAGAAATGGGGCGGTCATACGCCAAATAGACAGAGGCGATCCATATCGGTTTACCTTTCAGCTCGAGGCTGATGCAGACCATATCTTCGTCGCTGAACAGAGATACCATAAAGTAGGAAAGAGTTTTGTGTATTAGAATACATGATCTGGTCCTACCTGTCGCAGGTGCTGCCACCACATGGTAGTCCCCAGATTTGAGGCCACAGACCCTGGATCCAACGACCCAAGGCTCCTGGACCAGAACGATCGCCTCAGCAGTCTTGCTGAGACGTAAGAGTAGTGCAGCCGAAGCTGCTTTGGAGTGATGCAGGTTAATTTGCAGTACCTGCATCATTTTGGTCGTCGGAATGCATCTCGACGTCCGCCGCTACTGTACCCGCTCCTTCGGAGACCTCAATGACTGTGGAGTCAAAGTCGGCCTCCTCCGGATCCGAATCCAGCAGCGTGCATTCGTCGAGCATGTTGTAGAACGGGCCTACCAACTCAGACACCGAGAACGTATCGCTCTCGGAGTCCAGAGTGCTGTCTGTCCGTTCATTAGCGGCCCCATGTCCACTCGAGGTGTTGCATGGAGCCCGGACGTCCATAGTTAAGGGGGTAGTGGGTTCGCTCATGGCGTTGCCCCCTACCTCCACATAATTGGAATTGGATGCTTTCGTAGAACACCCCCCATCCCGAGAGCCCTGCGGATCGGGTGCGCTCAAGGCGCTGCCCTCAGCCCCAAGGCTCGGAAGACCAGGGTTGTCCTCGTCGGCTACCAATTCATCCTCCTTCTGGGGATCATCCCTTCTGATTTTCGGCGTGATGGTAAAAAGGCCGTAGCGGATTGTACCACCTCGCTTCTCAATCCACGGGAGAGACGCCTCGCTTATGACAAGCCCAACCTGGCGTTGCATCTCCCTCACGTCACCAACACGTACTACCCTCCAATCGCTTGTGGGCATTTCCGCGTTGGAGCGAGAGATGATCCTCAGAATTCTATCCGGATCAGATGGCTCAGCCGGGACCCAGACCCAGGCTCTCGGTCTGTTCGGAATTTCTTCCTTACTGACCGCAACCAAGTCAGACCCGGGCCACAGCTCACCCACCTCGGACATAGCCAGTTTATAAAGCTCGTACGAGCGCTCATCTGCGCATGTTACGAGCTTTATTCTGCCCTGATGCCATCCGCCATCCCGGATATCAGGAGGAGGCCCCGGAAAACGGTCCAGAAGCTCCTCATAGTTCCTGAGAAGACCTATGAGGATCATCTTCCACTTTTCCGGGGACAGGTTCCCGTCCGGGTGGCCGCGGTCCATAACTGCCAGCGTTAAGGTGGCTTTCGCCGCCTCGCTGAAAGTTTTGGTCAGGGCAGGAGGTGTGTTCGAAGGCCTGTGCCTCTTTGGAACGTTCGAAGCGTTCTCTAGAGATCGGGGTCTCTTTGAGGTCAGTGCCTGGTTAGATGTCGAGGGACCAGACTGGGGGGTGGTTGTCGGACCGGAAGTCGCTTTAGCCTGTTTGGCAGCGAGAATCTTCTTTGCCCAAACCAACGAACTCTTCTGCTCCGCCGTCAATTTGTCGTAGGGAAGATTTTTAGTCCTCTCTACGATCTTAGCGGCGCTGCGAACATTTCGCTGGCTGCGCACCGACATCGGAATCCTCTTACTAGCCTTAGAACACTCGGGGTGTTCAGCGGGCTTGGTAAGAGAGTCCCTGGCAGGAGCAGGGGCTTGCACTTCGTCCGTGGAGGACTTGGTGCTGCTATCCACTGCCTGCCGTTCAGAGGTGCCCGGTTGAGGGATTGGGGAGAACACCCGTGTCAGCTCAGCTGGTGGTTGCTTTCCCTCAAGGGGCTTAGCTGTACCAGCTTTGACGGCAGTAGTCGGCTTACCCTCAAGGGGTTTAGTCTTCCTGCTTGCTTGCATAGGTGGTCGAAGTTGTGATGTGGGCCGTGAAGGCCCGCTCGGCGCCGTCTTAGCGGTACCCGAGGGGTTGGTTACTACTTTATCGCCAAGTCCAACGGCGGCATCGTTACCCGTGCAGGGATCCGAGGCTATTTGTTTTTTATTCATTTCATGTTTTGTGCGGTCGCCTACTGAGACGAGACCTTTCGGCGACCTGAAGTAAGGAAAGGGGGAAAGGGAACGGTCGACTACGGTAGAGCCCCTTACCGCAGCAAGTCCACCGTTACTCCCGGAGGTGGACCGGTATCCGGGAGGCTCCGTAAGAATACAGTCGGTTACCCCTGACTGCAAACCATCCAATGGGCACGGAAACGCATAACACCCTGGATTACGGGGTTTTGTGTGTGTGTTGGTGCGGTGATCTCCGCATGGGACACCTGGGATACAACCTGCTTGCCGCGACAGGCAGGATGCGCCCAAGGGTACCATACGGAGCTTCCCTCTTAGTTCATGGAGAGACAGGGCAGGTCCCTCAAGGGGAATTCACCCTGGTCCCCATTTAAGCCCCATCCCCAACGACAAGGAGACCAACGTGATGGTCCAGGGTTACTTTCAGTGTGTTTACGATCTCTGTTGCAATGTCTCTGTTCGCTTTTTCTGTCAATATTTTAGTTAGAGTTTTTAGTGTTTCTGTCAGTGGTATCGAAGGGTATAGGTCTTTCACGTCAAACGATACCAGTTTCGAGTCCTTAGGTACGTTCAGGTTGTTCAGTTTTTCGACTAGTTCCGTCGTGTTTTTGATTGTGTATTTATTGGACAGGTCCAGTGTCTCGGTTAGTAGCTTATTTAGATGTTTTGATAGTCTATATCCTGGTGCCGATTTATGGTTTACTATTGGTCGCATAGGTGTTCCTGCTTTGTGGATTTTAGGTAGTGCGATCAGTGACGGGGCCGATGGATTCATTGCCGTGAGAGTGTAGGCTATCTTGTTGTCTACTATATTTTTTGCCTGTTTTATTGCACGCTTTATTGCCATTTGGTATTCCTCCGTTGGGTCCTTCCTCATCACTCGGCAGCCCATTTCTTTAATGAGTTGGCCTGTTTTTGTGGTGTATTCCTCTTCGTCCATTAGCACCGTTGTATTTCCTTTGTCTGCTTTTGTTGCTATTATTTTATTCTCTCTTAGTTTTTTTCTCAATTCTTTTACCGTTTTATATTCATTTGCTACCATTTTCTTTCCATCAGCTTTTATGCTCTTTTCGATTATGCGTCTGCATAAATGCCTTGCGTGCTCCTGTTCCTCGTTTGGTATTAGTGATATGGCCACCTCCGTGTCCGCAATGGTGTTCTCCACGTCTTTTTTCCTATCGTAGCTTTCGATGTTGTATTTCAAACCTTTTTGTAGTAGCTGTGTTTCCTTGGCGTTGATTGGAAGATTTGTTAAGTTAACAAATCTTGGATGGAAAGGCGTTTTTTCCTGTTGTGGGCCTTTTTTGTTGTTGTTTTGTTTTGTGTCAAGGTCGTCCAGTTTTTTGTTGAGTTTTTTATACTTGTTTTCCATGGCTCCTTTGATCTCTTCCTTTATTGCATCTAACGTTTCCAGAAGGGAACTGACTGGAATGATTCCCATCAGCTCCAGATGGATGCGTAGTAATTCCTGATTCATGCGCTCCTTCTTTGCGTGTTGGTTCCTGATCTCGCATCTAATGAAGCTGTTCTCCGCTTTCCTTATAATTTTGCGTTTATCCTCGTTTTTCATTTTGTGTCCTATTTGCGCGTATTTTGGAATGAGTTTGCTCATTAAACATTGTTTATTAAACCATATGTTGGCTTTGGTGTCCGGATTTGATGTGCCTGACTGGCATTATTAAGTATTTAATTTTAGAGATATGCAGCATGAAAAATTAAGTTTGTATGGGAGGTGCCACGCCTCTTTTTCCGATAACCCCCACTTATATGCGTGGTTTTGATATCATTTAGCTCTATACCAATTTTCAGCTCCCAACCTTGAACTGTTTTAGAGATAATCAGCTTTCAAAATTAAGGTTGTATGGGAGGTGCCACACCCCCTTTTCTGATAACCCCCACTTTTCTGAGTGAGGAGGGTTTTGATATCACCTACCTCTATACCAATTTTCAGCTCCCTACCTTAAACTATTTTAGAGATAATCAGCTTTAAAAATTAAGGTTGTATGGGAGGTGCCACGCCCCCTTTTCTGATAACCCCCACTTTTCTGATTGAGAAGGGTTTTGATATCACCTACCTCTATACCAATTTCCAGCTCCCTACCATAAACTGTTTTAGAGATAATCAGCTTTAAAAATTAAGGTTGTATGGGAGGTGCCACGCCCCCTTTCCTGATAACCCCCACTTTTCTGAGTGAGAAGGGTTTTGATATCACCTACCTCTATAGCAATTTTCAGCTCCCTACCTTAAACTGTTTTAGAGATAATCAGCTTTAAAAATTAAGGTTGTATGGGAGGTGCCACGCCCCCCTAACATTTTTTAATTTTTTCTTTGACTAAACCTTCGCGGGGTAACAACAAACAAACCCCCCTAAGGAAGTATTTGATTTGGTTCAGCCGTTTTCAAGTTTTAGCGTTACAATTAAATACCAAATCATTTTTATATATATAGATATATACATATGTATGTATGTATGATAATTTCTATTTGTACATTAGGCTGGGTCAGATTTCATAAATGTACAAAAATCCCATTTGTGTGTACATATATATACGTATGTAAATTCAAGTTATATATATATATGTATGTATGTATGTATGCCAGTTCCTATTCGTATGATGATTACATTAGGCTGGGTCAGATTTCATGTATGTAAAAAATCCAAATTGTATGTACATATATATACGTATGTAAATTCATGTTATATATATATATATATGTATGTATGTGTGCCAGTTTGACGATCGCATTAGGCTGGGTCAGACTTCATGTATGAATATATGTACGTTATTGTGGGGGACTCCAACTCCTCAGGATTGGGGTCCTCACACTCCCCCCTCACCTTCCAGACGGTGCCTCACCGTCACCAGCCACGTTCATGATATGGTGATATGGAAATTGGATGCTGATCCCGAAATTTTCTCTCTGTTTCTTGTCATCGATCTATTTATAGTGGTCATTATTGCTGTGGCGTTATGGCTTGGCGTGTCGTAGCCTCATATTGGAGGTGTCGATTTGTCACGTGCGGATCCCGAAAATTCCGTATGCCGCCAATATTACCATACGCGAGTTTGCGATCTGTTCTAGGGAGAAAATTAAACGTGACTGTGTAGTGACTCACCTCATAGCCGTATTCATTTGCCAAATTGTATGCGTTTTCGATGGCTGAACCGATCCCGTTCGCCCTGGTGATACTGTGACCATGGTTCCTCTCTGCTTGGGTTTGGAGCTCTACATATTCGCACATCCTGGCGTACAACCTGTGCATAACTCGTTGTGTTGTTTTCCATTGTTATAGCGCCGCAGTGTGCGACAATACCATGCTGGCGTTCTGTGTTCGTATTAACGTTTGTGAACCTTGGTATAAAAGCACGTGATGTTGTCGGTTGCTCGGTTGGTGTGTTATTACTCAGTGCTGGTGTATTCTTCGCCGTGTTCTTGGGTGTTGTTGTTGACTGTGGTGTTATTATTGGTTGCGTGCTGTTTTCCTTCTGTACCTTTATGCGTTGCTCATTTCGGGATTCCTGCAACCTTACGTTCTCGTCTTTACGTTACGCCGCGTTTGATACTGTGGGTTCGTCATCGTGTTCTGCTTCCGCTGCGTGATTCGTCTTTAGCTCGCTTATGTGTGCCCTTATCCTCTTGCCGTTACGTGTTTTGTCCAACTCTACGATGACTGGTGAAATGAAGTTCACTACTCGGTGTGGCCCATTGTATTTAGGCGCTAGTTTGGCCGCAAAATTGTCAACTGCCTTAGACAATTGGTGCTCCTTTACCAAAACTAAATCGCCGACGGCCGGTCGCCATTGTCTTCTTCGCAAGTTATAGTAACGTGCCTGTTCTGTGGATGCGTGCTCCTGTTTGCGTCGTACCATTTCAGAAATCTCTTTCATCTTCGATTGTTTGCCGCTCAAATTGACCTCCTCCTGACCAGTGCCGAATGTTCGTTCGTCGTACAGCGCGTTTGGAATCCGTGGTTCTCTGCCTTGGATTATGTATGCTGGACTGTAGCCTGGTGATTCGCATACACTTGTATTCAGTGCCAGTGTTATCTCTGGTAACAACTCGTCCCAATTTCGCTGTTCCTTGCTGTCCGGTGCCGTCAGTTGGTGTTTTACTCCCAACTCTTGTAGAAACTTCTTAAATTTCGTGCTTATAAATTGTGCTCCATTGTCCGTGATTAGAACCTTTGGTACGCCAAATCGTGATAAAATTCGCTCTCTAAATCCCTTTACCAAGTTTTCGGTTGTTGCCTTACGTATTGCTATAATCTCCACCCACTTTGAAAATTTGTCGAAGAATACTAATGCCATCGTGTTACCGTGTTTCGAGCGTGGAAGTGGCCCTACGAAATCTGCACACACGGTTGCCCAAGGTTCCTCTGCAACTTGCGTGAGCATCTTTCCCGCGGCTTGCTGTTAGTTTGGTTTATATATTTGACATGTGTGACATTGTTGTACGTACCTTTTCACGTCTCTGAACATTCCAGGCCAATAGTATCGTGCCATTGCGCGTGAAATCGACTTCTTTATGCCCATATGCCCTGCGCTTGGTGTATCATGAATCTCTCTTAACACTCTCTGTCTTTGCGATGTTGGTACACACAGTTTCCACGGAATTGCGTCTTCTCCGTCCATTTGATTACCGATTCGCCTATACTGCGCTCCTTCCTCTATTACGTAATCCGGGAATTTGTCTGGTGCCTTCTTTATTTCTGCCACCTTTGCTTCAATCCACTTACATTTGTTCTCCTCCTGTTGTAACGTTATTGTACCCATCTGTTCCTCGAGTGGTTGGCGTGAAAGTGCGTCTGCGATAACGTTAAGCTTCCCTTTTCGGTACTGTATGTCGAATGAATACTGCTGTAATTCCAGCGCCCATCTCGCGATTCGACCTGCTGGATTTTCAATAGCGTTAAGCCATTTCAATGCTAAGTGATCGGTGATCACCGTGAACGTGTATCCTCCTACGTATTGCCTCATCTTCCTTATTGCCAATACTATGGCCAGACACTCCTTTTCCGTCGCTGAGTAGTTTGTTTCCGCTTTGTTCAATCGGCGGCTTGCATACGCTACTACTCGTTCCTCATCTCCTGCTCCTTGTGTGAGTACTGCACCAATACCAAAATCGCTTGAGTCCGTTTGTAGGTAAAATCTCTTCGTAAAGTCTGGGCACGCTAAAATGGGTGCCTGTGTGAGCGCGCTCTTCAACGTTTCAAACGCTACCTGCTGCTCCTCTGCCCATTTCCATTTGCTGCCTTTTCTTAACATCGACGTTAGGGGGTGTGAGATGCGTGAAAAATCTGGGACGAACCTCCTATACCATGATACTACCCCTAAAAATCGTCGTAGCTCTCGTAGATTGTGTGGTGGTTTGAGTTCTTTAATCGCCGCGACCTTCTCTGGATCCGTATGAATGCCGTCTTCGCTGACCACGTGCCCTAAGTACTTCAACCTCTTCTTAAAGAACTCGCACTTCTCTGGATTTATCCTCAAATTTGCTTGCCTTAGTCGCCTGAAAACCTCTGATAAATGTTGTATGTGATCTTCTAATGTCTTACTTGTAATTATTATGTCGTCTAGGTACGCGAACGCGTGTGGTTCTAGCTCTGGGCCGATGACACTATCGAGTGCTCTTTGGAAAGTTGCTGGCGCGGAGTGTAGTCCAAACGGCATTACCTTCCATTGAAATAATCCTCGCCCCGGTACGGTGAATGCTGTATATTGCTTACTATTTACCTCCATAGGAATCTGCCAATATCCGCTTTTGAGGTCTAGGCTGCTGATAAAGTGTGCACTTCTTAGCCGATCAAGAATGTGTTGGATACGTGGCAACGGGTACGCATCTGGGACTGACCTGGCGTTGAGTTGACGCTAGTCGACGCAGAGTCGCCATTTGCCGTTCTTCTTTCTGACCAGAACTATGGGCGCGCTCTGTGGGCTATGTGATGGCTCGATACAATCCATCTCGATAAGCTCATCGATCTCTTTGTTCATAATCTCCTGCATCTTCGGATTCTTCGGGAAGTACCTTTGTTTGATCGGACGGTCATCTCGCATCACTATCTTATGTGTGGCTATGTTAGATACTCCTGAAATTTTCTCGAACATCTGTAATTCACGTTTTAGAAATTCACTCAACCTAGTGTCTGTGTTGCCAACTGCTGTCGGGGCGGTTGCCTTGTATTCTAGGCCCCCGTCTGGACTCTTGCGCTCTTCCTCTATTATTGCGGTACACATGGCTATGTCTTCCCTATGATTCTCTGCCTGCAACGTTAAAGCATGTTTACCGCACCTTAACTCCACATTCGCCTTTGCCAAGTAGTCCGTTCCAATGACCACGTTGTGTGCCAAACCTGGTAACACTAGTAGCTCACTCTTCTGCACCTGATCACCCAACTTAACCTCTGCTTCCACTGCCTCTACTATCGTTCGGCGTCTTCCATCGCCCATCACCACTCTTGTTTCTACCTCTTTGACTTTGCTTAACTTCGATGCCATCGTGTCGCTCACAAAGCTCCTCGTCGCTCCCGTATCGATCGCCGCCACTACTTCTTCTCCCTCCAGTGTCACTGTCGCCAAAACTCGACCTTGCACCTGCTTAAAAATTTTCGTTGTGTTCGAGGTTGTTGCTGTGGAGACCCCATCCCTCGATACTAATGGGGCCCCTGGCCGTTTCCCTGATTCGTACGGCAGCACTCACGTGTAAGGATACCTATCTTACCACACGTCCAACAGAAATTCTTCCTAGCGTTTCGACAGCCTCGTGCGTAATGCCCACTTTCGCCACATCTTCTACATGCGGCTCGTATATCAACATACCTTTCCTTTGGTCTTCCGGTGCGTTCTGGTGGTGCGTCCTTTCTTGCTTCCTCCTCGGCACGCAAACAGTGTTATCTCTCTTCTGGACACCGGGGTACGAACGGTCTCGCTGTTGGCTTTAACGTTTCCTTCTCTGCTGTAATATTCTCAAAATCTTCAACCAGACTTACCAGTTCTTCCAGGCTCTTAAACTCGCTACGCTTCACATACAACTGGTACTCTCTGCGGGAATTTCTGTAAATTCTACTCAACCTTTGCTCCTCCGTGTAGTCAGCATGTCGCAAGAGTCCTTGCAGCGCTAAGACGTAATCCTTGAACTTCTCACCAAAACGTTGGACTCGCTGTCGTATTTCATCATCCAAATTTTCAAAATATCTGGAGTTCAGGAAAAATTTGAGGAAGTCTCTCTTGAATGCATCCCATTCTTGCCAGTGTCGATTGTTATTTCTATACCACACTAACGCTTTATCCTTCAGCAATTCAGGCATTGCTCGTGGTATGGAATTGCGATTAATTTCATACCCATCCGCCAGTTCTTCGACGCGTTCGATAAAACTGAGTGGGTCATTGCCGCCGTCATACCTGAATCCCCACTTGCGTATTCGGTCCATCGTTGTGGTATATGTCGCTGGTTGCGGCATCATGTACATGTGCTGCATTGCTTCGCCCGGTGTTACAAATCTGTATGCACGCTCGTCAAATCCCATCGCCTGATGAACTGGTGATGCTGCTCTGCTGCCACTGGGTGACATCGGTTCGTTCTGATTCGGTGTGGGAGGTTGCACTGAGTTCGCTGGTCGACTATGTTGCAGTTCTAACTCTTCGAATCAACCCTGGAGTTTCTCACCGTTGGCGTTCGCTTTTATGAACGTTGCTAAGCGTTTCCGTTGGTCGTCCATCGTTCCTAACCCCTCCAGCTTGAATTCCACTATATACTTTGACAACTCCTCTCGGCTTAGGTAGTACACCCACGACACCTTCACCATGGCTGTGTATTGCACTTTCACTTCCTTGGATGATTTCTCGATACCACTCACGCTTGTTACTTACGGCCAAATTCTACTCGCACGCTTCTCACTTAAAAATCGCTGGCTTTGTTTAACTTTCCAAACTATGTTGTTTTGTACTCTTCAAGTCCTCGTATACTTTTAGAGTCCCTGCTCGGGCGCCATTTGTGACGGACTTTTCCTTTGGGTTTGCTGGGGTAGCGCAGTCCGTCCAGGGTTCCTGAAATTATAAAAGATTCCTAATTCCAAATTAAAGAAAACCCTATATTTGCATTATTTTCATTAATCGTTATAAAATTCTTTTATTAATATATTAATTAAATTTAAACCATTCCCTACAAAAATTCCTACGATTGTATAAAGGTAGCGGAGGTGTTCTTACCCGCCCGCTGACCTTCCGTTGACAGAGGTGGAAACCGCCTGCCAAATATAACTGCACACAAATGAAGTGTTAGGACCTCCAGGTGTGCGCCGTTTGTGGGTGTGTTAATGCCACCGACAAATATACCTGCTTCTGATTCCTATGCTAAATGCATAACGTAAGCTACCAAATAATGATAATGTAATTCTAAGTACAGATGGGGTGTTAAGACCCCCAGGTGTACTCCTTTGTCGGTGTGTTAATGCCACCGACAAGTATACCTAACGCTTGCCTAACTCCTACTGATTTTCCACAGGATGCTGTCGCCCTTTTATACAAAAATCCTGACAGCGGCGGACAGTTATCGCTGCACTAAATTCCCGTAGCTTTTACATTTGTTGCTAATTCTAATATAAATATGTATTCAGGGATGCCACTGAAAAAATTTTTTTCCTACCAAAAACCTACCAAAATGGCTTCGACCCTACCAATTTTTTTTTTAATGTGAGATTTACCCATATTCAATAAATTCATTTATGGTAACTGCCAGTTTACTGGACACCCTGCAGTAACCGGACACTTTTGTTTTTTTTACCGCTTAAAATAAAAAAAAATGTAAATTTTTTTTTTGATTTTGAAAGCTTTAGTATTAAATTGAATATTAATTGTACAAATTTCAATTAATTTTGGAATGAGTGATAAATATGTGAAGGAAAGGAGGAGGAAGCAGTAGTTTCCAGATAAACAAAAATTTGAGTTGGCGTTAAATGATATTCGGACAAGGTTGGATTGGATATTAGTGGCTGCAACTGCTCATCAAGTGCGGAGGAAATCAGAATTTACAGTTTGTGGAATAACATTTGAGGAATAATGAGGGCAAGCAACTGATTCCGAAGGAAACGTAAGAAGATTTATCGAGGGAAATAGCGGACATTGTTTCCAACTTGGTACAGCAAACACATTAGCTCTGTTCAATAACAAAAAATTGTTACGAGTTTTTCATAAATAGTGTCATTTTTATATGGAGAACTGTAATTTTTTACGAAAAATTCGTAACAATTTTTTGTTATTGAACAGAGCTATTTAGGGTTCAATTAGTTATGCAGTAGCTTTATTTCCATAATAGTAACAGTATCGGTATTAATTTGGTCGATTACACTGGATCACAAAATGAAATTTTTTGTCTGTACTTTGGACGTGACTATCCTATCTATATGTAAAATCGGTCTCTGATTCCGAAAATCGGGTTCATTTTTAATTCTATGGGAAGGTTTTTGAGATATCGGCAATTTACCGTTATTTGGCCAATGGGTCCACTTAATCCAGTATATCTCTTTAACACAGTGAGTTATCTTCCTTAGGGTGACACCAAACGAAAGAAAATTAAATTTCCTTTTTACGGTTCCTATAACATTTTTCTCTAACTCGTATAGTTTCTGAAATATTGACGATTAAATTTGAATTTTTTCGATTTTTTACGATTTTTTGAAGAAAAAATTGACTTTGTCAGACAATATCTTTAAAACCAATGTCTTCACCTTCGGTTTTACTCTTTTACGTGAAGCTCCATTCTATTGGGAAAAAGATAAGCTATCAACGAAGAAAATCCATGGTAAAATGGAAAAGTTATAGGCGATCAAGTAAATACAGCCAAGTCGCGCAGTGCCTCTGCACGGGTATATTCTATGCATGTTATACCCGTAAATGCGCTTGTATCTACTGCGCTGCCAATGTGCTGCTACTGCAGATGTGTAGGTATTGGTACAATATGCATAGAATGTACCCGTGCAGAGGCATTGCGCGACTTGGTTGTATTTACTTGATCGCCTATAACTTTTCCAGTTTACCATGGATTTTCTTCGTTGATAGCTTATTTTTTTGGAAATGGAATGGAGCTTCACGCAAAGGAGTAAAACCGAAGGTGAAATCATTGGTTTTAAAGATATTGCCTGACAAAGTAAATTTTTTCTTCAAAAAATCGTAAAAAATCGAAAAAATTCAAATTTAATCGTCAATATTTCAGAAACTATACGAGTTAGAGAAAAATGTTATAGGAACCGTAAAAAGGAAATTTAATTTTCTTTCGTTTGGTGTCACCCTAAGGAAGATAACTCACTGTGTTAAAGAGATATACAGGATTAAGTGGACTCATTGGCCAAATAACGGTAAATTGCCGATATTTCAAAAACCTTCCCATAGAATTAAAAATAAACCCGATTTTCGGAATCAGCGACCGATTTTACATATAGAAAGGATGGTCGCGTTCAGAGTATTTTTTGGCTGTAGAGCAGTGTAATCACCCACAATGCTTAGTTTCAACTGTCAGCAAAACGAAAATTGGGAGTCGAATTTGCTTAGTACGCAATTTCGTTTACAGACATTATAGAATTTGTGTGGGTATGAGAAATTTTTGATAGTAAAATGACGACGTGCGTCGATATTAGGTAGCATAGTAAATTGTTTTCAACGTACAAACAAGCACTCTCGATGTTGCTACGCCACTTGCTGAGTGACGACTAAATCAACTAGTAAAGAAAGAGCGTAACGTGTCGGTGTGATTTGTGCGCAAACAATTGTTTGCAGAATTGCGGATATAGAGATATGTTCACGTAACTTGTGCATAATAACCAATCAAAAATATTACTTTTTAAAAAATTCTTGTACTGGTACTCCTCTGCATATTGTCGTTTAAACGAGACCTTTTCGGCGACATAAAATCTTAGAGATCTGACACCAAATAAAGAAGTTATTACAAAAACGTGATTTAGCAGTTTTTAACGCGGGCCTAAAAAAATTTTACACCAAAAATATTTTCTCGGCATAAGTGTTCAGATAAAACTTTTTTTTCGTGATACGCCTTAATGTACATATGCACGAACCGGTTGGAATTGTTAAATAAATTCCAGGACCAAGGATAACGAAGCAAGGATAACGATACCAGGATAACGGTACAAGGATAAAGAAATAAGGATAATTTCCAGTGTTGCCAGAATTTTCTAGATTACGTTTGGCAGACTATATAAATCGGCGATCAGGCGTCCCGCAGTCAGTCGTAGCTTAACCGTTGAAGCGTTAACATCAAATCAAGTAAAAGAAGTGTAGACTTTTTAGGGCCGTTTACTCAACCTCTGATTAATGCTAACCGGAGGATAAAGGGCCGGTTAACTTATGGACTGCATTATCGACCATATTATAAATACATGGTTTGATGAAGTCGATAATGATGTTTAACCGAACTTTTACCATGATTAGCGTTAATCAGAGGTTGAGTAAACGGCCCTTAGTCGTGAAATAAAGCGGTGTGAACTAAGAAATAAATAAAGGCTTTTATTTAACAATTTAGCGATACGAACTAGAATTTTCCAGATTGTGTTTGGCAGACTATATAACTCGCTGGTTATAATAGCCGTAACGCAACGGATGGAGCTGGCACTTTAATATATATTGTATGTGAAAGGCATGTGATTGATTACAATGAACGGTAGAAAACGGCGAGAACCGTAAGCATCTGTTGATTTTAGATTTCTTCCGTATTCTTACGGCAATTTGACAGTTCTCTTTGCTGTGACAAACAGACGGTATGTTATCAAACAATTTATTTAAACATTTTATAAAATAAAAATGACCGAATTCGAGGAAAGACTTTATAACGGCGTGCGTCGTCATGAAATCACCAACAAATTGAAAGTTTTCTGTTTTAAATTGGTAAATAAAGCACAATATTTACAGCTGTGGCAAATGTCAAAGACGGCAGTCAACGCATTATTATAACTGCCTTAAGTTTGTCACCGTTCTATATCGGTACGGCTTCCGTCCCGTCCCGGCTATTATAACCAGCGCTTAAAGCAGCGAGCAGGCGCCCCGTAGTCAGTCGTAACCTAACCGTAGAAGCGTTAACATCAAGTCAAGTAAAAGAAGTGTAGACATTTTAGTCGTGAAATAAAGCGATGTGAACTAAGAAGTAAGTTTATTTAACAGTTTAGCGATACGTTCCCAGCAAAAACCTACACCTTAGTTAAGAATTATTACAATAGATTTAAAGGCAAAAGAAATAAGGCCTGTAAATTATAAGGGAAGCAAAGTTTTATGGCGCAAGGCTGATTTTCCTGTGTTGATGTCATCAGGCCAGGCTTCTCTCCCAATTCGAGGTGCTGGGTGGACCCTGCTCTTAAAAAACCCAATAATTGGAGTTTTACTAAATAGAAAACTTTTTTTGGTGTTTGCTCGGTCTGGGGTTTGAACCCGAGACCTCTGACATAGCAGGCGAGCACTTTGTGTTAATAAGTAGGTGTTTTTTGTTTAGCTACATAATTCACATTTTTCCGCGATTTAAGCGTTGCAGCTGTTTAATAATAATAAACGTTATTATTCATGCATTTATATATGCCCACCAAAAAATCAAAGAATTAAAACTGCAGATTGAAAGGCTTAAGAAATAAGGCCTGAAAATTATAAGGGTAGTAAGTTTGTATGGCGTAAGGCTTAAAATAAGGCTGATTTTCCTGTGTTGATGCCATCAGGCCACAAGGAGTACTCTCTCTCTGAGAGCACACCTTATTCCAAACGCTTCTCCGCCATGCGAAATAAGACCTAGATAAGTATTAGAAATTTAGGGTCCTAAGAGCGAGTGCATCCGAGGGATCCGAACCATGACATCAACCTGAAATTCAATCCAACGGCAACACATAGTGGAACATTAACCATTATATTGAATTGTAGTAACCTATTTGTACTTCCCTTTTCCTAAAATCGAATCTATGAATTATATGAATCATTGTAAAAACAAAATTAAAAAAAAATTGATTGTCATTATTGTTTTTGTTGGATTTCTCACAAAAAAATATTTTCTCACCAAAAAATGTTTAAAAGTGAGCGAGTTTTTGAATCAACATTCATTTTCATTTTTAATTTATGTATGTATGTTTCTTTTTAAATTCATTTTTAATTTAAAAATTTTCATTGTTAAAATAAAAATGACAAAAACGTGCGTTATGAAAATAAAAATTTTATTTTTGATTTTAAAATACTATTTTTCTATGAGTGTACATATTTTCTTTTGTTTGTGGACAAAAGGATAGGTTCCTACAGAAACAGAATGTACCCTGCAAAAAAATTTGCCATTAATCCCGAAAGAGATTTGTCGCGGATTGGTCTCTTTCGGGAACATTCGGTCCACAGTTAGTCCCCGATTGTTCCCAAATGGGTATACATGCGAACCAATGAGATTACCTCAGAACGAAACCAGATACTGAAGATGGCACATAGCCGAAACCGGTTTATAAGCAAATCAAACTTGACAAGGGATGACGGAAATACGTTCCACAATACATCGCAATCCTACCCTGTCGGAAAAACAAACAACAAAAAAGAAAGTAGATAAATCACTTTCATCCCGAATGGGGATAAATGTACATTAATCGCTTTGGTTCCGATCGGGTACAAATCTAGATTCATTAAAGGTAGGAATTTAAAAAAAAAATATGCAATGTATTTAAAAAATTGTATAACAGTCGGTAAAACCAATTGAACAACCTTTCTTTTAATAACAATTATGAATAATAATTTTAACAAAATGTTACCTAAAATATCCTTTGAAAAATTATTTACATTACGCTCACATAATACATACCCGAAATTTAAATTTTTTTAATATATTTATTGAGATATTTTTACAAACGTAAAACATTGTATAATCTTTATTTAAATATGCATGAACATTTACAATTTTTTAAAGATTATGTTGTTGTTCCGGCTTCAGGCCAAAATTTTCCTTTTTTATAAAAGAAACAAAAAACCAAGTTTCGATTTTCCAATATATTTCGGTTGCACAACGGCAACCGTCTTCAGGGCGAAAAACTATTAACAAAACACAAAGCAATACATTACTTACGTATCTGTACTAATTATATAAAATTGATTGTATGGAAAATGTATGTAACGTGATAACTCAAAAAGTACTGGACCGATTTTAATAATTCTTTTTTTAAAATGTCACAAATGGTAAATTCTCGAGAACCAAGTACGCATTTCTGAGACTTTAATACCATTTTCACGGGTTTAAATTTCGAAAAACTCAAAAAAGCGCAAGCATAGACAACTTCGTTTGGTCATTTGCCGTGTTCAGTGGAGGCGTCGCAGTCGTACCAGGCAGCGCAGCGCAGACGACTCATATGTTTGTTTTTGCACGGTTTGTTGTTTGTCTCGGTGGCAATCAAAAACCTGTTTATGCATGCATACTATGCTATAACTCAAGAACGCCTGCACCTACACGTGCGATATTGGTATCAAATGAAAGATGTTGAACAGGACTTCAATATAGAGCACTGATGGGCGTTTTGACTCATATGAGCAGTTACTCTCAGCACACGTATTCTTACCCTCTTTTTTTAGTTGCTGTTGAGAGCGAAAAATCAATTGAGTCACAGTGGTGTTAGAACAGAATTTTCATGTCAGTTGTGTTTCAGCAAGCAAAGGGATGACACGTATCGTCGCTTTGCTTTTATTTTTTATGAAATAGTAAATTATGCGCTATTTAATGAATGAAAGCATTTAGGGCAATTCTAAATAATTTTTCACTGCGAACAGTGCGAGTGAGAAACACATATAGGTACGCGCATAAATAGTATCATAAAACAATCAAGCGGCGCACGATGTTGCTTCGCTGTTGTTTGTTAATCAACTGACTGGAAATGTTCTTTATCCCATGGTAGCCACTTTACGCTCGCGGTTACCAATACATGCTTACATTTAATTTGCCCACCAATGATATAGAGCAGCGATGCACAGCCTCTTGCCCGCGGGCAGACCAGCTGTTTGCGATTCACACGTATACACACCGATTGTCACTAATACAGACAAATAAAGAGCGTAAAACGAGCGCTTACGATGGGACCATGCTTAGCAAAAATAATTAATTTGCCTTCGACTGTAGTGAAAGCAGGTGGTCGCTAGGTGATCGTCGCTTGACATTCTTTTGTTTTATTTGCAGAAGCCAGACAACAAACAAAACTATGAAGAGTTTGCAAATAACATACGTATGTACTTGTATACCTACGTTGTTTCATAATTTCGCAAAGCGTGCGCAACATGACCCTGCTCGCTCAACATCTGCATGCAGACTGATTATTGTTTATCGTTTTCCACTTTGGCCTACAGTAAGCGCACCAACACACACTAATTTTCGGAGATTGTTTGAATGTGTTTGTGTGCCCATCCCTGATATAGAATTATATTCATTGTGATGCCTAGACATCCTCCCCAGTCTGGGTAAGAATGTGGACCCAGATGACTCCGGAATGTTTTTGAACGATATTGGTATGAAATTAAAGTTATTGAGCAGGGCTTTAACACAGATCTATTTTCATTGTGATTTCCATGCCGGGTCTCCTTATATGGGTCAAAAGGTGGATCTGGATGACGTCGGGATGTATCTGAGCGATATTGGTATCGAATGAAAGGTCTTGATCTGGACTTCAATATAGAGCTCTTTTAATAGTGATGCCTAGCCGGGTCTCCAGATAAGGGTCAACAGTTGGACCGGATGATCCTCGAATATTTCTGAGCTACTTTGCTACCAAATGAAAAATCTTGATGAGGACCGGGTCCCCAAATATGGGTCAAAATGTGACTCCTGATTAACCCGGAATGTTTCGGAGCAATATTGGTATGAAAGGCTTTTACATGGAGTTCTATTCATAATGATTCCTAGGCCGGGTCTCCAGATATTGGTCAAAACGAGGACCCGGAATGTTTCTGAACAATATTGGTATCGAATGAAAGGCCTTGATCAGGACTTCAACACAAAACTCTTTTAATTGTGATTCCTAGGCCGGGTCCCCAAATATGGGTCAAAATGCGGACCCGGATGTTTTTGAGCGATATTGGTATCAAATGAAAAGTGTTGGGAACGGCTTCAACATAGAGCTGTAGTGATGGCTAGACAAGGTCATCAAGTGGACCCAGATAACCCCGGAATAACTTAACTTAACTTGGATTGACTTGGCTTGACTTGACTTGACTTGAGTTGACTTGGCTTTACTTGACTTGACTTGACTTGATTTGAATTGAATTGAATTGACTCGACTTGACTTGACTGGACTTGAATTGACTTGACTTGATTTGAATTGACTTGACTTGAATTGCTTTGACTTTACTTGAATTGGTTTGAGTTGACTTGACTTGACGTGACTTATTTTGAATTAACTTGGTTTGAATTAACTTGAATTGACTTAACTTGACTTGAATTGCTTTGACTTGACTTGAATTGACTTGAGTTGAATTGACTTGATTTGAGTTGACTTGACTTGACTTTGGTTAACTATTATTCCTCATTGCGAAGCAACGGGTATTTGCTAGTGTACATATAAACATTAACAATAATTCGCACATAAAATTATATATATACATTTGTTACACGTCCTTCCCGTGTCACGTGGAGTTTAATACTAATTATCTGTTAGTAAATGTTTAAATAAAGCCGGAATTACAATAGCGCTGTGGCTGTGGTAGCGTCTGTTTTTTCGAAATCAGCTGATTTTTAGAAACTACTACTATGAAGCGGCACATAATACAGCAGGGGCAGCTGGCAGCGCCGCTCCGTTTAGCCCAAATTTTAAATTCGCTGCCGCTGCCTTGAATCGCAGCCAACTTCTAAGTGTGGATGTGAACTTATGTCTGTTTCCGTACTATCCAATGTAATATATTTTTTACTAATTTTGTGTTTCCGTACATTGATGCCAGCAAGCGGGAGAGAATTTAATTTTTACTTAATTAATTTCCACTAGCAAATATTGCTGGGGGGATGCAAAAGCAAAGAAGAAGAAAGAGCAGAGGAAAAAATGAAACAAGATTGATTATTTTAATTGAAAAAAGTGGACATGAAAATGGTAAGTAAATTTATGTCACCACGTGTCCAAGGTAAAAGGAAATAGACCTAATATATAAAGAAGTCACTGCCAAATACTGCGAACGCTCTATTGTGTTTGGTCTGGCAGTCACTGCTCATATTAGACGCATCAGCTGATTTCGAAAACCGTCGCTGCCCGCTGCCACATCGCTGATGTAATTTGGGCTTAAGTGAGCGCAATTGTCAGTGTCAGTTTTGTAGTTCAATCTTATGTTCGTGGGTGTGTTAATTATGTGTAGCATTTCCAGCGTGAATCGCTTGCTGTCATTTCGTTCCTGTTGAAGAATCGTCGCTTCGTTGAAATTCGGAGAGTGACGGGTGGTTGCTCAGTTGCTGTTTTGTGGTTTTGCGTTTCGTGACATTGTTTAAAATCTGTTTTATATTGCGTTATTCTTGTTTTTAATTTTGACTTCGTTGTACTGTAACAGGCGTATGCAGTTGGCAACGCCAACGCATCGCGTAAGCGCGCCGATATTGTGGGGCATCGCGTAAACGCGCCCACCTTCTGCGTCATCGTGTAAACGCGCCCAGCTGACCGACAGGTAGAGAATAAACCTGCCGCCATCATTCTATTCATTCTATTCGCGAATAACTAACGAGCAGCAGCTAATTGTGAGGTGATTAAAATAAAAAAAATAAAGTAGAAAATAAATAGATAGTTGTTGGAAATAAAATTATAAGGACAATAAAGGAAGGAGTTTTAAATTAAAGTGGAGTAACAGGAAAGGAATAAAATCATAGAAGGTAAAAGCGGACGGTAAAGGAACATAAAGGTGAGGCTGAATATCGGCAACCAGTTAAGGTTGCACATGGCGACCGTGACCGGTAGCCTAAAACCGGTCAAGATGGCATATTCCCGAAGGAAGCCACCTGGGAGTGCCAACAAAGTTGCTTTAATTTAATTAAATTTTTTTATTAAATACTAATATGCATACGATTATGCATAAAACGCAAATTTAAACAAAAAAAATATGAAAAATCTACAAAAAAAATATATAAAAATGAAAAAATCTACAAAAAAAATATAAAAAATCAAAATACTACAAAAAAATTATAAAATACGAAAATCTACAACCAAAAAAATTTTTAAAACTACAAAATTCCAAAAAAAAAAACATTAAAATATAAGTTGTACTGGTGTGGACCATGAATTACGCCCTTTAATTTTTCGATCTTTGGACGTGGCCACATACATACAAACATATACATTTTCTGCACCTACTTTGAAATGCTCCAACTCTACCGCCTTTGGCAAAAATAACGCCACCTGAAAAACGGCAAATCATAACGGCACGCGCAATTTAAGATGTTCGCTTTAAATTAAGACCAGCAGCAGCAGAATCGGACGGGCAGCAGAAGAACGCCGCAGCAGACGGGCAGCAGCAGAACGCCTATGTACTGAGAAGTATATATGTATGTATATGTATGTAAATATGTATGCCAAATTTACTTTTATTTTTTTTTTTTCAAATATATATTGTAATACTTATTAACTATTTACGACTTATAAATATCTTTTCAACAATATTAAACATATAATACATTTATCTTTGTAAAATTCAACTTAAAAATTTCTCTCGAACGTAAGGTGTAAGATTTAAAAATACTTAAACTACAAACCCACAAATTTTCAATATCATTATAATAGTATTAAAAATCATTCATTCATTTATCATAAACTAAATATTCAAATTTAATATCACTTTTATATTACTACATAAGAACATATTGGCTTAATTGGCTCAAACTCATGAATTCAAACAATATATACATATGTATACTTTAAATTTTTTTTCTTTTAAATAATAAGTACATACACATGCCCACAAATACGTATGAATTTCGTGAAAATTTAAAAAACGAAAATTTTTTTTCAAAAGTGCGTGTATGTATATGCATATAAATACATACAGTTCCACCTTAATAGTGATCACATAACCCCTGCAGTAAATTTGTTTCACTGCTGAAGGATCAGTGATGATTCTTTGTTGAATATTCATCACTGTCGTCATAACTCAGTATATTTTTATTTATTTTTGTTTTTTTGTCTGAGGAAAGCAAACCATTTATATGAAAAATTCAGCAGTCTTTATATGAAAATATTCACTGATGCCTCCTCGTCATAGGTGAATTGCATCAGTGATTCATTAAGGATTCACTGCGGATTTTTACTGCAGGGACGTTTGCCGTATGTGTACATACATACATATATGTATATAAATACATACAGTGGCACATTAGGGTGGATCAAATATACTCGTGTCGTATGTGTACATGCATATGCATATAGATACATGCAACTTTGAAAACACTTAATACACATTTTTCATAATTATATAACTTTTTTTTCCTTGTGCAACGGTGCGGCCGTCACATTAAAATACAACTTTTTTTTGCTTGTGCCACGGTGCGGCCGTCACGTAAAACAATTACTTTTTTTTTTGATTAAAGCGGTGCGTCCGTGATATATATAACAACTTTGTCAATATACAGGATCTTTCAATTTCTAATAAAATATAATTCATGGCCAGTACAACATATTTAGCTCTTTGAAATTAAAATTGGAACAAACATATTGTACAGGATTTTCTAAATTTTACAGGATTTTTCACAGTTTTAAAGGCTTGGACTTAACCATATAGTTTACATACATAAATTTTTCATTACAATTCAACATTTTCGGCAAATCATTCAAAATTTCAACAAGTTTTAACAACAATAACAGCATAATATCAATTCAAATTCAACATTTAAAATTATATAAAAATTGTCATATTCCCCAAGAATGATACAATAAAAACTATATCCGAGAAAAAAAAAAAAAAATTCAACATTTTGGCAAATCATACAAATAGTCATCATTTTCAGGACTTCTCAATAGATGTGATGAACTAGAAACGGCTTACAAATTTTTTTACAATTATCGTGTTACGTGCTTTTGAAGATTTGACTGGTGCTTTTGTCTATTGCAACTTGTGTTTTTTAACGTTATCGTGTTATGACAGACTTTGTCGAGGTTTTTAAGCAAAACCAAGAGAATTTTCAAAAAGTTACTAAGCGCATTTTGCAAAATCGGAAATTAACAACAAACGAATTAAAGCTTAAAGAATATAAAGAAGATTTAATAAATACTTTTAATGCTATCTTAATACACGTTAAGAAAAGTCAAGTAGAAAATCTTTCAGAAGTACTATCGAGAATCGCACGTAACAAGGAGAAATTAAAAGAGTGTTTCGAAAAATTAGACATCAAATTAGAAATTTCGTCAGATCCTCTGGCGCTCATAGAAGATTTCAACATAGAGAATTCTGAATCTGAAGACGATTTTAAAGATTCAATAGCTTTTTCAGACGATTTACTAAAAGCCACTAGCTCACCCAACAATTTAGAGAACATTTCATCGAATTTTTCAGAACCATTTAATAACTTTTCCAATATGGCTACAGTCGAACAAAATAAGTCTTTTATCAGTTATTGCGCCACGATTATAAGAGAAAATTACGCTGGCGATCCATTAGCGTTAGATTCCTTCCTAGACAAAATTGAATTAATAGAAGGTCTAGCAGAAACAAACCTTGAGACAACTCTTATATCTTTTGTCAAATCGAAACTTGAAGGAAAAGCACGGGAAGCAATTCCGACTAATGTGACATCAATACAAGACATTAAAGACGCTCTGAGAATTCGTATTAAACCGGACAATTCAAAGGTAGTGGCAGGAAAAATAGCTTCACTCAGAGTTTCCAATAATAACTCAACAGATTTTGCCAAACGTGTAGAAAAATTAACTGATGCTTTAGAACGATCTCTAATAATTGAAGGCATGTCGAAGGCTAAAGCGCATGAAATGGCAGTCGAGCAATCAGTAAATGTTTGCAGATTAAATACGCGCTCTGACTTAGTGAAAGCAATTCTGGCATCGACTTCCTTCACTGATGCAAAAGACGTAGTAGCAAAGATGATCGTAGAACAGAATAATCAGGCGACAGAAAGACAGGTTTTAGCTTTTCGTTCAAGGTTTTCCAATCAAAATAATTTTCGTCAAAATAATGGAAATAGTTACTACAATAATCAAAGCAGATACAACAACAACTTCAATAGGTACAATAACAACAATAACTTTAATAGGTTCAACAATAACAACAATTTTAATAGGAACAACAATTATAGCAACAGGTCTAACAACAACAACCAAAATAGACAAAGTAATAATTTTCGACAAAATAGCGACAATCGAGGTAATGCAAATTCGCGTAATATTAACAATAGCCGCAATAGTAACAACAACAACAGTAATAGTAACAATAGCAACAACAATAGAGGTAGCAATGCAAATGTTCGCGCTTTAAACTCCGATGCCCCTCAGGAGCGAACACTGAGGTAGAGCGATCTAAGCAATTAAACGGTTTTTCTAATATAAAAGGCATCTATTGTTTAAATTTAAATTATTCAGATTTCATCGAATTACAAATAAACCAGTCTAATAAACTTTTTTCCTTTTTAGTAGATACACAAGCCGACATTTCTTTAGTAAAAATATCCAGCATCGATAGCAATTTTCCTTTAAATACAAATGACATTATTAATATTACCGGTGTTACTGCTAATACTGTTTCTACTCTGGGTAAAATTGATGCAAATTTAAATTTCTCTAATTTTTCCGTAACACATACCCTACATTTAGTAGATGAAGACTTTAACATTCCATCAGATGGCATATTGGGCAAGGATTTTCTAAAACTTAACAAGTGTGTTATTAATTATGAAACAAACGTTATTTCCTTTTGGGTAGGCAATGAAAAAGTTGTGATACCAATTATTCATGGGCCGGAAGGCAACAGTTGTATCATACCCCCAAGATGTGAAATTTTTAGAATTTTTGATTTAGGAAAATCATCCCAGCCACTTTTCGTGGATTCCCAAGAAATTGCAAAGGGTGTGTTTACGACAAAATGTATTGTTAATTCAGATAACCCAGTAGTAAAAGTGATAAACACGACAGATAAGGTAATTCATTTAAAGAAAAATAGCTTGCATACAGAAAAAATTTCAAATTACAATGTTTATTCAATAAATAAAACCAATAAAGACGAATTAACATCAATTTTAAAAAACCAAATTCCCAAATATTCACAAAATAACTTGCTAGATCTATGCATAAAATATGGCGACATTTTTGCAATTGATACCGATAAAATGACTTTAAACAATTTTTATGAGCAGAAATTAAGAGTTACCGACAGTAACCCAGTATACATAAAAAACTATAGACTACCGTATTCTCAGCGTGAAGAAATAAACCGTCAAGTAAATAAATTGTTAGATAACGATCTGATTGAACCTAGCTATTCGAACTATAATAGTCCGCTGATTTTAGTCCCAAAGAAAGCTACAAATGGTCAAAAAGCGTATCGTATGTGTGTAGATTTTCGAGGAGTCAATAAAAAACTTATAGCTGATAAATTCCCGCTCGCAAGAGTCGACGACATATTGGATAATTTAGGAAGAGCGAAATATTTTTCAACGCTCGATCTTTTTTCCGGTTTTCACCAGATTCCGTTACACACCGATTCTAGGGACATAACATCTTTCAGTACCGATCGCGGAGCATTTCGATGGAAGGTTTTAGCTTTTGGCTTAAACATAGCACCAAATTCTTTTTCCCGTATGATGTCAATACAGTGGCGTAGCTAGAGAATTTTTCGGGGGGGGGGGGTCACAGCCAATGTAAAAAATTTACCAAAATTAAAATTACCAAAAAAAAACTACAATTTTTTTACAAATGATAAAAATCGCTAGCTTAGAATGCAAATTGTGTAAGTCCTTTTTTAAAACTTTGTAGGAGAGACAAAAAAAAAAAAAATTCGAAATGAAAAAAAAATTTCTGTTCATATAAATATTTTGGACTTACACAATTTTTTTCGCTTTTTGGACTTACACAATTTGCGTATCACTGAATAACAACGAGTAGAAATATGACAAGAGTCACGGACTTGTTTAGCGCGGTGCGTATTTGATTTTTCTAGCGTTCTACATAAAAATACACTTTTTCATAAAAGTGGACTTACACAGTTTGCACTCTAAGCTAGCGAAATGTAATTTTTTCAGACTATAATTAACATTTTAGTACACAAATATCGCTTATAATACATATATCAAACTCTTAAGGCCCTTGGCCACTTGGAATGTTAAGCAGTGTATACATATGTGTGAGTGTCGGGTGATTTACGCAAATATCTAAAAGATTTGATTCTCATCAACGCGAGCCCGAACAAGAACGTGTAGCAATACGACTGCCGATTGCACTAACACACACAAAAAAACTCACACATACACACTGCTTGACATGCCAGATTGTCAGTTGCCAAGGGCCTTTAACTATACTTCAAAAGTAAGTCTCATATTCTCTTCTGGAAATCTACGCGCATAGGTAGATTTTCAAGTTTTATGCGCCCAAAATTGAATTTTGTAAAATTGTTACAATTACAGAAAAAAAGATACCCACATATTGGAAATAGAATGGGGAACAATAATTCATCGCTTTTTTCCCGACCCCATACTCTGCACTTGCCCCAGATGGTCGTAACTTAGCATATCTGAAGTTAATTTTATATTTAAAGCATTTCATTTAAGTAATCGTGATGAATCCTAAAGTAATCGTGATGAATCCTAAAGGTTCAAGTAATTATTAACACTTTTCAATAATATCCTTGGTTTCCAATAATTCTAAGTTTATAGTTTTAAGCTTTTGAAGTTGGGATATTTAAAAAAAAATTATCACTCTTTTTCATGTTAAAAATTGGTTTTGTTATGTTGCTCTGTCAGACTCAGTCAAATTAACCCTCGGACATGATATCTAGTACAATTAGTAGTTAGCCGACAAAAAATTACGTCGCACAAAGCCGCATTTCACTACTAGATACAGGGTTTTTCATATGTACCTACAATAATTTTCTTTTTGTGCTTTATATTTAATTTTAATGTTTATATTTCTAACGCATATCTTGGTTAATGTAGGTGATGCTCGAAAGTAACCCAGATATTTAGCAGCGATTATTGTTAACTTTTTAGGCAGTGTTTTTAGTATTTCCAATTTTTCAAAGTTAAGGAAGTACTTATCATAAAAAGGGGCTAAGAATTATAAAGTTACATTTTTTAGAAGATTTTTGAGTATGCAATTTTGCAGCTCAATTCAATTCAATAATATACAACATTCAATTTTTGAAAAATTTCATTGGCTTTTCGGAAATTTTAATTGGAACGGTCTCACGTACTTATAACGCAAACACCCTACAGAAAAAAATTACTAAAATCGACGGAAATTTTTATAGCATTGAGAATTGCACTTTTTACACTAAAATTGGTTGGCTACATAACAGTACACTTAGAAATCTCCTCAAAATCTTCTATAAATTCTGGCCGTGCTTTGAAATTTTTAATCCACTTTTAGAAATTTCTACGATTTTTCGGATTTTTCCATAAGCTTAGAAATCCTGCTTAAGGCGATTTTTATTGAAAAATTGTTTACATTTTTAAACGAAAATAAGAGAGTCAAATTTTCGACAGAACTGTTTGAAAAAATTTAAAAACTGGCGTATGATTTTTTGTTTTTTTTTGAGTCACTCTATATATTTTGCAATGAAATCCACTTTTAACACAAATTATTAAAATTTTGCATTAAACAAGCAATTTGGAATAGATGTACACAATAAAATATTTTTGGCCGCATAAAACTTGAAAATCTACCTGTGTGCTACGGTTATAAATAATAATTTTCTTATATAATTTAGTTTTTTAATATTCCATTTTGACAGACATTAAGTAAAATCTCAAGTTCAGATACTCTTATACATTGCATATTTATTCCCATTGTTGTCTATACTAATATTATTTGATTAAGATGATAAGTAATTGAAAGAAAACTAGAAATTTAAATAATTGGCGTTACTTTTCTCTTATTAGCATGTTAATAACAGCAATACCGTATAATAATTGTAGCGTTTGTTGAGCCGTAGGGAAGTGCAGGAACCGTAGGAATTTTACCACAAAAGAGCGAATATAAGTACAAAGAATGTAAATTGTGGTAAAATTCCTGCGGTTCTTGCACTTTCCTACGGCTCAAAAAACGCTAGAATTATAAGTAATACTTCGTGAAAAAACGCTTCGGGGGGGGGGGGGGGTTTGTCACCAAAACCCCCCCCCCCGTTACTACGCCACTGTGTCAATAGCTTTTTCAGGCATTTCGCCAAATCAGGCATTCATGTATGTTGACGATGTTATCGTCATCGGTTGTAGTGAGACACACCATCTTAAAAATCTAGAAAAAGTTTTTGAAACTTGTCGCAAATTTAATTTAAAACTTAATCCCAATAAATGCAATTTTCTCCGTTCTGAGGTAACATTTCTAGGTCATAAATGCACGTCTAAGGGTTTGCTGCCAGACGACTCCAAAATAGACGCAATAAAGAAGTATAGAAAACCGACTGACAAAGACGCGGTTAGGCGTTTTGTAGCATTTGCAAATTACTACAGGCGTTTTATAAAGAATTTTGCGTCGCTAGCAGCACCTCTAAATAGACTAAGCCGTAAAAATGTTAATTTTGTTTGGGATGATAGTTGTGAATTAGCTTTCGAAAAACTTAGGTCCGCCCTAATGTCTCCTCAACTTTTGCAATATCCTGACTTTACAAAGGAATTTATAATTACTGTAGATGCTTCTAAAAGCGGATGCGGAGCTATATTAAGTCAAAACCATGATAATAATGATTTACCAATTTGTTATGCGTCTAAATCTTTTAATAATGCAGAACAGAAAAAACCAGTAATCGAGTTAGAGTTGTTAGCTATACATTTCGCAATAAAACAGTTTAGACCTTATGTGTACGGTACACATTTCACGGTAAAATCAGATCATAGACCGTTAGTATACCTCTTCAACATGAAAGATCCAGCATCTAAATTAGCAAGAATAAGATTAGAACTTTCAGAGTATAATTTCACCATAGAGTACATTAAAGGTAAATGGAACGTAGGAGCTGACGCCCTTTCGCGTATTACTATGAACGACTTAAAAGATGCAACAAAAAGCATTCTTACGGGACAAACGCGATCAAAGACCAAACAGTTGAAACAACAACAAGAAACGGCAATACCAATTAATAAAGATAAAAATATAGAGTTACATGTATATGATAAATTTTCGTACGATTATTTAAAAAAGATACCGAGAGTAAAAACATACATTAAATACGATAAAAATAATTCCATTTTGAATCTAGAAATATGCGCGCATCTTAAACATAAAAAGATAGAATTACTTGATTTTACGCCTGTTAACGAAAAAACAAATTTCGATGAGTTGTTTTCGCGGCTTGAATTAGAAGCCAACATGCGTAATATTAAGATATTAGAATGGCCAAAAGATGATATATTTTTTAATCATATTTCGATTCAGTTATTTAAAGTCCATGGCAATAAAATTTTAAAAACTTTAGAAATCATGCTAACCGATCCTGTCGAAACAGTTACGGATAATGAAAAGAAACAAAAATTACTAGAAATTTACCATAATGATCCGATTAGTGGAGGACACTGCGGAACAAAGAAATTATATGCTAAACTTCGTACAAAATATTTTTGGAAAAACATGACGCGTGATACGCAAAATTTGTTAAAAATTGCCAAAAATGTTTGTTAAACAAAGTTAAGCCAAAAACAAAAGAAAATCTTGTTATAACGCCAACACCCAGCAAACCATTTGAAGAAGTCATAATAGATACAATAGGACCTTTGCCAGAATCCAAATTTGGTAACAAGTTCGCTGTTACTATAATATGCGATCTGACAAAATATTTAATTACAGTAGCCATACCAGACAAAAGTGCTAAAACAGTAGCCACAGCAATTTTTGAAAGTTTTATTTTAGTATATGGCACAATGAAAACCATTAGAACCGATTTAGGAACAGAATACAAAAATGAAATATTTTCTGAGTTAACACGTATTTTAAATATAGACCATAATTTCTCAACAGCGCACCACCATGAAACTGTTGGTACAATAGAAAGAAACCATAGGGTGTTCAATGAATACATCCGAGCATACATAAACGAAACTTTTTCTGACTGGGACACTTATTTGAAGTATTTTACCTTTTGGTATAATACAACACCCAACACCGTTTTTGACAACAAATTTACTCCATTTGAGCTTATCTTTGGCAAAAAAGCCACCTTGCCAAATGAAGTAAATAAAACAGAAATAGATCCACTTTATAACGCGGATAATTACGCAAAAGAAGCAAAATTTCGCATGCAAAAATCGCATGTACTAGTTAAAGAACTCGTTCAAAAACATAAACTTGCTAATAAAGAGCAATATGATAAAAATTCCCGGCCATTACAAATTAAAGAGAGTGACCTTGTATTAATTCAAAAAGAGCCAAGACTCAAACATGAAAATATATATGAAGGTCCTCACGAAGTAAAAGCAGTAGACGGCGTGAACGTCACTGTATTTGACAAAGAAAAAAATAAGTTAAAAACGGTACATAAAACCGTATACGAAAAATAACATGAAATCTAAAATGTACATATTTTGAGCCAGTAAAGTCATAAATTTTTCAAAATCATTCATAAATTATACAAACATAAATAATATTATATATCTAGATGTAAAAATTAGAAGCTTAAGGAAGTACAAAATAAGCAACAATAAATTATCAAAGAAATTAAAAATCAGATATGTATAAGTTCTATGTAAATAGCAAAATCGAATTTTGAATTGCAAAAATAACAAAACTAAATTTTTAATATTTATATATATGTACATACAAACAAACAAAAATGTATCACTTAAGTACTAAAATAAGCAATACAAAAAAAAAAATATATATATATATAGTAAAATTAGTTATATATCAGAATTAAGTTAATGTAAGTATACCACATAAAGCTGCAGCGTCTAGAAGTAAAATTTCAGTAATTACATTCATTATATTAACTTTTGATTCACAAATATTCGTTCCATGTCTCAAATTCGAATTTTAATTTTTATAGTCATTCCAATAACTTTCATTTCAATAACTTTAATTTTTTTACCTTGCATTTTATATAAATACATATTTTCAAACTAAATTTTGTCATATCTAATTAAATTGCTCTGTTTGAACGCAATAAGGGGAGGAATGGTCACCCTAACCAATGTTCGTTCAAACAGACCAATTTAATTATTCGGCATTCAAAAAGATTGAAATTGACAAATTGACCAATTTGCCGACTTCAATCTTTTTCATTAAGAAGGATGGTGTAACAGGCGTATGCAGTTGGCAACGCCAACGTATCGCGTAAGCGCGCCGATATTGTGGGGCATCGCGTAAACGCGCCCACCTTCTGCGTCATCGTGTAAACGCGCCCAGCTGACCGACAGGTAGAGAATAAACCTGCCGCCATCATTCTATTCATTCTATTCGCTAATAACTAAAGCTGATGCCACATAGAGCTTTGTGTTGCGCTACGTGACACTTTCTGCGTGACAGCTGAGATTAAAATACATGTATTTATATGAGGTTTCTCACATAACAAAAAGTAACGCAACGCCGAAGTTACGTAAAGCACAAAGTTGCCCAAATCTCAACTTTTGGGGGCGTTGAAATTTTTTTTCAGTTTTACTTTAATTCAAATGTAAATAAACAAATTTAAATTTCACACAATTGAAAAATAATTTAATAGATTTTCATTTTATTATTTACTTTTTTGTAAATAAAATGGAGAATGAAAGATTTTTCAGAAAATAAATATTTTTTGAGTGATGTTGCAGCGTTCATTGTGGCATAGTTTTCAGTTTTGCGTTGTTTGACATAGAAAGCGGCGTAACGCAAAGCGGAAAAAGTTTTATGTGGAATCAGCTTAACGAGCAGCAGCTAATTGTGAGGTGATTAAAATAAAAAAAATAAAGTAGAAAATAAATAGTTGTTGGAAATAAAATTATAAGTAAAGGACAATAAAGGAAGGAGTTTTAAATTAAAGTGGAGTAACAGGAAAGGAATAAAATCATAGAAGGTAAAAGCGGACGGTAAAGGAACATAAAGGTGAGGCTGAATATCGGCAACCAGTTAAGGTGGCACAGTACCTACATATATACTATTGCACTGTTCCTAACTTTTGCCGTTACATGGAATCTTCTTATAATCTTATCGGGAAAATCATTACTTTTTAATATCACAGTTATTTATTTTTCAATTTCTTTGTGGAAAATTACGTCTGAAGTTTGCATCATTCTACGTATACAGTTACTTGCTGTATTTATTATCATGGACTTTGGATGTTTAGAGTGAAAGTTTATCATTCTTCCTGATGCAATTGGCTTTTTGTACCATTTTATTTTTAATTGATTACCAAATGTATTTATAATTGAGTCAAGATAAGCTAATTTTCTATTTCGATTGTAAATTTTATATTTTGTGGTTTGAACCTCATTTTCGTTTACTATTGCAAATAGATCGTCAACATATTTAGTAAGTAATCTCGGTTTTCGTCCTAATTTTGTCATTGCAGTGTCCAAAAGTTTTTCCGTTACAATATCTATATTATTAATACGCTAACATAAATTTTGTTCCTTCTTCTCCGTCGAAACTACTGAACCGATTTTAAAACTAAGCACACCATTAGAAAGGTATTGCTCTCAAATAGAACTGCGCCAATTTTCATTAAAATTGGTTGGAAAATGCGCCCACAATCGTCGTTGGAAAATTCCCGTGTGGTTGTTGTTGCATGCATTTGAACACAACAGAGCTGTCTCAATGCGCAAGCATATGTACCTGACTTTGTGCGTTTTCACCAAACTTAACATGCAATTCTGAACATGTTTGGCTGGATGTGGTGTGTAGTTTCAAAGAAGTAGAAACGTAAAAAGGTAGCAAAATGACTACAACAAAAACATAATGGCAAGGAATAAGTAGGATAAGAAATAATAAATAAAGAAAGTAGAAATAAAATGAGACAATTATGTACATATATTGAACATATGTATCTATGTATGTATGTAGTTAGAAGAATTAGTAGGACGAGTAACAACAACAACACCACACCAAATATAACAGCAACAACAACATCTACAAACAAAAACAATATCTACAAACAACAACAACATATTAGCAGTTACAATGAGAAGAAGCACTATAACAAAAATAAATAGACGGAATAAGTAGAATAAAAAAGAAAAATTAAGAAAGCAAGGGGGAAAAGTAATGTAGAGAAATTGAAAGAAGCAATTAGGAAGACTAGAAACAACGATAACAACAATAAGGTTTTTTACCGTTATTTTAAGAAAATTCATTTACGTAGAGGAATTAAGAAGAAAAGTAGCAACAACAACAACTACAATACGGGTTTTTACAGTTATTTTAAGAAAGTTCATTGAGGTATCTATATTATTAATACGCTAACATAAATTTTGTTCCATCTTCTCCGTCGAAACTACTGAACCGATTTTAAAACTAAGCACACCATTAGAAAGGTATTGCTCTCAAATAGAACTGGGTTAATTTTCATGAAAATTGGTTGGAAAATGCGTCCACAATCGTCGTTGGAAAATTGCCGTGTGGTTGTTGTTGCATGCTTTTGCACACAACAGAGCTGTATCAACGCGCAAGCATACCTGACTTTGTGCGTTTTCACCAAACTTATAAACATGTTTGGCTGGATGTGGTGTGTACTTTCAAAGAAGTAGAAACGTAAAAAGTTAGCAAAAGCACTACAACAAAAACATAAGGCCAAGTAATAATAAGGATAAGAAAGAATAAGTAGGAAAGAAATTAAGGAAAGAAAAGAGCAAAAATAGAAAGAAAGAAGTAGGTAGAAGAATTATGAAAACGATTAACGACAACAACACCAACAACAACAGCAAAATAGTATCAGTGAAAGTAACAACAAAAGAAGCAGCATCAACAGGAACAACAACAAAATAGTATCAGTGACAATAACAACAAACAATTATACAAAAACTATAGTTGCACCTTAGTCATAAGAAAACTTCTAGAAAAACTGTCGAGTTTCGACAGTAGGCAGCACTCTAGTATGTATTAATACAAAATTAAACTATTTCCATGAAAATTTGTTTTGGTATATTCGTGTGCTCCTTTATTATTGGCCATTTCTCCGATATAATGTTCAGTGATAAATTTGTAGGTATGCTTGGAAATAGTGATATCACGTCAAAAGAAACTAGCTTTTCGTCGTCATAAATGTAGGTATTATACTCAGCTGTACTAGTACACAGAGTATTATAGTTTTAATCACATAACGGTGGATTGTAACAAAATGAAATAATCGAGATAGATATAGACTTATATATATCAAAATGATCAGGATGAAAAGAGAAATCGATTGAGCCATGTCCGTCCGTCTGTCCGTCTGTAAACACTCTAACTCGCGCAAAAATTGAGATATTTTGATGAAATTTGAAATGCAAGTTGGTATCGAGACTGGGACGGTTGGTCGAAATCGGACCATGACCACGCCCACTTTTCCTATATAGAAAAAATCGGAAATTTGGTATCTCAGTTACTATTATAGCTGGAGCGATGAAATTTTACCCACGTGTTGAGCTGAGGCCCCTAGGAAGAAATTTGATGAAATTTTGGAAAATGGGCGGTGCCACGCCCACTTATTAAGGTTTTGAAAGTTTTATATGTCATAACTCAGAAACCATTGAAGATATATCGATGAAATTTGGTACGCGTGATTTACTTACTTAGGCAAACGTTTGGACGGAAAATAGTTAAAATCGGTTGACGGCCATGCCCAATTTTGTATATGTGTATTATAAAGTGACCTAATAAAAACATTCTCTGTCAAATATAAAGATCTATCATTGAAATTTTGTCGCATGAGTCTAACTATGGACGTAAAACAAAAAATGGCGGTGCCACGCCCACTTATTAAGGGGCAAACATTAAAAGTTTTATGAGTCATAACTCAGAAACCGTTGAAGATATACTTACTTACTTAATTGGCACGTAACCGTCTAGACGATTCTGGCCGAGTTCAATAAAGCGCGCCAGCTATTTCTGTTTCGCGCAGCATAGCGCCACTTGGGAATACCTAGGGAGTCAGCATCACTGTCCACCTGATCTTCCCAACGCAGTGGAAGCCTCCCTTTTCTTCTGCGTTCAGCGGGTTTCGATAAAAATACTTTCTTAGCTGGAGCACCTTCGTCCATTCTTACGACATGACCTGCCCAGCGCAGCCGCTGGATCTTTATTCGCTGAACAATGTCGATGTCTGCGTACAGCTCGTACAGCTCGTCGTTAAATCTCCGTCGATACTCGCCCTCGCTAACGCGCAAAGGTCCATAAATCCTCCGAAGAACTTTCCTCTCGAATACTCCAAGCGCCATCTCATCTGCTTCTGCGCCATACATGAGGACTGGAACGATGAGTGTCTTGTAGAGTGTGATTTTGGTTCGTCGAGAGAGGACTTTACTTTTCAATTGCCTACTTAGTCCAAAGTAGCATTTATTGGCAAGAGTGATTCTTCGTTGGATTTCAGTGCTGACATTATTTTTGGTGTTAATGCTAGTTCCCAAATAGACGAAGTCCTTAACTGTTTCGAATTTGTAGCTATCAACAGTGACGTGGCTGCCAAGGCGTGCTGTTTCTTTGTGTGTTGACAGAAGGTACTTCGTCTTGTCCTCGTTGACCGCCAAACCCATTTTCTTAGCCTCTTTATCCAGCGCGCGTGTTAGTGCCAATGATGTCGATGTCATCGGCGTACGCCAGCAGTTGCACACTCTTGTGATATAAGATGCTTCCTGTATGGTTAAGTTCTGCAGCTCGTATTATCTTTTCCAGCATCAAGTTGAAGAAGTCACACGAAAGGGAGTCACCTTGTCTGAAACTTTGTTTGGTCTCGAACGGCTCGGACAGGTTCTTCCCAATTCTGACGGTGCTGATGGTGTTAGTCAACATCATTTGGCATAGCCGTATAAGTTTTGCAGGGAAACCAAATTCAGACATTGCGGCATATAGGCAATTCCTATTCGTGCTATCAAAAGCGGCTTTAAAATCGACAAAGAGATGGTGTGTATCGGTTCCTTTTTCATGAGTTTTTTCCAGGATTTGGCGTATTGTGAAGATCTGGTCGATGGTAGATTTACCAGGTCTGAAGCCACACTGATAAGGTCCAACCAGCTTGTTGACGGTGGGCTTCAGTCTTTCGCACAATACACTTGCTAAGACCTTATATACGATTTTCAGAAGGCTTATCCCACGATAATTGGCGCGTATTGTGGAATCTCCTTTTTTGTGGATTGGTTCCAATCGTCGGGCATGCGTTCGTCCGACCATATTCTGCATAGGAGTTGATGCATGCTCCTTATCAACTCTTCGCCACCATGTTTGAATAGCTCGGCTGGCAAGCCGTCAGCGCCCGGCGCCTTGTTATTTTTAAGCCGAGACATTGCTATTCGCACTTCGTCATGATCGGGTGGTGGAACATGCCTACCATCATCTGCTATTGGGAATTCGGGTCGAACATCTTCTCTTTCCGCAATTTCATTGTTGTCGTTATCTAGCAAGGAGGAGAAGTGGTCCCTCCACAACTTAAGTACACTCTGGACATCAGTTACCAGATCGCCGTTATCATTCGGGCAGAAATTTGTCCCGGTCTTGAAACCTTCAGTCATCCGCCTGACTTTTTGATAAAGTTTTCGGACATCATTCCTATCCGCCAGCATCTCAAGCTCTTCACACTCGCGCCTTTCGGCCTCCCTTTTCTTCATTCGAAAAAGGCGCCTCTTAGCCGTCCGATAGCGCTCCCATACGCTTCGTGTTGCGCCCGAACACAATGTAGCTCTATAGGCGGCGTTCTTTCTTTCCGAGGCGTCGCGGTATTCCTTATCGTACCAGGTGTTTTTTCTGCAGGCTCGCTGGTATCCAATAGTTTCCTCAGCGGCGGTGTGAAGTGAACGAGCGATGTGTTCCCATTCCTCGGATACATCGTTTGGTGGAGGGTTGCTCTCAGAGAGCAGGAGTGAGAGCCGGGTGGAGTATTCATGGGCTGTCTGCGTCACGTGCAGCCTTTCGACTTCAAACTTTCCTTGCTTTCCTGTTGGCACATTCTTTGCTGCACAGAGGCGGGTGCGTACCTTGGCTGCCACAAGATAATGGTCCGAGTCGATATTGGGGCCACGGATTGTGCGCACATCTAGGATGCTGGAGCTGTGTCGGCTGTCGATCATGACGTGATCGATCTGATTTCGCGTTTTTCGATCAGGTGACAGCCATGTGGCTTGGTGTATTTTTTTGTGCTGGAATCTGGTACTGCTAATGACCATGTTTCGGGACCCGGCGAAATCGATCAGCCTCGTCCCATTGGGACTAGTTATGTCGTGGAGACTGAATTTTCCGACTGTGCCGCCAAAGATACCTTCCTTGCCCACCCTGGCATTAAAATCGCCAAGCACGATCTTTTTATCGCGGCGGGGGCAGCGATCATAGGTTTGTTCTAACAGCTCATAGAAGGAGTCTTTGGTCGCATCGTCCTTCTCTTCCGTCGGGGCGTGGGCACAGATGAGCGATATGTTGAAGTACTTCGCTTTGATGCGGATGGCGGCTAGACGCTCGTTCACTGGCGTGAAAGACAGTACTCGGCGGGTGAGCCTCTTTCCCACCACAAAACCAACACCAAATATGTGCTCCTTTGCATGGCCACTATGGTATATGACGCAAGACCCGATTTTCTTTGGGTCATACCCCGTCCATCGTACTTCCTGTATGGCGGTGATGTCAGCTTTTACTTTATCGAGAACATCAACCAGCTGGGCAGCGGCACCTTCCCTATTAAGGGTCCGGACGTTCCAGGTGCATACCCTCAAATCATAGTCCTTTAAACGTTTGCCATGGTCGTCATTAAAAAGAGGTGGTCTCATCCGAGGCTTTATTTAGCTTTTCTTTGGATAGGATTTTTACGTGGTGGGTCCCAAGCCCGACGCACAACCCGCACTGCGGGAGTTGATTATTGTTACATGTTTATATAGCGAGCCGCTTGCTCCAAGTCAGACGCCCGCTCGCAGCCGCACCTACTGGTGAACAGACGCTGCAGTTATTCCCCTCAACAAGCCCTTAAACCGAATATGTCGGAGTGGCCTTGTCGAGTTGTCGCCTTCTCACTTTAGTTCACCACCAAACGGGTGTTCGGTGGCTATCCAGAGGACACTGCGCGGAAGTCGTGAGCTGCTTGCTCCGCATGCAAAATAATCGCTCTGGCCACCCCCAGGTGGATGGCAGTCAGAAGCTTTCCCCACTTACGTGGACTTCTAAACAAGACAATCACTACAACTTCCACCACAACAATGCAATATCGAAGTGTTACCTACATACCAAAGTTCACAGAAAATCTTGACCACAACATTCGAAAGAAAACTCAAAACCTCACCCTTGCATATAAATCCAACCAAACAATCTCAACTATTTACTCCAAAACGAAAAGCTCAATTAATCCGTATCAAAAAGCTAATGTTGTGTACCAAGTCGCTTGCAAGGGTGATGGTAATGCATCCTGCGACAAAATATACATAGGAACCACAAAAAGACCACTGGGTGTACGTTTAGCAGAACACGAAGCAGACATAAGAAACAAGTAAGGAAGCCTAAGTTCGAGTGGAATCGAACATTAGATACTCAGCTTTCATTGTTTGTTTGCGTTTGATGAAAACACGGTGTATTTTATATAAAGCGAGTGCTGCATAAAGTGGGCGTAGCCACGCCCATTTTTAACATTTTTATCAGTCATCCAACTAAGCATATGAATATTATTCTTTGTGCAAAATTTCATTCCTTTATGACTTCTAATTACAAAGATGTCACGTTACAAATTTCCAAAGGGTGTTCCAGAAATATCTTTGTTAAAAAGTAGGCGTGGTCATAAACCGATTTGAATAAATTTTTGCGTGTCTATTAGCACAAGTTATAAAAGTGTATAAACCAAGTTTCGTCTTAATGTCTCAATTATTTGTCGAGTTATGGGCTCCGAAATTTCGTATATTCCTTTGTCTAAGAAGAGGCGGTGCCACGCCCATTTTCCAAATTTTCCTATTTTTTGTTTCCGGTCTATTGTGGAACTCATGCCACAAAATTTGAATGAATTATCTTTATATTTGACAAAGATATCGCTTAAAATATTTTTATTAGGCCCCTTTATAGTTCCCATATATAATAGTGGGCGTGGTCGCCAACCGATTTCGCTAAAATTTTGAAGATATATTACCACAACTAATAAAAGTGTACACACCAAGTTTCGTCATTATATCTATATTATTAATACGCTAACATAAATTTTGTTCCTTCTTCTCCGTCGAAACTACTGAACCGATTTTAAAACTAAGCACACCATTAGAAAGGTATTGCTCTCAAATAGAACTGCGCCAATTTTCATTAAAATTGGTTGGAAAATGCGCCCACAATCGTCGTTGGAAAATTCCCGTGTGGTTGTTGTTGCATGCATTTGAACACAACAGAGCTGTCTCAATGCGCAAGCATATGTACCTGACTTTGTGCGTTTTCACCAAATCACGCAATTCTGAACATGTTTGGCTGGATGTGGTGTGTAGTTTCAAAGAAGTAGAAACGTAAAAAGGTAACAAAATTACTACAACAAAAACATAATGGCAAGGAATAAGTAGGATAAGAAATAATAAATAAAGTAGAAATAAAATGAGACAATTATGTACATATATTGTACAATGTACATATGTATCTATGTATGTACGTAGTTAGAAGAATTAGTAGGACGAGTAACAACAACAACACCACACCAAATATAACAGCAAAAACAACATCTACAAACAAAAACAATATCTACAAACAACAACATATTAGCAGTGACAATGAGAAGAAGCACTATAACAAAAAGAAATAGATGGAATAAGTAGAATAAAAAAGAAAAAGTAAGAAAGAAAGGGGGAAAAGGAACGTCGAGAAATAGAAAGAAGCAATTAGGAAGACTAGAAACAACGATAACAACAACAGTAAGGTTTTTTACCGTTATTTTAAGAAAATTAATTTACGTAGAGGACAGTTATTTTAAGAAAGTTCATTGAGGTATCTTCTATTCTTCTATATTATTAATACGCTAACATAAATGTTGTTCCATCTTCTCTTTCGAAACTACTGAACCGATTTTAAAACTAAGCACACCACTAGAAAGGTATTACTCTCAAATAGAACTGCGCCAATTTTCATGAAAATTGGTTGGAAAATACGTCCACAATCGTCGTTGGAAAATTGACGTATGGTTGTTGTTGCATGCTTTTGAGCACAACACAAAGTCAAGTAATAAGAAGGATAAGAAAGAATAAGAAAGAATAAGTAGGAAAGAAATTTAGGAAAGAAAAGAGCAGAAATAGATAGATAGAAGTTCATATGTAGGAGAATTGTGAAGACAAGTAACGACAACAACACCAACAACAACAACAAAATAGTAGCGGTGACATTAGCAACAAAAGGAGCAGCATCAACAGGAACAATAATAAAATAGTAACTGTGACAACAAACAATTATACAAAAACTATAGTTGCACCTTAGTCATAAGAACACATCTAGAAAACTGTCGAATTTCGACAGTAGGCAGCACTCTAGTTTAAATTATTTGTCGAGTTATGGGCTCAGAAATCTCGTACATTCCTGCTTCTAAAAAGAGGCGGTGCCACGCCCATTTTCCAAATTTTTTGTGCTTTTCGTTTTATATCCGCAGTTGGACTCCTGCCATAAAATTTCAATGATATACCTTTATATTTGACAGAGATATCGCTTAAAATGTTTTTATTAGGTCACTTTATAATACCCATATATAAAAGTGGGCGTGGTCGTTAACCGATTTTGGCAATTTTTCGTCCAAACCAGGGTTCGGAAATTCTCACTCACATTCATTCACGTTCGCGAGCGAGAATATTTCAAATTATTTTTTTCGTTCATTTATCACGAGTGAGAAATGCAAAAAAAAATTATGCTTCTCACTCGCGATAAGTGAACAAAAAAAAATTTCCATATTTTTCACTCACGAGCGAAAAATAAAAAACCAAAATTTCTCACTCACATGTGATAAAACCGAACTAAGCCGGCTTCGGCTGTTCACATATGAGAAAAGCAATGCGAGAAATACTGATCGCGAGCAGTATTTTAGCGTTCACGAAAAGATTTTCTCATGGACATTTTTCAGCTGCGTTGTATGGAAGGAAATGCAAGCAGATTTTCGCAGTTGCCTTAGCCAAGCATTTGTGCGTACATATGTATCTACATATTTATGTATGGTTGGGTGTATGCATACAAGGGAATGGTTTGCATATGAACATATGTATGTATATACATACATATTATTTATGTATACGTATTCAATATTACCTCGGATTGCCTGCGATCTTTAGTAGAAGGCGGGTAACTAAATTTTCCTTGTTTATTATAATTACATTATTGAGTCTTTTTTTATAATTTTTGTTTTTTTTTTTTTTGCAAATACATACATACATATGTGACGAGTTCTTAATAGCCATTTTTATAGCAAATGTAGGTATGTAGATGCTAGCTCCTTTTTTATACCTATTTAGGAAGGTTTTTGAACGTGGAATGATATATGTACATACATACCTAAATATGTATGTATATACATAAGTACATTAAGCCGTATCACGAAAATAAAGTTTGCGTGTGTCAGTTTTATTTGAACACTTACGTCGAAAAAATATTTATGGTGTAAAAATTTTTTTTTTAGGCCCGCGTTAAAAACAGCTAAATCGCGTTTTTTGTAATAACTTCCTTATTTGATGTCCGATCTCTATGATCTTAATGTCGCAGAAAAGGTCTCGCTCATCACTATATTTGGCCCATATAAAGTTTCGACCTCAAAGGTTGTTCTGAGTTTTACCTTTAAAAATTTTGGAGTTACTATCCCTAGATTTTTTTATTTTTATCACTAATACAAAGCTCTCAAAAAACCATGAGGACTCCGCTAAAAAAGTTGTAGCCTTTACTCACAAACAAAAAAGTTATACCGTTTTAAAATCAGAGAACCTGTTTTTTGAAAAATTATCCCAAGTTCTTATTTATATGAGGCAGTAACGCCATATAGTATGAGTTTTTGATTAAAAAGTATTCTAAGTCCTCGCTTGACTTGAGAGTCTTGTACCGCGATGGAACAGCTACCAATACTGGATACATGATATGCCAAAAATTATTGATGATTGGACTATTCGTGCTGATCAACGTTATTTATATTGAATGATAATGGCTGTAGTGAAGATTTGGTAAGTATTCAAGTGGGATCTCTAAGCACAACGCGCTGGCTTACAACGGCTTCACGATTTCTGCATCCGTGCGTATCGTAAAATCATCCAAGTTATTTAGAAAAACTGCTATAGTTCGTTGTAAAATTATACGCGCCTAAGAAGAGACAACGGAAGTCTAAATGTATTATCAATACTTGCGGTGGATGCGTCGTCTGCCCCTAGAAATGCAGTTAATTATTCAGCCTACAATTGAAAACAACACACTTTACTTTAATCCCCAAAATATCTTCTTATCTATGATAACCGAGACCAAAAATGACGATGTCCTCCAAATTTAGAGATATTTATGAAAGCAGTTTCAGAGCTCTGAAAGTGAATTCTTCGTCGCTTATATTACTTTGCTCACACTCAAAAAAAAAATTACTCAGATTATGGAAAAATGAGAATGATTCGCCGCTAATGACATATTTTCATTGTTTTGAATAAAATTTTCTTTCAAAACGTTGTTTTTATTCCTTGATTTAAAGAAAGTTGTACATCAAAACAATGAAAATGTGTCTTAAGCGCCGAAACATTCCCATTTTTCCATAATCTGGATGTATCAATGAAAGTACTTAGGTAGCATTTTTTTGTCCTTGGATTCGATTTTTTTTTTGAGAGGCGGTACAATCCGCCCAAACTACACACATACATAAATATTTTTTTATTGTTAGTAAAGCTGAAATACCCCTATCTAGGTACTAAGTTTGGTAATGATATGTGAATATGTATATGCATATGGGCTAATCCTGAAAAAGTCAACCCAGAGCATGAAATTGAAAATGGTCCGAACTTTATTCTTAAACTCAGGCTGAGAAAAATCACCAAAAAATAATAATTTTTACTAAGGCTTTTTTATTAGCAAAGCATCATTTTTTTTTCTTCGCAGGTTTTGTTTATTGAAAAGATTTATATTATTGTTACACGCTCTAATCATTCTACATAGAACGTAATTTAATTTAAGAGTATAAAGAGAAGCTAGTAAGAATAAAGGAGTTTTTGTACTTTAAAATTTCGCTTATCCTTTTTGTCGCGTGCGTTACCAAAAACTATATAAATAGTTATTAAAACTAGGAAACCACATGAAATAAAAAAAAATTCAGTGACAAAGTAAGTTTGTGTACCTTTTTCCAAAAATAAAATCAGTGTTGTCCGAAAGCTGAATGTTACAACTTTATATGTGTTTGAAATTTGTCGCGTGCGTTACCGTAAGTGCAAAATTCAATCTATATACAACTATATATTAATAGGCTAACATTTTTCCCATACAAACAATTGCCAGGCTGTTTAGCACATTTAACATACTCATATCCACATAAAATTGATATGGATGTGTTCGTATGAGTCAGGAGCAGTGCATAGGCATATAATTTTTTCTATAAATTATTTAATTTCTTTATAATTAATAAATAAAGTTTTTAGTTAAGAGAAAGAGATATCGTAAAATTGTTTACAAATATCGTAAACACAGTTGAAGAGTTGCTTTAATTTGAAAGCACTCTCTCTCTCTCTCTTCCTTTTTGTTTATTTATGAACATTGAGATCGCATTCGAAAAATCTACTCAAATCTCTGCTCTATGAGTGAAATCTTTGTCTATGAGTGATTTGTAGATTTTCTATTATGATTTTTATAAATGCCAGGGCGATAGAGCGCAAGAAAACTCAAAAGTTCCAAGAAGTAGGCCGTGCGATAGAGAAAAGGGGAGCAACCAATTACAAATACATTGAAATTAAAACCTCTATCGAATACTTTGCCGAAGCCATTTTTGGCGCTCAAATATATTTTATTATATGGATGCCACACTTATTTACTTTAGATTATTTACTTTAGATTGTGCCAATACATACATATGTGCACTTTTCAATTATTTTCATTTAATTTTTGTTTTCATTTCACTTTATTCAATGTTAGGTCTTTTTTATTTTCATTTATTTCTTATTATATTTCCTTTTTCTTTTTATTTCAATTTTACTTAATTCGTCTTTATTATACTTTATTACTTTATTTATATTTGTACTATTTTTGATTTACTTCGTTTTTGCTTCGTTGGCAAATGTGCCCACTATCTATATATTAATAGGCTAACATTTTTCCCATACAAACAATTGCCAGGCTGTTTAGCACATTTAACATACTCATATCCACATAAAATTGATATGGATGTGTTCGTATGAGTCAGGAGCAGTGCATAGGCATATAATTTTTTCTATAAATTATTTAATTTCTTTATAATTAATAAATAAAGTTTTTAGTTAAGAGAAAGAGATATCGTAAAATTGTTTACAAATATCGTAAACACAGTTGAAGAGTTGCTTTAATTTGAAAGCACTCTCTCTCTCTCTTCCTTTTTGTTTATTTATGAACATTGAGATCGCATTCGAAAAATCTACTCAAATCTCTGCTCTATGAGTGAAATCTTTGTCTATAAGTGATTTGTAGATTTTCTATTATGATTTTTATAAATGCCAGGGCGATAGAGCGCAAGAAAACTCAAAAGTTCCAAGAAGTAGGCCGTGCGATAGAGAAAAGGGAGCAACCAATTACAAATACATTGAAATTAAAACCTCTATCGAATACTTTGCCGAAGCCATTTTTGGCGCTCAAATATATTTTATTATATGGATGCCACACTTATTTACTTTAGATTATTTACTCTAGATTGTACCAATACATACATATGTGCACTTTTCAATTATTTTCATTTAATTTTTGTTTTCATTTCACTTTATGCAATGTTAGGTCTTTTTATTTTCATTTATTTCTTATTATATTTCCTTTTTCTTTTTACTTAATTCGTCTTTATTATACTTTATTACTTTATTTATATTTGTACTATTTTTGATTTACTTCGCTTTTGCTTCGTTGGCAAATGTGCCCACTATCTATATATTAATAGGCTAACATTTTTTCCATACAAACATTTGCCAGGCTGTTTTGTACATTTAACATACTCATATCCACATAAAATTGATATGGATGTGTTCGTATGAGTGAGGAGCAGTGCATAGGCATATATTTTTTTCTATAAATTATTTAATTTCTTTATAATTAATAAATAAAGTTTTTAGTTTTGTACCATTTTTGATTTACTTCGTTTTTGCTTCGTTGGCAAATGTGCCCACTATCTATATATTAATAGGCTAACATTTTTTCCATACAAACAATTGCCAGGCTGTTTTGTACATTTAACATACTCATATCCACATAAAATTGATATGGATGTGTTCGTATGAGTGAGGAGCAGTGCATTGGCATATATTTTTTTCTATAAATTATTTAATTTCTTTATAATTAATAAATAAAGTTTTTAGTTTTGTACCATTTTTGATTTACTTCGTTTTTGCTTCGTTGGCAAATGTGCCCACTATCTATATATTAATAGGCTAACATTTTTCCCATACAAACAATTGCCAGGCTGTTTTGCACATTTAACATACTCATATCCACATAAAATTGATATGGATGTGTTCGTATGAGTGAGGAGCAGTGCATAGGCATATATTTTTTTCTATAAATTATTTAATTTCTTTATAATTAATAAATAAAGTTTTTAGTTTTGTACCATTTTTGATTTACTCCGTTTTTGCTTCGTTGGCAAATGTGCCCACTATCTATATATTAATAGGGTAACATTTTTTCCATACAAACATTTGCCAGGCTGTTTTGTACATTTAACATACTCATATCCACATAAAATTGATATGGATGTGTTCGTATGAGTGAGGAGCAGTGCATAGGCATATATTTTTTTCTATAAATTAATTTATTTATTAATAATTAAAAAAAATTTTTTAGTTTTGTACCATTTTTGATTTACTTCGTTTTTGCTTCGTTGGCAAATGTGCCCACTATTCTATATATTAATAGGCTAACATTTTTCCCATACAAACAATTGCCAGGCTGTTTTGCACATTTAACATACTCATATCCACATAAAATTGATATGGATGTGTTCGTATGAGTGAGGAGCAGTGCATAGGCATATATTTTTTTCTATAAATTATTTAATTTCTTTATAATTAATAAATAAAGTTTTTAGTTTTGTACCATTTTTGATTTACTTCGTTTTTGCTTCGTTGGCAAATGTGCCCACTATCTATATATTAATAGGGTAACATTTTTCCCATACAAACAATTGCCATGCTGTTTTGCACATTTAACATACTCATATCCACATAAAATTGATATGGATGTGTTCGTATGAGTGAGGAGCAGTACATTGGCATATATTTTTTTCTATAAATTATTTAATTTCTTTATAATTAATAAATAAAGTTTTTAGTTTTGTACCATTTTTTTATGCATAGGCATATAATTTTTCTATAAATTATTTAATTTCTTTATAATAAATAAATAAAATTTTTAGTTAAGATAAATATATATCGTAAACGTGTTTACAAATATCGTAAACACAGTTGAAGAGTCGCTTTAATTTAAAAGCGCTCACCACCGGGCCTACCTTACTAGATCTGCCTTGATTTTGACCATGATTTCACGTCGGACCGTGATCAAAAGGGCAAATCAGTGTTGCGGTACAACTGGAATTTGGAAAGTGTTGCTTATCTCCGCGAAAAGGTATAATTTTTGTACCAATACAAAGTTGAAAAAATAAATTGCATGGTCGAATTTCGACCACCGGCGATACTAGTCTATATTATTAATACGCTAACATAAATTTTGTTCCATCTTCTCCGTCGAAACTACTGAACCGATTTTAAAACTAAGCACACCATTAGAAAGGTATTGCTCTCAAATAGAACTGCGCCAATTTTCGTGAAAATTGGTTGGAAAATGCGTCCACAATCGTCGTTGGAAAATTTCCGTGTGGTTGTTGTTGCATGCTTTTGCACACAACAGAGCTGTCGCAATGCGCAAGCATACCTGACTTTGTGCGTTTTCACCAAACTTATTATGCAATTGTGAACATGTTTGGCTGGATGTGGTGTGTAGTTTCAAAGAAGTAGAAACGTAAAAAGGTAGCAAAAGCACTACAACAAAAACACAAAGTCAAGGACTAAAAAGGATAAGAAATAATAATTAGGAAATAAATTGAGTAAAGAAAGGAGCAGAAATAGGAAGAAAGAAGTAGGTAGGAGAATTTGGAAGACGAGTAACGACAATAACACCAACAACAACAACAAAATAGTAGCAGCGACGGTAGCAACAAAAGGAGCAGCATCAACAGGAACAAGAAGAAAATGGTAGATAACAGTGACAACAACAAACAATTATACAAAAACTATAGTTGCACTTTAGTCATAAGAAAACATCTAGAAAGACTGTCGAGTTTCGACAGTAGGCAGCACTCTAGTATATAATTAAACAAAGTAAAAAAAAATTTTAAAAGCTTTTATATTTAATATTAATATAAAAATTTACTAAAAAGGAAAAAAAAATAAATTTTTAATATTTTTGAACAAGATTTATATTACTCCTTAGTTCATTTGGATCTTAATTTCAATCTAAGCATACATTTAACGTATTTCTTCAAAGCATTTCTGTATATGTATCAACATATTCGCGGGTACTCATTAGATATTCATGTTATAAAACAGTATTGGTGAAATGGAAGGAAGCGATAAAAACTTTAAATTCCAATTACGTAAGATATGCATTACGTAAAGTGCACCCACGCTTTTATTTATGTTGATACATATACAGAAATGCTTTGAAGAAATACGTTAAATGTATGCTCAGATTGAAATTAAGATCCAAATGAACTAACGAGTAATATAAATCTTATTCAAAAATATTAAACCTTTATTTTTTTCCTTTTTAGTAAATTTTTATATTAATATTAAATATAAAAGATTTAAAAAATTTTTTTTTACTTTGTTTTATTATATATGTATATAGATTGAATTTTGCACTTACGGTAACGCACGCGACAAATTTAAAACACATATAAAGTTGTAACATTCAGCTTTCGGACAACACTGATTTTATTTTTGGAAAAAGGTACACAAACTTACTTTGTCACTGAAATTTTTTTTTATTTCAAGTGGTTTCCTAGTTTTAATAACTATTTATATAGTTTTTTGGTAACGCACGCGACAAAAAGGATAAGCGAAATTTTAAAGTACAAAAACTCCTTTATTCTTACTAGCTTCTTCTTTATACTCTTAAATTAAATTCAGGGTTTGAATTTGCTTGCTGCAAAACAGCAATAGCCGATGTTTTTTGCTTATTGCTGAATTCAGCCGAGCCAAAAACGAAAACACGAATCATTCGCTTCAGTTTTCAGCTGAGTCGTGTTTGCTTGTATAGTTAAGCCAAGCAACTCAATTTGAGAGGGTTGCTTTTACTTCCAGCAATTAGTTGAGTAGTAAATTTTTGCTTACAGTTGCTTATTTTGCTGAAACTAGTTTTTAAGAAAAATTCAACATGAAAAGATGTTTACAAATTGACATACATACATATTATGTGTATATACATACATACACATAAGTAAATATGTATAAAAAATCGAAATATGCGTAAACAAATCGTTTCAGCAAAATAAGCAAAAGCAGAAAAAATGCAAAGACACAACTAATTGCTGGAAGTAAAATGAAATCCCCCAAATCGCGTTGCTTTGCTTAACTATACAAGCAAACACGGCTCAGCTGAATACTTGACTGGCCGAGTTTGCTAATTTACTTTTCGTTAGCAAAAGCAAAGCAAAAGCAAATGCAGCAAAAGTAGCTAAGCAATTTCAAACCCTGTCTGAAACTGTCTACCATTCTTATAAACCTTAGCCGAGAGTATTCCCCACAGGTCCTCAATGGGGTTGAGGTCAGGACTGATGGCTGGCCAAACCAACAAAGGGATGTTTCTGGACGATAAAAAATATTTTGTTGTACGAGCGGTGTGGATTGGGGCGTTGTCCTGTTGAAATATCCACTCATTTCCATAAACTTCTTCAGCAAATTGAATAAGGACATTGTCCAATAACCCAATGTACATTTGGGAATTGGGTTTGCATGGGATGAAAGAGAGTGGAGATTTTCCAGCATACCTAAAAGCCCCCCAAACCATTAACGAGCCGCCGCCATGGTTTCGCTTAAGACGATTCTGCCTCGAGTGTCTTAAGTCGCGCCAATATTTTTGACAGCCATCGGGACCATCCAAATTAAGCTTTTTCTCATCGCTGAATATAACTTTTTGGAACTCTGTATCCCAGAACTTATATTTATCGCCGAAGGCCAAACGGGATGTCATATGTCTTTTTAAAAGCATAGGTTGAGATACTCGCGCAGTATATGTGACATTTTTGTTTTGGGATAATATTTGGTGGACTCGTCTCCTTGTTACCTTAAGATTAAGATGGGCTTGAATTTCACTGCAACTCATACCTTTTTCAACAGCTAGACGCCGAATTGTTCGCTTACAACGTTCATCAATCTCTGATTTTCTGCCACTGCGTTTGGTAGTCCCATATTTTTCCGGATTTTTTAGGAAATTAGTAATCGTATTTCTATGGCGTCCCAATTTCGTTGCAATTTCGACCAATGGCACACCACCATCCCTTTCTCCAATTATAAAACCGCGCTCTGTTTCTGTTAAGGTGGATCCGCGTGCCATTTTTTTCTAAAAGTTGGAAATCACTCAATATCCGTTTGCAAAAAAATTTATATTTGCTTCACTTGCGATTTGTATGAATAAAGTTATTTTATCTTACTTATTGACATTTGAAGCAGGGAAAATGCGTTTTGCACATATAAATTTTTCCTAAGAAAGATGGCATATATAAACGAATTACCAAATATGTAATATAATATTTACATGCCCAAAGATAACTAAATAGTCTTAAATTAGAGAGATAAATTGAATTAATGAAGTGCACATATAAATATTTCACTGGTATGTACACTATTTCGTTATTAAAAAAGCCATCGTTAAATGTCATAACTGCAGTGATAAATATATGATAATAACTCAATACTTACCTCTGCTTTTCTTAATTTGCACAATTATATATTTCTAAACAATATTAAATTCAACTATTTTCGCTCTTGACACAAAGAATGTGTTTATAGTCATATATTATGCCCAATGTTCCCATATTATGATCAATTGTGTTTGATTTTCAAATAATTAAGTTATGAACAATGTTCACAAACTGTGCACATTTCTGTGTATAACTTATGCACAATTTTAATACATTGTGCAGAATTTATGATTATTATGCATAATTTATGCGCAAAGTTGCATATTCAAAAATGTTCTTAAACATTTTATAGTTATGAACAGCTTGTGCATTAATAATGCACAATAGTTTTCTCCGTGTAGGAGTCTTTTAAGGAAAAGAATTTCCAAGACTTTTGAGACAATGGGCAGCAGGCTAATGGGTCTGTAATAGAGGTCGGAAACTATCGATAGTCAGCACCATCGATAGTGTACGATAGTTTTTTGCAAATTATCGATAGTATATCGATAGTTGACGATAGTTTCGGGTGATTTGGGAGAGTCTACGGCTACGCTCACACTGTAACCGCCTTTTGCCGTCCGGCAGCAAACACATCCACAAACACATCTGTTTTAAATGAGCTCACCGGATTTCACCCGAATGTAAACAAACTTTGCCCACCTGTACTGGTCTTATTCTTACCAATCAGACCTGTTAAATTCCGATTAGGATTAGTAATCAATTAAATTGTTTTGTTTTTTAATTGGTAATCATTATTTTAATTCTTCTGCTGAAAAAAAGTAATTTTATGATTACCATTAAAAAAAATCAAAAAAAACCAAAAAAAATCAAAAATAATCATAAAAAATCAAAAATAATCAAAATAATTTTTTTTGATTGTTTTTGATTATTTTTGATTTTTTATGATTATTTTTGATTTTTTTTGAATTTTTATGATTTTTTTTTTTATTTTTTTAATTTTTTTTGATTTTTTTTAATATTGTTGTAAAGAAATTTGGATACGCATGCACATAAGTATTCAGGTAGGCATGTATGTTTGGTCAGAGAGGCATAAAGTTTGTTTGTACAAATGTATGTGAACGCATATTAAAGTACGTAACCCTGCAGTAAATATGGGGACAGGTGTATCCAAGTCATTGTGTATTCTACAGCGACAACTGCACTAATTAAAATGACGACAAATTTAGAAGTACAAAATTTGTATAGACCTTGGCTCGTTCGAAGTTTTTCTTACTAGATACGGATACAAACCCTTCCTACACCTGGGGAAGATTCATCTCTAGGTTCAGTATAAGAACAGGGAAGAGCGAATAAAGAATTTTGATTATGACAGAGATTATCTTTACGTAAATCTATTTGCAACATAGCAAATCTTCTACTGCTTTATTATGTAGTAGGCATGCGAAGACGAATACAAATTCCCAAATAATCCTATTTGAGGAACAATGTCGGAACGTAAGTACGTAATATTTCTGCCTTTTAAAAGAATACAATAGGGCAATAACTAGGGCTGAAACGGTATGGCGTATGATAAACAATAAATACAACTTATATGAAATTAAGAATTTTTCCTTTTTTGAAAAAATTGATGAAGTGTGAAACAGACAAAGGAAATACAACTGTGCTAATGGAGGAAGAGGAATACACCGCAAAAACAGGTCAACTAATCAAAGAAATGGGCTGCGGAGTGATGAGAAAAGACCCAACGGAAGAATACCAAATGGCAATAAAGTGTGCAATAAAACAAGCGAAAAATATAAGAGACAGCAAAGTATCCTACACTCTCACAGCAATAAATCCATCTGCCCCATCACTGATCGCACTACCTAAAATCCACAAAATAGGAACACCTATGCGACCACTAGTAAACCATAAATCGGCACCAGGATATAGACTTTCAAAACATCTAAATATGCTACTAGCATCAAAAACACAACGGAACTAGTCAACAAACTGAGAATTCTGCACGTACCCAAGGACTCAAAACAGGTATCACTTTACTTGAAGGATCTATACCCCTCGATACCAAAGACAGAAATACTAAAAGCTCTAACTAAAATACTGACAGAGAAAACGAACAAAGACATTGCAACAGAGATCGTAAATACGCTGAAAATAACCCTGGACCAGAATTATTTCAAATTTGGCAATAAAATATACAGACAAACTCACGGAAAATGGAGAAGGAGGCATGACAGATCCACCAAAATATAACCGCTATGATGAGGATCATGAGCTGAGTCGTTTGTATAAACGCAAACTAATCCCTCATTTTTTTGAGATATCTACTTGAAATTTGGTACTTGGGTGACTTCTTAAGAGAAATTGGACCACTATAACATATAGGTCCCATACAACGGATTATTCAGATATAGACATTTTGGACTATAACATCTCCATAAATAACACACATAATTCACTGTATAAATTAATGAAAATGAGACTATGTATCGCTTCTTTTCCTCATTCATGAATGTCATAAAGTCTCGATACAGTCGAAGACAGCGCAATATTAGTTGCTTTTCATTGTATACCTAACTACGAGAAATTCTGTATTAAAGCCCAATTTATGAGTTAGTACAACAGCGAATGTTGCACTACACTATGGTCTGAAATTCAAATTTTTTGGCATAAATTAGAAGGAGTGGTACTAGCCCATTGAAATTTTACACACAGGTTATATATGACTTAGTTAAGAAAAACTCCAAGAATGGTTGAAATCGGTCATTCCTCAGTAAAAATTTTTTATTATATAAATTGGACCTATAGTAAAAATTTTTGAATTTCAGCTCAAAAAATTGCGATATATTCACGAAAATTGGCAATTAAGTTATTATCGTAATACGCATCGACGATACCAAAAATAGTTGAAATCGGCCAGTCCCTAGGAGTACATCCCTTGGACCTATAGTACAAATTTTTTTTCATAAAATGAAGAATTTGCATATGATTGGCAAAAGTGGGCATTTAATTTTATTATCACATGAAAACAGATACTACAGGTTATAGCTGTACATAAAATGTTCCCAAACCAAATATTTAATTCAATAAATTCTTAGAAGTATAAGAAAAAATATGTTTTAACTGAAACAATTATTTTTATAGTAACATTAACTGTACATCTGAAATGAGAGAGAACTTATAGAATTATTAAATTCACTTGAATATAATATAAAAAGTTATATTTACTAAGCAAATCATTCGCAATCGCAGTCTTCCGTATCTAAAACTAAAGTGTCCTCGGCAACGTCTGCTTCCAATATGTCGGAATTTGAATTATCTGAATCTTATTCAGATCCCCCTGGTAAGTGGTTGAAGATTTGAAGCTCACTTGGAGGTGCCAGCAATTGGATTACTTCTTCTGGTAGCTTCTCTCTTTTCCGATATTTTTCTCTAGCGGATAAAGACAAGCTGGAAAGAAGGAGGTCTGAAGAATCCATTGCCCTATTGAAAACGTCAGTCATGTTATTCTTTCGTGTATTTTTTCTTGCATGTGCGATGCGATCTCTCTTGTAAAATTTATTTCGAGCTTCTGACGCATTTTCGCCAAAACAACCAACAGGAATTACGCAAATTTTTATAATTTGTGAGCTGTGAACTAATATCTTATGAACTGTTGCTGACATTGGAAACCATAAATATTTTCCCATGTACAAGGAGGCAGTTTTTTTGCAAAAATCTTCAAACTTTGTGGTATCTATAGGATACTCGCAGGAAATAGCAATTAATATAACTCTAAAGTTATTCAAAATTTCCATATCAATATTTGTAATTGAAGAAAAGAGCTCCAAATTTTTAAATGCTTTCCTGGCAGTATTGCCGTCATTTGATGTTCCACTACCATTTGCTTTAGGCTTATCTACTTGTAGGCCCATTTCTTCCCAAAACCGCGCTTGTACTTCTCGTTTACGAAGTTGGAATGCTTTTTAACACGCTTTTATTAGCTTCACCTGTATGTATGTATGTATGTATGTAACTTCATCCCACCCTAAAAGTTGTAACATTTAACTAAATTATTACATCTTTCAAACATTCACTTTTATTGTGTTCTCTCTATTATTTCTATTCTCCTCCGGATTCGAAACATGACATCAACAGCCCAACGGCATCATATAGTAGGACATTCAACATTATACTTCATGCTTCATTGCGGCTTTTAAGTTACCTTTCCTCAAAATAGCCTCTATGAATTTCAATTCACTCCCGTATATAAGCCAATAAGTAACAAGCTTTCAGGGTACGGAAAAACTCACTCACGAACGCTCAAAAATACATTCTTCTCAAATCACAAACAAATGTTCAAAGAAAAACGTATAACCACTCAAATAGCGAGCGAACTAACGCACAACAGCCAGCGATCGCCCATGGCGATAAACCCAATGCATAAATTCACTCAAACATGAAGCTTGAAGCTTTCTGTTTTGGGTTTGTTGTATTTGCAATGAAATCAGCCGCATGTACATACATACGTATGCAAAGCAAGAACTGGTTTGTAATTCATTTAATAGTAAGTGCTGAATCAACGAAAAGGAACCCTAATTCTATAATTGCATTTCACGTTTGGAAAGCAATTTTTATACAATGTTTTGTAAACGTGAGGTGAAAAAAATTTCTCTAAAAAAAAAAATAAAAATAAAAAAAACAAGTAAGGAAGCCTAAGTTCGAGTGGAATCGAACATTAGATACTCAGCTGTATGCTTTCATTGTTTGTTTGCGTTTGATGGAAACACGGTGCACTTAATATAAAGCGAGTGCTGCATAAAGTGGGCGTAGTCACGCCCATTTTCTAAATTTTTATCAGTCATCCAACTAAGCATATCAATATTATACTTTGTGCAAAATTTCATTCCTTTATGATTTCTAGTTACAAAGATGTCATGTTACAAATTCCCAAAGGGTGTTCCAGAAATATCTTTCTTAAAAAGTAGGCGTGGTCATAAACCGATTTCAATAAATTTTTGCGTGTCTATTAACACAAGTTATAAAAGTGTATAAACCAAGTTTCGTCATAATATCTCAATTATTTGTCGAGTTATAGGCTAAGAAATCTCGTATATCCCTTTGTGTAAAAAGAGGCGGTGCCACGCCCATTTTCCAAAATTTTTCTATTTGTTGTTTCCGGTCTATTGTGGAAGTCATGCCACAAAATTTCAATGACAGATCTTTATATTTGACAGAGATATCGCTTAAAATGTTTTATTAGGCCCCTTTATAGTTCTCATATATAAAAGTGGGCGTGGTCGTCAACCGATTTCGCTAAAATTTTGAGCGTGTATTACCACAAGTAATGAAAGTGTACACACCAAGTTTCGTCATTATATATAAATTATTTGTCGAGTTATGGGCTCAGAAATCTCGTATATTCCTGTTTATAAAAAGAGGCGGTGCCACGCCCATTTTCCAAAATTTTTGTGTTTTTCGTTTTATATCCGCAGTTGGACTCCTGCCATAAAATTTCAATGATATATCTTTATATTTGACAGAGATATGGCTTAAAATGTTTTTATTATGCCACTTTATAATACCCATATATAAAAGTGGGCGTGGTCGTCAACCGATCTTGGCAATTTTTAATCCAAACATTTGCCTAAGTAATTATATCACGCGTACCAAATTTCATCGATATATCTTCAACGGTTTCTGAGTTATGACTCATAAAACTTGAAATGTTTGCCCCTTAATAAGTGGGCGTGGCACCGCCCATTTTCCAAAATTTCACCATATTTCTTCATAAGGGCCTGAGCTCAATACGTGGGTAAAATTTTATCACTCCAGCTCTATTAGTGACTGAGATACAAAATTTCCGATTTTTACTATATAGGGGAGGTGGGCGTGGTCATGGTCCGATTTCGCCCATTTTCAATACCATCCGTTCCTGCCTTGATACCAACTTACATTTCAAATTTCATCAAAATATCTCAATTTTTGCGCGAGTTATCGTGCTCACAGACGGACAGACGGACAGACGGACAGACGGACAGACGGACAGACGGACAGACGGACAGACGGACGGACATGGCTCAATCGATTTCTCTTTTCACCCTGATCATTTTGATATATATAAGTCTATATCTATCTCGATTATTTCATTCTGTTACAATCCACCGTTAGGAAATCAAAACTATAATACTCTGTGTACTAGTACAGCTGAGTATAAAAAATGCGCCACTCGGGACTCGAACCTGAGCTCCTTGGTCCGTAGGCAGCATACCTCACCATTACGCTACAAACGTATTCGGAACTTTGTTGTCTAAATTCGGATTTATTCATTCAGGTTTCTTTTTTTTTGTACTTTTCAAATGCTTCACCTCAACTTCTCTTCACTTTCTGATTGTAAGAGATAACAAAACGTTTGGGAAATTTTGTATTTCTAAACTAGTTTGGAAAATCTTGAATAAAAGGGTTTGGAAAATATTGCATAATAAGCTAGTTTACTTCAGTGCATATTGGGATTTTTGGTAGAAGTTATAAATACATATGTATATAGATCTATTTCGGAGATCACCACATCCCTTCATCAGAATTCTTTTTACTTTTATTCTTGCGTCCGCATAAAACATCCTTTAATGAAAAATTTCACTAAAAAGTTAAAAATAAATAATAGCTTAAAAAACTAAAAAACACGCTTTAATCTTAAAAATCGTACTAAAAATTGAGAAATAATTTAATTAGAAACAAAATGATGAACGAAAATATAAGTATTTAAGGAAAAGCGTGGGTGTGCTCAATAATATTTGAACATGAAAATATTCGATTCGTACAACTAGTACAAAAATATACCTAGTTGCGAAATTAAGAGTACGATATATGTAATCTCAAAAAAGTCAAAATAAAAATATTAGTTAAAAACAGCGGTCTTAAATATTTTTTGACATACTGAGCACCACCCGACGCTTTTCCTTAAATACTTATATTTTCCTTCATCATTTTGTTTCTAATTAAATTATTTCTCAATTTTTAGTACGATTTTTAAGATTAAAGCGTGTTTTTTAGTTTTTTAAGCTATTATTTATTTATCTGAAGCTTCCCTTATTTGCCACTTTTTTAATCCGATTCTATAGGCAATGTGTACAACGAACTCAAATACTCGAATCCATGCATGTAGTGGGCTAATACCATATCTTAGTGAAGTGAGTTTGGGTTTAAAAATATCAGAATTAAAATTTTTAGTTGTTAAGGATTGTTTTGGTGTAGCACCACATATTGGGCATTTTTGATTAGAATTAGTATTTGTTATAACATTTAGTAATTTTCCATCAATCAAAGTCATATGCAATTCATAATTGACAATAATTTTTCCTCCGTTATCAAGGTAATATTCAAATGGATTTAAATTAGATATTTGCATATCTAGCTGACTATTTTTTGATAGAATTAGATCTTTAGATTCTTTTGCGAATTGCATTTTCAATGGCCTGCAAAACCGCACTGATTGCGTAGTACGATTCATCCAAATAATTTTGCCAGAAATATCCAACATTTGTAAAGGTATAATGGTAGTTACAAACAGTGATTGGTCAAAAAGTTGAGGAGCACTTGTCTCAAACCTTTGTTTAAACATACTTTGTCCCGTTGTACCGTCAAACCCATAGCTGGCAATTAAAACAACATTAGATATTCCTGCCATGACGTGCAAAACATCTTTTTGGAATAAGAGAATGCGTTGTGCGGTATGGTCTAAGAGATTTTGCAGTGATACTTCTGCTGAAGACTCTGACACAGTTACCTCCTTAGGTCGGCAAAGTAGCTTGCATTTAATTACTTCCTCATAGCTTGGAAATATATTGCAATTCATTTCTTTACTTAACAACCTCATGTTGATATATTGTCTTTTACTTAAATCATTTTCAAGTAAAAATGCGAGAGCTTCTTCCGGAGTTAGCGGAACTGCTTCGGGTTTTTTGTAGGTAATCACTTTCCTTATTTCGCTTTGTTCTGCTTTATGCGCAGTTTCCTTTAAAATAAATGCTAAATCGCTTTGTTTTGATTTTTTTGCCGCAACAGTAGCTGCATGAATCAAAAAATCAACATCGTCATTGTTTTCACAGGAAAGATCACTTGCCAGCTTCCTCTTAAGCCGATCTTTTGCATCTGTGTAGTTGACCTTTGGTCGTCCTGCTTTACTTGAACAGGGTTTTTCATAATCATTCTCAGAAATTTCAATGATAGTTCTTGCGGAAACCCACTGGGGGTATTTCTCTTTAAATCTATTAACCATACGATTACATTTTGATAATTTTGCGCTAACATATGCCAACAAATTTTGTATTTTTTTTTTCTTATTTCATCTTTTTTCTGTAAACTTAACACATTGGTATTAATTTTTTTTTAAATCCAATCCAAAACCACATTAGTTTTGCGATCGCCCTCTAGCCAAACTCCAAGTATTTCTTCGTGTTGGAATTCAAAGGTTGCTGAAAATTACAAATATACTTAAATGTGGCAAAAACGGGCAAATGATACATACATACATGATTTTAAAGAACATACTCCAAACTTTCACCGAACATAAAAATCTGGAACAATACGGGACAATACACACAACTTTCACTCCACAGAACACAGTCATGTTTGACAGCTCATATTTAGAACAGGGTTGCCATATCCAAATAATTTTTGTATATTTTAGACCACTGAAATGTCTCAATTAATACTGCGTACCTATTTTTTTTTAAATAAGAAAAAAAAAATTTAGGATTTATGCCAAAAAATTTGAATTTCAGACCATAGTGCACTAAAATGTTTGATTTGGCCACTTTAAACAATTTGTCATAAAGATAAATAATTAGATATAAACGTGTATCGTACCATGTACGGTCAATGACAAATTAACAATAATTCCAAGCTTGTAAGATATGTATAAATGTGTATGCCTCTCTGCACAAATATACGAGGAGGAAGCATATCCTGTTAGTGTGGGGCTTTAACCGCACTACACCACCTACTGTAGCATTACATAAATACACCACACTTACAGTTGTTGTCATGTACACATAATTTATTGTGTACACATGTACCACACACATTGTCAAAACAGATTGACCCAAATAAATTCCGTTAAACCCCAGCGGGAGTTTAACATCAAATATATACACCGCCACTTACGGCGCCTCCAGTTACATTTGTTGCATTTTGTCAAGTGCATTGCCCGAGCGGTCACAATGACCAACTGAGCGACCGCGTCAGTTTGTCAATGTGCACCGACGAAATATTTATGATTCACATATGCTGACACAGCATATGTTGAACACACATTTTATTGAATATGTATTAGTGTAAGTTAGCGTAAGAATTTTTGTATAAAAGAAAGTGAAAATCAATAAAGAAAATCAATTCTATGTTCACTCGAAACATGAACGCATTACATTTATTAGATGGCGATCCGCCAGTTCAAAGTTAATCCTTATGAACAAAAATTTGCTTACTAGCGAAATAGTTCATAAGGACTAACCAGTTCCGCGGGCTACAACTACGGATCTGGATACATACAAGGCAACTGTTTACGAGGAAATAAAAAATTGGTTTAAACAACTGACCGCATATGGTATTTCGGATTGAATGATATTATTAATCAAGACGTTAGATGTTCGAAAATCAAAAAAACCTATTACCACGCACCACGGTTTTGGATAAAACACGTCAAGATTTCGCGACGAAAAACGATGATCGCTGCATATCTGTACTGAACCCAGCAAAATTAGAAAAGTCGACAGAATTAATTCGATGGTTAGTGCAGCATACCGGTTTGCAGGAAAGATCACTACTATTAGCAGCAACAAATAGTTCCAGTATTTTTGGGGATGGACAAAGGACTATGAAGCATAATTCTAGTGGAATATAGCAACAGTAACTTTAATGCTAGCTTTGATGCGCCTTCTACCTCAGCTTCATCATCACTATTCGGTTCAATATCGAGTCTACTACAGCCACCACCACAACAACAACAAATAACTAATAAAGAGGAGCAACATAAGTATAACTTTAATATTAAGTTTATAATGAATTTAGCAGCCTAACGGCCGCTACAACAAACAGCAATTAACTTTGCTTAGGGACATTATTTTTATATACGTATATCTTTTTTTTTTTTTTTCTGACATTAGGGCCTCATGTTAAATAAAACAATCTCAACATAAATTGAGTAAATTTGAATGCTAGTTTATTTTTAATTCAGTATAAATACATATCCCTTATGGATAGTGCTTTGCCAGACGACTTCAATTATGAAGCCTTAAATAAGATAATAGACCAACTAGGGCGTGAAAACACGAACACTACTCGTAGGTCAAGAGCTCGTACAATAGGCAGTGATAGGCATCAGCTAAATTGGTTAAGGCAACTTTGGATATACATAGGAATGGGCAGAACACCCACGATAGAAGATTTATTGTATCCTTCCACGTTGGTAGAGGAAACAAATAGGGCACTCAGGAGAGTAGAAAATTAAAAATTAAAAATTTTTTTACTTATTGCCGAATAAATAAATATTAATAAAAATTTTTTAAGTCAGAAATCCTTTTTTTTAATATGTCACAAGACATTAAAACGCAGGAGGAATTCAATAAAATCTTTGATAGATGCGTTAGCACTATAAGGGAATTCATAAAATTTGCTGAGGAACACCTCAAAAATAAAAAAGAAGGCCCAAAACCAATAACCATAGAAGAGTATAGAAAAAGAAACAAGGCTAAAAGGGAAGATATCCCCAAGATACCGTCACCGGTAGTAAAAAAAAAAAAAAAAAGGAAAAGGGCAGGTAAAAGAGTAAGGTAAAATCAGGAAATAGCCGAAGCTTATAGGTTATTAAACTTAAGTACTAATAAGGAAGATAGAATAAAATTAAGATGTAAAATTAGAGAACTAAGAAAAAAAAATATATAAATGAATAAATGAAATGAATAAAATTAAAATTTAAAATTTCAAATTATTTTTTCTAAAATGGCATGGTGGAAGACCGCATTGAACGGTATATTAGTAGCTATAGCAGGATACGAGGTAGGAAAAGAAACCTCTGAAGATAAAAATAATGAGAACAAAATAGCCAAATTCGAATCTTTCCCAATTCTAGCAGATAAATCAGAAATCTCCGATAAATGGTTAATAATTTTTACATGCGTAAGTACATTTTTAATTGTCGCAATTACAATTTTAATAAAAAATTATATAAAGAACAAATTGAGACAATTGAATAATGCACAACAACGCGTTTAAGCAAAAATTTGAGATAGCAAGAAATGAGTCAATGGAAGGATATCTACGACACATTAAATGAAGAGAAATTAAAAGCTAGCAAATCGTACAAGTGCATAAATAAAAGTACCCCTATTACAACAGAAACAATAATAATGCAACTTGAACACCATTTTGGAAGCCCTAAATAACATAGTACAAGTAATTAAATCAGTAAAACTTACCGTAGAACATCAAAAAGAAGCTTATTTAATTTTCGCCACCGTACGAGATAAATTAGTAGCTTCTTTAGCTAGATATAACATAGAAATAACAATACCAACCACAATAGAGGAGGAAATTCAAATAGATTTTCTATCACTTCTATCTGAACGTGTTCCTAGCCGAACCCCCTCACCTTCATTAAGTCAAGCCACATCGGTGGAAGAATTTAAAATAGACATCCCAGCAGTAAACGTCACAATGCCACAAACAGTAGTAGAATTTATCAAAACTGCTTCGTCAGTACTACCAGAGTTTGATGGTAAGCCAGAAAATCTACACAGTTTCCTAGGTGCACTCGATATACTTGAACAAATCAAGGAGACACACGAGGCATTGGCCATTACCATGATAAAGACAAAGCTGAAAGGTACAGCAAGAAATTTTATCAGTAATGAGACCACAATCGAACAAATTAAAAATAAACTAAAAACTGCAATAAAGAGTGAATCAGTAGAAGTTTTAACCGCTAAACTCCTGAACATTCAACAACGTAGCAAAACTGCCAACCAATACACAGCAGAGATAGAAAAAATTACAAGGTCATTAGAGGGAGCATATATCTCTGATGGATTAAACCCAGATTTAGCCACGAGATATTCAACACAGGCAGCAGTTAAAGCCATGTGTAAAAACTGCTCTAATGACAAGGTCAAAATGATCATGCAAGCAGGAACGTTCACAACAATGAACGACGCAATCTCGAAATTCACTAACAGTTGTACCGAAATCACGGGCAGTTCAAATACAATTTTAAATGTACGACAACAGAGTCAGTACCGGAGTAGTTTCCGTGGAGGTTGCCGAAGTAACAACTATGGGAATTACCAAGGCAGGAGATTTAGACCACAACCGAGATTCAACAATAATTCAAGGCCTAATAACAATAATAATAATGGCAATCAAAGAGGATCACAATCCCGAAACACAAACAGATCATACACACAAACCCGTAACGTGCGCAGCTGCACCGAAGCGGAAAACCAAGAAACTCCACTTCAAAATTAACAAAAAGGAAAATATGCGTACTCAATCTAAATTTAAACAGCTATATATCAACAAGGACTTCATTAAATAATTCATACTCAAATTTTCTAATCGATACTGGAGCAGATATCTCCATAATTAAAAAACAACAAATAAATAGTAAAGAAAAAATAAATACTGAACAAATCACTGATTTGAAAGGCATTGGTCAGGGAATAACTAGCACATTAGGCACAATCAAAGCAGATCTAAAAGGCGATGACCTTCTAATTTACCACAAATTTCACGTCGTAGACGACAATTTCCCAATTCCATGCGATGGAATAATAGGCCTAGATTTCATAAAGAAATACAATTGCATTCTAGATTATGGAAAAACAGAAGATAAACTAATTTTAAGACCATATGATTTCCCTCAAACAATAACAATGAATCTAACAAATTATCTGTCTGTCAATACAATCACAATTCCAGCTAGATCAGAAGTTATTAGACAAATTAACATAAACACAAATAATAAAAACATTTTCATACCACACCAACAGCTATCTGAAGGCATTTTTATCGCAAATACTATTACAAATAACGAGCAAACTTTCGTTAGAATTATCAACACGACACATAATAACACAACTATTCAAAATTATAAAATTAAAACTGAAAATTTAGATGATTATACACTAGTTAAAGCAACCACACACAGTAAAAATAGCACAGACACAGAAAAATTAAAAAGATTATCGAAAAATTTTCCAAATTTTGTTAAAAATCAATTAACATCAATTTGCACAGAATTCATAGATATATTTGCATTAGAAACAGAACCAATTACCTCTAATAATTTTTTAAACAAAAATTATATATGAAGGATGACAACCCCGTTTACATTAAAAATTATAGATTACCCCAGACACAAAAAGGAGAAATTACAAATCAAGTAAATAAACTAATCAAAGACGATATAATAGAACCTTCAATTTCAGAATATAATAGTCCAATTTTATTAGTTCCTAAAAAATCACTCCCAGGGAATACAGAAAAAAGATGGAGATTAGTAATAGACTACAGACAAGTAAATAAAAAATTAGCAGCAGATAAATTTCCACTCCCAAGAATTGATGATATTCTAGACCAACTCGGAAGAGCAAAATATTTTTCATGCCTAGACCTTATGTCAGGTTTTCATCAAATCGAGTTACACCCAGATTCCAGGGACATAACCTCATTCACAGCTGAGAATGGCACATATAGATTCAAAAGATTACCATATGGATTAAAAGTAGCACCAAATTCATTCCAAAGAATGATGACACTAGCATTCGCAGGCCTAAAACCATCTCAAGCATTCCTATACATGGATGATTTAGTTGTATTAGGTTGTTCTGAAAACCATATGTTAAAAAATTTAAGAGATGTATTCTCCACTTGTAGAAAATATAACCTAAAACTACATCCAGACAAATGTTTATTTTTCAGCCAAGAAGTAACTTATTTAGGACATAAATGTACAAACAAGGGAATATTACCCGACCCAAGCAAATTTGAAACAGTTCGAAATTATCCAACACCAAAAACAGCAGACGAAGTTAAGAGATTCGTAGCATTCTGTAATTATTATAGAAGATTTGTACCGAATTTCGCAGAACATTCAAGAAAGTTAACCAGGCTTTGCAGAAAAAATGTTACTTTCGAATGGACAGAAGAATGTCAAAAAGCTTTTGTCTATTTGAAAGAAGCATTAATCAGCCCAACACTTTTGCAATACCCAGACTTCGATAAAGAATTTTGCATAACGACAGACGCTAGTGGATACGCTTGTGGAGCAGTCCTTAGCCAAGAACATGATGGCAAACAGTTACCAATTGCTTACGCCTCTAGGTCATTCACAAAAGGTGAAACAAACAAAGCCACAATAGAAAAAGAATTAGCCGCAATCCATTGGGCCATAACCTTCTTCAGAGTCTATGGCAGAAAATTCTTAGTAAAAACCGACCATCGCCCATTAACATACCTATTTTCAATGAAAAGTCCTTCATCTAAGCTGACACGAGTAAGACTTGATTTAGAAGAGTACGATTTTGAGGTGGAGTATATAGCCGGAAAAGAAAATCATATTGCGGACGCATTATCCCGCATAAATATTACAAATTTAAAAGATATGACAGTGGAAGCAAATAAAATATTTAAAATAACAACAAGATCAGCAGCTAAAAAGACCAGTAATAATACTGAAGTTAAAGAAAGTCACAAAGAGAACCCCAAAATATACGAAGCGCTAAATAAATTTGAAGTAAAAAGACATGTCGAGCTCGTTTTTAATCCTCCGAAATTATATTTCAAAAAAGGAAAGAAAATTTGTAGCAATTTTGAGACAAGCAACCTAATTGTTGAGGATAAGATTGACTTAGGACAATTCTTTACCAGGCTCGAAAGAGAAGCCGGCAATTTAGGACTTGTACAAGTACAGTTGTCCTTAGGGGACAAATTGTTTAAAAAGAATTATACTGCAGTAGGCAAATTTATAGAAATGGGTAATAAAGTTCTCAAAAAGTTAACAATCGCTCTAACCCCAGAGGTTATATACGTGACAAATCCCGGGAAAATCAAAGAAATTCTGCAAAAATATCATGACGATCCTATTAGTGGTGGCCACCCAGGAATAAATCGCATGACAGATAAAATCAAGCAGAAATATAGCTGGCTGAATATGAAAAACGACATACGAAAATACATAAAGAACTGCATCCACTGTAAGAAAAATAAAATTAATAAACATATAAAAGAACCAATGACAATAACAGAGACACCTCCGAAGGCATTCGATATTGTACAAATCGACACAGTAGGCCCATTACCAAAGTCGATAAATGGAAACGAATATGCAGTTACCATTATATGCGATTTAACAAAATATCTGGTAGCGATCCCAGTTCCAAGCAAACATGCAATAACTATCGCTAAAGCCATATTCGAGCATTTCATCTTGATTTATGGCCAAATGAAAACAACTTTAACAGACATGGGCACAGAGTACAAAAATACGCTATTCGCAGAACTGTGTAAACTGTTAAAAATTGAACATAAAACTTCAACACCTTATCATCACCAGACTTTGGGTACTGTAGAACGCAGTCACCGGACATTCAACGAATATATGCGTGCATATATATCCAGTGACAAAGACGATTGGGATGAATATCTCAAATATTTCGCATATTGTTACAATACAACGCCATCAACAACACATAATTATTGTCCTTTCTAACTTATATTTGGGAAAAATCCACCAAATTATGAATTTTGAATGAAGCAAAAGAAAAACAAAAAACCAATTACGACAAAAATAGTTATAGTAAGGAAATTAAAATAGGAGATTTAGTTTTAGTTAGAGAAGAGGCCTCCCATAAGTTAGAAAATAGATATACAGGGTATTATAAAGTTAAAAATATTGATAGGAATAACAATTATACTTTAATTCCAAATAGCATAGGAGATAACAATAAAAACAATAAGGAAATCATAATTCATAAGAATAGGCTTAAACCAATTTAAAATTAGGCACTGCACTTTATCCAATAATAATAATTTAGTAATAACGTAAATACATATGCATTCCAGTTTACTCACTTTAATAAATAGGCACACGCCAAAGAAAAACAAAATCAAATGTAATATAAACATACAATAAGAAACAAATTTCATGTTCAAAAAAAAAAAAAAAAAAAAAATGTGAATACAATAAAGGCAAACGAAAAACAAATGTAACAAAAAAAAAATATATAATAAAATTGTATGCACCACTGGCAATATGAGCCGAAAAGCAATTAATAATAAATTTTGTCAACTCAGACAAACGTTAAGTGGGTCACTAAGTCATTCAAATAGATATATATAGTTGAATACAAATATATATATCTATTTTTTTTAAGGGGAAAGGTGTAGCATTACATAAATACACCACACTTATAGTTGTTGTCATGTACACATAATTTATTGTGTACACATGTACCACACACATTGTCAAAACAGATTGACCCAAATAAATTCCGTTAAACCCCAGCGGGAGTTTAACATCAAATATATACACCGCCACTTACGGCGCCTCCAGTTACATTTGTTGCATTTTGTCAAGTGCATTGCCCGAGCGGTCACAATGACCAACTGAGCGACCGCGTCAGTTTGTCAATGTGCACCGACGAAATATTTATGATTCACATATGCTGACACAGCATATGTTGAACACACATTTTATTGAATATGTATTAGTGTAAGTTAGCGTAAGAATTTTTGTATAAAAGAAAGTGAAAATCAATAAAGAAAATCAATTCTATGTTCACTCGAAACATGAACGCATTACATTTATTAGACTACGCTCATCGTATCGAACCCCCCGGTACTACCATCAAGCTACCGTCGGGAGTCTGCTTAAAAGGCTATATACATACCTGCATACGTACAAATGTGCATATTTATTTAAACCATATTGATAAAAATTAAAAAAAAAATCAAAAAAAATCATAAAAAATCAAAAAAAATCATAAATAATCAAAAATAATCAAAAACAATCAAAATAATTTTTTTTGATTATTTTTGATTTTTTATGATTATTTTTATTTTTTTTTTATTTTTTATGATTTTTTTTGTTTTTTTTTAAATGGTAATTGCAAAATAATCATTAAAATTTGAAAACAATGGGTAATCAATCATTAAATGGACAGTTGAAAAAATAATCAATCAAGCCGGTAATCATTACGATTAATAATCATTATTTAACAGGTTTGTTACCAATACATGAAAGTAATAGAAGAAGATCCAATAAAATAATAAATATATAATATATAAATATTATATATATATAATTATAATAAATAAAACTTTTTTAAGTACATTGTTTTGTTTTATTTATTTGTTAGACATTTATTCTTGTTCAAAAAAATTAATATATTAACCAGAGACCATAACAATTATAACAAATAAATATAAAAATCACTTGATAACAATTATTGAGCAATGGAAAAATTTTTCCATCATCAATAACAATTACTCAAAGATCGATATTTTTGCGATCAGATCATAATTAATTAAGACTCGACCAAATGATAGCCCTAGCCAAGCGCTTTCATTTCATACCCATTTTGCGGTGTTCGGTATTCTATATTCGTATTCCGTATCCATATTTATCCGCTTTTCCACAATTATGAGCTGACCTAAAAAATCTCCACAGCGCAGTAATTGTTATTTAAGATCGAAAAAAATATCAATGTTTTGGGCAATCATATTTTCACCGATAACTCAGTTATCGATAAATATATCGAAATATATTGATGTCCAAATGCAACCTGGGGCCATCCCCTTTCGTTTGGTACCCATATTGTAGGGTAATATTAAGGTTTTTGGGCCATCGCATTTTGACCGATAACTCAGTTATCGATAAATTTATGGAAATATATCCTAGTCCAAATAAAACCTGCGGCCATCCCCTTTCATTTGATAGCCATATTGTAGGGTAATATTAATGTTCTTGGGAAATCACAGTTATCGATAAATTTATCGAAATGTATCGAAGTCCAAATGAAACCTGGGGTCATCCCTTTTCGTTTGATACCCATATTGTAGTGTAATTTTAATGTTTTTGGTTAATCACATTTTAAACGACCATGCGACTAGAACGCATAGTCGTATTTATGTTGCTTTGACTACTTGCTAGTCAGCAATTCAAACCCTGCATGGAATAGTTACCGTTTGTTTGGTGCCTAGTGGTCACATTTCAAATTTTCAATAAACTATCGATAGTTCGAACGATAGTCGAAAACCATCGATAGTGTAAAGGATGTTCAGAAACCATCGATAGTGACGATAGTGCCATCGATAGTTGCCGACCACTAGTCTGTAAGACGCTGCCGTATCATGGGGCTTTCCTGGTTTCGGAATCATTTTCATCTGAGCGACTTTCCATTGAGGGGGTATGAATGCAGTTATTAGTACTGCATTAAACAGTTGGGTGAGAAACATGTCTGTTGAGTTCAATTTTGAGGATATTTTTGATTTCTTTGGTGAGAGCATTCAATCTTTTCTTATCGGCGGGGTGACGGGTTTGTTGCCATTTTTTCCTTGCGAGTTGCTTTTCTTTGAGCTTAGCTTGTATGTTGTGGGTAACGCTTGTCCTTTTTTGTCTGATGAGGGTGGGAGTTGAATTCCACGCAGCTTGTTGGATGCAGCTGTTAAAATGTTCGACTGCTGCCTCTATATCTTCAGCAGATTTCAGGGCTAATTTCAAGTCAAGATTAGACGTGATTATGTGTCGGAAGTAATCCCAATCAGTCTTCCGATTGTAAAGGCTGCATTGTTCTGCTGCCGGAGTAAAATTTTTATCAATTGTTACCAGGATTGGAGAGTGGTCGCAAGACAATTCAAACCACGATATGCAATTTATATCTGAGGAAGCCACGCCTTTCACCACACAGAAATCGATTAAGTCGGGTATTTTATTTTTATCTGTTGGCCAATAAGCAAGAGTTCCTGTAGAGAATGGAGTTAAACTGAGATTGCTAATAGCATTATATAGTTGTCTTCCTTTAGGGGTAATGAGACGAGAGCCCCAGAATGTGTGTTTGGCATTGTAATCGCCCCCAGCTAGAAATCGATTTCCAAGAGTTTTGAAGACATTTTCATATTCTGCAGTGCTGATAGAGTGCCTCGGCGGACTATAGATAGCATAGAGTGTAAGCTGACCGCTCGGATCTTCAATGATAATATTTGTGACTTGTATAGCATTTGTACGGAATGAATTCGTGCTGTAATGTTGAATACTTTTCCGTATCAAGATACCTGAGCCTCCATGAGCGTTGTTATTGGGGTGTTTTGTGTGGTGAAACTTGTAGTTGGGTACTTCAAAGTAGCTTTTGTCAGAAAATTTTATTTTTTTTTTTGGATATTGTTTTTATTGTATCATTCTTAAAGAATATGACAATTTTTATTAAATCTTAAACTACACCATTTCCAATTGTAAATGAGAAAGCGTCAAACTTAAATACGAATGCGTCAGTTGAATATAAGATTAGTCAATTGTAAATGAGAAAGGTTCAATTGTATATGCGAAAACGTCAAATGCATATGAGAATGCGTCAATTGAAAATAAGAATAGTCAGTTGTAAATTCGAAGCCGTCATATGAAATTTATAACAGTCAATTGAAAATGGAAAAAACTCAATTGATAATGAGAATAGTCAATTTTAAATAAGAAAATGTCAGTTGTAATTGCGAAAGCAACAAATGAAATTTCGAAAGCATCAATTGCAAATAAGAATATTCACTTATAAAGGAGAAAGAGCCAATTGTAATTTCGAAAACGTCGAATGTAAATGGAAAAAGTTGAATAAAAATCATATAAATAATCACTTTGAAATTTGGCACCTGCTATTTTAAAAAATATGAAATAAAAATCAAAGTTAGCATTGCGTTAATGTGAATATGTGTATATACATATTTACACAGTTTATGCTTAACGGCGCAGAATGATCTTGTGAATATATGCGATAATGCTCCATTCCACTCGGATTTAGAAAACGCAGTATATCAGCATTCGGGTGGACGTACACAGGTATTACGCATGGCGCCATATTCTCCCATGCTAAACGCAATTGAGATAATATGGGGTAAAATCAGGGTTGGGCACAGTGCATTCAATTTTGATTGCATTCAGCCTTGCATTCTCAAATCACTGATGAGTGGTAGTGAAAATTTGATTTGCATTACCATTCACTATTGAATGGTAATGCAAATGCAGCTTGCACTACCATTCAGTAGTGAATGGTAATGCAAATGTGGCTTGCACTACCATTCAGTAGTGAATGGTAATGCAAATGTGGCTTGCACTACCATTCAGTAGTGAATGGTAATGCAAATATGGTTTGCACTACCATTCAGTAGTGAATGGTAATGCAAATGTGGCTTGCACTACCATTCAATAGTGAATGGTAATGCAAATGTGGTTTGCACTACCATTCAGTAGTGAATGCGAATGCAAATGTGGCTTGCACTACCATTCATTGCATTCCCACTACAAGTATGATTTGTGAAAACCTATGAATTTAGCTTAGAAAATTGATAATTTTATATTAAAGATGAAATGTGTTTATGTTTTTTAATTAATGTTTTTGTGTAGTAGTAGTCTTTTTAACTGAAAAATAACTAATATACGTGTCCTTTTCCAATATCATTGCCTATAAAAAGAAAAAGTTTTTTGGCTCTCCTGAAAATTTTTGAATTTTGAGTTGTGTCAATTTATGATTTAGGGTGCGATACGGAACAAAATACTTTCAGTTTTTTTTTTATTTAGATCACATTCCTCAACTAGTAATGCAGCCTTGAAAAAAGCCAATAGAATTTAAGTTATGTAGTGATATGCATAATATTGCATATGCAAATATCATCTTAAAAAAAAAATACAAGAAATGTAAAAGAAAATTATTATCATAATTTCAGCCTAAAATCATTCATACTTATGTATGTAAATATCGTCGTACCATACGAAAACTAGCACAATAAAAATTTCTTACAAAGAATTTCTTCATAAAAAATTTTAAAAGTGCTAATTTTCGCATGGTATGACGATATGTAAGTATGTACTTATAAATCGTCATACCATACGAAAACTAGCATGCCTTTTATTGTGGCTGACGAAAAGTAACTAATTCGACTTTTGGTTGACGAAAAGTAACAAGATCGACTTTTGGCTGACGAAAACTATCAATTTCGTTTAAACAACAACAATTTTAATGTAAAAACAGTATATAATTACTACTACTTTTCGTCGGCCAAAAGTCAAATGTGCTACTTTTCGTACAGAATTTTTTAATTGATAGCTTTCGCCAGAAATTTTAAATGTGCTAGTTTTCGTATGGTACGACGAAATATATTATTATCAACAAATACATATAAACCTACCTAACTACCCTGCAGTAAATTGGTTTCACTGATGAATGATCATTGAAGATTCTTTGTTGAATATTCATCACTGTCGTCATAACTGAGTACAATTTTTATTGTTTTTGTTTTTTTTTTCTGAGGAAAGCAAACCATTTATATGAAAAATTCATCAGTCTTTATATGAAAGTATTCACTGATGCCTCCTCAGTCGTAGGTGAATTTCATCAGTGATTCATAAAGGATTCATTTCGGATTTTTACTGTAGGGTAGTAAATACATATGTATGTATGTGTAAAAAAAACGTATGTATGTACATATATCCAAAACCAATTGTTAAAAGTAAAAATAAAATTTGACTTTTCACAATCCTGTTAAGCTCTCCACGCAGATAATTGTTTGTTCATCCATTTAGACTGCAATTCGGCTTCAAATTGTCTTGGGTACAAAGTTATGTATATGCAATTTCTACCTTCTAAAAAATCTACGAGTTTTTTAAGGTTTATTCCAGAAGAAATAAGGCCTAAAAATTCTAAGTGAACAAAAGTTGTATGGGCAAAGGCTGATTTTCCTGTGTTTTTCTCATCAGGCTGTAAGGACTACTACCTTCTCTGAGAGGAAACCTTGTCTCAGAGGCTTATTTGCCATAGGAAATAAGGCTTAAATAATTCTGAAAATAATGATGATATTGCAAATCACATTTGCAGTGAGAATGCAATGAATGGTAGTGCAAATTACGTTTGCATTCCCATTCACAATTGAATGGTAATGCAAACCACATTTGCATTCGCATTCACTACTGAATGGTAGTGCAAGCCACATTTGCATTACCATTCCCTACTGAATGGTAGTGCAAACCACATTTGCATTACCATTCACTACTGAATGGTAGTGCAAGCCACATTTGCATTACCATTCACTACTGAATGGTAGTGCAAATCACATTTGCATTACCATTCACTACTGAATGGTAGTGCAAATCACATTTGCATTATCATTCACTAGTGAATGGTAATGCACTTTGAATGGTAATGCAAAAATGCCCATCCTTGGGTAAAATTAAGATGTATGTTAAGGGTCATATTGTAAACCCTAGCGTTAATGGTCCAAATGTTGGTGAGCAATGACTCCAGTATTTAGAAAAGCTCGTGGATGATGCAACGGCCACCATTACAGGGGGTGACTGCGCAAGAGCAGTTCAACATTGTTCATCTTTTCACGCAGCTGCATTAATGCAGGAAGATATGCCCGTAGGTACTTAAAAACTTGTTTATTAAAATTTGTTTAAAAAGGAAAATGTAATAAAAATGAATTTCTATAATATATTGCCGTGTTCGCATTTTCATTTGACACTTTCGCATTAACAATTTACTATTCTTAATTGTAATTGTTTCTTTCTTATTTGCATTTGACGCTTTCGTAATTATAATTGAATCTTTCTCATTTACAATTGAGGGTTTCGCAATTAAAGTTGAAGATTTCTGATTTCCTACTGACTATTATCATTATCAATTGACCCTTTCTCATTTTCAATTGTAATTTCTTATTTACAATTGAAACTTTCCCATTTACATTTGACTTTTCTCATTTTCAACTGACTCTTTCTCATTTAAAATCGATTGATCTTATTTTTAATTGACTCTTTCGCATTTAAAATTGACTAATCTTATTTTCAGTTGACCTTTTCGCATTTACATTTGACTTTTCTAATTTTCAACTGACTCTTTCTCATTTAAAATTGACTAATCTTATTTTCAATTGCGTCTTTCGCATTTAAAATTGACTAATCTTATTTTCAGTTGACCTTTTCGCATTTACAATTGCAAATGGTGTAGTATACAATGACGTTATTCGTTGCCACTGCTTCAAATAACATTTGGATGAAAAGCAATTTTATTTGACATAAAATAAATACTTATGAATACATTTAATATGTGTATCGGAACATTTTTTTTTTGTTAGAATATGTTCATATGTATGTATGTATGTAATTTTATTTCATATTCGTTCATTATGTTATTCATTTTCTTTATTTACATATGTATTTTTGCCGTTGGAATGGAATTCCAAGGAGCTGATTTTATAGTATTAAAAGTTCGTACGGCCTGACAGGACAGGCTTATCGATGACACAATCGTGTGTTGCATTAGGAAGTGCTGTTGCAGTTTCGTATTGGAAGGAATTCAAATAAGCTGCGTGTATGAACTTAGGAATTTTTACGGCCTAATGGGATAGGCTCGTCCGGAACACAATCATATATACATATGTTATACATGTGTATTAATAAATGCTGTTGTAGCTTTCTGAATGGAAGGAATTTCAGTAAGCTGCTTTTTATAATTTATTATTATTATTATTATTATTATTATTATTATTATTATTATTATTATTATTATTATTATTATTATTATTATTATTATTATTATTATTATTATTATTATTATTATTATTATTATTATTACTCTGAAAAAAATACCCGTAGTTAAATCAACAACTTTCCGCTGTTGAATCTCCGTCTTTGATTCAACAGCAAAAGTATTTGTTTTAACGGCAAAGTTTTTGATTCAACAACTTTCCATAGTTAATTCAAAGACGGGCGTTTTTGATTCAAAAACTCCCTTGCTGTTGAAAAATTTTGAAGTAAATAAAAAATATACAATTTTTTTTCCAAACTTAAATTTTCGGGAAAAATTTATACATACATACATATGTATATGTATGTACATGCAATATATAATTACAAATAAAGGTAAGTCACAATAATAATATTTATATATTATTATAATATATTAATATTATATGTACATATGTACGTTTAAAAATACATATATGTATTTTGTATTTTCAGATTAAATATGTTTGACCATCCCGTTTTTCCGATAGCGAGCAATCGAGGTAAAACGAGCAAACGAAGTAAAACTTATCGGCGATGATTGCGCAGAAACCTACAAATCTGGCGGTCGGAAAACAATAGGGGTATTCGCTATCCATAGCATAACCCTAGCACGTAGCACGGATTGCAAAGTTTTACAAAGCATAACAACAAAATACAGGCGCACAGAAATATGCTAGACCTCAAAAATATGCTACACCAAAACCTATGTATATTTATTTGCTATGAAGTGTAGGAAATTAATTGCGACCCTGCGCCAGATGACATTTGCCAATTGCTAATTTCAATTTCAATTTGAGCATTCGAATTTTGCTTAAAATGTTATTTTTTATGTGTATTTATTAAATTTACTAAAATAAAATGATTTATTTATTAAAAAGTGAGTGATGAACGCATCCATTTGGCTAAAAAGAAAAGCTGCTTCTTAAAATTTCCTACGACTGTGCAATGGGGTGCTCTCGATGTGTAGCATATTTTGGTCTAGGATATTTGCAATCCGTGCTATCTTGCTATCTTGCTACGGATAGCGAATACCCCTAATGTAAGTTAATATAAAGAATGTGTTATGAAATAATAAAATAAAATCAGTTGTGTTTATGTGTTTGTCTGTGTAAAAAGTCCTACAGACAGTGATAGTCATTTGATATATCATTTGAGGTGCAGGATTGATGGATATTTCTGCCACTACTGCCTAAAAGTTTCCATAATCTTTATATTGGCGCTGTGAAAATGTGGCCGTGTCTCTTTCCACGCATCGTGTTGTTCAAATGATGCATCAAATGACCATCACTGAATGGAAATAGTTTGTTTGGTGAAACCGGGCCTTAGTATTAATATACTATGTATGTAAACATATCTATTATATAAAAATGAATGTGTGTGTGTGTGTGTGTGTGTGTGTGTTATTTATGGACTCCCAAAGTAATCAACCGATCTTTATGAAATTTTCACAGTAGATTCATATGGTATATGCGCTGATGATAGGGTATACAGACTTTCCGAAAAGTGGGAGCTTCCCGGAATATGGGCCCAAATGTGGACCCACAGTGACCCAGCAAGTCTTTGCGCAATATTGGTATCAAATGAAAGGTGCTGAGCAGGCATTCAACCTAGAGTTATTTTCATTGAGATGCCTAGGCCGGGTCCCGAGATATGGGTCAAAACGTGGACCCGGATGACCCCTGAATATTTCCGAGCGATATTGGTAGCAAAGGAAAGCTGTTGAGGAGGACTTCAACAAAAAGCTCTTTAAATAGTTACACCTACATAGGCTGCTCCCCAAGATATGGGTCAAAGCATGAACCGGAATGAACCCTGAATGCTTCCGAGCGATATTGGTAGGAAATGAAAGGCGTTGAGCAGAGCTTCAACCTACAGCTTTCCCAGAAATGGCTCAAATAGTGGGCCCAAATGGTGATGGATGGTCTCGGCAATGTAAAGATAAAGGTAAAGGTAAAGGTAATGGTAAAGGTAAAGGTAAAGGTAAAGGTAAAGGTAAAGGTAAAGGTAAAGGTAAAGGTAAAGGTAAGGGTAAAGGTAAAGGTAAAGGTAAAGGTAAAGGTAAACGTAAAATTAAAGGAAAGGGAAAGAGAAAGGTAAAGGTAAAACTAAATGAAAAAGAAAGAGAAAGGGAAATGTAGAGGGAAACCCTCATTATAACATACAAATTTTTTCGTCGCTGCGAAGCGGGACGGGTATCTGCTAGTATTATATAAAAAAACTAAATAAAATAATATCTATTATATTAAACAAAAATTACTATTGTTTACAATTTTTTTGAGGTTAACTTAAATGCGTAAGTATTTGCTTCAATGGTGCCCATTTTTGGACCAAAAACTTTTGCGGTTAATTCAAAAGCAAAAGTTGTTAGCTTAAATACGAACAGTATTTAAATCAACAGTGCTCACATTTGGACTAAAAATTTTTGCTGTTAATTCAAAAGCAAAAACTGTTAACTTAAATGTAAAAGTATTTCATTCAACAGCTTCCGTTGTTAACTTAAATACGAAAAGTATTTGAATTAAAAACGCTCGCATCTTTGAATCAACAACGGAGCGTTGTTGGGCACATTTCAACTGCGGAAAGTTGTTCATTTAACTGCAAAAGTCTTTGTTTTTACAACGTTTTTTTTTCAGAGTATTATTATTATTATTATTATTATTATTATTATTATTATTATTATTATTATTATTATTATTATTATTATTATTATTATTATTATTATTATTATTTATTATTATTATTATTATTATTATTATTATTATTATTATTATTATTATTATTATTATTATTATTATTATTATTATTATTATTATTATTATTATTATTATTATTATTATTATTATTATTATTATTATTATTATTATTATTATTATTATTATTATTATTATTATTATTATTATTATTATTATCATTATTATTACTATTATTATTATTATTATTATTATTATTATTATTATTATTATTATTATTATTATTATTATTATTATTATTATTATTCAGCGACGTTCATCATTATCTAAAGTTACTCTCGAGTTTTGAGTTTTACATCCTTTCTCTTTAACCGCCTAGGATAGCTTTGCTTTAGGAGACTTTTTGCTAATGAATTAGGATGGTTGGCTAATCTTTTCGCATAATTTGCTTGCATTTTCTCTATCTCTTCGGCCACTGTATTTATCTTTAGGTTACTATGTATAATTGAATTTTTTACATACCAAGGCGCTTTGCATATTGTTCTTAATATCTTGGACTGTAGCCTTTGAATTCTTTCTACGCTAGATTTCGATTCTGAGCCTCATAGTTGAATTCCATACATCCAAATTGGTTTTAAAACCATACTAAATATTAATATCTTATTATCTAAGCCCAGTCTAGAACTTGGACCAATTAACCATTGCAGCTGGCTTATTTTCAACTTTGATTGCATAATCTTTTTGTCAATGTGATTTTTCCAAGTCATTCTTCTATCCAGTGTGACTCCAAGGTACGTAACGAAGTCTTTCTGAGTTATTATTTTCCCATTTATTGAGACTGGTGGACATGTGTCTTTCTTCAGGCTAAAAGTTACTTGTACACATTTAGATTCGTAGACCTTAATTCTCCACGTAGTAAGCCATTCCTCTAAAATTTTTATATGTCTCTGCAATTGGATAGTAGCAGTTATGGGATTTGCGTGCACACTTAGTATAGCCGTATCATCTGCGAAGGTCGACGTGACAAGTCTCGCGTTCGTTGGCAGATCGCTTGTGTAAATTAAGTATAATACAGGCCCTAGAACACTACCTTGTGGAACTCCAGCAGAAATTGGATGACTTTCGGTTGTAAAACTTTTGTGCCTTACCCGAAATTTTCTACCTGTTAAAAAGCTTTCTAGGATCCCGCACAGATAATATGGAAGTGTTTGTTTTATTTTATACAAGAGCCCTTCTAGCCATACTTTATCGAAGGCTTGTGCCACATCTAGGAATAGTGCGGTGCAATATCGTTTGGTTTCAAAAGATGACCTTATTTCTATGCACTTGTTCTATCGTACCGTGCTGCTCTCTAAATCTGAACTGGTGACTTGGTTTGGTTTCTTGCAGTTTTAAGATGGGCTGAATTTTTCTCAGCAATAATTTTTTGAATAGTTTGGAAAAGATAGAGATTATGCTTATTGGCCTGTAGGAGCTTACTATTATCGGGTCTTTGCCTGGTTTTGGGATCATGATAATTTCAGATAGTTTCCATGGATTAGGAAAGTGACATATCGGAGGATACTATTGAAGATGTATAGTAGTTGCTTAATAGCTGCTATGGAAAGCGCTTTTAATATTTCACCCGTTATTCTGTCATACCCTGGTGCTTTCTTATTCTCTATGTCTTTGGATATAGTTTTATTCAAGTCATCTAGTTTAAATCCAAGTGGGATTGCTGGTAATTGTGGAGTATTTTCTTGTGGCCGCTGTGGTGTAGTGGGTAGAGTGCTCGCCTGCTATGCCAGAGGTCTCGGGTTCAAATCCCAGCCCGAGCAAACACCAAAAAATTTTTCTAATTAGTAAAAATCCAACTATTGGGTTTTTTAAGAGCAGCGGTCACCTCTCGGCAGTGGGCGGCATACCCTCCGAGAGTATTTCTGCCATGAAAAAGCTTCTCACAAAAAATTCATTCGCCGTTCGGAGCCGGCATAAAACTGTAGGTCCACCCAATTAGTAGGAAAAAACAAAAAGGAGCACACCTCGAATTGGGAGAGAAGCTCGGCCATAAAACTCGTCAGAGTTATAATAGCGCCATTGTATTATATTATATTATATTATATTTTCTTGGAGAACATTTTGGCCTTCATTTGGAGTAAATACATTTGAAAGATGGGTTGCAAAAGCTATTCCCTTTTCGTGGTCACTTCGAGCAAATTCACGATTTTGCATTCCTATTGGAGGATCCTACTGAACCGGCCGTTTTAGATATTTGAGAGAGCGCCACAAGGAATAATCTGTACCGGATGTGGCCGTGAGGGAAACAATTCTATTTTGAAATTTTGTTTCCCTTTTCTCCTCTAGGAGCATTTGGAGCTCTTTCGTGCATTGTTTTAGCTCTTTTTTCAGAGTTGGAGATTTCAACCTTTGCCATTCTCTCCTAAGTTGCCTTTTCTTGGAAACTAGCTCAATGATATCATTTTCATTGAAAGAACTAAAGCTTTATTGCTGGGTTGTATTAGGACGTAAGGGCGTTGAGACCTTTGCTGGCACTTGCAGTAAGTTTGTGAAGTCAATTATCGCATATTCCACTTCGGCGGCTGATTTAAGGCTCACATTTGGATTAATATGCGAACTTATAAATTTTCTGTACTTCAGCCAATTCGTAAATCTATTAGTTAAGCTTGGGTTCAGTTCGTTTAAAGTTCGAAAGGTTTTAATAGATATGACGCAAGGAGAGTGATCAGATGGTAGGTCAAAAAGTGATTCTATCTGAAGTATTTCCCGATCGAGGCCGCGAGTTACCCCAAAATCTATGAGGTCGGGGGTTTTGCTCCTATCAGTGGGCCAGTATGTTGGCTGTCCGGTTGATATAATGTCAAGACCATTGCTTTGGATTGCTTTGAACAAGTTTCTTCCTTTTGGTGTTATTAGCCTAGGTCCCCAAAAAGTATGTTTAGCATTGTAATCACCTGCTGCTAGAAATCTCTTGCCTAACTTGGAGAAGTATTCAGTGAATTGGTACTCTGTTATATTAAAACGGGGAGGGCAGTATATTGCAGATACAGTTAATCCGCCAGAACTATCATCTACGTACACAGATGTTGAGTGTATATACTCTTTGCAATATTCTTCTAGAACGTGGTGCTTAATCCTCTTTCTTATAAGTATACCGGTTCCACCTCTAGCTTTTCCTTCAGGGTGCTTAGTATTATAGAACATATACCCATCAATATTAAAATTATTAAACACAGTCAGATGGGTTTCAGACACTAACATTATGTCAATTTGGTGATTTTCTAGGAAAACATGGAGTTCAATGCGATGTTGGCCTATGCCGTTAGCATTCCAGAAACCTATATTGAAACAATTCATGGTCTTGACAATTGATTGAAGTAGGAGATTTTGATTCCTAATCAATTCTTGCATCATGTTTTGCATTGACTTCATATGGTCCTGCATCATATGAACAAAGCTATTTAGAGTGTTTTCGAGTGATGTTGTTGGATTGGAATCGTCTTGGATTTCGGTCTGTTGTGTGCCTCTTAAGACTTGAGCGTATGAGTACGTTCCCAGATTTATCTGCGGGGCTGTATTAATAGTTGGTTTTAGCACATTTTGAGGTTGTGGGACAGGTACAGTTTTAGGTTTTTTACTACCTTTCTCTTTTAATGAAATGTATACTGGGCAACCCCTATAATTAGCAGTGTGATTTTCACCGCAGTTACTGCACTTCTTATTTTCTGGGTTTGCTTTTGGTTTCTCGCACTCTTTGGAGATGTGCAAATTTCCGCAAATTACACATACGCTAGGTAATGTGCAATATCGTTTCGTATGCCCGAACTCCTGACAATTATGGCATTGTACGGGGCCCACACGTTTATGCGGTTCTTCCACAGAGATTCTTCGGTGTAGAAGATAACGCAATTTATAAATTGGATGTACTTCTCCCTTCTTTAAAAGCTGGAAATGTGGCTCGATTTCAACCCTGAACATCGGTTGGCTTTATTTTTGATATTGTAAACATATCTGACTTTAAAGCCTTCCTCGTTTAATGCAGTCTCTATTTCTGCCGGGCTTACGGAATTTTCTATTCCTTTTAGTACTACTGACAAGCCACGGCTACTTTTTAGCTGATAGGTATAGACATTTTTCTTCCTGTTTTCAAAGTCTGCCATTTTTATGGTGTCACTAGCTTTATTTTGAGCTCCAGCTGCGGAAGTACTTGCTAGAGGCTCTGTGAATTGAGGGCAAGTATTTTGGACACTCGGGGAACAGGACCGTGCCCTTTGTTCAATCGCCGTGTTTCCTTTTCCGGCTTTTTCGTTTATATCAAATCTTTTAAAGGTGAAATACGCATTGCGCACGCAATTTTTAATTCAATTTTTAATTGTTGGGGTAAGTGGAAAAAATTCAACAACTATTTACAGCGAAGGTTGAGTGTATAGCTATTTCACGAAAAACCATTTTCGATCATCAGCACTCTTTTCGGAAGTGGATGCACCGGGGATTGAACCCGAGTCCATTCCAACTTCAGCCGCAATGACCCAACGGATAAACACACTCGGCCATTGAGACTCTGTGCAAGCTGTTGGATTTTCCCCACTTTTGCCTTTTTCATTTTCAACATTAACGTTAGTGTGTATATGCTTTTGCATATATTCTCCACAAACGTGCTGAATTTTTGTTGTAGGCAGTTCGCAATGAACATTGTTGTTGGTATTTATTTTATGTATATACCAAACAACGTTAACAATTTTACTTGAAAGAGTTTTTAGTGCTTAGCACGAAATTTTTAGTTGTTGAATTTTTTTCCACTTACCCCAACAATTAAAAATTGAATTAAAAATAAAAATTTCGTGCTAAGCACTAAAAACTCTTTCAAGTAAAATTGTTAACGCTGTTTGGTATATACATAAAATAAATACCAACAACAATGTTCATTGCGAACTGCCTACAACAAAAATTCAGCACGTTTGTGGAGAATATATGCAAAAGCATATACACACTAACGTTAATGTTGAAAATGAAAAAGGCAAAAGTGGGGAAAATCCAACAGCTTGCACAGAGTCTCAATGGCCGAGTGTGTTTATCCGTTGGGTCATTGCGGCTGAAGTTGGAATGGACTCGGGTTCAATCCCCGGTGCATCCACTTCCGAAAAGAGTGCTGATGATCGAAAATGGTTTTTCGTGAAATAGCTATACACTCAACCTTCGCTGTAAATAGTTGTTGAATTTTTTTCCTCAGGAGCCAATGTAAAATATGGTTTAAACCGTTCTCTCAATTGATGTTCTAATTGTACTGCTTTTGAGCTAACATTGCTCAAAACTTCGGGTTTTCTGGATAATTTTAGCGGTTTATTACTCAAAGAAAATAACGCAGGATTAATACAACCATATTTCACATTGGCTTCACCTTGGAGAAAGTCCAAAGTTTGGGTAATAGGCTCCATTAGCAGCTTGTACGACTCCAAATATTGAAAATCACTTGATGTAAAAGGAGACAGATTCAGCTCATCGGAAAGTTTATTCAATTTCTCTTTGTACTGTAGTAACTTCACGATTGCAAATATTTCAAAATAGTTGATCTAATCAAATCTAATCAAAACTAGTCGATAAATCTAATCGATTTTTATTCTAATTTTTATGGGAAAAACTAACCCTGCTGATACAATTGTTGTAATCCTATACCACTTTATAACGTTATACTACTTTAAAAGAGCTTGTGAATTACCCAATGGATATTTGAAAGTTTATATCGAAATAATATTTTATACGGCATCGAGATATTCTAGATGGGTTTGTTTTGGCAGGTTTAGCTTTCTTAGAGGCACATAAACGTTTAATTGGTCTTATTATTTTATTTGACATTCGTCAAAGGCTCCCCAAACTGGAAAGTCAAATGTACCCCAAATGACTTTATCCAAAATAATCATCACAAAAATTTTTTTTCTTTCAAAACATTGAATAATTATGATTTATTTTCAATCTTTAAGCTTCGAAGATGCTTTGGAGGTTTTTGTATACCATAGGTTAGGTTAGGTTGACGTGGCTGAATCCGCAATTCATGAAAGCGGGGACACACCATAGCTGGGGAACTTCGATTAGAATTACAAATCATTACGATTAGAAAAATTAAGTAATCTAATCATTAGATTTTTTTTGATTCTTTATATTTTGATTACTAATTGATTAGATTAGAGCTAATCAAAAATCTAATGGCGATTAGCGACGCAAATCTAATCAAAACTAATCAAAACTAATAAAAATAAAAATCAATTGGATTTCTCGATTAGTTTTGATTAAATTTGATTAGATCAACTGTTTTGAAATATTTTTTTTTTGTCATTTAATTCATAAAGTATAATATATAATACAATGGCGCTATTATAACTCTGACGAGTTTTATGGCCGAGCTTCTCTCCCAATTCGAGGTGTGCTACTTTTTGTTTTTCTTACTAATTGGGTGGACCTACAGTTTTATGCCGGCTCCGAACGGCGAATGAATTTTTTGTGAGAAGCTTTTTCATGGCAGAAATACACTCGGAGGGTATGCCGCCCACTGCCGAGAGGTGACCGCTGCTCTTAAAAAGCCCTCAGGAGCCAATGTAAAATATGGTTTAAACCGTTCTCTCAATTGATGTTCTAATTGTACTGCTTTTGAGCTAACATTGCTCAAAACTTCGGGTTTTCTGGATAATTTTAGCGGTTTATTACTCAAAGAAAATAACGCAGGATTAATACAACCATATTTCACATTGGCTTCACCTTGGAGAAAGTCCAAAGTTTGGGTAATAGGCTCCATTAGCAGCTTGTACGACTCCAAATATTGAAAATCACTTGATGTAAAAGGAGACAGATTCAGCTCATCGGAAAGTTTATTCAATTTCTCTTTGTACTGTAGTAACTTCACGATTGCAAATATTTCAAAATAGTTGATCTAATCAAATCTAATCAAAACTAGTCGATAAATCTAATCGATTTTATTTTTGATTAGAATAGCCATCTAATCCTAATTAATCAATTAGGATTAAAAAAAAAGTTTCTAATCCGATTAGTAATCATTAAGATTACTAATCTTTATTCCCCAGCTATCCCTGGAACCCAAATGACGTTCAGTTAGCACCTTTCGGCTAGTTTGTTCAAAGACTCCCTACATTTCATTGCAACTACGGAGCATTGTTACTCTGTAAGGATTTTATGGCAGCTTGGCTGTCAGAGAAGATTTTGATAGAATTTATGTCAGGCAGATCTGTCAGGCGACGAGCTGCTTCCCATATGGCTATGAGCTCAGCCTGATAGACGCTGCAGTGATCAGGTAGGTGCAAACTTACTTTCAGATGAAGATTTTCGCAGAAAAACCCACTTCCAACTCTATTGTTCAATTTGGAGCCGTCCGTGTAAAGGTGCAGTGTATTAGGGTCGGGATCCCCCAAGTTCTTCCACTCGCTCCTCTCCGGGATTCTTGTGGAGAGTTTGTTATCCCAACAGAAGGCTGGTATTGCATAGTCCAGCTTTAGAAAATTGGCAGGGACGTTACTAAGAATTTGATCGTGCCCGAATCTGGTGTCCCTCCAGGGTTCGGTTGCATTGAGCCTTGCCGCGTTGCAGCTGGCAGTGAGTTTCCCCTGTATATCCGTGGGGAGAAGAAATAGGATGGTTTCAAGAGGTTTAGTTGGGGTGGAGGGAAGGGCTCTGCTAATAAGCATTGAAGCCATTCGCTGCACTCTAGTTAATTTGCTCTTGTTGGTTTCGAATTCCAGTGCTGGCCACCATATGGTGACTGCATAGAAGGGAATAGGTCGCACTACCGCTGTGTACAGCCAATGGACGATCCTCTACCTCCAAGTCCCGTAGAGCGGTGGTAACGGCTCCCGGGGGAACATTGTTGAAAGCTCCTTCTATGCCGAGAAAGATGCCCAGTGTGAATTCCTTAAAGGCTAGCCCCTTTTCTATCTTGGAAGTGATAGCGTGTAGAGCAGTCTCTACGGACTTGCCTTTGGAATAAGCGTGTTGAAAAGGAGATAGAGTTTTCGCACGGAGCCCGGTATAGACATCCAGCAATCTCTCAAGAACTTTGAGTAGAAAAGAGGTCAGGCTTATCGGCCTGAAATCCTTTGGGCTGCTGTAGGAGGCTCTGCCCCCTTTAGGAATAAAGATCACCTTCGCCTTGGTCCATTCCAGAGGAATGTACGACAGGTTGAGGCAGGCTTTATAGATAGGAACAAGTAGAGGGATTAGAATATCACTTGCTGCCTGTAATTCAGCAGGAAAGATTCCATCTATTCCCGGAGATTTGAAGGGTTTGAAGGATTTAATAGCCCATTTTACCCTTGTATTAGTAATTATGTGCTCCAAGTCATTAGATGCCCTGGGGTTAGAGTAGGTTCTATAAGGTTCCGAGGTGCATCCTGGGAAGTGTGTGGTGACCAGGGTGTTCAGAATATCAGTACTAGATGTGGCCCAGTCCCCATTTTGCATTCGGATACAGCTTGGGGGAACTGGTTTAGTAGAGAGGACCTTTCGTAGTCGATTGGCCTTCTTCTATGTCGCTAGCGAAACTTTTCCATTAGTCTCTTTTAGCTCTTTGGATCGACTTCTTGAAATTTTTTAAGGCATCCTTGTAGGCTTGCCAGTTGTTTTCGCCTGGTTGAAGAGTTTTCTGCTGTTAAGCCGAAGCTTGGAGATCTCGGGGTTCCACTTATAAGGTTTCTTTTCACCCCGAACTTTGACCTCCGGGCAGGCACTTTTGAAAGCAGCGTTACATGATTGAGTAACAAAGTCAACTGCTTCATCGCTTTTTTACGATGTGTCCAGCACACCGAGAGAAACAGACCCGTTATTGGAGATAGGCGCTTCATCAGTTGTTAACCCTAGATAGATAACGCTATTTTATACCCCTGCAAAGATAAACATACGTCATAATGACGTATCTTCATTTAATGGCTTTTAAGGAGGTGAAAAATATAAAACTTATTTGTTTTTTGACTGAGATAATTTATTTCATTTATTTCCAGTCCTATGTGGAATATTTAAAGATAATATGAGATTAATAAAGAAATTCATTTTTTTTTGACAAAAAGCTACAAAAATTAGACAGCCTTCACAAAAAGGTGCAAATTTCATTCTTAATTCTAAATTCATAGAGGTTTTTTTGTTTACTTAACAAAACAACCCTTTAAATAATATTTTAAAACAAAAAAAAACAAAATCAAGCAAGATTGTTTGCATGTGTTACAAACTTGGTTTTGGTGTTGTCCACACAGAGGTGTGTTACACTTGAAACATTATTTTTTTGGCATGCGTCTTATTTTAGAAGGACAGCACCAACAGTATTTTGTTTTCTGGGAAGAGCCTGATTTCTACTGCCTTCGAGATCATTGCTGGTGTTATTTTTTGTCGTCTTCTAGGGTATCACTAACTCCATATGAATTTTGTAGGGCAACTTGTATGGTGTTGCGCAAAGTTCTTTGCAAAGAAGATATTTTAAGTCTTGTTTTCATCCGTAGATTTGTTAACAAATTAAAACTAAAAAAAAACAAAAACAACATATTAATCTAATAAATTGAAACACATAAGTGACAAAAAATTCATGCAATGGAAAAACCAAAAGGTCACACTAAAGCTACGTCGTTTTGACGTACGTTGTGATCATAACTCAGATAAAAAAAACTTATGGCAAAAAATCGAGCACCAGCAATGACCTACAACCACCGACTGAGAAAACTGAGCGTATGAAGTTGCTTCGGAAATAAATGAAAATCTGAGAGAGTAAAAATAAAAATGAATACGTCATTTCGACGTGGTTTATCTAATTAGGGTTAAAGGTAGGCTTAACGTACCGAGAGAAGCGTGCTCAAGGAGCGTAGCAGACAATTTCTTACTAAACAGAGCCCAATCCGTACGCCTCCTGTTCCTGTAGCCCGCTCTAAGTGGAGGTCACAAGAGTAGATTAAAAGTTATATACATATGATCAGAGAAGGAGTTTTCTCCGGACACCTGCCATTCCTTGACATAGTCAGAGAGCGGGCCTGTGACCAGAGTGATATCAAGTACCTCACTCCTGTTTGCGGCGACAATAGTAGGTTTGCCTCCAGAATTACATAGAGATAAATTATTAGATATAATAAAATCAAAAAGAGACTCACCCCTCGCGTTTACGTCCGATGAGCCCCATGTTGTGTGGTGGGCATTGGCATCGGCCCCTATCAGGAGTTGGAGCCCTAAGCGTTCGGCTTCCCTAACCGCACCAAGTAGCCGATCTTGCCCAGAAATGGGGCGGTCATACGCCAAATTGGCAGAGGCGATCCATATCGATTTGCCTTTCAGCTCGAGGCTGATGCAGACCATATCTTCGTCGCTGAAAAGAGATACCATAAAGTAGGAAAGAGTTTTGTGTATTAGAATACATGATCTGGTCCTACCTGTCGCAGGTGCTGCCACCACATGGTAGTCCCCAGAGTTGAGGCCACAGACCCTGGATCCAACGACCCAAGGCTCCTGGACCAGAAAGATCGCCTCAGCAGTCTTGCTGAGACGTAAGAGTAGTGCAGCCGAAGCTGCTTTGGAGTGATGCAGGTTAATTTGCAGTACCTGCATCATTTTGGTCATCGGAATGCATCTCGACGTCCTCCGCTGCTGTACCCGCTCCTTCGGAGACCTCAATGACTGTGGAGTCAAAGTCGGGCTCCTCCGGATTCGAATCCAGCAGCGTGCATTCGTCGAGCACGTTGTAGAACGGGCCTACCAACTCAGACAACGTGAACGTATCGCTCTCGGAGTCCAGAGTGCTGTCTGCCCGTTCATTAGCGCCCCCGTGTCCACTCGAGGTGTTGCATGGAGCCCGGACGTCCATAGTTAAGGGGGTAGTGGGATCGCTCATGGCGTTGCCCCCTACCCCCACAGAATTGGAATTGGATGCTTTCGTAGAACACCCCCCATTCCCAGAGCCCTGCGGATCGGGTGCGCTCAAGGCGCTGCCCTCAGCCCCAAGGCTCGGAAGACCAGGGTTGTCCTCGTGGGCTACCAACTCATCCTCCTTCTGGGGATCATCCCTTCTGATTTTCGGCGTGATGGTAAAAATGTCGTAGCCGATTGTACCACCTCGCTTCTCAATCCACGGGAGAGACGCCTCGCTGATGACCAGCCCAACCTGGCGTTGCATCTCCCTCACGTCACCAACACGTATTACCCTCCAATCGCTTGTGGGCATTTCCGCGTTAGATCGAGAGATGATCCTCAGAATTTTTGTCCGGATCAGATGGCTCAGCCGGGACCCAGACACAGGCTCTCGGTCTGTTCGGAATTTCTTCCTTACTGACCGCAACCAAGTCAGACCCGGGCCACAGCTCACCCACCTCGGACATAGCTAGTTTATAAAGCTCGTTCGAGCGCTCATCGGCGTATGTCACGAGCTTTATTCTGCCCTGATGCCAGCCGCCATCCCGGATATCAAGAGGAGGCCCCGGAAAACGGTCCAGAAGCTCCTCATATGAGGATCATCTTCCACTTTTCCGGGGACAAGTTCCCGTCCGGGTGGCCGCGGTCCAAAACTGCCAGCGTTAAGGTGGCTTTCGCCGCCTCGCTGAAAGTTTTGGTCAGGGCAGGAGGTGTGTTTGAAGGCCTGTGCCTCTAGAGATCGTGGTCTCTTTGAGGCCAGTGCCTGGTTTGATGTGGAGGGACCAGACTGGTGGGTGCTTTTCGGACCGGAAGTCGCCTTAGCCTGTTTGGCAGCGAGAATCTTCTTTTCCCAAGCCAACGAACTCTTCTGCTCCGCCGTCAGTTTGTCGTAGGGAATATTGCTAGTCCTCTCTACGATCTTGGCGGCGTTGCGAACATTTCGCTGGCTGCGCACCGACATCGGAATCCTCTTACTAGCCTTAGAACACTCGGGGTGTTCAGCGGGCTTAGTATACCATACAGCCTTTATAATTTGCGCATTTGACATCTTCAGATCTTGTATTTCGCTTGCAATCAGCGGAGAGGTGGTTTCCAGCACATTTTATACATACTGATTTTCGGCGGCAGTAGGACTTTGTGTGGCCATATTGCTGACAGTTGGCGCATTGCGATATTTCACGCTTCGGGTGTGGGGGCTCGAAAGCAATTCTTGACTGCAGGAGACTTTTAATTTGATATATCTCCTTGTTATTGGAGGCGGGTTTGAGTTCAATCATAAACATTGGGAGAGGATTTTTTGTGACTCTGTGTTTTATGTTCCAAATTTTTGTGACTGAGTGACCGAGATCTTTTAGAGAATCCACAATTTCTTTTGTGTCTATTGAGGAGTGCATGTTTCTGAGAACAACTCTGAAGGTACGTTCTTGTTTTGTTTTATAAGTATAGAACTCTGTGCCCTTCTGTTCCAGTTGTGATACTATGGTTTTGTAAGCATCCAGGGATGATGCTTGTACTTTTACTTGATCCTTACCTGTGAGCTTTAGATCATGGGAGTTTGGGGCAACCTGTAGTAAACTCATTAGGGGGAAATGTTTTGAACTTTGTCTATAAATATTGAGGCGGTTTGGGTACATTTTCAGTTGGTTGGTTTGTTTCCTCAACTTCGAGGGGGGCAAATCTATTAACATTTTCATTTGATTGGCGGGTTGCAAGCCAGTATTGGTCAAGCATAGCCTGTTTTGTAGGGCCAGTACTCTTACCTTGACTTTCACGTTGACGTTTGGAATTGGTGACTGTCTTCCATTCGTTAGTTGGGGTAGCAGATGTAGAGTTTCCCGCAGTTTGGGGTTTCTGCGCTTGTTGCTGTTGGGCATGTAGCATTTTAAGTTGCCTTTGTAGGCTTTCAATTTGCTCTTGTGGCGATTGAATTAGATTTTGGGTTGTAGGGGTTTGCTGCTGCAGTTGGACTTGGCATTTGGGGGTTTGCTGCTGTTGGACTTGGGCCTGGTGGAGGTTTTGTTGGGAGCCTCCTTTAGTAGGAGTGCGCTTAAGGGGTATCATTTTATTTTTTTATTTTATTTTTTTTTTTTGCATTAGTAAATATTTTTATAAATTATATTATTTTAGTATTTCTTTTTTTTTATATTATTTTACTTTATTTTATTTTATTATTATTATTATTTTTTTATTTTTTTTTTTTATTTTTTTTTTATACTTTAGTTTATTTTATTATATTTATTAGGTATTATTTAAGTATTAAAAATAACGTTGGGCTGGCAACCCTTCAAGGGGTTTGGTAAATGTCGCTCCTAGCGGATTTTTTTATTTTTATCAAAGACACAAACCTTGAGTTAAAGTGCAACAACAACACAATGCAAAATTGCCTTGGCAATAAAACTTATTATATTTTAGATATTAAACCAAAATGAATATGTGTGTATTTATCAAGCTAAACTATTAGTTAAGGACTTCGTCTATCTGGGAACCAGCATTAACACCAAGAATGATGTCAGCACGGAGATCCAACGAAGAATCACGCTTGCCAATAAATGCTACTTCGGACTAAGTAGGCAACTGAAAAGTAAAGTCCTCTCTCGACAAACAAAAATCACACTCTACAGGACGCTCATCGTTCCAGTCCTCATGTACGGCGCAGAAGCATGGACAATTTCAAAATCAGATGAGATGGCACTTGGAGTATTCGAGAGAAAAGTTCTTCGTAAGATTTATGGACCTTTGCGCGTTGGCGTGGGCGATTATCGACGGAGATTTAACGATGAGCTGTACGAGCTTTACACAGACATCGACATTGTTCAGCGAATAAAGATCCAGCGGCTGCGTTGGGCAGGTCATGTCGTGAGAATGGACGAAGGCGCTCCGGCCAAGAAAGCATTTCTATCGAAACCCGCTGATCGCAAAAGAAAAGGGAGACCTCCACTGCATTGGGAAAATCAGGTGGACAGCGATGCTGCCTCCCTAGGTGTTCCCAAGTGGCGCCATGCTGCACGAAACCAAATTTCAGCTCCCTACCTTGAACTCTTTTAGAGATAATCAGCTTTAAAAATTAAAATTGTATGGGAGGTGCCACGCCCCCCTAATATTTTTTAATTTTCTCTTCGACTAAACCTTCGCGGGGTTACAACAAACAAACCACCCTAAGGAAGAATTTGATTTGGTTCAGCGGTTTTCAAGTTTTAGCGTTACAATTAAAAACCAAATAATTTTTATATATATAGACTTGCATACCCGGCCAAGCTTCGCATTGGCTTTCAGTTATCAACAGTCATCATCATCTTCTTACTGATTTGATATTCAAAATAAAAGATACCTTTATTTTGTGATCTGCTTGGCCATCCTGATAAAACATATTTTTTATTACTGGAAAGGTTTCTATTTTCAAAAAATTAAAAAAAAATTCATGAATTTACCGCGGTGTAGCTGTTGTGTTCTATTTCTATTTACGGCAGAACATATTTGAAATCCTCTAACGGCCTTATTCCGCGGGGTAACATAATTTTCTTTACCGGTAAAGTGAAGACTTGACCTTTGAACACTTTTCTCGTATTCTATTCCACCTCAATAAGTGATAACAATTTGTTACCTTTTTGAGTCCGATTCCATTCCATTCGTATGGAATCGCTTTGATAGCGTTACCATTTGTTCGAGAATACCGAGGAGATGGTAAGACTTTTTAGCAAAGTAAATTACCATTAAAATAATATTGAAGTAACGCTCAGAATCGAGCTCTAAGGGGTGTTTCTTACATAGATACATACCTACTTATTTATATCTTTCCTTTATATGAATATAATTAACCTAGTAGCCCCGGAGCAAAATGAAATATATACATACAAGCAGGGCCGTAGCCAGGAATTTTTTTCGTGGGGGGTTGTGAATTTTTTTTTTTTTAATATATAACCTATTTCATGCAGTAATTAAAAATAATAAAAAAAAATCTGGTTTCTAAAGTGCTATTTAGAAGAAAAAAATTTTAATAAAACTTTTGATTTTAAAATTAGGGTTTTTATAAGAATTTTAAAAAATCAGGAAACTTTTATTCATTTAAAAATTAGACTGTTCTATTGCAAACACGATGAATACTTTATCTTTGGTGATTTTATCCAAGTGAAAAAAATAATGTGAATTTACATGAGCTATTGGCCAGTTTTTTAATGAAGAAAAATTGAAAAAAATTTTTTTTGGTACAAGTTATGGATCCATTTCGGAGACCACATCCCCTCATCAGACTTCTTCAAGCGGCCTTGAGGCCGAAATGGATCCATAACTTTTTTTTTCAATTTTTCTTCATTACTGGCCAATAGCTCATGTAAATTCACATAAAATAATTATTAGAATTAAAACGGCCATATAAATACAAAAGAAAAAAAATAATATTTTATGGACGAAAAACTCGGTTAGATTACCCAGCTGTTTTCAGCTGTAAAAGTCCGCCCAAGATTTTTTGCATCTTTATTATTTGACATCCGATTTTTAAAATTGATAGATATGTCATTATTTGAGCAGGGTTTGAAATTATTTTCAACTTTTTTTTTTCATTTCCATTGAATTTCATTTTCATTTGAAAATTAAAAAATAAACAGCGTAGCAGAAGTTTAAGTTTAAAAAAATTATAGTCGACTGTTGCTGTATTGTGGAAATTTTTACAGCACTGCAAAGGGCAAACATAATTTCGAGTTTTTACAGCACTGTTGTTGTTTTATGTTTTTTAATTTATGCGAACACAATCGAAATTGTAATGTACAAAAAAAATAAACAATTTTAAAAATCCAGCAGTATTTGAGGTAAGGAGGTGTATATTCAGTAGAATATTCAGTATGAAAAATACCCTGAAACTGAGTTCAAAATTCATTGCTGAAAAAATAACTGAACACGCAGTGAGTACATCAGGGGTATTGAAATATATGCTATGGAAGTTTTCCCTGCGTATTCAGGCCTATTTTCATACAGAAACTCTCCCTTCTCGTTCGGCAGTTTTTAGGTAGTTGATTTGTAGCATTACATAAATACACCGCACTTACAGTTGTTGTCATGTACACATAATTTATTGTGTACATGAATACCGCACACATTGTCAAAACAAACTGACCCAAATAAATTCCGTTAAACTCCAGCGGGAGTTTAACATCAAATATACACACCGCCACACATGGCGCCTCCAGTTACATTTGTTGCATTTTGTCAAGTGCATTGCCCGAGCGGTCACAATGACCAACTGAGCGACAGCGTCAGTTTGTCAATGTGCACCGACGAAATATTTATGATTCACATATGCTGACACAGCATATGTTGAACACTCATTCTTTATTATATATGTATTAGTGTAAGTTAGTGTAAGAATTTTAGGTATAAAAGAAAGTAAAAGTAAATAAAGAAAGTCAATTCATTTTCGAACACAAAACTGACAATTCATTTTATTATATGGCGATCCGCCAGTTTTGGTGAAACTTATGAACGAAAAATTTGCTGGAAAGCGAAATCGTTCATAAGGACTAACCTTTATCAGTACTACGGTTCATAAGGACTAACCTTTATCGGTACTACGGTTCATAAGGACTAATGCGCTGGTTATAATAGCCGGGACGGGACGGAAGCCGTACCGATATAGAACGGTGACAAACTTAATGTAGTTATAATTGTGCGTTAACTGCCGTCTATGACATTTGCCACATCTGTAAATATTGTGCTTTATTTACTAATTTAAAACAGAAAACTCTCAATTTGTTGGTGATTTCATGACGACGCATGCCATTATTAAGTCTTTCGTCGAATACGCTCATTTTTATATTATAAAATGTAAAAAAAATTTTTTGGTAACGGTATTCTGTTTTGTGGCCGCTGTGGTGCAGTGAGTAGAGTGCTCGCCTGCTATACCAGAGGTCTCGAGTTCAAAACCCAGTCCGAGCAAACACCAAAAAAATTTTTCTAATTAGTAAAAATTCAATAATTGAATTTTTTAAGAGCAGCGGTGACCTCTCGGCAGTGGGCGGCATACCCTCCGAGTGTATTTCTGTCATGAAAAAGCTTCTCACAAAAAATGCATTCGCCGTTCGGAACCGGCATAAAACTGTAGGTCCACCCAAATAGTAGGAAAAACAAAAGGAGCACTCCTCGAATCGGGAGAGAAGCTCGGCCATAAAACTCGTCAGAGTTATAATAGCGCCATTCCATTATTATTATTCTGTTTTGTCACTGCAAAGAGAACTGTCAAATTGCCGTAAGAATACGGAAGAAATCTAAAATCAACAGATGCTTACGGCTGTCGCCGTTTTCTACCGTTCATTATAATCATTCGCATGCCTTTCACATACAATAGATATTAAAGTGACAGCTCCATCCGTTGCGTTACGGCTATTATAACCAGCGAGTAACCGTTATGCCAAGCCACAGGATGCCATGGAATTTTTATGGCACATACAAATAAATCAACGGCATTGTACATATACATAAATCAACGGCATTGTACATATAAATCAACGGCATTATACATATACGGCAGTTCGACATATGTACATCCACGCATATTAAAACTGGAGTCATATATACATACAGAAATAACAACAGGCAAAGCACAAACTTTATGCCAATATCCCGAAACCAACAAGAAAAACATAGCAAACCACCAAAGCTCTGAGACAACAAGAACAACATAGCAATCCACCAAAGCTCTGATACAAAAGCAACGGATAAAACATTGCAAATACATACAATTTGGGTAAGCGGACCGATAACAAAGATGAGCAGCAACAACAACTAAACAAAGATGAGCAGCGTGAGCAGCAACATAAGTATATAAGTATAATTTTTACATTAAGTTTAGAATGAATTTAGCAGCCTAACGGCCGCTTCACCAAACAGCAAGTAACATTGCTTAGGATACGTATATAATTTGAACTTAGGCTTGCTTTCGAAAACTTTTAGAGTTAATACAAAAAAAAAAAAAAAATAAAAATTGAGTAAACTAGAATACTGATATAAAATTTTTTCCCTTATGGATAGTGCATTGCCTGACGATCTTGACTACGAAAGAATAAATTATACTATTGATAATTTAGAGCGTGAAAACGCATATGAAATACGTAGGTCAAGATCTCGCGCAATAGGAAGTAATAGGCATCAGCTTAACTGGTTAAGGCAATTTTGGGCATACATAGGAATGGGCAGAGCACCCACGATGGAAGATTTATTGTATCCTTCCACGTTGATAGAGGAAACAAATAGGGCAATTAGGAGAGTAATGTAGAAAATTAAAAATTTTTACAAAAGAAAATAAATAACTCGTTGCCGAATAAATAAATATTACAAAAAATTTTTAATTCGAAAATATTTTTTTTTTAAATGTCACAAGACATTAAAACTCAGGAGGAATTCAATAAAATTTTTGATAGATGCGTTAGCACCATAAAGGAATTCATAAAATTTGCTGAGGAACACCTCAAAAATAAAAAAGTAGGCCCAAAACCAATAACCATAGAAGAGTATAGAAAAAGAAACAAGGCTAAAAGGGAAGATATCCCCAAGATACCTTCCCCAGTAGTAATCAAAAAGAGAAAAAGGGCAGGTAGAAGAGTAAAGAAAATCCAGGAAATAGCCGAAACTTATAGGTTATTAAACTTAAGTACAAATAAACAAGATATAATAAAATTAAGACAGAAAATTAGAGAATTAAGAAAAAAAAATAAATGAATAAATGGAATAAATAAAATTAAAATTTAAAATTTCAAATTATTTTTCTCTAAATATGGCATGGTGGAAAGTAGCGCTAAACAGCGTTTTAATAGCTATAGCAGGATACGAAGTAGGTAAGGAAAGCTCAGAAGAAAAGAATTCTGAAAACAGAATAGTAAAATTTGAAGCAAATCCAATTGTAGAAGAAGAAATTTCTAGCAAATGGCTAACAATTTTTGGATGCGCCATGACATTGTTAATTGTCACAATTGCAATTTTAATAAAAAATTACATTAAAAATAAATTGAGACAATTGAACAATGTGCAACAACGCATATAAGTTGAAATGACTACATGGGAAGAAATATATGACTTATTATCAGCAGAAAAAGAAAAGGCTCATAAGTCTTACAAATGCATAAATAAAAGCATACACATCACAAACGAAACTTTAATAAAACATTTCAACATAATTTTGGAAGCTCTAAAAAACATAAGACAAATTATAAACGAGAAAAGTAAATTTTTACTGAAGAACATAGAAAAGAAGCTTATTTAATTTTTGCTACAGTCCAGATTTAGCCACGAGATATTCAACACAGGCAGCAGTTAAGGCCATGTGCAAAAACTGCTCTAATGACAAAGTCAAAATGATAATGCAAGCCGGAACGTTCACAACAATGAACGATGCAATCTCGAAATTCACTAACAGTTGTACCGAAATAACGGGCAGCTCAAACACAATTCTAAATGTACGACAACAGAGTCACCGGAGTAGTTCCCGTGGAGGTTACCGAAGTAACAACTATGGGAATTACCAAAGCAGGAGATTTAGACCACAAACGAGATTCAACAATGATTCAAGGTCTAACAACAATAATAATAATGGCAATCAAAGAGGATCACAATCCCGAAACACAAACAGACCGTACACACAAACCCGTAACGTGCGCAGCTGCACCGAAGCGGAAAACCAGGAAACTCCACTTCAAAATTAACAAAAAGAAAAATATGCGTACTCAATCTAAATTTAAACAGCTATATATCTACAAGGACTTCATTAAACAATTCATACTCAAATTTTTTAATCGATACTGGAGCCGATATCTCCATAATTAAAAAACAACAAATAAATAATAAAGAAAAAATAAATACTGAGCAAATCACAGATTTGAAAGGCATTGGTCAGGGAATAACTAGCACTTTAGGCACAATCAAAGCAGATCTAAAAGGCGATGACCTTCTAATTTATCATAAATTTCACGTCGTAGACGACAACTTCCCAATCCCATGCGATGGAATAATAGGCCTAGATTTCATAAAGAAATACAATTGCATTCTAGATTATGGAAAAACAGAAGATAAACTAATCCTAAGACCATATGATTTCCCTCAAACAATAACAATGAATCTAACAAACTATCTGTCTGTCAACACAATCACAATTCCAGCTAGATCAGAAGTTATTAGACAAATTAACATAAATACAAATAATAAAAACATTTTCATACCACACCAACAGCTATCTGAAGGCATTTATATTGCAAATACCATACAAATAACGAACAAACTTTCGTTAGAATTATTAACACGACACATAACAACACAACTATTCAAAATTATAAAATTAAATCTGAAAATTTAGATGATTATACACTAGTTAAAGCAACCACACACAGTAAAAATTGCACAGACAAAGAAAAATTAAAAAGATTAACGAAAAATTTTCCAAATTTTGTTAAAGATCAATTAACATCAATTTGCACAGAATTCATAGATATATTTGCACTAGAAACAGAACCAATTACTTCTAATAATTTTTATAAACAAAAATTATATATGAAGGATGACAACTCTGTTTATATTAAAAACTATAGATTACCCCAGACACAAAAAGGAGAAATTACAAATCAAGTTAATAAGCTAATCAAAGATGATATAATAGAACCTTCAATTTCAGAATATAATAGTCCAATTTTGTTAGTCCCTAAAAAATCACTCCCAGGGAATACAGAAAAAATATGGAGATTAGTAGTAGACTACAGACAAGTAAATAAAAAATTAGCAGCAGATAAATTCCCACTCCCAAGAATTGATGATATTCTACATCAACTTGGCAGAGCAAAATATTTTTCATGCCTAGACCTTATGTCAGGTTTTCACCAGATCGAATTACACCCAGATTCCAGGGATATAACCTCATTCACAGCCGAGAATGGCACATATAGATTCAAAAGATTACCATATGGATTAAAAGTAGCACCAAATTCATTCCAAAGAATGATGACACTAGTATTCGCAGGCCTCAAACCATCTCAAGCATTTCTCTACATGGATGATTTAGTTGTATTAGGTTGTTCTGAAAACCATATGTTAAAAAATTTACGAGACGTATTCTCCACCTGTAGAAAATATAACCTAAAACTACATCCAGACAAATGTCTATTTTTCAGTCAAGAAGTAACTTATTTAGGACATAAATGTACAAACAAAAGAATATTACCCGACCCAAGCAAATTTGAAACAGTTCAAAATTACCCAACACCAAAAACAGCAGACGAAGTTAAAAGATTCGTAGCATTCTGTAATTATTATAGAAGATTTGTACCGAATTTTGCAGAACATTCAAGAAAGTTAACCAGGCTTTGCAGAAAGAATGTTACTTTCGAATGGACAGAAGAATGTCAAAAAGCTTTTGTCTATTTAAAAGAAGCATTAATTAGTCCAACACTTTTGCAATACCCAGACTTCGATAAAGAATTTTGCATAACGACAGATGCTAGTGGGTACGCTTGTGGAGCAGTCCTTAGCCAAGATGATGGCAAGCAGTTACCAATTACTTACGCCTCTAGGTCATTCACAAAAGGTGAAATAAACAAAGCCACGATAGAAAAAGAATTGGCCGCAATCCATTGGGCCATAACCTTCTTCAGACCATACGTCTATGGCAGAAAATTTTTAGTAAAAACCGACCATCGCCCATTAACATACCTATTTTCAATGAAAAGTCCTTCATCCAAGCTAACACGAGTAAGACTCGATTTAGAAGAGTACGATTTTGAGGTGGAGTATATAGCCGGAAAAGAAAATCACATTGCGGATGCATTATCACGCATAACAATTTCAAATTTAAAAGATATGTCAGTGGAAGCAAATAAAATATTTAAAATAACAACAAGATCAGCAGCTAAAAAGACCAGTAATAATACTGAAGTTAAAGAAAGTCACAAAGAGAACCCCAAAATATACGAAGCGCTAAATAAATTTGAAGTAAAAAGACATGTCGAACTCGTTTTCAATCCTCCGAAATTATATTTCAAAAAAGGAAAGAAAATTTGTAGCAATTTTGAGACAAGCAACCTAATTGTTGAGGATAAGATTGACTTAGGACAATTCTTTACCAGGCTTGAAAGAGAAGCCGGCAATTTAGGACTTGTACAAATACAGTTGTCCTTAGGGGACAAATTGTTTAAAAACAAGTAAGGAAGCCTAAGTTCGAGTGCAATCGAACATTAGATACTCAGCTGTATGCTTTCATTGTTTGTTTGCGTTTGTTCGATATAGGGTGTATTTTATATGAAACGAGTGCTGCATAAACAGGGCGCAGCCACGCCCATTTTCAAAATTTATATCAATCATCCAAATAAGCATACAAATATTATTGTTAGTGCAAAATTTCATCCCTCTATGACTTTTAGTTACAAAGACTTCACGTTACAAATTCCAAAAGGGTGTTCCAGAAATATCTTTGTTAAAAAGTAGGCGTGGTCATAAACCGATTTCAATACATTTTTGCGTGTCTATTAACACATGTTATAAAAGTGTATAAACCAAGTTTCGTCATAATATCTCAATTATTTGTCGAGTTAAAGGCTAAGAAATCTCATATATCCCTTTGTCTAAAAAGAGGCGGTGCCACGCCCATTTTCCAAACTTTTTTATTTTTTGTTTCCGGTCTATTGTAAAACTCATGTCACAAAATTTCAATGAATTATCTTTATATTTCACATAGATATCGCTTAAAATGGTTTTATTAGGTCACTTTATAATACACATATATAAAAGTGGGCGCGGTCGTCAACCGATTTTGGTAATTTTTCGTCCACACATTTGGCTAAGTAAATATATCACGCGTACCAGATTTCATCGATATATCTTTAACGGTTTCTGAGTTATGGCTTATTAAACTTTCAATATTCGCTCCTTAATAAGTGGGCGTGGCACCGCCCATTTTCCAAAATTTTTGTAGTTTTTGTTTTATGTCCATAGTTGGACTCCTGCCACAAAATCTCAGTGATTGATCTTTATATTTGACAGAGATATCGCTTAAAATGTTTTTATTAGGCCCCCTTATATTTCCTATATATAAAAGTGGGCGTGGCCGTCAACCGATTTTGATAATTTTTCGCCAAAACATTTGACTAAGTAATTATATTACGCGTACCGAATTTCATCGATATATCTTCAACGGTTTCTGAGTTATGACTCATAAAACTTTCAATGTCTGCCCCTTAATAAGTGGGCGTGGCACCGCCCATATTCCAAAATTTTTGTGTTTTTTGTTTTATGTCCATAGTTGGACTCATGCGACAAAATTTCAATGATAGATCTTTATATTTGACAGAGATATCGCTTAAAATGGTTTTATTAGGTCACTTTATAATACACATATATAAAAGTGGGCGTGGCCGTAAACCGATTTTGATAATTTTTCGTCAAAACATTTGTCTATGTAAGCAAATTACGCGTACCAAATTTCATCGATATATCTTCAACGGTTTCTGAGTTATGACATATAAAACTTTCAATGTTTGACCCTTAATAAGTGGGCGTGGCACCGCCCATTTTCCAAAACTTCATCAAATTTCTTCATAAGGGCCCGAGCTCAATACGTGGGTAAAATTTTAAAACTCTAGCTATATTAGTGGCTGAGATACCAAATTTCCGATTTTTTCTATATAGGAAAAGTGGGCGTGGTCATGGTCCGATTTCGCCCATTTTCAATACCAACCGTCCCAGTCTCGATACCAACTTGCGTTCCAAATTTCATCAAAATATCTCAATTTTTGCGCGAGTTAGAGTGTTTACAGACGGACGGACGGACGGACAGACGGACGGACGGACGGACGGACGGACGGACGGACGGACGGACGGACATGGCTCAATCGATTTCTCTTTTCACCCTGATCATTTTGATATATATAAGTCTATATCTATCTCGATTATTTCATTCTGTTACAATCCACCGTTATGTGATTAAAACTATAATACTCTGTGTACTAGTACAGCTGAGTATAAAAATTATACTGCAGTAGGCAAATTTATAGAAATGGGTAATAAAGTTCTCAAAAAGTTAACAATCGCTCTAACCCCAGAGGTTATATATGTGACAAATCCCGGGAAAATCAAAGAAATTCTGCACAAATATCATGACGATCCTATTAGTGGTGGCCACCCAGGAATAAATCGCATGACAGATAAAATCAAGCAGAAATATAGCTGGCTGAATATGAAAAACGACATACGAAAATACATAAAGAACTGCATCCACTGTAAGAAAAATAAAATTCATAAACATATAAAAGAACCAATGACAATAACGGAGACACCTCCGAAGGCATTCGATATTGTACAAATTGACACAGTAGGCCCATTACCAAAGTCGATAAATGGAAACGAATATGCAGTTACCATTATATGCGATTTAACCAAATATTTGGTAACGATCCCAGTTCCAAGCAAACATGCAATAACTGTCGCTAAAGCCATATTCGAGCATTTCATCTTGATTTATGGCCAAATGAAAACAATTTTAACAGACATGGGCACAGAATACAAAAACAGCCTGTTCGCAGAACTGTGTAAATTGTTAAAAATTGAGCATAAAACTTCAACACCTTATCATCACCAGACTTTGGGTACTGTAGAACGCAGTCACCGGACATTCAACGAATATATGCGTGCATATATATCCAGTGACAAAGACGATTGGGATGAATATCTCAAATATTTCGCATATTGTTACAATACAACGCCATCAACAACACATAATTATTGTCCGTTCGAACTTATATTTGGGAAAAACCCTCCAAATTATGAATTTTTGAAAGAAAATAAAATTAGCCCGGTATACAACCATGAGGCATACGACAAAGAAGTAAAATACAAACTTCAATTAGCACAACAAAGGGCAAGAAAATTAATTCAGGAAGCCAAAGAAAAACAAAAAACCAATTATGACAAAAATATTTATATTAAGGAAATTAAGATAGGAGATTTAGTTTTAGTTAGAGAAGAGGCCTCCCATAAGTTAGAAAATAGATATACAGGACACTATAAAGTTAAAAGTATTGATAGGAATAACAATTATACTCTAATTGCAAATAGCATAGGAGATAGCAATAAAAACAAAAAAGAAATAGTTATTCATAAGAATAGGCTTAAACCAATTTAAAATTAGGCACTGCACTTTATCCAATAATAATAATTTAGTAATAACGTAAATATATATGCGTTCCAGTTTACTCACTTTAATAAACAGGCACACGCCAAAGAAAAAAAAACAAATGTAATGTACTGAATATATGTATAAATGCACAATACGAACCAAATGTAAAAAGAACAAAAAAAAAAAAAAAACAATAATGCTCATGTCCAAATAAAAATGCGAAAGCAAATGTAACAAAAAAAAAAATTAATAATAAAATTTTATGCAACACAGGCAATATGAGCCGAAAAGCCATTAATAATTTTTGTCAACTCAGACAAACGTTAAGTGGGTCACTAAGTCTTTCAAATAGATATATATAGTTGAATACAAATATATATATCTATTTTTTTTTTAAGGGGGAAGGTGTAGCATTACATAAATACACCGCACTTACAGTTGTTGTCATGTACACATAATTTATTGTGTACATGAATACCGCACACATTGTCAAAACAAACTGACCCAAATAAATTCCGTTAAACCCCAGCGGGAGTTTAACATCAAATATACACACCGCCACACATGGCGCCTCCAGTTACATTTGTTGCATTTTGTCAAGTGCATTGCCCGAGCGGTCACAATGACCAACTGAGCGACAGCGTCAGTTTGTCAATGTGCACCGACGAAATATTTATGATTCACATATGCTGACCCAGCATAGCTCAATAATAAAGTAGTTATCAAAATAAAAACGACCAAAAACCAAAAAGTAAAATTTAATCGGATGAGCCAGCCGACAAACAAACTCTACTAATTAGTGCAAAGCATTGCTTGTGCTTAAAATAGAATTTGTACAAACCAAACAAACACACAACCACACCAACATACAAGTGACAAATACCGATAACGTCGGCAAGGTCACTGTTGCTGGATGGTAGGTTGTAAAAAGGAAAAAATGAAAAGAAAAATTAATACAAGCAAAAATGCAAGGCGGCGGTAGCCTAATGGTGATGCCATTAGACTTCCAACCGGAAAATCCGAGGTTCGATCTCGGCGGACGCCAATGAATAAAAAAAATGTTAACAAGTAAAAGCGCGGCTGTCTTCGGCCGTACCGAAGACTTCATACCTTTCATGAGTGGGGAAATGAAAAGTTACCTATGTATGTACATAGCCGGATTAAGTTTAATTTATAATTTTAATTCTGTGTGTTATTTATGGAAAGATTTATTAGAAAAAATGGTGTCTTTACTATTTAAATGGAGGAGTTATACACCAAAATGTGCATATCTGAACAATCGGTTGTATGGGAGCTATATGTTATAGTGGTCCGATCTTGACAATTTTCGGTAATCCCGTTTGGGCCCATATGGGTACAAATACTTCAAAATTTCACGCCGTTAGCTGTTAAAATGGAGGAGTTATACACCAAAATGTCCATATCTGAACAATCGGTTGTAGGGAAGCTATATGTTATAGTGGTCCGATCTTAACAATTTTCGGTAATCCCGTTTGGGCCCATATGTGTACAAATACTTCAAAATTTCACACCGTTAGCTGTTAAAATGGAGGAGTTATACACCAAAATGTGCATATCTGAACAATCGGTTGTATGGGAGCTATATGTTATAGTGGTGCGATCTTGACAATTTTCGGTAATCCCGTTTGGGCCCATATGGGTACAAATACTTCAAAATTTCACGCCGTTAGCTGTTAAAATGGAGGAGTTATACACCAAAATGTCCATATCTGAACAATCGGTTGTATGGGAGCTATATGTTATAGTGGTCCGATCTTGACAATTTTCGGTAACCCTGTTTGGGCCCATATGGGTACAAATACTTCAAAATTTCACGCCGTTAGCTGTTAAAATGGGGGAGTTATACACCAAAATGTGTATATCTGAATAATCGGATGTTGTGGAACTATATGTTATAGTGGTCCGATCTAGACAATTTTCGGTTACCTTGTTTGGGCCAAAATGGGCACATCTACTTCAAAGTTTCATGTCCTTAGCTGTTTAAATGGGGAAGTTATGCACAAATTACTTCCAAAAATTTCATGTATATCTGAATAATCGGTTGTTTTCTATATGTTATAGTGGTCCGATTCGGCCGGTTCCGACAAATGATCAGCTGCATATAACAACATACCTGTATTCCGAATTTCATTCAGATATCTTAAAAACTGAGGGACTAGTTTGCGTTCACACAGACGGACGGACGGACAGACGGACAGACGGACAGACGGACATGGCTTAATCGACTCAGCTCGTGATTCTGATCATATCGGTATATATTTTGGTGGGTCCCCCACGCTTCCTTCTGGTACTTTCGACAAACATTTTTTGGCACTAAGTTATAATACCATTTCATTCTCATGAAAGGTATAAAAAGAAGTCTGATGAAGAGATGTGGTGGTCGCCGAAATGGATCTATAACTTCTACCAAACAAGTATTAATCTTTCATACCAATTTTTCCTTAAAAAAAAAAAAAAAAAAAAAAAAAAAAAAAAAAAATGGTCTTGAGAGCTCAATAATAAAGTAGTTATCAAAATAAAAACGACCAAAAACCAAAAAGTAAAATTTAATCGGATGAGCCAGCCGACAAACAAACTCTACTAATTAGTGCAAAGCATTGCTTGTGCTTAAAATAGAATTTGTACAAACCAAACAAACACACAACCACACCAACATACCAGTGACAAATACCGATAACGTCGGCAAGGTCACTGTTGCTGGATGGTAGGTTGTAAAAAGGAAAAAATGAAAAGAAAAATTAATACAAGCAAAAATGCAAGGCGGCGGTAGCCTAATGGTGATGCCATTAGACTTCCAACCGGAAAATCCGAAGTTCGATCTCGGCGGACGCCAATGAATAAAAAAAAATGTTAAAAAGAAGTCTGATGAAGAGATGTGGTGGTCTCCGAAATGGATCTATAACTTCTACCAAACAAGTATTAATCTTTCATACCAATTTTTCCTTACAAAAAAAAAAAAAAAAAAAAAAAAAAAAAAAAAAAAAAAAAAAAAAATGGTCTTGAGAGCTCAATAATAAAGTAGTTATCAAAATAAAAACGACCAAAAACCAAAAAGTAAGAAAGTCAATTCATTTTCGAACACAAAACTGACAATTCATTTTATTATAGATTTTCGACGCCACCTTTATATAAAAACGAAAGGGAAAGTTCAGATTTTAGAACTACATCTCTACTGAATATTCAGTAGGAAATATGTGCTGGTTTCCAGCTGATAAATACTGCTGGGAAGCCACACTTTAAACTAAAATTCTGTTTATCTGTGCTTTTCTGTAGACTGATCTGTTTGAAATTACCCAGTAAAGCAACAGCAGAAATAAACAAATATATTCGACTGTTCTGTGCTTCGACTTCAGATATTTTCAAAGGAAATCGAAATTCAAAAGTTCTCAAAAAATTATGAGAACAGAAACAGCTTATTTTTTGAGACTGTTGGTGTTATGCTGGCAAACAGTGCTTGAAGCTCTATATCTCCCTCTAATGTCCTTTGATCTGTGAAGTCGTTTTCATATAGTTGGGTCACTTAGCCGAGTTTTTCGACCATAAAACATCCTTTTTGTTTCACTTGGAAAAAATCGCCAAAAATAAAGTATTCATTGAATCTTTTTAATATTACGCTTAAAATGTTTGCAATAAAACAGAATAATTTTAAAAAGAATAAAACTTTCCTGAGTTTTACAACTTCCTATAAAAACCTCAATAAAAACCAAATTTTTATGTAACATAATTTAATTTATAAGTGGTATGTCGTTAGAAGCGTACTTTAATTATATTTCGAACGGAGTAGATACGGTTTGCGGGTATTTGTAACTTCAGCGAAAAGAATTTTTGATTGAAGTTGTAACAAAAAAAACCCAAAATTACGTTATCTCAAAACCCTAACCATAAAAAAATGGTTTTGACCTCAGCAGGTTCATGCCAGCCCTACCCTATACCTGGAATTCTTGGTATTTTCTCAAATTAATTATTTGTAAACTAGTCTTTTCAACATATAGCTTTGAATATGATAGAAGTAAAATTTATCTACAAGAATTTCGTGGGGGGTTCAAACACCCAAACCCCCCACCCCCTAAATACGGCCTTGCATACAAGGGTCTGTAGAGAATATACATACATTTATTAATCATGCAGCAAAAATTGGGAATTGTTATACATACATTTTTCTTAAAAAAGTTAATAAGTACCTATACTGAGGTAAATGCCCACGGGAGACGTATGAATCGAAAAAAAAAATTAATATACAGGTTCCCAGTATTTTGTTACATTCGTATAAATAGATAGTCATAACTCAAAACTTCCATTTACTTTTAAAATGTTATAATTGAAACTAATCTCATCTCAAGTAATATTTAACGGGGGTTGCGTTATTTGGATTTGGGTGAGTCAGAAATACAGAGATAAAATTTATTTTTGATTTTAAATATATTTCAAGTCAAAGAGTAGCCACTGTGGTGTAGTGTGTGAAAGGCTCGCCTGCCACAAAAGAGGTCTCGGGTTTTTTCCCCAGACAAACACCAAAAAAAAAATTGAATTAATTAGAAATCAGAAATAGCGGTCACCTCTCGGCGGTGGGCGGCATACCGTTATAGGGTATTTCTGCCATGAAAATGCTTCCCACAAAATATGCATTCCCATAAAACTTTAGGTCCACTCAATTAGTAGGAAAAAACAAAAATTAAGGAATGCGGCTCAAATTAGGGAGATAAGCTCGTCCTTACAACTCGTTAGAGCTATTTCAGCGGCATTGTATTATACATACTATTATATTCTCGTCATACATACTATTATATTCTCGCCAAAGATATTAATAACAAATATTTTGTAACAATTCCTAAGTTTTCGGTTATGGAAGGAACCTAAAATTTACTCGAGAATTTCAAATTTGGACCGATACTTTGGTGTAAATAGAAATAAAATACAACAGCGATACCTTCATATGTATGTACACATGTTTTTGGTATTCTCTATCTCCATGCTAATAACCTTAATAGAACCCAATGAGATATAACGACCAAATTTCATTAAAAAGTAGTTTTAGACGAAAATATATAAGGATATGTACATACTATATATCTAAAGTCAAATTTTAAAAATAATTTTTCAATTTTAATTTCTGTTGTAAAAGAAAAATTATTATAATTAAAATTGTTTGAGTAGTTAAAAAGTTTATTCCGCACAAAGAATGTTACATGAGATTTGTATATATATATATATAGATGTACGTAGATAGATATATGTATGAATCTAAGGCCAGACCACTCCAGAGGTTTTGCGTATGAAAAATTCTGTTACAGATATACGTAAATAGATAAAAATAGGTATATACATACATATCTGAGGTCAAACTTTAAAAATTATTTTCCAATTTTAATTTCTGTTGTAAAAGAAAAATGATTGTTCATAATATTAGGAAAATACTTACCTTTCCAGATATTGTAAATAAATTGAAAAATAAAGTGAAATTCAAAAAACCAAAACATTTTAATGTTAATCGAACATACCATTTGCACGCAAAACTGATACTATTCTTTATAATATTTTTGTTATTTAACCCTCCGTCTGACACTTGGTTCCAGCCAGACCTTTTTCATTTTCAAACTACTTGAAATTTCAGGTAGCTTACTAAAATTTAATTTTCTACAGATCTGTAAAAAAGTATGTTTGTATCTCATATACTAAGCTAGTTATACCGATATGTTGACTAACACATCACATTCGGTACACTTGGGTCTGGCTGGACCCACATACAAATTGTATGAAAATGAAAGTGTGTGTGCGTGTGATGTTGAAGAACTTCCAAAGTATCCCTGATTAGCATCTTTCATTTGATACCAATATTGGCCAAGTACATTTCGGGGCCATTCGGGTCCACATTTGGGCCAAAATTCTGGGAAGCGTCCACTTTTTCAAACCACATCTTATGCGGAGAGACCACATGAACCCACTGTGAAAATTTCATAAAAATCGATTGGATACTTTGGAAGTTATTCAACATCACACGCACACACACTTTCATATTCATACAATTTGTATGTGGGTCCAGCCAGACCCAAGTGTAGCGAATGTGACAATCGAAATAAGTGTCTGACGAAGAGTTCAAAAGAGAATTTATTAATTTTTTGAATGCAGAACTTTAGTAAAAGGTTCAAGGTTTCATTTCCAAGAAGAAATATTTCAATCGGTTGATCCGGTCTTGAGTTATGGCCGTATAAACCTAATTTTGGTTGGTTTTTTACACATTTTTACGTAAATTTACGCTGTTTGACCAAAAATTTAAATAAAAACTATTTGACTACTCAATCGGAGCACAATTACATGTTACTACCAAATATTATCAAAATCGGTTCAGTAGTTTAAAAGTTTATCCCGCAAAAAAATGTTACATGAGATTTTTATATATATAGATGCGAAATAATTTACATCAGCATGTAATCATTATTCTTCGATTTATATTTTTTCGATCAAAACTAATTATTATTATTTAAGTTTAATTTTTTTATTCAAGCATAATTATTATAACTTGATTTTTACTCCTTCCAACAAAAATAATTATAATACTTGATTTTTACTTTTCTTGATGTTTACTTCAGCGGGGTATAATAAGGCCTTTTGAAATAAGGCCTTTAAGGGCAACGACCAAAAAAGGCTAATAATCGATACCAATTTTGCGAGTTGAAATAGCCGCAAAAGTACTGTAGACCGGGCCATAGATATTACTCCGAAAAGAGACTTCTATCGGCTGAGGGTTATTTTTTAAAAGCGCGGCCGAAGGCCGCCTACGCGGGATCATAATTAAAATTTTCGACATATTGTACCAGACCCCGCCTACGCTGAGGGGTGTACTACGCAGAAGGACATCACCGTGGCGGTAGCCAGGGTTAGGGCACACGTCCGGACGGATGGCGTAGGCCAGGGTTAATTTTTATAGGCGCGGCCGAAGGCCGCCAACGCAGAAAAGTGTTCTGCGCAAAAGCACTGTGGACCGGGCTATAGATATTACTCCGGAAAGAGAAGATAAAAACAAACTTTTGCGGATAACAGCTTTTGCGTTGGAGGCCTTCGTCCGCGCTTATAAAAAATTAAAATTCTCTTTCCGGAGTAATATCTATGGCCCCGTCCACAGTGCTTTTGCGCAGAACACTTTTCTGCGGGGTCTGGTACGATATGTCGAAAATTTTAATGTCGAATATAAATATGCCGAATAAAAAAAAAACGAAAAAAATGTCGAAACCTAAAATGTCGAGTAAAAAATGTCGAATAATAAAATGTCGGAGCAAAAATATCGAATTTTAATCATGGAAAAATTTGGAAAATTTTCTAATATAGCATTAAAAAATAGCTAAAATAGTATCACCCAACTTATGAAAGCTCGAATTTTACAAATCAATAATTAGAAATAAGAAATAACCCTCAGCAGGCAGAATTCTCTTTCCTGAGCACACTTCTGAGAACACTTTCTGCGTTGGCGGCCTTCGGCCGCGCTTATAAAAAATAACCCTGGGGTACGCCATCCGTCCGGACGTGTGCCCTAACCGTAGCTACCGCCACGGTGATGTCCTTCTGCGGTGTACACCCTTCAGCGTAGCCGGCCATCGGCCGCGCTTATAAAAGATAACTCTGCGCTACGCTATCCAAGTCCGGTCGTGTGTCACAGCCGCACATAGGTAGATTTTCAAGTTTTATGCGGCCAAAATTGAATTTTGTGAAGTTGTTACAATTACAGAAAAACATACCAACATATTGGAAATAGACTGGGGAACAATAATTCATGGCTTTTCATTCATGCACTTGCTCCCAGATGGTCGAAACTTAGCATATCTGAAGTTAATTTTATAGTTTTTTTTACATATTTTTAAGTGCTAGTTTCAACGTGAATATTTATTATTTAAAGCAGGCCTGCCCAAAGCTCTCGTATTGAAAGTACAAAACTCAATACATCTGGGTAAGAATTTATGAAACCCAAAACATAAACTATTTCCGTTTTTATCGGCAGTGGCGTTTTTGGAAAGCTCTTTGTGACACCAATAAACACCTGATTTTGCTTTTGGTGACAAAATTTTTTTTTTGTTATATATAAGCAATTAAATTTTTTTTGACCTTTTTTTTTAAACGCGATTGCAGACGATCTACCTAACCGATTTTGACAATTAAACCATCATTTTCTTTGTTTTTAAAAGTCCCAATAAAATAAACAAGTTCCAGTGTTTTTGTATGTATTCAACATCTACTTTACTTATCTATCTATCGCCACTGTTTTACGAAAAATATTGAAAGATTTACATGAATTGAAAGCATTAGTTAGTATGGGAGGTACCACTCCCACTTTTCCGATGATGGCTAGATTATGTCTTACAGCTTCACGGTATTATAATAAATAAGCGTATTTAATGTCGTGTGATTCCGTACCACGGTTCAAGAGTTGTAAGCATTTAAATGAACAGATTTTCACATTTCAGTTTCATATAAAAAAATTACTAATTTTTTGCCTATTGCGATCCATTTTTTTTTTGACTTCTGAATATTATAGGTATAAAATTTTGCACATGCGGCTAATTTTTTTTTATGGAAAGGAGGCGGAGAACACAATTTTTGCGACCATCTTTCAAGAAATTTCATAAGAATTTAACTTAAAATTTTTTTTATTTTTTCTTAAACATATGATAATAAAAAACTTAAAAAAACAAAGAAAATGGTGGTTTAATTGCCAAAATCGGTGAGGTAGATCGTCTGAAATCGCGTTTAAAAAAGGTCAAAAAAATTTAATTGATTATATCGCACGTTTTATTCAATAGGGATTTAACTAAAAAAAAAAAGTTTTTTTTGGGAAAACGCAAACAAACTTTTATAATTTCAAATAGTTTCCTTCTACGGCTAACTACAAAATCACTTTTATTTCCGCCATTTTTATCTTTTTGAGTATTTTATAAGACTAAACTCAAAGGCACGACCCAGTTATTCAAATATATGGCAAAATCCCAGAAATCGAAAATTTTGAGTTAAATCCCTATATATATAGGGTAAGAATTTCTGAAACGGGCCACCCAAAACATGAAATATTTCCGTTTTGGTCGGCAGTCGTGTTTTTGGAAAGCTCTTTGTGACACCAATGTATTGATTGAAACAACCTCAGACTTTGGTTGCTAAAAACGAATTCAATTTTATTATCAAGAATTTTTCCTTTTATACAATATTTGCTCTTATGTACTACTTATTTACTATGATACATATTTACACTAAGTACTTAAAAATAATGGGACTCTTTCCCACGGTATATTGTACATATGTACATGTACCTACGTACATGTACATATGTATGCTCCTATGAGCGCTTAGGCTTAGAGTAACATTGGAAGCGTGAGAATGGCAGCGTCAGCAATTTTGTGTATATTACAATTTGTGTGGAGCTGACTAAGGCACTCTGCACACGGAGCGTACTGCTTTAGACGCGTATTAGATACTACAGACGAAAGCTGTACGCTTTGATGTCGCGCACGTATATTTCAATTGAGGGCTGCACATGAGTCGTCAGCTTCATGCATTCGTCAAAGTATGCTGGCTACATGTCGCTTGGCGTAAAGCAGTGCTGGTAGCTAGGCGTACTACGCTTAGAAAAGAGGAAGAAGAAGATGTTTGTTTACATTTTTCCACTTGGTGGAATTTATGAAAGCAGTAAAATTTGTGTAAAAAATCGGAAAAAATGAGTGTATAATTAAAGAAAATGGAAGATTCCGTAAAATTTTTTATCTTTTCTATTTAAAGCTTCGAAATTTAAAGCAAATACCGTATTATTAATTTGTTTGTTTGTTTTGTGCAGCGAAGTTTCATGTCGCTTCGTGTGCAGATCTTGAGGCGTAGAGAAATCGACGCTACATGAAATGTCTCGTACGCGTCTATGACGATACGCCTCGTGTGCAGAGTGCCTAAGTAGTCAGCGCCAGCGCGTGACAATACAATGTATAGAAATTTATTATGTATGTATGTTTGCGCTTGTGTATTTACATTTGACGCTCTACATCACCCTTCCAAAAAAAATGCTCGCTTCATTTGTGGATTCAATGAAGCGAGTATTTCGTTTCAATAAAAGTTAAAATTGAACATTTATGTTCCTATTTTTATGCTTACATATTTATTGTGATGTAAAAAGTGGGAACATCTTATGTTATTGCTTTAAGTCTATTTTTATGTACTATAATTTTCTTTTCTGTATTAATATTATTTTTACCTATACTTTCTACCTTATAGGGAGTTAAACTATAATTAGCCGTGTTTCACATACGGTGATCCTAACCCAGATAAAAAATTTTACATGCAAATGCAACAACAACGATTTCAGCTCGATTAAACCAGATAAATTGCTGGTTCAATTTATGATCCGCCCTGTTCGATTTGTTTTTTCCGTGCTGAATTGGCCGCACAGTGCTTTTTTGATTTGGCAGAACTGAAAAGTGACATTTGTGTATGTATACATATATATACATATACCCTGCAGTCAATTTGTTTCACTGCCAAATAATCATTGATGATTCTTTGTTGAATATTCATCACTATCGTTTTGCGTTGGTGCAAGCGAGCAAGCTATATTGAAAAAAACAAACGAAATACCATCTAGGCGGTTAAAAACCAACGAGCCAGCTTGTATTTCGGTAGGTTTTTTGTCATTCTGCAGCTTTTCTGACAAATTTTTCTATTTGACAACTATAAAATTAATTATATTTAAAATAAAAAATATGTATATGGAAATACAAATTTTAAATTTGCCTCTTGTAAGCTTCTACTTTGGCCGTAAGGGGAAAGAAGAAGTCCGGAAGAAAAATTATACTGCGCACTGGCTTCTCCTTATAACATAGCTACCCCGCCATTTGAGTTTCATTATTTATTTCAGTAATTTAAATTCAAATTTCCAAAAAAATAATTTTTGAAATAACTATTATTTTCATTTAGTTTGAAGTTTAATGTCAATCAAATTGTTTTTGTTTTGTCTCTTTTCAACGTACAGAAGAATTGTTTTTGTATTTTGACTTTCGGTGGGTTTTCCAAACCAAAAATACCAGAGAAAAAACGTAGTGTCATATAGGCATGAGGAAAGCAAACCATTTATTTGAAAAAATTCAGCAGCCTTTATATGAAAGTATTCACTGATGCCTCCTCATGATGAATTTCATCAGTGATTCATAAAGGATTCATTTCAGGGGTCGGCTTTCCAATAATGCCGCACGCCCCCAAAAAAATGACTTTTACTGGATGGTAGGGGATGGGAAGGAGGTTCTGAAGTTGTTAAATTTAGGCGCCGGACGTACCTGGTTTTCCCGGAATTTGTTAAAGTTGTTAAATTTTTACCAATTTTTACACACACACACACAACTGACATAGGTACAAGGTAAGTGTTTGTACCATTTTGCGAGTTGAAATGGCCACAAAAGTACTGTAGACCGGGCCATAGATATTACGCTGAAGGGTGTACTACGCAGAAGGACATCACCGTGGCGGTAGCCACGGTTTGCGCACACGTCCGGACGGATGGCGTAGCCCAGGGTTATTTTTTTTAGGCGCGGCCGAAGGCCGCCTACGCAGAAAAGTGTTCTGCGCAAAAGCACTGTTTTTTCTTTATCTATCGAATTTATATGGAGAGCTACTAAACTTTAATCATAAATTCCTCGAAACAGAGGTACGTCCGGCGCCTAAATTTTACGGATTCAAAACACTCTTCCCCTCCCCTACCCCCCAGTAAAAGTGGTTTTTTGGGGGGCTTGCGGCATTATTGGAAAATTTCCCCCATTTCAGATTTTTACTGCGGGGTATATGTTCGTATATGTATATACACAAGCAGCTGTCGGCCATATTTTTCATTCAGACGCCGTGAAAAAAACAAAACAAATTATGGAAGTAACACATAAAATATGAGTATAAAGGTCATATAATTAAATTATATATAAATTTGCCTCAAATAATTCTTGATCCATGATTTTTTATTTTGTTTTTTTTTACTTTCTCAAATCACAAATGGTTTGTTGATATTTCTTCTTCTTTTTACTTCTTTTCAAGTGCAGCCAAATTTCATTATGATCCGGATTGTTTCAGTAAAAATTTATCTTGACCCAGACCCAGATGTAATAACTGAAATGCGCCTATTACTGTTCCTATCAATATTTACTACTCTATAGGGAGTTAAACTATAATTATTCTGCTTATCAATATTTGTTACTCTATAGGGCCCCTTATATCTACTATCTAACTTATGTCCTGCTTCGTCTCTGACTAACACTAAATCTCCTATATTTATTTCCTTAAGTTGTACGTTTTTATCGTAATTAATTTTTTGTTTTTCCTTAGCCTGCCTTATTAACCTATTAGCTCTTTCTTGGGCTATTTGTAACCTAAATTTAACTTCCTTATCATATGCCTCATAATTATATAATGGGCTGATTGTATTTTCTTGTAAAAAGTTGTATGTCGTTGCCGGTTTTCCAAATATTAGTTCAAAAGGGCAGTAACCATGAACTGTTGAAGGTATTGTGTTATAACAATAGGTAAAGTACTTGAGGTACTCATCCCAATCGTCTTTGTCAATGGATATGTATGAACGCACATATTCATTGAATGTTCTATGGCTGCGTTCAACAGTGCCTAACGTTTGATGATGGTAAGGTGTAGAGGTTTTGTGTTCTATTTTTAATAATTTACACAATTCCTCAAAAACGTTATTTTTATATTCCGTTCCCATATCGGTTAGTATGGTCTTCATACATCCATAAACGAGAATGAAATGTTCGAAAATAGCTTTGGCTACTGTTTTTGCATGTTTGCTTTCAATTGGAATTGCTACTAGATATTTGGTTAAGTCACATATTATAGTGACTGCATATTCATTTCCATTCAATGATTTTGGAAATGGTCCAATTGTGTCAATTTGAACTATATCAAACGCTTTTGTTGGCGTTTCTGTTATTGTCATGGGTTCTTTTAAATTTTTATTAATTTTGTTTTTATTGCATTGAATGCATTTTTTAATATGATTTTTATTTCATTTTTCATATTTTTCCAATAATATTTCTGTTTAATTTTATTGGTTGTGCGATTGATTCCTGGGTGGCCACCATTAACAGGATCATCGTGATATTTTTGTAATATCTTTTTAATCACTTCTTTATCTGTCACGTGCATAACCTCCGGAGTTAATGCAATAGTTAAATTTTTGAGAACTTTGGTACCTATATCTTTAAATGTGTCTACTCGAGTATAATTATTTTTAAACAATTTGTCTCCTAAGGACAACTGTATTTTATTAATTCCTAGATTGCCGGCTTTTTTCATAAGCCTGGCAAAGAATTGATCTAAATCGATCTTCGCCTCAACAATTAGGTTATTTATATTAATTTCGCTACAAATTTTCTTTCCCTTTTTGAACTGCAGTTTCGGGGGGTCGAAAACGAGCTGAGCTAGCTTTTTTACTTCACATTTATTTAGCGCTTCATATATTTTTATGTTCTCTTCGTGACAGTTTACTTTTGTATTTTTATTATTGGAATTTTTATTATTGGTATTTTTATTGGTTTCTGATCGTGTTGTGACTCTCATTATATGGCATGCTTTAACTGACATGTCTTTTAAATCATTTATATTAATGCGTGATAGTGCATCCGCAACATAATTTTCTTTTCCAGCTATGTACTCCACCTCAAAGTCATATTCTTCCAGATCTAGTCTTATTCTAGTTAATTTTGATGATGGGTTCCTCATCGAAAAAAGGTAAGTTAAGGGTCGGTGGTCTGTTTTAATTCTGAATTTTCTACCGTAGACGTACGGTCTGAAATAAGTTATAGCCCAATGAATGGCTGCTAATTCTTTATCAATTGTTGCTTTATTTATTTCGCCTTTTGTGAAAGATCTTGAGGCATAAGCAACTGGTAATTGTTTTCCTTCATATTCTTGACTTAGTACTGCTCCGCAGGCGTATCCACTTGCATCTGTTGTTATATAAAATTCTTTATTGAAATCTGGGTATTGTAATATATTTGGGCTAATTAGTGCATTTTTCAAATAGTTAAATGAATTTTCACATTATTCTGTCCAATTAAAAACTATATTCTTTTTGCAAAGTCTTGTTAATATTCTAGAATATTCTGCGAAATTTGGTATAAATCTTCTATAGTAATTGCAGAATGCGACGAATCTTTTTGCTTCGTCGGCATTCTTGGGAGTTGGGTAATTTTGAATTATTTTGTATTTACTGGGATCTGGTAAAATTCCTTTACTTGTACATTTGTGTCCAAGATAAGTGACTTCTTGGTTGAAAAATAGACATTTATCTGGATGTAATTTTAAGTTATATTTTCTGCAAGTTGCGAATACGTCCTTTAAATTTTTAATCAAACGGTTTTCGGAACATCCCAATACTACCAAGTCATCCATGTATAAGAATGCTTGTGATGGCTTTAGACCTGCGAATGCCAAAGTCATCATTCTCTGAAATGAGTTTGGTGCTACTTTGAGACCATAAGGCAATCTTTTGAACCGGTATGTACCATTGTCTGCGGTAAATGATGTTATATCTCTTGATTCTGGGCTTAGTTCTATTTGGTGAAAGCCTGACATTAAATCCAAGCAAGAAAAATATTTTGCTCTTCCCAATTGATCCAGAATATCATCATTTCTCGGTAATGGGAATTTATCTGCGGTTAGTTTTTTATTTACTTGTCTATAGTCAATAACTAGTCTCCATCTCTTGTCGTTATTACCTGGTAGTGATTTTTTCGGTACTAGTAAAATTGGACTATTATATTCGGAAATAGATGGTTCTATTAGGTCATCTTGAATTAGTTTATTTACTTGTTTATTAATTTCCTGTTTATGTGCTTCTGGTACTCTGTAATTTTTAATATAGACTGGGGTATCATCTTTCATATAAAGTTTTTGTTTATAAAAATTGTTAGTGGTTATAGGTTCTGATTCTAATGCAAATATATCTATATATTCTGAACATAAAGTATTAAGTTGAGATTTAGCAAATGATGGAAAATTTTTATTTAATCTTTCCAGTTTTTCTTTATTGTTTTCTTCATTTTTCTGTTTATTTTTTACAATTATGTAGTCTTTTAAATTTTCTGTATTAATATTGTAATTTTGAATAGTTGCATTTTTATCTGTTGTATTAATAATTCTAACAAATGCTTGATTTGGGTTCACTATTGAATTGGCAATAAAAATACCTTCGGCTAATTGTTGATGTGGTATAAATAATTCGTTATTATTATTAATTTTAATTTGTCTAATTACTTCTGATCTTGCTGGTACTGATATACTATTGATTGTTGGCTCATTTGTCATTCGAATTGCTATATCTTCTGGGAAATCATATGGACGTAATATCAAAGTATCTTTATTATTTTGATAGTCCAAAATGCAATTATATTTTTTAATGAAATCTAGTCCCAAAATTCCGTCACATGGGATTGGGAAATCATCTTCTACGATGTGAAATTTATGTCGAATCAAAAGATCGTCACCCTTCAAATCTGCTTTAACTGTTCCGAGGGTACTTGTTATACCCTGACCAATGCCTTTTAAATCTGTTTTTTGTGAATTATCAATTGAAACATCATTCTGAATTTGACCCTTCTTAATAATAGATATATCTGCTCCTGTGTCTACTAGGAGAGTAGAAAATGAGTTATTTAATGTTGACTTGGAAGATATGTAGCGGTTCAAATGTAAATTGAATACAAAAATTTTTCTCTCTACTGTTGAAGTGGAGTCTGCTGGTTTTCCTGTTGATCGTAGCTACGTATGTTTCGTGTGCTGTTTGTATTGTTATTGTTATTGTTATTGTTATTGCGAGCATTTGAGCGTGTTTGGTTTCTATAGTCTCGCCTTTGCATGTTATTGTTGTTGTTATAAGTGTAGCGCGTGGGAAACGCGCGTCTTTGGTTACTTCTGTTATTATTACTTTGATAACTTCGACGGAAGCTACCGCGGTAATAGTTTTGTTGGCGGATGTGAAGTAATGAGTTTGGGTTTCCAGTTACTTCAGTACAGCTATTTGTGAATTTAGAGATAGCTTCGTTCATGGAAGTGAACGTTCCTGCCTGCATTATCATTTTTACTTTTTCGTTTGAGCAATTCTTACACATGGCTTTTACAGCTGCTTGTGTAGAATATTTGCTTGCCAAGTCTGAGGTAAGCCCATCAGATATATATGCTCCTTCCAATGACTTTGTTAGCTTCTCTATTTCAGTAGTGTATTGATTAGCTGTTTTACTGCGCTGTTGAATATTCAAGAGCTTTGCAGTCAATACTTCCACTGACTCGCCTTTAATTGAAGTTTGCAATTTTGTTTTAACTTGTTGTATGGTATTTTCAGTACTGATGTAATTTCGTGCAGTACCTTTAAGTTTAGTTTTTATAATGGATATCGCTAACGCTTCATGCGTATCCTTGATCTGATCGAGAATTTCAAGTGCGTCCAAAAAACTATGTAGATTTTCCGGCTTGCCATCAAATTCGGGTAAAATTGATGAAGCCGTTTTAATAAATTCTACTACTGTTTGTGGCATTTTGTCTTTTTCTTCCGGTTCTGGTAATAAAATACTAAAGTCGAGTGATATAGTACTTTCGTATGTGTTTGGTACTAATGCATCAATATTGTATCTTGCTAATGAAGATACTAGTTTGTCTCTGACAATGGAAAAAATTTGGTATGCCTCTGATTGGTGAGCTGAGGTGAGGTGTTTTCTTACCGTTTCCGTTTTTATTGTTATATTTTTGTTTATGCATTTATATGCTTTTTCTGCCGTTGTTTTTTCTTCTATAAGTGTATTAAAAATTATTTCCCATTTGGCCATTGAAAAATAATGATATCTCAAAAAAAATCTGTTTATACTTTATCCAGGCCGTCAGCGCGAGAAATGTATCTCTTCTTCAAAATTTTGTTGTGGATTGAGTATATTCTCAAAAATAAATTGATGCAACTAACAATTGCAATAGCAAGCAAAATGAATTTTATGGAATCCAAGGACTCAGTATGATCAACTACTTCAATGGAATTAACCACATTGGCATTTGGTTTGTCTATCTTGGATGTTTTGCCACCCATATTGGTTTATTTATATAAAAAAATCTCAATGGTATCTTGGAATGCCGAAAACTTCACTCATTCGATTAATTTCTTCTACTTGTGTTGTAGGGTTAATAACGTCCTCCATTGTTGGTTCCCTAGTCATTCCTATGCGACGCCAAAATCTTCTCAACCATTCTAATTCACTGTCGTAATCTCTCAAATCTCTCACTTCCACTCCGCTAGATAAATCAGCAATTGAGTTCCTAGACCTAGACATTCTCAAAAAACAAAAGATATTTCCACTTTTTTTCTTTATTATTATTATTTTTTTTTTTTTTTTATTTATTTAAACATTTTTCTTATATCCTTTAATTTATTCTTTAATTTTCTCTTTTCTTCAATACTAGTTGCTAAATTAATTTTTTCGTGGGTGATGGCAAGAGCTTTTCGCTTGTTGTACTTCTTGCCACCCCTCTTTCGCTTGAAGGCTATGGGCTTCGGAATTTTGGGTTCCTCCACCCTGCGGTTAGTCTGTTGTCTTTGCCGATACTCCTCGATTGTTATCGGCAAAGGACCTGGTCTATTGTTTTCAGGTGGTTGTTGATTTATTTCGATAAAGAATCTCGACCACCTTTCAAATATTTCGTCAACCTCCTGTTGGTTGACCATAGATAGAATTTGTTAGTTTTTGAAATGGAGAGAAAAGAAAAAAAAATTTTAGGCAAAAATTTTTCAATTATCACCACTGAGTAGGCAGCCGTTAGGTTACCACAAGATTTGTTAATAAAATATCTATATATATAAAAATGATTTGGTATTTAATTGTAACGCTAAAACATGAAAACGGCTGAACCAAATCAAATACTTCCTTAGGGGGGTTTGTTTGTTGTTACCCCGCGAAGGTTTAGACGAAGAAAAAATTAAAAATTGTTAGGGGGGTGTGGCACCTCCCATACAACCTTAATTTTTAAAGCTGATTATCTCTAAAATAGTTCAAGGTAGGGAGCTGATAATTGGTGTAGAGGTAGGTGATAACAAAACTCTTCTCACTTAGAAAAGTGGGGGTTATCAGAAAAGGGGGCGTGGCACCTCCCATACAACCTTAATTTTTAAAGCTGATTATCTCTAAAATAGTTTAAGGTAGGGAGCTGAAAATTGGTATAGAGGTAGGTGATATCAAAACCCTTCTCACTCAGAAAAGTGGGGGTTATCAGAAAAGGGGGCGTGGCACCTCCCATACAACCTTAATTTTTAAAGCTGATTATCTCTGAAACAGTTTAAGGTAGGGAGCTGATAATTGGTATAGAGGTAGGTGATATCAAAACCCTTCTCACTTTGAAAAGTGGGGGTTATCAAAAAAGGGGGCGTGGCACCTCCCATACAACCTTAATTTTTAAAGCTGATTATCTCTGAAACGGTTCAAGGTAGGGAGCTGAAAATTGGTATAGAGGTAGGTGATATCAAAACCCTTCTCACTCAGAAAAGTGGAGGTTTTCAGAAAAGGGGGCGTGGCACCTCCCATACAACCTTAATTTTTAAAGCTGATTATCTCTGAAACAGTTCAAGGTAGGGAGCTGAAAATTGGTATAGGGGTAGGTGATATCAAAACCTTTCTCACTCAGAAAAGTGGGGGTTTTCAGAAAAGGGGACGTGGCACCTCCCATACAACCTTAATTTTTAAAGCTGATTATCTCTGAAACAGTTCAAGGTAGGGAGCTGAAAATTGGTATAGAGGTAGGTGATATCAAAACCCTTCCCACTCAGAAAAGTGGGGGTTATCAGAAAAGGGGGTGTGGCACCTCCCATGCAACCTTAATTTTTAAAGCTGATTATCTCTGAAACAGTTTAAGGTAGGGAGCTGAAAATTGGTATAGAGGTAGGTGAGTAGTGTATTTATGGGGATTCTAGACCACATTTCGTGGTAAGCTTTTAAAATTATAACAACAATTTGTATGGAGAGCTTTTAGAAAACAACACCCTAATGTTTTCATGTGTTTGTTGTAGCGTCACAAGCATTTTTTCACCATTTTTCACAAAAAAGACACAGTCTAATGTGGCGACATCTAACGTTGAATAGGATAAGCTCGATAATTGCGTCATCTGGCGGTAGATAGTAAATCTGAAATATTTGTTGTCTATACTAAAAGCTGACAAAACTTAACTATTCTAACTGTTCTAAAAATGAAATGTTTGTTGTCTATACTAAAAGCTGACATCTAAGAGATCTATACTAAAAGCTGACATCTATGAAGATACATATAAACATGTATGTATAAACCTGTATGAATATGTATCTATGAAGATACATATAAACATGTATAAACAAACCTACATATATTTCCTCCGCTTGTATGTTACCAATCTGGGGAGAAATTCAAACATGTACACGTATAGAACTTTATGAATTGCGTCATAGAGGAGATTTTTGTGTTTTTTTTTCTTCGTTTAAGTTGAATGTAGAAATCTTTATATGTAGATATGTATGTACATATGTATTTATGCTGATAGCTGGCTATGAGGGAAAGAAATTTAAACAGTCATGTATACTTACTTTTAGATTCCCATTTTAAGTAAAAGTTAAAACAAATGTAAATATTTTATATAAAAGTTTTTATTAATTTATTCTTTATTGAGTAAAAGTACAATTTTTTCATTTATTTACATTAAAGACTATATTATAATAGAATTCCATAAGTTTCCTAGCTTCTTCTACTTCACAAATATAATCTATTCCACCTTCTTTTTTTCCTACTTCTTCTTATCCATTTTTTCTTCTATGTAATATCTTTGATTATTATATGAATTAGAAGTTGAACTATTTATATTGCTTTGTTTTAAAGAATACTGAAGATTTAAATTTATTGCTACAAGTTTATTTTTATATTTTTAAAGTTATAAATTTTTTAATTATCATAATGTATTATTATATTTCTTATAAAAACTCATATTAATATTTTTATATTATTATAAATATATAAAACTATATATTTTTTAATTACTTACAATACATACTTTTATTCATATCCACATACGTATTTATATACAAATTCCTATACATTCATATTTTAATTTCTAAAATCATTAACCTCATGTATACATATTCATATCAGTTTTTAGTCTTCTTCAAAATTTAATTTTATAATTTCTTTTATTATATTTATTCGATACTATTTCTTTATAAATTATCGTTTGCAACTACATTTTTTTTGTTTTTTTTTTTTATTTGTGTACATTATAGATATTTTAGTAGAAATCTTACTTATGTCTTATACTTACTTCATTTATTTACTATTATTACTTCATTATTTTTTTCTTTCCAATTTTTTTCTCATACATATTTTAATTTTTAAGATCATTGAACTCATATATACATAGATTGTATTCTCAAATTATATAAAATTGAATTTCCTGTGAGAAAGAAAATTTTTTTCTGTGAAATTTTAAATGAGATAGACAACTGCATTTAATTTTCTTTAACAATTCTAATATTATTATCTAAATTTCCCCCAAAGTCGAAGTCAACAAGTTTTAATACTTACAACACGTACATGAAAATTAATATATTCATTCTATAAAATCTCATTATTCTCATATATGTATACAGCATTCATATTTTAATTTTTAAGATCATTAGCCTCATATATACATATTCATATCAGTTTTTAGTCTTCTTCAAAATTTAATTTTATAGTTTCTTTAATTATATTTCTTCAATACTATTTCTTTATTGTTTACAACTACATTTTTTTAGTTTTTTTTTTTTTTTTTTTTTTTTTTAGTTTGTGTACATTATAGATATTTTAGTAGAAATCTTACTTATTTTTTATACTTACTTCATTTATTTACTATTATTACTTCATTATTTTTTTCTTTCCAATTTTTTTCTTATACATATTTTAATTTTTAAGATCATTGAACTCATATATACATAGATTCAATTCTCAAATTATATGAAATTGCATTTCCTGTGAAAACTATGAGAAAGTAAATTTTTTCTATGAAATTTTATATGAGGTAGACAATTGCATTGAATTTTCTCTAACAATTCTAATATTATTTTTTATTATGTTGATAAAAGCAAATTTATAATACTTTATTTATTTTTACTTTCTTAATTATATTTATTTGATACTATTTCTTTAAAAAACTTGTTTGCAATAATTTTTTTATATTTGCTTGCATTTAGACTATTTAATATAAATCTAGACCTATTCCATTTATTTATAATTCCGGCTTAATTCATATGTTCCTACTTCATTATTTTTTGTTTTGTTCCTTTTTTCTTCATATTATTTTCTTCTTCTACATATTATCTTTAATTATTATATAAATTTTTGATGTTATTTATGTTGTTTTGTTTTGTTTTAAACAATTCCAATGATTTCATTATACCAATATAATATCTATATAATTTATTTATATTTATTTTTTTTTCCATTATATTCAATACAATAACTACTTCTTTAAATTATTTTTCAGATTAATTTTATATGAACTTTTATGAAAATCTAAATTTACATCTCCACAAATATCTTGTATATACACGTACATATTTAAAATTTTCAGACTTATTCTTACAGAAACATAAATTCCACAAATATACTTCAAAAAAAGTATTGGTCATGAGAGCTCAAAAATAATTATGAAAAAAAGTATTTTAACATTATAGTTTATTCAAATCGAAAATTTAGTTACAAAATTTCTAATTTTTATATTCTTCTAATAATCTTTTAACAGTTTGAAATCTTTGATAAAAGAATGCACATGAACAAGTGGTTGCTGTATTTGAATACTTGCAATCAAATTTATGCATTCCTGTAGCTGTTTGCTGGAAGGTAATGGTTTTATATAAACGCATTTCATCAATCATGTTTTTAAGAAGTTGTATATCTTCATTTTTAATATAACAACTATATACTCCTAAAAATGTTTCCAGCTCTTCTACTAACATTTTATTCTATTTTTTATTTTAATTTTTTTTTTTTTTGTAAGAATGATAAAGATAAATACTTCATATATTTTTAAATATTTTAGAAATATTTTTCATCCAATATGTTTATATCAATATATTAATAGGCTAACATTTTTCCCATACAAACAATTGCCAGGCTGTTTAGCACATTTAACATACTCATATCCACATAAAATTGATATGGATGTGTTCGTATGAGTGAGGAGCAGTGCATAGGCATATAATTTTTTCTATAAATTATTTAATTTCTTTATAATTAATAAATAAATTTTTTAGTTTTGCACCATTTTTGATTTACTTCGTTTTTGCTTCGTTGGCAAATGTGCCCACTATCTATATTTTAATAGGCTAACATTTTTCCCATACAAACAATTGCCAGGCTGTTTTGCACATTTAACATACTCATATCCACATAAAATTGATATGGATGTGTTCGTATGAGTCAGGAGCAGTGCATAGGCATATAATTTTTTCTATAAATTATTTACTTTCTTTATAATTAATAAATAAAATTTTTAGTTAAGATAAATAGATATCGTAAATGTGTTTACAAATATCGTAAACACAGTTGAAGAGTCGCTTTAATTTAAAAGCGCTCACCACCGGGCCTACCTTCCTAGATCTGCCTTGATTTTGACCATGATTTCGCGTCGGACCGTGATCAAAAGGGCAAATCAGTGTTGCGGTACAACTGGAATTTGGAAAGTGTTGCTTATCTCCGCGAAAAGGAATAATTTTTGTACCAATACAAAGTTGAAAAAATAAATTGTATGGTCGAATTTCGACCACCGGCGATACTAGTCAATAATAAATCTTTTCAAGTCAATAACTTCTTTGTTTTCCTTATCAAAGTAGTAATTGTATAAATTTACTAAATCCATTATATGCTTATATCGTCTTTCGATGGTGTTACAATTACATGTATCAGATCCTGATTGTATATTATTTTTACTCCAAGGACAGGTTGTATAGTGTCTCCCATATATAGATTCCATAACTAATTCATACTTTATATCTTTAATTGTTATAAATGTATTTTGTATAAGTTTTCTATGATGATCAAGTATATAGTTATAATTATTTTTTAAAAACTCTTCAATTATATTACTATTCATACTGAAATGAAACATTTTCAATCAGATGTAAAGTAAAACTAAACCTCTCTAATCAAAAACTTAAACATATAAATAAGTTATTTATGTATACATAAATATACATAGATATATTTTCCAGATATATATAGTTAACATATTTTGAAATACTATTCAGTGTGCGAAGTTTAAGCTGAATGAATTAATAATGATCGATAACAAAAGTATAATAGTTATAGATGTACAGGGTTTCCATATTTCCAACAAGTTTATAGCAAAAGAAGTTAGCATTTCAGATCTAATGGATACACATAATATAAAAACATTTGTTATACATCCACCTTTTAGTTATTCAAGATTAACATTGAGAGAAAGAATTGAATTAGAATGGTTACATACATATCACCATGGATTGCAATGGAACGATGGCAACTCAACATTCAAATCTTTTAAGAACTACTTAAACAGATATATTAAAGATGAAAAGCGAAATATTTGTATGTATGTGAAAGGAGCACAAAAAGCAAAATGGATACAACAACTTACTGGAGAAAACATTATTATATACAATTTAGAAGATATGGGTTGCCAAAGCATAAAAAACTTATATAAGGATAATATCAATATATATGCATGTAACTTTCACCATAAACATATGATATGTGCAGAAAAAAACGTTCATTTATTTAAAGATTTTATTATATCATATAAAAATAAAGACAAAATATAACTAAAATAATTCATTAGTTTTATTATATAGATATATGTATAGATGTACTAGAGTTTTATTATCACATATATAAATAAAAAGTATTATTATTATTATTAAGGTTCACTCCTACATAATAGAGAAACAGTAATTTATCATATAATATTGTCTAGAATTGAAAAATAGGAAGACATTCAATACATTCAAGTATGTATGTACATATGTATATACCCCATTAATATTAACAAAATTACAATGATTAGTCAAAACAATCAAGATGAGATAAATTTTATCGTTAACAGATTACTTATTGGATGGTCGCTTAAGAATTCTTAAGGGAGAACGAAAAACAACTAAATATAGGGAAAAAATTATATTGACATTAGAAAAATTTGTCGTATTCTTACCAGAGCGACTGAATAACATTACCAATAAACTGATGGAGACTTAAAATGAAAATTATAAGTCAGGATATGAAAATAAATATTTATCTGATTTTACATTGAAATGCGAAAAATAAAGAAACTCAAAATAAACAAGTAAGGAAGCCTAAGTTCGAGTGCAATCGAACATTAGATACTCAGCTGTATGCTTTCATTGTTTGTTTGCGTTTGTTCGATATAGGGTGTATTTTATATGAAACGAGTGCTGCATAAACAGGGCGCAGCCACGCCCATTTTCAAAATTTATATCAATCATCCAAATAAGCATACAAATATTATTGTTAGTGCAAAATTTCATCCCTCTATGACTTTTAGTTACAAAGACTTCACGTTACAAATTCCAAAAGGGTGTTCCAGAAATATCTTTGTTAAAAAGTAGGCGTGGTCATAAACCGATTTCAATACATTTTTGCGTGTCTATTAACACATGTTATAAAAGTGTATAAACCAAGTTTCGTCATAATATCTCAATTATTTGTCGAGTTAAAGGCTAAGAAATCTCATATATCCCTTTGTCTAAAAAGAGGCGGTGCCACGCCCATTTTCCAAACTTTTTTATTTTTTGTTTCCGGTCTATTGTAAAACTCATGTCACAAAATTTCAATGAATTATCTTTATATTTCACATAGATATCGCTTAAAATGGTTTTATTAGGTCACTTTATAATACACATATATAAAAGTGGGCGCGGTCGTCAACCGATTTTGGTAATTTTTCGTCCACACATTTGGCTAAGTAAATATATCACGCGTACCAGATTTCATCGATATATCTTTAACGGTTTCTGAGTTATGGCTTATTAAACTTTCAATATTCGCTCCTTAATAAGTGGGCGTGGCACCGCCCATTTTCCAAAATTTTTGTAGTTTTTGTTTTATGTCCATAGTTGGACTCCTGCCACAAAATCTCAGTGATTGATCTTTATATTTGACAGAGATATCGCTTAAAATGTTTTTATTAGGCCCCCTTATATTTCCTATATATAAAAGTGGGCGTGGCCGTCAACCGATTTTGATAATTTTTCGCCAAAACATTTGACTAAGTAATTATATTACGCGTACCGAATTTCATCGATATATCTTCAACGGTTTCTGAGTTATGACTCATAAAACTTTCAATGTCTGCCCCTTAATAAGTGGGCGTGGCACCGCCCATATTCCAAAATTTTTGTGTTTTTTGTTTTATGTCCATAGTTGGACTCATGCGACAAAATTTCAATGATAGATCTTTATATTTGACAGAGATATCGCTTAAAATGGTTTTATTAGGTCACTTTATAATACACATATATAAAAGTGGGCGTGGCCGTAAACCGATTTTGATAATTTTTCGTCAAAACATTTGTCTATGTAAGCAAATTACGCGTACCAAATTTCATCGATATATCTTCAACGGTTTCTGAGTTATGACATATAAAACTTTCAATGTTTGACCCTTAATAAGTGGGCGTGGCACCGCCCATTTTCCAAAACTTCATCAAATTTCTTCATAAGGGCCCGAGCTCAATACGTGGGTAAAATTTTAAAACTCTAGCTATATTAGTGGCTGAGATACCAAATTTCCGATTTTTTCTATATAGGAAAAGTGGGCGTGGTCATGGTCCGATTTCGCCCATTTTCAATACCAACCGTCCCAGTCTCGATACCAACTTGCGTTCCAAATTTCATCAAAATATCTCAATTTTTGCGCGAGTTAGAGTGTTTACAGACGGACGGACGGACGGACGGACGGACAGACGGACGGACGGACGGACGGACGGACGGACGGACGGACGGACGGACATGGCTCAATCGATTTCTCTTTTCACCCTGATCATTTTGATATATATAAGTCTATATCTATCTCGATTATTTCATTCTGTTACAATCCACCGTTATGTGATTAAAACTATAATACTCTGTGTACTAGTACAGCTGAGTATAAAAAGTAAATGCGTCTTTGGTTATGTGAATATTTTGGAAAAATTAGTCTCCGAAATAATTAATTAAAACAGTATATTCATATAAAACATATTGAAATATAATGTAATTTATACAATCTAAAACTTTGTAAAGCAAATGTATTGATAATATATAAACGTTTAGAGCATACATATTCATATATATTCATATTTTCTATACTCCTTTTATTCCATTACAATACATTAACTAATATCGAGAAATATATAATGAAAAAGTTGTATTCATGTAGGTATAAGTTTGATTATACAGAAGAATGGAGTTTATTTATACATTAATAATTTATATGGCTATGCTATGTTACAATATCTCCCCTATAAAAATTGTTTAAATTAGTTAAAAATATTGAAGACTTTAATATTCATAATGTACAAGAAAATTCTTCTACTGGATATATACTAGAAGTAGACTTAGAATATCTATCTTCATTACATGATTGACATAACGATTTACCATTTTGTTCTGAAATAAAAAAAAAATTATAAAATTAAACAAAACAAGTAAGGAAGCCTAAGTTCGAGTGCAATCGAACATTAGATACTCAGCTGTATGCTTTCATTGTTTGTTTGCGTTTGTTCGATATAGGGTGTATTTTATATGAAACGAGTGCTGCATAAACAGGGCGCAGCCACGCCCATTTTCAAAATTTATATCAATCATCCAAATAAGCATACAAATATTATTGTTAGTGCAAAATTTCATCCCTCTATGACTTTTAGTTACAAAGACTTCACGTTACAAATTCCAAAAGGGTGTTCCAGAAATATCTTTGTTAAAAAGTAGGCGTGGTCATAAACCGATTTCAATACATTTTTGCGTGTCTATTAACACATGTTATAAAAGTGTATAAACCAAGTTTCGTCATAATATCTCAATTATTTGTCGAGTTAAAGGCTAAGAAATCTCATATATCCCTTTGTCTAAAAAGAGGCGGTGCCACGCCCATTTTCCAAACTTTTTTATTTTTTGTTTCCGGTCTATTGTAAAACTCATGTCACAAAATTTCAATGAATTATCTTTATATTTCACATAGATATCGCTTAAAATGGTTTTATTAGGTCACTTTATAATACACATATATAAAAGTGGGCGCGGTCGTCAACCGATTTTGGTAATTTTTCGTCCACACATTTGGCTAAGTAAATATATCACGCGTACCAGATTTCATCGATATATCTTTAACGGTTTCTGAGTTATGGCTTATTAAACTTTCAATATTCGCTCCTTAATAAGTGGGCGTGGCACCGCCCATTTTCCAAAATTTTTGTAGTTTTTGTTTTATGTCCATAGTTGGACTCCTGCCACAAAATCTCAGTGATTGATCTTTATATTTGACAGAGATATCGCTTAAAATGTTTTTATTAGGCCCCCTTATATTTCCTATATATAAAAGTGGGCGTGGCCGTCAACCGATTTTGATAATTTTTCGCCAAAACATTTGACTAAGTAATTATATTACGCGTACCGAATTTCATCGATATATCTTCAACGGTTTCTGAGTTATGACTCATAAAACTTTCAATGTCTGCCCCTTAATAAGTGGGCGTGGCACCGCCCATATTCCAAAATTTTTGTGTTTTTTGTTTTATGTCCATAGTTGGACTCATGCGACAAAATTTCAATGATAGATCTTTATATTTGACAGAGATATCGCTTAAAATGGTTTTATTAGGTCACTTTATAATACACATATATAAAAGTGGGCGTGGCCGTAAACCGATTTTGATAATTTTTCGTCAAAACATTTGTCTATGTAAGCAAATTACGCGTACCAAATTTCATCGATATATCTTCAACGGTTTCTGAGTTATGACATATAAAACTTTCAATGTTTGACCCTTAATAAGTGGGCGTGGCACCGCCCATTTTCCAAAACTTCATCAAATTTCTTCATAAGGGCCCGAGCTCAATACGTGGGTAAAATTTTAAAACTCTAGCTATATTAGTGGCTGAGATACCAAATTTCCGATTTTTTCTATATAGGAAAAGTGGGCGTGGTCATGGTCCGATTTCGCCCATTTTCAATACCAACCGTCCCAGTCTCGATACCAACTTGCGTTCCAAATTTCATCAAAATATCTCAATTTTTGCGCGAGTTAGAGTGTTTACAGACGGACGGACGGACGGACGGACGGACAGACGGACGGACGGACGGACGGACGGACGGACGGACGGACGGACGGACATGGCTCAATCGATTTCTCTTTTCACCCTGATCATTTTGATATATATAAGTCTATATCTATCTCGATTATTTCATTCTGTTACAATCCACCGTTATGTGATTAAAACTATAATACTCTGTGTACTAGTACAGCTGAGTATAAAAACTAATATCAAATTTGGATAATAAAGAAAAGTATATAATTCATTATAGAGTTTTACAACAATACCTTAAAAATTATCTCATTCTGAAAAAAAACTCGTAGAATTCAACAATTTAATCAATCAGATTTTTTTCTTTTTTTTTCAAGTTGTTAGTTAATACAGTTTATGGAAAAACCATGGAAAATGTTGACAGAAGAAAGAATATTAAAATAGTATGTGAGTGGGAAAATAGAGGTAAAAGGTTGGATGCCAGAGGTCTTATAGCAAAACATAATTTTCATAGTTCACTCACATTTACTGATAACATGAGTGCTATTCTATTACAGCAACTTTCTATTTTATATAATAAACCAATTTATATTGGATTTAGTATTTTACATTTATGCAAATTAAAAATATACAATTTTCATAATAATTCTATCTAAATATAAGGAAAATGTTAGTTCAAATTATATGGTTACAGATTTATTTATGGAATTTATTTATAATATTAAGACAATCGATTTTTATAATGAAATTCGTAATGATATTCAAACATATTTAGATACTTCATAATTTACCTTTCTTAAATAAAAAGGTTCTGAATATAAAGAATAATGAATGTAGTGGAAAGATTATGTATAAATTCATTGGCCTAAGAGCTAAAATGTATTCATATAGTCTTGGTGGAAATGAGGAAGAAATTAAAAAAATTAAAAGTGTGAAAAGATCTATTGTTTCACAACTTTTACGTAATGACTTTAAGAATTGTTTACTTGAAAAAAAATTATATTTTGATTCCATGTATGTTTTTAAATCAAAACTTTATAAAATATATATCCAACAAATTACTAAGTTAGTTTTAAGTTACTCAGATAATATATATATATATATATATCATAAAATGGAATTAATAATCTTGCATGAAGTAATTTTAAAATCTAAAAAGTTGAAATAAAAGCACAGTATATATAGACTGAAAGTTGAAATATTTTTATTTATTTAAATTATAATTTTGAAATAAGAATTTCAAACATAAATGTCCGAAGTTTTAAGTATTAAATTTTGGTTTTTGATTATAATTATATTCAATATGTAGCTTTAAATATATAATTATTTCCAGTGGTGGTTGTAAGTTGTCAAAGCTATCAGAATATTCCTTATAATATACTACCCAATGTGTTCCATGAACAGCAGAATCATCTAAATTAACAATATCACATTCTTGAATTCGTGGATATTTCGGTAAAGTGTCACGCATAAAAACACCTTTAAAATATTTTAGCAGTTTACCAAAGTTATTTAATCGATATCAGTAAGTGGCCGATTTAATAAATTCCTTAATATTTTTTTAATTATGATTTATAAAAAAGACCATAACCGTTTTTATATGGTTTAAGGAAAAGACCTTTACCCATAGCAATGTATTCCATATATCTATTACATCGATTACCCTCTGCTAGCTATTATTTTCCATTTTTATATCATTTGCAGTACATCAACCTGTAGCTAAACCTGCAAGAGCTTATATTACTGTTAAAATTATAATTAATGGAAGAAATCATCCTAATTTTGATACAGAACTAACTCGTAATATAATTGTTTGAGATTTTTTCCTCTTGAAATTTGAATTTATTGCTTTCTAAGCAATTTCAATAGCATCATTTACATATATTATCAACTTTTTTCTTTTTTAAAATATTTAAAATATTTTTAACAGTCGATGAAAATAGTTTTTTCTTTGATAATTTTCTTTTAGAATTCTTCTTCTTTCTCTTTCCTCATCTAAATTTAACTTTTATCTTAATTACATTTATTACAAACTAAACGCTTATACGTTCGTTTATATTTATTTATTTTTTATTTATTTAATAAAAGAAACGATGTATTATTTTAAGACCACAAAGTCTTTTATAATTACTATATTTAGATTATATTCTCTATCAAACTTTTTCAGCTAATATTCGATCAGCTTTATGCCTCTTATTTATATCTTTTATATTATATTATATCTTTTATTTTATATTATATCTCCAACAAGATAATTCTTAAAAATATATTTACATATATTTATATACATATATTTGGAATAAGATATTTATAAAAAAAATGTCATTGATAAAGCAATCTCAAAAATAATTTATATAAAAAACTTCTATGTGACTAACAAGTAGAACTATCAAATTGCAGATAACTAATAATTTTTTAGTTTTAATATAAAGTCGTTATATGTACATCTAAACCACAAAATGAATATTTAAAAAACTGAATTTTTCAGGAAGGAGAAGAATTCCATTTATATTCACAGAAAGTGAAAAAGTACACCTAGATTAAAACAATACATTATTAATAATGATACTTAATAATATAACTTCTAATGAACAAAATATTTTAAGATATTTTCTGGAAAGATATATATGTATATGAAAATACATTCAATTTTTAACTTCTTGAATCTCCACGAATATTCCATAACATCTTATATACAGGATTACAAATATAACAATCTCTATAATCTTATAGATTTTTACTATACAACAGATAAGCATCAGCTTGCTATCAGTTTAGCATCAGCTTACTATCAGGGTAGTATCAGCTATACATCAGTCCACTATCACATATACATATTTATATAAAAATTCTGTAAAAGAGAAAATGAATGATAAGCTATTGAAAGATATAGTATAAACTAGCAGAATAGCCTCACTTACATTCAAAGAAAATAAAAAAGTAGAGTTAGATTAAAAAACACCTTTTATGCACTACATACATATAATTACATACATACCCTGCAGGAATAAAGAATTCCATACTGGAGACAGTACCAGCATTCTAAAGTTCGTCGGATATCACCATGTTACAGAAGTAATTTGCAATGCTTGAAGCTTTCAGTTTCAGTTTCAGCTTGAAGCTGTCTCCAGTATGGAATTCTTTATTCCTGCAGGGTATGTATGTAATTATATGTATGTAGTGCATAAAAGGTGTTTTTTAATCTAACTCTACTTTTTTATTTTCTTTGAATGTAAGTGAGGCTATTCTGCTAGTTTATACTATATCTTTCAATAGCTTATCATTCATTTTCTCTTTTACAGAATTTTTATATGAATATGTATATGTGATAGTGGACTGATGTATAGCTGATACTACCCTGATAGTAAGCTGATGCTAAACTGATAGCAAGCTGATGCTTATCTGTTGTATAGTAAAAATCTATAAGATTATAGAGATTGTTATATTTGTAATCCTGTATATAAGATGTTATGGAATATTCGTGGAGATTCAAAAAGTTAAAAATTGAATGTATTTTCATATACATATATATCTTTCCAGAAAAATATCTTAAACTATTTTGTTCATTAGAAGTTATATTATTAAGTATCATTATTAATAATGTATTGTTTTAATCTAGGTGTACTTTTTCACTTTCTGTGAATATAAATGGAATTCTTCTCCTTCCTGAAAAATTCAGTTTTTTAAATATTCATTTTGTGGTTTAGATGTACATATAACGACTTTATATTAAAACTAAAAAATTATTAGTTATCTGCAATTTGATAGTTCTACTTGTTAGTCACATAGAAGTTTTTTATATAAATTATTTTTGAGATTGCTTTATCAATGACATTTTTTTTATAAATATCTTATTCCAAATATATGTATATAAATATATGTAAATATATTTTTAAGAATTATCTTGTTGGAGATATAATATAAAATAAAAGATATAATATAATATAAAAGATATAAATAAGAGGCATAAAGCTGATCGAATATTAGCTGAAAAAGTTTGATAGAGAATATAATCTAAATATAGTAATTATAAAAGACTTTGTGGTCTTAAAATAATACATCGTTTCTTTTATTAAATAAATAAAAAATAAATAAATATAAACGAACGTATAAGCGTTTAGTTTGTAATAAATGTAATTAAGATAAAAGTTAAATTTAGATGAGGAAAGAGAAAGAAGAAGAATTCTAAAAGAAAATTATCAAAGAAAAAACTATTTTCATCGACTGTTAAAAATATTTTAAATATTTTAAAAAAGAAAAAAGTTGATAATATATGTAAATGATGCTATTGAAATTGCTTAGAAAGCAATAAATTCAAATTTCAAGAGGAAAAAATCTCAAACAATTATATTACGAGTTAGTTCTGTATCAAAATTAGGATGATTTCTTCCATTAATTATAATTTTAACAGTAATATAAGCTCTTGCAGGTTTAGCTACAGGTTGATGTACTGCAAATGATATAAAAATGGAAAATAATAGCTAGCAGAGGGTAATCGATGTAATAGATATATGGAATACATTGCTATGGGTAAAGGTCTTTTCCTTAAACCATATAAAAACGGTTATGGTCTTTTTTATAAATCATAATTAAAAAAATATTAAGGAATTTATTAAATCGGCCACTTACTGATATCGATTAAATAACTTTGGTAAACTGCTAAAATATTTTAAAGGTGTTTTTATGCGTGACACTTTACCGAAATATCCACGAATTCAAGAATGTGATATTGTTAATTTAGATGATTCTGCTGTTCATGGAACACATTGGGTAGTATATTATAAGGAATATTCTGATAGCTTTGACAACTTACAACCACCACTGGAAATAATTATATATTTAAAGCTACATATTGAATATAATTATAATCAAAAACCAAAATTTAATACTTAAAACTTCGGACATTTATGTTTGAAATTCTTATTTCAAAATTATAATTTAAATAAATAAAAATATTTCAACTTTCAGTCTATATATACTGTGCTTTTATTTCAACTTTTTAGATTTTAAAATTACTTCATGCAAGATTATTAATTCCATTTTATGATATATATATATATATATTATCTGAGTAACTTAAAACTAACTTAGTAATTTGTTGGATATATATTTTATAAAGTTTTGATTTAAAAACATACATGGAATCAAAATATAATTTTTTTTCAAGTAAACAATTCTTAAAGTCATTACGTAAAAGTTGTGAAACAATAGATCTTTTCACACTTTTAATTTTTTTAATTTCTTCCTCATTTCCACCAAGACTATATGAATACATTTTAGCTCTTAGGCCAATGAATTTATACATAATCTTTCCACTACATTCATTATTCTTTATATTCAGAACCTTTTTATTTAAGAAAGGTAAATTATGAAGTATCTAAATATGTTTGAATATCATTACGAATTTCATTATAAAAATCGATTGTCTTAATATTATAAATAAATTCCATAAATAAATCTGTAACCATATAATTTGAACTAACATTTTCCTTATATTTAGATAGAATTATTATGAAAATTGTATATTTTTAATTTGCATAAATGTAAAACACTAAATCCAATATAAATTGGTTTATTATATAAAATAGAAAGTTGCTGTAATAGAATAGCACTCATGTTATCAGTAAATGTGAGTGAACTATGAAAATTATGTTTTGCTATAAGACCTCTGGCATCCAACCTTTTACCTCTATTTTCCCACTCACATACTATTTTAATATTCTTTCTTCTGTCAACATTTTCCATGGTTTTTCCATAAACTGTATTAACTAACAACTTGAAAAAAAAAAGAAAAAAATCTGATTGATTAAATTGTTGAATTCTACGAGTTTTTTTTCAGAATGAGATAATTTTTAAGGTATTGTTGTAAAACTCTATAATGAATTATATACTTTTCTTTATTATCCAAATTTGATATTAGTTTTTTTGTTTAATTTTATAATTTTTTTTTATTTCAGAACAAAATGGTAAATCGTTATGTCAATCATGTAATGAAGATAGATATTCTAAGTCTACTTCTAGTATATATCCAGTAGAAGAATTTTCTTGTACATTATGAATATTAAAGTCTTCAATATTTTTAACTAATTTAAACAATTTTTATAGGGGAGATATTGTAACATAGCATAGCCATATAAATTATTAATGTATAAATAAACTCCATTCTTCTGTATAATCAAACTTATACCTACATTAATACAACTTTTTCATTATATATTTCTCGATATTAGTTAATGTATTGTAATGGAATAAAAGGAGTATAGAAAATATGAATATATATGAATATGTATGCTCTAAACGTTTATATATTATCAATACATTTGCTTTACAAAGTTTTAGATTGTATAAATTACATTATATTTCAATATGTTTTATATGAATATACTGTTTTAATTAATTATTTCGGAGACTAATTTTTCCAAAATATTCACATAACCAAAGACGCATTTACTTTTTTATTTTGAGTTTCTTTATTTTTCGCATTTCAATGTAAAATCAGATAAATATTTATTTTCATATCCTGACTTATAAATTTTCATTTTAAGTCTCCATCAGTTTATTGGTAATGTTATTCAGTCGCTCTGGTAAGAATACGACAAATTTTTCTAATGTCAATATAATTTTTTCCCTATATTTAGTTGTTTTTCGTTCTCCCTTAAGAATTCTTAAGCGACCATCCAATAAGTAATCTGTTAACGATAAAATTTATCTCATCTTGATTGTTTTGACTAATCATTGTAATTTTGTTAATATTAATGGGGTATATACATATGTACATACATACTTGAATGTATTGAATGTCTTCCTATTTTTCAATTCTAGACAATATTATATGATAAATTACTGTTTCTCTATTATGTAGGAGTGAACCTTAATAATAATACTTTTTATTTATATATGTGATAATAAAACTCTAGTACATCTATACATATATCTATATAATAAAACTAATGAATTATTTTAGTTATATTTTGTCTTTATTTTTATATGATATAATAAAATCTTTAAATAAATGAACGTTTTTTTCTGCACATATCATATGTTTATGGTGAAAGTTACATGCATATATATTGATATTATTCTTATATAAGTTTTTTATGCTTTGGCAACCCATATCTTCTAAATTGTATATAATAATGTCTTCTCCAGTAAGTTGTTGTATCCATTTTGCTTTTTGTGCTCCTTTCACATACATACAAATATTTCGCTTTTCATCTTTAATATATCTGTTTAAGTAGTTCTTAAAAGATTTGAATGTTGAGTTGCCATCGTTCCATTGCAATCCATGGTGATATGTATGTAACCATTCTAATTCAATTCTTTCTCTCAATGTTAATCTTGAATAACTAAAAGGTGGATGTATAACAAATGTTTTTATATTATGTGTATCCATTAGATCTGAAATGCTAACTTCTTTTGCTATAAACTTGTTGGAAATATGGAAACCCTGTACATCTATAACTATTATACTTTTGTTATCGATCATTATTAATTCATTCAGCTTAAACTTCGCACACTGAATAGTATTTCAAAATATGTTAACTATATATATCTGGAAAATATATCTATGTATATTTATGTATACATAAATAACTTATTTATATGTTTAAGTTTTTGATTAGAGAGGTTTAGTTTTACTTTACATCTGATTGAAAATGTTTCATTTCAGTATGAATAGTAATATAATTGAAGAGTTTTTAAAAAATAATTATAACTATATACTTGATCATCATAGAAAACTTATACAAAATACATTTATAACAATTAAAGATATAAAGTATGAATTAGTTATGGAATCTATATATGGGAGACACTATACAACCTGTCCTTGGAGTAAAAATAATATACAATCAGGATCTGATACATGTAATTGTAACACCATCGAAAGACGATATAAGCATATAATGGATTTAGTAAATTTATACAATTACTACTTTGATAAGGAAAACAAAGAAGTTATTGACTTGAAAAGATTTATTATTGACTAGTATCGCCGGTGGTCGAAATTCGACCATACAATTTATTTTTTCAACTTTGTATTGGTACAAAAATTATTCCTTTTCGCGGAGATAAGCAACACTTTCCAAATTCCAGTTGTACCGCAACACTGATTTGCCCTTTTGATCACGGTCCGACGCGAAATCATGGTCAAAATCAAGGCAGATCTAGGAAGGTAGGCCCGGTGGTGAGCGCTTTTAAATTAAAGCGACTCTTCAACTGTGTTTACGATATTTGTAAACACATTTACGATATCTATTTATCTTAACTAAAAATTTTATTTATTAATTATAAAGAAAGTAAATAATTTATAGAAAAAATTATATGCCTATGCACTGCTCCTGACTCATACGAACACATCCATATCAATTTTATGTGGATATGAGTATGTTAAATGTGCAAAACAGCCTGGCAATTGTTTGTATGGGAAAAATGTTAGCCTATTAAAATATAGATAGTGGGCACATTTGCCAACGAAGCAAAAACGAAGTAAATCAAAAATGGTGCAAAACTAAAAAATTTATTTATTAATTATAAAGAAATTAAATAATTTATAGAAAAAATTATATGCCTATGCACTGCTCCTCACTCATACGAACACATCCATATCAATTTTATGTGGATATGAGTATGTTAAATGTGCTAAACAGCCTGGCAATTGTTTGTATGGGAAAAATGTTAGCCTATTAATATATTGATATAAACATATTGGATGAAAAATATTTCTAAAATATTTAAAAATATATGAAGTATTTATCTTTATCATTCTTACAAAAAAAAAAAAAAATTAAAATAAAAAATAGAATAAAATGTTAGTAGAAGAGCTGGAAACATTTTTAGGAGTATATAGTTGTTATATTAAAAATGAAGATATACAACTTCTTAAAAACATGATTGATGAAATGCGTTTATATAAAACCATTACCTTCCAGCAAACAGCTACAGGAATGCATAAATTTGATTGCAAGTATTCAAATACAGCAACCACTTGTTCATGTGCATTCTTTTATCAAAGATTTCAAACTGTTAAAAGATTATTAGAAGAATATAAAAATTAGAAATTTTGTAACTAAATTTTCGATTTGAATAAACTATAATGTTAAAATACTTTTTTTCATAATTATTTTTGAGCTCTCATGACCAATACTTTTTTTGAAGTATATTTGTGGAATTTATGATTCTGTAAGAATAAGTCTGAAAATTTTAAATATGTACGTGTATATACAAGATATTTGTGGAGATGTAAATTTAGATTTTCATAAAAGTTCATATAAAATTAATCTGAAAAATAATTTAAAGAAGTAGTTATTGTATTGAATATAATGGAAAAAAAAATAAATATAAATAAATTATATAGATATTATATTGGTATAATGAAATCATTGGAATTGTTTAAAACAAAACAAAACAACATAAATAACATCAAAAATTTATATAATAATTAAAGATAATATGTAGAAGAAGAAAATAATATGAAGAAAAAAGGAACAAAACAAAAAACAAGTAAGGAAGCCTAAGTTCGAGTGCAATCGAACATTAGATACTCAGCTGTATGCTTTCATTGTTTGTTTGCGTTTGTTCGATATAGGGTGTATTTTATATGAAACGAGTGCTGCATAAACAGGGCGCAGCCACGCCCATTTTCAAAATTTATATCAATCATCCAAATAAGCATACAAATATTATTGTTAGTGCAAAATTTCATCCCTCTATGACTTTTAGTTACAAAGACTTCACGTTACAAATTCCAAAAGGGTGTTCCAGAAATATCTTTGTTAAAAAGTAGGCGTGGTCATAAACCGATTTCAATACATTTTTGCGTGTCTATTAACACATGTTATAAAAGTGTATAAACCAAGTTTCGTCATAATATCTCAATTATTTGTCGAGTTAAAGGCTAAGAAATCTCATATATCCCTTTGTCTAAAAAGAGGCGGTGCCACGCCCATTTTCCAAACTTTTTTATTTTTTGTTTCCGGTCTATTGTAAAACTCATGTCACAAAATTTCAATGAATTATCTTTATATTTCACATAGATATCGCTTAAAATGGTTTTATTAGGTCACTTTATAATACACATATATAAAAGTGGGCGCGGTCGTCAACCGATTTTGGTAATTTTTCGTCCACACATTTGGCTAAGTAAATATATCACGCGTACCAGATTTCATCGATATATCTTTAACGGTTTCTGAGTTATGGCTTATTAAACTTTCAATATTCGCTCCTTAATAAGTGGGCGTGGCACCGCCCATTTTCCAAAATTTTTGTAGTTTTTGTTTTATGTCCATAGTTGGACTCCTGCCACAAAATCTCAGTGATTGATCTTTATATTTGACAGAGATATCGCTTAAAATGTTTTTATTAGGCCCCCTTATATTTCCTATATATAAAAGTGGGCGTGGCCGTCAACCGATTTTGATAATTTTTCGCCAAAACATTTGACTAAGTAATTATATTACGCGTACCGAATTTCATCGATATATCTTCAACGGTTTCTGAGTTATGACTCATAAAACTTTCAATGTCTGCCCCTTAATAAGTGGGCGTGGCACCGCCCATATTCCAAAATTTTTGTGTTTTTTGTTTTATGTCCATAGTTGGACTCATGCGACAAAATTTCAATGATAGATCTTTATATTTGACAGAGATATCGCTTAAAATGGTTTTATTAGGTCACTTTATAATACACATATATAAAAGTGGGCGTGGCCGTAAACCGATTTTGATAATTTTTCGTCAAAACATTTGTCTATGTAAGCAAATTACGCGTACCAAATTTCATCGATATATCTTCAACGGTTTCTGAGTTATGACATATAAAACTTTCAATGTTTGACCCTTAATAAGTGGGCGTGGCACCGCCCATTTTCCAAAACTTCATCAAATTTCTTCATAAGGGCCCGAGCTCAATACGTGGGTAAAATTTTAAAACTCTAGCTATATTAGTGGCTGAGATACCAAATTTCCGATTTTTTCTATATAGGAAAAGTGGGCGTGGTCATGGTCCGATTTCGCCCATTTTCAATACCAACCGTCCCAGTCTCGATACCAACTTGCGTTCCAAATTTCATCAAAATATCTCAATTTTTGCGCGAGTTAGAGTGTTTACAGACGGACGGACGGACGGACGGACGGACAGACGGACGGACGGACGGACGGACGGACGGACGGACGGACGGACGGACATGGCTCAATCGATTTCTCTTTTCACCCTGATCATTTTGATATATATAAGTCTATATCTATCTCGATTATTTCATTCTGTTACAATCCACCGTTATGTGATTAAAACTATAATACTCTGTGTACTAGTACAGCTGAGTATAATAATGAAGTAGGAACATATGAATTAAGCCGGAATTATAAATAAATGGAATAGGTCTAGATTTATATTAAATAGTCTAAATGCAAGCAAATATAAAAAAATTATTGCAAACAAGTTTTTTAAAGAAATAGTATCAAATAAATATAATTAAGAAAGTAAAAATAAATAAAGTATTATAAATTTGCTTTTATCAACATAATAAAAAATAATATTAGAATTGTTAGAGAAAATTCAATGCAATTGTCTACCTCATATAAAATTTCATAGAAAAAATTTACTTTCTCATAGTTTTCACAGGAAATGCAATTTCATATAATTTGAGAATTGAATCTATGTATATATGAGTTCAATGATCTTAAAAATTAAAATATGTATAAGAAAAAAATTGGAAAGAAAAAAATAATGAAGTAATAATAGTAAATAAATGAAGTAAGTATAAAAAATAAGTAAGATTTCTACTAAAATATCTATAATGTACACAAACTAAAAAAAAAAAAAAAAAAAAAAAAAACTAAAAAAATGTAGTTGTAAACAATAAAGAAATAGTATTGAAGAAATATAATTAAAGAAACTATAAAATTAAATTTTGAAGAAGACTAAAAACTGATATGAATATGTATATATGAGGCTAATGATCTTAAAAATTAAAATATGAATGCTGTATACATATATGAGAATAATGAGATTTTATAGAATGAATATATTAATTTTCATGTACGTGTTGTAAGTATTAAAACTTGTTGACTTCGACTTTGGGGGAAATTTAGATAATAATATTAGAATTGTTAAAGAAAATTAAATGCAGTTGTCTATCTCATTTAAAATTTCACAGAAAAAAATTTTCTTTCTCACAGGAAATTCAATTTTATATAATTTGAGAATACAATCTATGTATATATGAGTTCAATGATCTTAAAAATTAAAATATGTATGAGAAAAAAATTGGAAAGAAAAAAATAATGAAGTAATAATAGTAAATAAATGAAGTAAGTATAAGACATAAGTAAGATTTCTACTAAAATATCTATAATGTACACAAATAAAAAAAAAAAAACAAAAAAAATGTAGTTGCAAACGATAATTTATAAAGAAATAGTATCGAATAAATATAATAAAAGAAATTATAAAATTAAATTTTGAAGAAGACTAAAAACTGATATGAATATGTATACATGAGGTTAATGATTTTAGAAATTAAAATATGAATGTATAGGAATTTGTATATAAATACGTATGTGGATATGAATAAAAGTATGTATTGTAAGTAATTAAAAAATATATAGTTTTATATATTTATAATAATATAAAAATATTAATATGAGTTTTTATAAGAAATATAATAATACATTATGATAATTAAAAAATTTATAACTTTAAAAATATAAAAATAAACTTGTAGCAATAAATTTAAATCTTCAGTATTCTTTAAAACAAAGCAATATAAATAGTTCAACTTCTAATTCATATAATAATCAAAGATATTACATAGAAGAAAAAATGGATAAGAAGAAGTAGGAAAAAAAGAAGGTGGAATAGATTATATTTGTGAAGTAGAAGAAGCTAGGAAACTTATGGAATTCTATTATAATATAGTCTTTAATGTAAATAAATGAAAAAATTGTACTTTTACTCAATAAAGAATAAATTAATAAAAACTTTTATATAAAATATTTACATTTGTTTTAACTTTTACTTAAAATGGGAATCTAAAAGTAAGTATACATGACTGTTTAAATTTCTTTCCCTCATAGCCAGCTATCAGCATAAATACATATGTACATACATATCTACATATAAAGATTTCTACATTCAACTTAAACGAAGAAAAAAAAACACAAAAATCTCCTCTATGACGCACCTCATAAAGTTCTATACGTGTACATGTTTGAATTTCTCCCCAGATTGGTAACATACAAGCGGAGGAAATATATGTAGGTTTGTTTATACATGTTTATATGTATCTTCATAGATACATATTCATACAGGTTTATACATACATGTTTATATGTATCTTCATAGATGTCAGCTTTTAGTATAGATCCCTTAGATGTCAGCTTTTAGTATAGACAACAAACATTTCATTTTTAGAACAGTTAGAATAGTTAAGTTTTGTCAGATTTTAGTATAGACAACAAATATTTCAGATTTACTATCTACCGCCAGATGACGCAATTATCGCTGAGCTTATCCTATTCAACGTTAGATGTCGCCACATTAGACTGTGTCTTTTTTGTGAAAAATGGTGAAAAAATGCTTGTGACGCTACAACAAACACATGAAAACATTAGGGTGTTGTTTTCTAAAAGCTCTCCATACAAATTGTTGTTATAATTTTAAAAGCTTACCACGAAATGTGGTCTAGAATCCCCATAAATACACTACTTAGGTGATATCAAAACCCTTCTCACTTAGAAAAGTAGGGGTTATCAGAAAAGGGGGCGTGGCACCTCCCATACAACTTTAATTTTTAAAGCTGATTATCTCTGAAACAGTTCAAGGTAGGGAGCTGAAAATTGGTATAGAGGTAGGTGATATCAAAACCCTTCTCACTCAGAAAAGTGGGGGTTTTCAGAAAGGGGGGCGTGGCACCTCCCATACAACCTTAATTTTTAAAGCTGATTATCTCTAAAACAGTTTAAGGTAGGGAGCTGAAAATTGGTGTAGAGGTAGGTGATATCAAAACCCTTCTCACCCAGAAAAGTTGGGGTTATCAGGAAAGGGGGCGTGGCACCTCCCATACAACCTTAGTTTTTAAAGCTGATTATCTCTAAAACAGTTTAAGGTAGGGAGCTGAAAATTGGTGTAGAGGTAGGTGATATCAAAACCCTTCTCACCCAGAAAAGTTGGGGTTATCAGGAAAGGGGGCGTGGCACCTCCCATACAACCTTAATTGTTAAAGCTGATTATCTCTAAAACAGTTTAAGGTAGGGAGCTGAAAATTGGTATAGAGGTAGGTGATATCAAAACCCTCCTCACTCAGAAAAGTGGGGGTTATCAGAAAAGGGGGCGTGGCACCTCCCATACAACCTTAATTTTGAAAGCTGATTATCTCTAAAACAGCTCAAGGTAGGGAGCTGAAAATTGGTATAGAGCTAAATGATATCAAAACCACGCATATAATGGGGATTATCGGAAAAAGGAGCGTGGCACCTCCCATACAAACTTAATTTTTCATGCTGCATATCTCTAAAATTGTTTACGCTAGGGACTTGGAAATTGGTGTGGAGATAAACGACAACAATTCCATATTAACGCAAAATAATAGGAGTTATACGAAAAGGGGGCGTGGCTCCTCCCAACAACACTTAATTTTTTAAGCTGAATATCTTTAAAAGGATTTAAGTCAGGGACCTGTAAATTGGTACAGAGCTATATGATATCAAAACAATTTTTGCGCATAAAATTGTAGGTTATCGGAAAAGGGGGCGTGGCACCTCCCATACAAACTTAATTTTTCAAGCTGAATATCTATAAAAGCGTTTAAGGTTGGGACCTAAAAGTTGATCAGGAGATTAACGATATCAATAGCATGCTTATGAAAAAAACAGTAGTTTTGGGAAAGGGGGGCGTGGCACCTCCCATGCGTTCTTAATTTTTAAGGCTAAATATCCCTAAAAGCGTTCATGGCATGTACATAGAAATCACTATGCAGATATACGATATCAATACCATGTTCACCCAAAAAAAAAGAAAAGATTTATCGAAAAATGGGACATTGCACCTCCCATACGTACTAAACTTTTGAGGCTGAATATATCTAAATCTATGGAGGTATACTATACATATCAATACTCTTACTTACTTGGTTAAAATAGCCAATACTCAGTGAAAATAAATATCCGGAACAAAAAACTAAAAATGTTGTGTATCGTGCAGCCTTAAACTGAATACTAAAATTATATATTTTTGAAGTTGTATACACAATGAAGTAGTGAAAAATCGTTAATTTTCTATTAAAAACAATACCGGTGTAATAACAATTTTTGAAATGAAATTAATAAAAAAATCTATTTTGGGCAGAACGGAGTTTGCCGGGTCAGCTAGTACGTGTATAAAATTTAAAATAATTAATAATATTGCTGCTGCTGCTGGTCTTTGTGTTGCGAATGTATCTTCATATATATGCTAATTGCCAAAATGATTTACGGTTTGTGGTCGTATAGTGCACTTATTTGAGTGAAATGTCCTTTTTAGGTATTACGTTGATACGGTGTTGAGGGAAATGTCCTTTTTCAAGCATTACGTTGATACTGTTTAACTGGCTCCTTTGCCTGTGGTGAGCTATAGGTTTTGATCCTTAACGCGCCCGATGGCTTTCTTGCCACGTAGATAAATGGAAGGCAAACGGATTTGCCTCGACTTTATCTGGCAAGGGTCGCCATGTATTGATTGAAACAACCTCAGACTTTGGTTGCTAAAAACGAATTCAATTTTATTATCAAGAATTTTTCCTTTTATACAATATTTGCTCTTATGTACTACTTATTTACTAAGATACATATTTACACTAAGTACTTAAAAATAATGGGACTCTTTCCCACGGTATATTGTACATATGTACATGTACCTACGTACATGTACATATGTATGCTCCTATGAGCGCTTAGGCTTAGAGTAACATTGGAAGCGTGAGAATGGCAGCGTCAGCAATTTTGTGTATATTACAATTTGTGTGGAGCTGACTAAGTAGTCAGCGCCAGCGCGTGACAATACAATGTATAGAAATTTATTATGTATGTATGTTTGCGCTTGTGTATTTACATTTGACGCTCTACATCACCCTTCCAAAAAAAATGCTCGCTTCATTTGTGGATTCAATGAAGCGAGTATGGAAAGTCAAATTGACCCCAAATGACTTTATCCAAAATAATCAACAAACAAATTTTTTTTTTTTTTTCAAAACATTGAATAATTAAGATTTATTTTCAATCTTTAAGCTTCGAAGACGCAGTTAAGAACACTCATTTAAAAAAAAAATGTTCATTTTACTTGTGAAAACGCTTACGTGGCACTACACAAAAATTACATCAGCTAACGTAAAATCATCGAATCATGCGTTACTTCGCTAAGTATTAAAGCAGAGCTGCCAAATTAGGTATACACATGTGTTATTGTATAAGGATGCATTCAATTCTATTTTTGTGAAGTTTTTATAACGTTTTTACACCGAAAATGGCAAAGTCAACGGTGCCCCAAAGTCGAAAGGACCCCACTTTACCCTATCTACAATAATTTTCTTTCTTGTGTTTTATATTTCATTTTAATGTTTATATTTCTAACGCATATCTTGGTTAATGTAGGTGATGCTCGAAAGGAGCCGTGATATTTATCACCGATTATTGTTAACCTTTTAGGCAGTATTTTTAGTATTTCCAATTTTTCAAAGTAAAGGAAATACTTATCATAAAAAGGGGCTAAGAATTCTAAAGCTACATTTTTTTAAAAGATTTTTGAGTATGCAATTTTGCAGCTCATTTCATTTTAATATAATAATATGCAATATTCAACTTTTGAAAATTTTCATTGGCTTTTCGGAAATTTTAATTGGAACGGTCTCACGTACATTTAAGGCAAACACCCTACAGAAAAAAATTTCTAAAATCGACGGAATTTTTCACAGCATTGCGAATTGCACTTTTTACACCAAAATTAGTTGGCTACATAATAGTATACTTAGAAATCTCTTTTTAATCAACTTTTAGAAATTTCTACGATTTTTATTGACAAATTGTCTATATTTTTAAACTAAAATAAGAAAGTAAAATTTTCGACAGAACTCTTTGAAATAAATTTAAAAACTCTGGCGTATGATTTTTTTTTTGAGTCACTGTATATATTTTTCAATAAAATCGACATTTAACACAAATTATAATTATAATTATTAAAATTTTGCATTAAACAAGCAATTTGGAATAGATTTAGACAATAAAATATTTTTGGCCGTATAAAACTTGAAAATCTACCTATGTGAGCCGTGGCTACCGACACGGTGATGTCCTTCTATTATTATACGCCAATAAATAAAATGAAAGATTTAATGTTTAGGCGGTCATAAGCAACCTCGATGGTTGATGGAAGCATAGAAGAGGTGGTGTAGAAATATATGTATATGCAATTCGGTGGGAACCGAATAGAGTTACAGCCGAACAAAGTGAGAAACTTGATGCCTGCAATTCGGTGGGAACCGAATTGAGTTAGAAGTTAATGCGAAATTCACGTTCTGCAAACGCTGCATAACGTGGAGTTAAATATGAGCTTTAAAGAGCTGTCTGAATGTTGAAATGCATTAGGTATACATATTTACTATGAAGGTAATTATGTATGTTGAAATGTATTACGTATATTTACTACACCTCCACCCTTTGCAAGCGTGGTTATATAATCCTTTTGATCATATAATCATGCTTATATGACAAGATAATAAACGTATTATTTTCTAACTGGCTAACTGATTATAACTTCATTAATTTTTTTTTGCCTAGTTTTTACATTACTTATATATCTATAACATTTATATATTCATTAAATATTTTTTTTTATTTTGATTTTTTTTGTTACATAATTTTAGTAATTTGGTTATTGGCTTATCTAAAATTATTGATTTCTTATTTTAGGGCGCCCTTAGAAATTAGGAAATATCTAAGGTCTACGAATACATATAATTTATTTTGTAAGTTTACTTTAAGATGGGTTGCAAACAAACGTTAGTTAAACATTTTTAGCCTATTTTTATGAAACCTAAGAGTTTTGTTTTCCGAATCTTTAACACTGAAATTGTTTTTATCGTCTATATCGACTACCAAGAATGGACCCAAATACCTATTGTCTAATTTGTGACCTATCTCATTTTTAACTACTTTTACCAAAAACTAATTAAAATGGGCAATAATGGTGAACTGTTGATGGAGTGGTGTTAAAGCAATATGTGAAATACTTAAGCCATTCATCCCAATCGTCTTTGTTGATTGAAATATAGGATCTAAGATATTAATTTAATGTCCTATGGCTTCTTTCCACTGTTCATAGAGTTTCGTGGTGATAAGCTGTTGATGTCAGCTTTTAAATTTTTAATATATTGCAAACTTCGTTTAGAACTTGATTCTTATACTCTGTTCCCATGTCCGATATAAAAGTTTTCATCGGACCAAAGATCAGAATAAAAGAGTCGACTACGACTTTTGCTATAGTATTTGCTTTTTTGTTTGGCACTGGTATAGTAACTAGATATTTAGTAAGATCGCAAATAATTGTTACTGCATATTCATTTTGTTTTTCAGTTTTTGTTAGCGGACCAATTGTATCAACAATAACCCTATCAAATGCTTTCGGTGGGGTTGGTGTTATTATTGTTGGCGGTTTGACATGTTTAATAATCTTGGCTTTTTTACAATTTTCGCATGATTTTATATTTTTGAAATTGTCCTTGTGATCCCACTGTGGCCACCAGTTATAGATATCATGGTATTTTTTTTCTAATATTTCCGTGATTTTGTGTTTATCCTTCGTTTTAATCAATGTCACCCTTGGAAGTAGCGCAACTTTTAATTTATTCAAGTACTTATTGCCCAAATTTTTAAAATCTTCTATGCATAATGTATTAAATATATTTTCGTTTGGTGACATTTGCAATAATTTGATGTTGAGTTTACTGGCTTCTTTTCCAAGCCTTGGAAAATATTTTCCGAAGTAAATTTTTCCATTAGTAATCAAATCATCAATTTTTAAGTGTGTGAGAATTTTCTTGCCATGTTTTAAAAAACAATTGTCCGAGGACAACTTTAGCTTAATACACTTCTTAACATCTTGGAAGTTTTTTGGGCTTTTTTGTAATTGCAAGGAATTTGGATGTTTGTTTATCAGTGTCTATGATTTGTTTAGATTTTGATCTTGTAACCACTTGTAGGATTTTACTATTTTCGATATTAAGATTTTCAAGATCCTGTATGTTTATGCGGGACAACGCAACAAAGTTTTCTTTGCCCCTAAGATATTGTACCTCAAAATTATATTCTTCTAAATCAAGTCGGATTCTTGTGAGTTTCGATGAAGGATTTTTCATCGAAAATAAATACGTAAGGGGTCAGTTCTAACAAGAAATTTAGTACCGTATAGGTAGGGTCTGAAGTGGACAATTGCCCAATGGATGGCAGTTAATTCTTGCTCGATAGTTGATTTATTGCTTTCACCTTTAGTAAAAGATTTTGAAGCATAAGCAATCGGAAGTTGTTTGCCATTGTGGTCTTGACTCAACATGGCACCACATGCATGTTTGCTGGCATCAGTTGTTACACAGAAAGGTTTTGGGAAGTCCGGTTATTGCAGAATTTGAGGGTGTATGAGTGAATATTTTAAATATTCAAAGGCTTTGTCAAATTGATCGTTCCATTCGAAAGGAATATTTTTCTTACAAAGTCTCGTAATGTGCCTTGAATATTCGGCAAAGTTTTTAATAAATTTACGATAATAGTTACAAAATGCAACGAATCTTTTTGCCTGGTCGGCATTGATGGGTTTTGGATAGTTTAAAATCGCTTGAAATTTTCTATCATCAGGAAGTATGCCGTTATCTGTACATCTGTGACCTAGAAAGGTTACTTCGCGCATAAAGAATGTACATTTATCTGGATGTAATTTAAGGTTGTGCTTTCTGCACAAAGAGGAAACATTTTTTAGATTTTTAAGCATATGCTTTTCTGAACAACCAAGAACGATAAGATCGTCCATATAAAGGAAGGATTGAGCTGGCGCCAAACCAGCAAATGCAAACGTCATCATGCGCTGAAAGGAGTTTGGCGCAATTATCAAGCCATAGGGGAGACGTGTAAAGCGGTATGATCCACTACTAATGGAGAAAGAAGTTATATCTCTTGAACTTTCTTCAAGTTCAATTTGGTGAAAACCTGACATTAAGTCAAGGCATGAGAAATATTTAGCCCTGCCGAGTTGGTCGAGAATGTCATCGATTCTCGGCAAGGGAAATTTATCTGCAATCAATTTTTTGTTAATTTGTCAATAGTCTATTACATATATATCTTTTATTTTTAGAGTTGGGTAATGACTTCTTCGGTACAAGAAGCAAAGGGCTGTTATAAAGCGAAATTGAGGGTTCAACTATGTCATCTTTTACTAATTTTTTGACTTGACTTTCTATCTCATCTTTTTGGGAGTGCGAGATCTTATAATTCTTTATATACACAGTTGTTGGGTCAGATAGTTGGAGTTTTTGTTTGTAGAAATTATTAGTGGTTATCGTTTCACACTCTAGACCGAAAATATCACTGAACTCGGCGCAAAGGTCGGTTAATTTTTCCTTATGATTGTCTGGAAAATTTTTCGAGAGTCGTTTTAAAACTCCTGATTTTCGTGAATGTAATTTTGATGAGTCAACTATGTTGTAATCGCTAATATTTTCGTAGAAAAGTTGTGAATTACTAACCAAAACATTACTAGAATTTGTGTTTACAATTCGTACAAATGGGCGTATTGAGCTTACGATTGTATTGGCAACAAAGACGCCGGCTTGTAGCTCCTGATTTGGTATAAACACTTCGCTTTCTTTAGTATTTATTTCAACCTTTCTTATGACTTAGGACCTGGCTGGTAGGACTATGGTGTATTTAACATGCCCACTATGAATACATAGGTATTCCGACATTTTTGTAATTAATTGGCCTCAATTAATTGGCTACAATTTGATATTTATATGGGATTGTAATATCTTCTATTTGAAGGTCAATATGAGCCGATCCATGAGGCCTAATGGTACCCTGGCCAATTCCACTAATGTCAGAAAAGTCATTTCTATTTATTGGGATGTTATGCAAGGATTCATTATATTTTAAAATTGAGACCTCCGCACGTATGGGGAACTTTTATTTTTATGAATATAGAATGGTTCAGATTAAGAATACAAATTTTTTGAGTCAGTTTCCCAGGGGCTGAGTCGAGCTTTCCGACTCCTGTGGTTCATTCGCCATTAACCTGACGTTATTTCGTTGGTTATTTTGAGGGTTGATGCGACCCTGATATCTGTTATTGTTGTTACTACTATTCCCGGAACGTCCATTATTGCAGTTATTATAACGTCGGTGACCTCGATTTTGATTATAATATTGACCGCGATGTTGACCAAAATATTGACCGCGATTTTGACTATTGTATGATCCACGACCGTAACTTCTATTGTTCCGTTTTTTGAAAGAAAAGAACCGAATTTTGGTTGCTAGTAGCTTCAGTGCAACAACTCACAACTTTTGCAACAACATCTTTCATTGTATTAAAAGTACCGGATTCCATTAAAAGTTTTACACGTTCATTGTTACAATTTTTCGAAAAAGCTTTTACAGCCGCACAGTGGCACTTTTACTCAATTTAGACGTGAAAAATTAATAAAACGCTGAAAAGTGCATATCATTCGTTCAAATTGGATGTATTAGTAAATATAGGCCTCCTGGACACGAAATCAATAGTTCTCGTACATATATACAAAAGAGACATAACTCAAAATTTTAGGTGTTTAAAAAAATCGATATGCGACTTCTTTTAAATGTTTTGATTTGAACAGGATAAGTATTGTGGTTCGAAATAACTGAATAACTTCATCACTGGTACATCTACGTACGCCTGCGGATTTTAGACAGCAAAGATATAATCGGATCTCAATAAACAGCAACGCATGCATCAGGTCTTCCATTCTCCTCGAGCGGATTGATTTCCTCTTATTATGTTCATGATGCTGTCTAATGGCCTCCAATGTTTTTTCCAACAGCATACCCATAGGCAGTGAAAACGACGTTATAATTGCATCGCCATAAATTAAAATTTTATGGACACTTGATGGCATTAGATACCATGGATAATGCGTAACATAATTTATAGAAGCACTTTCGCAATACTAAGAAAACTTCTCATGTACAATAGGAAAGCCACTCGACATGCAGTTGAGGATAACACCAAAATGACGAATGTATTCCTCATGTACACCAGTGGCGCTAGAAGCTAAGCTATATACTCTTCAAAAAAAAAATGGCTTGATGTGTTACCATCATTGGATGTGCCCTAACCTTGTTTGGGCGTATCTACCATGAGTTACATTAAACGCTTGATGCTACTTTGAAATTTTTGTTTTTCGATTTGGAATATGGCTTTATGTTCGTCGCTTATAACTTTCCAAACGCGAATGTCGAAGCGGTACCCGCTATTAAAAATACATTCTCTACATCTTATATAAGCACGCAAAGTGCATAATTCAAACTTATACAGAGATTCGTTAATCTCCTGGCCACAAACAACACTAAAGTCTTGCCATAAATCATTGTCAAGTGCATATCATGACTAATGTAACCAATTTCTTCTTCTACCATAACAATTGAAGGCTGCAACGAAGTAATTTTCACTTTCTAAGTATTCCCAAAACCTTGTTTGTTGCAGATATAGTCCAAAACGGCTTTATCTTTTTTGTTTTGGTTGCGTTCTCCAACCTACACCTCATATAACTCTCTCCCAGTTATCGACATTATTTCTCGCGGGGGCAGATCGGGGCAGAAGAATCCTAATGGAATATATGTAGGAATAAAAGCAGTTTACTAAAAATAAGGAATTATTTTAATGCGGCTTAATTCAAAACTTTGGCGAAGTTTTAATTTCACTGTTTCTTATTTTTTATATACAAATAAAGGAACGCGTATTCACGACGCTACATCTGCACACTAAACGTACAAAAAAACTTGTAGATAGTTGCAAATAAGAGTCCACACTTTTTCCTACCCTAACCTAGTATATATTTTTAAATTTCACTGACAGAACTCTTCTTATTAAATTTTAAACTGACTCTTAATTATATGTGTACTCACTTATAAAAAAAAATCACAGTTAAAATGCACACTTTAATAGCTGATTACAGCGTGAAAAATAGGGTTAGAAAGGAACAAAAACCACCGTTGGCCACAGTGATTATCTGCCATTCGAACAGCATACAAAAGTTTTGAAATTTTTACAACAACAAAATTGAATTATTCACGTCTAAATTGAGTAAAAATGCCACTGTGAGCCGTTTGGACCGCATATTTTGAGGACATTTCTGGTGTAAGCCCTTCTGAAATATACGCGGCCTCTAATAATTTAGTCAGTGCCTCTATTTCATTGGAAAAGATAGTAGCAGATTTTAGATTTTGTTTAGTATTTAGAATTTTTGCGGTCAGCACATTAACTGATTCGCCCTTAACGCTTGCCTTTAGCTTATTTACTATTTCTATTAATGTCGATTCAGTTGTTATTTTATTTCTAACGGTGCCTTTTAATTTAGTTTTAACTAAATTTACAGCAACCGCTTCGTTTGACCCTTTTATTAGTTGAACAAGTTCTATGCCATCGACAAAGCTTTGCAAATTCTCTGGTTTTCCATCGAATTCTGGCAACAGCCTTGCCGCACTGCTTAGAAATTGTTCAACTGTTTGCGCCATTTTGTTTAGAAGGTTACCTGCGTCGTATATTTCATCTCCACTAGAGCTATTATCTGTGTTTGTCACGGCAAGTGTCACTTTTTTATAATCGATTGCGAATGTTTCCTTAAAATTATTAGGGACTTCGACATCTATTTGAAATTTACTCAATATTTTAATAAGTTTTTCCCTACATGAAAAGAAGCACTCAGATATGATTTTGAACTGTTTCTTTGATAACGCTTATCTAGGGTATTTGCTGAAATTCGTATATTTTCTAGTTATAGCTTCAATATTGATAAATGCTTAATAACTGTTTCATATTTAGTAATGCGATTTTGGTTTAGGCACTTATAAGATTTGGCGAATTCTGTTTTATATATTGAAAGGTTTTCTAAAATTGCTTCCCATTTCATTTTTTAAACTTGATCCTGAGATAAAGATCTTCTAAGGTATTTTCTCTTTAAGGAGCTCCGATGCCACGATAGAGTTTTATAAAATACCTTTCCTATTGCGATGACAAATAAAATAATAAGTAGCATATTGTTTATCTTCGGGGACTCAATTATTTCTATCTCGTTTACTTTTACACCTGTTGAGTCCACTTCCTTGGTTTGTTTGTTACACATTTTTTTTCGCTTTTTATACTCAGCTGTACTAGTACACAGAGTATTATAGTTTTAATCACATAACGGTGGATTGTAACAGAATGAAATAATCGAGATAGATATAAACTTATATATATCAAAATGATCAGTGTGAAAAGAGAAATCGATTGAGCCATGTCCGTCCGTCCGTCCGTCCGTCCGTCCGTCTGTCCGTCCGTCCGTCTGTAAACACTCTAACTCGCGCAAAAATTGAGATATTTTGATGAAATTTGAAATGCAAGTTGGTATCGACACTGGGACGGTTGGTATTGAAAATGGGCGAAATCGGACCATGACCACGCCCACTTTTCCTATATAGAAAAAATCGGAAATTTGGTATCTCAGCCACTAATATAGCTAGAGTGATGAAATTTTACCCACGTGTTGAGCTCAGGCCCCTAAGAAGAAATTTGATGGAATTTTGGAAATTGGGCGGTGCCACGCCCACTTATTAAGGAGCAAATATTGAAAGCTTTATGAGTCATAACTCAGAAACTGTTGAAGATATATCGATGAAATTTGGTACGCGTCATATACTTAGGCAAATGTTTGGACGAAAAATTGTTAAAATCGGTTGACGGCCACGCCCACTTTTATATATGGGTATTATAAAGTGACCTAATAAAAACATTTTAAGCGATATCTCTGTCAAATATAAAGATATATCATTGCAATTTTATGCCAGGAGGCCACCTGCGGACATACAACGAAAAACACAAAAATTTTGGAAAATGGGCGTGGCACCGCCTCTTTTTAGAAGCTGGAATATACGAGATTTCTGAGCCCATAGCTCGACAAATAATTGATATATAATGACGAAACTTGGTGTGTACACTTTTATTACTTGTGGTAATACATGTTGAAAATTTTAGCGAAATCGGTTGACGACCACGCCCACTTTTATATATGGGTATTATAAAGTGGCCTAATAAAAACATTTTAAGCGATATCTTTGTCAAATATAAAGATAATTCATTGAAATTTTGTGGCAAGAGTTCCACAATAGACCGGAAACAAAAAATATACAAATTTTGGAAAATGGGCGTGGCACCGCCTAGACAAAGGAATATACGAGATTTCTTAGCCTATAACTCGACAAATAATTGAGATATTATGACGAAACTTGGTTTATACACTTTTATAACTTGTGTGTTAATAGACACGCAAAAATTTATTGAAATCGGTTTATGACCACGCCTACTTTTTAACAAAGATATTTCTGGAACACCCTTTGGGAATTTGTAACGTGACATCTTTGTAACTAGAAGTCATAAAGGAATGAAATTTTGCACAAAGAATAATATTCATATGCTTAGTTGGATGACTGATAAAAATTTTGAAAATGGGCGTGGCTACGCCCACTTTATGCAAAACTCGCTTTATATAAAATCTATCAAACGCAAACAAACAATGAAAACATACAGCTGAGTATCCAATGTTCGATTCCACTCGAACTTAGGCTTCCTTACTTGTTTAAATATAATTTTAATAATTCGATTACTGTATTCACATGCGTAACAGTTATTTGCTCAATGGAATTCTCATAAGTTCTCGCGTAAATAAATAAAGAGGTTATTTCACATTTCAAAAAAGACCTAATTGCGTTTTAAATGTGAAATAAGACCTTTTTTTTGAAAATGACAAAATAAAGGCTTTATATTACTTTGGTTGCAATATAAGGCCTTAAAGGTCTTATTTCAAATGGCCTAATTACACCCCACCGTTTACTTCTAAGCTAGTTTTACATATAGATGCGGTGGCGTATACGCAACATTTTTGTAAGAATTTTAAAGCAAATTACATGCATACATTAACACCATTTCTCCACCATTTGTAATAATATTTCGAACCATTTCTCTTCGGAAATAGTTAGAGTAGACTAGAAGGTGTGTGCATGCAAACTTTGAAGCCAAAAATCCTAATGGTTCAGGCTGTAGAACGTTTTGAGTTTTATTTTATAAACAAGTAAGGATGCCTAAGTTCGAGTGGAATCGAACATTAGATACTCAGCTATATGCTTTCATTGTTTGTTTGCATTTGATGGAAACATGGTGTACTTTATATAAAGAGAGTGCTGAATGAAGTGGGCGTAGCCACGCCCATTTCCAAAATTTGTATCAGTCATCCAACTAAGCATATGAATATTATTCTTTGTGCAAAATTTCATTCCTTTATGACTTCTAGTTACAAAGATGCCACGTTACAAATTCCCAGAGGGTGTTCCAAAAATATCTTTGTTAAAAAGTAGGCGTGGTCATAAACCGATTTCAATAACTTTCTTCGTGTCTATTAACACAAGTTATAAAAGTGTATAAACCAAGTTTTGTCATAATATCTCAATTACTTGTCGAGTTATGGGGTCCGAAATCTCATATATTCCTTTGTCTAAAAAGAGGCGGTGCCACGCCCATTTTCCAAAATTTTTCTATTTTTTTTTCCGGTCTATTGTGAAACTCATGCCACAAAATTTCAATGAATTATCTTTATATTTGACAAAGATATCGCATAAAATGTTTTTATTAGGTCACTATAGTTCCCATATATAAGAGTGGGCGTGGTCGTCAACCGATTTCGCTAAAATGTTGAACATGTATTACCACAAGTAATAAAAGTGCATAAACTAAGTTTCGTCATTATATACACATCAATTATTTGTCGAGCTTCTAAAAAGGGGCGGTGCCACGCCCATTTTCCAAAATTTTTGTGTTTTTCGTTTTATGTCCGCAGTTTGACTCCTGCCATAAAATTTCAATGATATATCTTTATATTTGACAGAGATATAGCTTAAAATGTTTTTATTAGGCCACTTTATAATACCCATATATAAAAGTAGGCGTGGTCGTCAACCGATTTTGGCAATTTTTCGTCGAAACATTTGCCTAAGTAAATAAATCACGCACTCCAAGTTTCATCGATATATCTTCAGCGGTTTCTGAGTTATGACATATAAAACTTTCAATGTTTGACCCTTAATAAGTGGGCGTGGCACCGCCCATTTTCCAAAATTTCATCAAATTTCTTCATAGGGGCCTGAACTCAATACGTGTGTAAAATTTCATCGCTCTAGCTATATTACGATTTTTCTATCCGATTTTCCGATTTCTGTCCGATTTCGCCCATTTTCAATACCAACCGTCCCAGTCTCGATACCAACTTGAATTTCAAATTTCATCAAAATATCTCAATTTTTGCGCAAGTTAGAGTGTTTACAGACGGACGGACATGGCTCAATCGATATCTCTTTTCACCCTGATCATTTTGATATATATAAGTCTATATCTATCTCGATTATTTCATTCTGTTACAATCCACCGTTATGTGATTAAAACTATAATACTCTGTGTACTAGTACAGCTGAGTATAAAAATAAACATACTGAGATCAGTGTTGCCACACGTAGGGTTTTGGTTAAAAAATGTGCCTGTAGGGTAAAAGGTTCGCTTTTTCATGTAGGGTTTTTTTTACATGGAAATGTAGGGTTTTTTTTACACGGAAAACATTCAAGGCGCAAAATGTGCCCTGTGTTGACTAACAAAATGTTTCCCAACATGCGCACTGTGTTGACCAACCAAATTTTTGCCAACTCTGTACATCATTGGTATTACATATCGATAAATGTGGTACACCTTATGTATGTATAAATACATCTCTATTATATATTGTGTTGACAGCTTTTTAAATTGAACTGATTTATAAAAGCTGTGTGTAAATTTAAGTAAGTAATAATTTTGTCTTTATATTGAAGAATTAACTTTTTTTTACTTTTTTTTTATAAATGAGCATGTGCTCTTACGATTTATTTCTCTTTTTATATACATTCTTGTGTAACATTGAATTAAAATTTAGATGAAGATATCTATACACATACGTATATGTATAAAAACCTCGTTAAAGTTTTGTAAAACTAATAAAAGTATCTGAAAAAATACCTATTTTTGATTATTTATGTATGTATATGCATTGTCCTATTAAAAAATTTCAATAAATTATATGCCGGTTTCAATATTTCCGCAAGGAAAAAATTTAGGGATTTTTGTAGGTACTTTTTTTTAACGCGTAGGGCAATCTTGGGAGTTTTACCTCATTTGTAGGGATTTTGGAGGAAAAAAATGTGGCATCACTGACTGAGATACTGATTAAAATCTATTTAGACATACATAATCATATTTACACAACCAGTTGTGTTTTAATGACTAGTCTATATCTATATATATGTATTTACCTATGTATATCTATATGTATCTACACGTATCTACACATATCTCTGTATATATAAATGATATAACCTGAATAATATATATGAATTTTAATCCTAATTCAGGGTTTACGGGTGTATTAAAATTATTAAGTCTGCGGTTTTCTATTATTCGACCAGGCCCAAAACATGTGGTGTGTGGTATTCCAGGATATCTCATATTTGCACACATTATTATCCATCTTTATGAATTTTTTTAGTTTAACTATGTTAGCATAGTAAATAACCCATAAAAATATACTATTTGAATTTAATAACTATGCTAGTGTTTTAAATGAACAATAAAATATGTATTAACAGAAGTAAATTGAATAAATTTTTCATAGAAGAGCTCTAACAAATATATGTGAATTTAAAAAAAGTTAGCGTTTAGGTACTGAAGCCATCAATATAATTTTAGCTCATTTGTAGAGATGGTAAACGGGTAAATACCCAAAAGGTAAATACCAGGTAAATTGGGAAAATTTGGGTAAAAAAGGTATATACCCAAATATTCACCCAAAAGTTGGGTATAAATAATTTTATAGAAACTAATACTTTTTTAAACCAAGAAACTTACTCATTTTTAAAAATTTTATTAATAACAAGTAATGAATTAAATACAAATTTAAGATTAACACAATATTACGTTAGAAATTAATTATTACACCTATATATATAAAATCAAGCCTATTTTTGTCGCCGGCTTTCGACCAAATGCGTCAAGGGATTTTGACCAAATTTACACACCAGCTGAGTACCTTGCCCTAGATGATTTATATGCATATTTTTTCAAGTCCGGAAGTCGGTTCCCTAGATATAGATCAAAAGGGCAAAACATGGATTCGGCTTTCCCCTGAATATTTTTGGTCGATATAAGTGTCAAATGAAAGGTATTGAACGGGGAATTTACATAAAATAGTACTCATTGTGATTCCTATGCCGGGTCCCCAAATATAGGTAAAACCGTGGACCCGGATGGCCCCCGAATGTTTCTGGCCGATATTGGCATCAAATGAAAGATATTGAGGATGACTTGAATATAGAACCCTTTCCCAGATATGGCCAAAACATGGACCCTGACCCTCAAATGTTTCTTAGCGAAATTATTATCAAATCAAAGGTCTATATGAGGACTTCGACACAGAACTATTATAATTATGATGCATAGGCCGGGTCCCCAGATATGGGTCACAACGTGGACCCGGATGAAACCAAAAAGTGGGATTCATGGCTTCAATACAGATATGTCCTAGATGTAATGTTCAATCTGGTTCCCTGGGTAAAGGGCAATAAAAAGGAAGAGGAAAGTAGAATGGAGTGGGGATGGGAGGGTAAGGACACGAAAATAGAATGGGAGAGCGAAGGGGAGAGAGAGAAATTGGGAGTGAGAAAGAGGCGACGAATAAGAGGGGGAGAGAAAAGGAGTGATAAGGGAAAGGGAAAGGAAAGGAAAAGGATAGGAAAGGCAAAGGAAACGGAGATGAAAGAGAATAGAAAAAAGAAATTATAGGGAAAGGGAGTGAAAGTTTAAGAGAGGTCAAGTCTCCATATGTGGGTCAAAACGTGGACCCGAATGACCCCGCAATAGTTTTAAGAGATATTGGTATCAATTTCTATCGAAACCCGCTGAACGCAGAAGAAAGGGGAGATCTCCACTGCGTTGGGAAGATCAGGTGGACAATGATGAGCTTAAAACTTCGATGCGCTGGTTTAGTTTTTCCGGTGAAATCATATTCTTTTTACCAATCTCACTTTTCAACGCGGTGGGGCACTTAAACAATTTATTAGATGTTTCGGAATTTTATTGAATTTTGACCATTTATATATCGTATCGCAGTATTTGCAAGTTTCTGATTTTGTGTTACTTCCATTTGACGTGAAATGCTTCCATATATTTTGGTGTTTGGATCTTCCTATAGCCCAGCCTTAAACTATTCAATTCACGATTATTAATCAGTATTAACCCTAGTTAGATAATCATATTTTTACATACGTTAAAGATAATCATGCGTAAAATTGACGCATGGTGGGTTTTTCAGCTATATCTTCACAGTTTATTTACAAATTTGCCCTGAACTTGTCCAAACTTTATTATAGATATGTAAGATAAATGTAAACATTATAAATAAAATATATTTAAATCTGTTTACTATAAAAAAACTAAACCAAAAGAACTTCTTCAATTTTGTCCTGAAATTAGGAAACACCCATTTTCCGTCCCTTTTTGAACAACTTTGCTGCAAAAATCAGACTTTTTGACTTACAATCTGAATGAACTGGAAACCAATCAAGAAAAATAAATTAAAATTTTTTATGAAGGTCGGTCAAACACAATTTTGGAACATGTCAAATATTGTCCGCGCGACATATAGCATTTTAGCACTTATTACATGACCCATTGCCTTTCGGCTTTTTTTGTAGGGCAGTATGTACAAAAGAAGAAAAGGGACACCTTCTCTGCTTTGGGAAAACCAGGCGAAGACCGACTCGTCCTGCCTAGGTATTTCCAATTGGCGCTAGGCAGCACAAAACAGACACGACTGGTGCGCTTTTTTGGACTCGGCCAAAATCGTCTAGACCGTTACGCGCTGATTAAAAATAAGAAGAAGAATTATGCACAATACATAATATAATATGATACACTGGTTTTAACGAGTTTTAAGGTCGAACTTCTTTCCTAATTCGAAGCGTGCTCCTTAATTTTGTTTTTCCTACTAATTGGGTGTACCTACAGTTTTATGGTGATTCCTAACGGTGAATGCATTTTTGTGAGAAGCTTTTTCATGACAGAATTACACTCAGAGGATATGCCGTCCACTACCGATAGGTGACCAATATTTTAAAAACCTAATAATTGACTTTTAATTAGAAAATTAATTAAATAAAATTTTCGTGTTTGGTCGGCTGGGGGTTGAACCGGCGACCCATGGTATGGCATGCGAGCACTTTACCCACTTCCCTACAGCTGCCACAATACAACACATATAGTTTTTTATTATACTGGCTCTTCAGTATAATGTTATTATGAATGAAAGTCATCCTTGTCCTTATGCAATACCTGAGAAATGCTTCCTGAAAGTCACGGTAAAGATAATCATGCGTAATTTTGAATCACTGACCCCTCATATTAGGAAATTTACAAAACTTACCACAGAAAATTATGTGTCACGTGAGAGATATGCAGCACAACTGATATATATATAACGTTCAGCGACGTATTCACATAATTGGAGGAGTGAGAACAATCATTCGAAAGGGGATGCGTAATTTTGACGCAGATTATCTTTTTAAGGTTAAGCTATCTAATTCATATCTATCTTTTATATAAATTCCATTCAAATTAATACATGTGTATGTATCTTACAGCACAAGCTCATAAATACATAAATAAATTTAATGATTTTGCAAGCAAATGATTATTATTTCAGTACAGATAAAGTAAAATTTGCTAAAGTTATTAAATTATTTGCGTTTTCCCAAATATACCCTTGAGTTGGGTATTTATTTGGGAAAATACCCTTTTTATCCTAAAAAGGGTTTTTACCGGGTAGAAATCCATCTCTACTCATTTGGATTCTACATACTCCAATTAACTAGTCGTAATTTTTATAACTGGAAAAAATGTGACAGTTAACATAAACATAAAATTTGCTGTCATGAACATTTTTCAATATATTACTTATCCGGTTTGTGCCTAGTGCACATCGATATGTAGATTATTACCCTGAAGGAACGATAGGGACAATTGTCTTAATATTATAGCCCTAGGTATAGTTGCATTGTAAGTAGACAAAAGAGAGTTCCAAAAATTAATGCAATGTAGTGCTAATTAGGTGAATTGTCTCAAAAATGGACTATATGTAATGCTGGGTAGGTCAATTGTCCCAAAAATAGTTCAAATGTAATGCTGGGTAGGTCAATTGTGTGTATTGTTTGTTATACCTATTTCGTACATAGCACTTTGTTTTTTGAAATATTTTTGTTCATGTCAACGATACTGCTCCATTTTGCTATGCCTAGATATTGCTTCATTTGCTGATATAAATAAGGTAAATGTACATTTTCAAATTGAACTGCTTATCTAGATTATTAATTACACTGCTCTACAGTGAAAAAATACTCTGAATGCCACTATTCCATATACATATATGTATTTAAAATCGGTCGCTGATTCCGAGAATCGATTCTATGGGAAGATTTTTGAGATATCGGAAATTTACCGTTATTTGGCCAATAGCTCTACTTAATCCTGTATATATCTCTAATGTATTGAGCTTTCTATATATCTGTGGCAATTTGCAATAATCGCTTAAGTCGGACAACATGATTCCGAGATAAATTGATTTTTATATTCGAAGGCGTTTCTTAACAAATCATAAAAGTCGATTAAAAACTATGGACGCAAAATCAGTGAGCCATTCATAATGTTACGATCAAATTTTGTAAATAAAACAAAATTTCATGAAGAAATTTGATTAACCCGCCGTTACTCGCGCACTTATTTTAGGACGTCGTTACTCGCGGGGTGTCATATACACCCCAAGCTAAAATGTATTATTTCTTGGAATTGTGAAAACTTACGGATCAATAACTAATACATGTTGTATATAAGGTCACGAAAATACGAATTAATATGTTTTTAAAAAAATAAGGATTGATTTTTATTGAACAATTTTAGACATAAAACAAGGTACAAAAAATTAAGAAATAAGACTTCATTTTATAAAAACCCTCAACTGAGTGAAAAATTAACTGATTTTCGCCTTCTTAGCAAGTAATAATAATGAACATAAGTTATTTATTAATAAAAAGAAGTAGAACGGTAACTCACTCCAAGGTAGTGCAATCCTTGCAGATATTGCATATATGAACTATTGAACACTTTTTTTACGCGTTTACTCGCGGGGTGCAACAGACACCCCAATTGAAATTTAGATGCTCCGTTTAGCTAAACGGTAAAAGTGAAACTAACCAGCATTAACATACTAATAAAGTGTGTAAATATACTCAGCTATTGGAAAAATTGCGGCTCTGGTACAACCAGAAAAAAATGTATGACGGTAATTAATAGTGTTGGGGTGCAATTTACACCCCGCGCGAGTAACGGCGGGTTAAGTATATACATATACTTTGGCTGTTATAGCAAGTTTAATATACCTCCATTGTAAGTTAAGCCTAAATGTTTTTATTTATATTTTTTGATGAAATTGAGTTGTAAGCATGGGGGTTTTACAGAAATATAGAGTTTTAAAAGGAGAATAACGTGGTATATATAACTCGAAATCTTCCTAAGTCGACTTAAACGGTTATTGCTTGTGGCCACAGATATGACTATTATAAAATTTTTCTCAAGGTCTTATAGTTTCTGAAATATTGATGGGTTAATTTGAATTTTTTATGAAAAATTGAAGAAAAAATGACTTTGGCAGGGAAAATCATTAAAACAAAAGTTTTTCATTTAATTCCTAACAACGAAGGAAATCCATGGCGAAATGGAAAAGTTATAGGCGATCATGCAAAAATATAGCCAAGTCGCGTAATGTAGAAGAGAAAATATTTTTTATAGGAAATAAGATAATCAGCAGATATTTTCTTTCACAACTATTCATTCCACGTATGTATGTTTGTTACATTTTCCATTTGCATTAATTTCCACCTCTGTGTTTTTCCAAACTTATATTTAATCAAATAATTATGAGTACAATATATGACGAAACCTCCCATTTTAGGAAACCTTCCATGCTACTTCTTTGTATTTTGATGAAATGTAATTCAATTCTAAGTTTAAACAAAAAATAAAATTTCTTATTCTCTAGTAAAAGTTGTCGGATATACCAGTTTTTCGAAAAGCCCATTTTTAGGCCCTTTTCAAACTTTGATGGAAAATAAAAAAAGATCAAAAAAGATATTCAAGAAATTAACAGTAGTTATTTGCTGAATATTACTTTACCAGAATTCATAAAGTCTTCCTGCGTCCACCTGCGATTTTACTTTTTACATCAAATAAAGTGAAACAACCTTGGGTACAAATACGGGTCTAGGAAGGTACAGATATGGATATCTCAGTTACTATATATGATGAAATTTCATCCACGTAATGAGATCGGGCTGTTATAAAGAAATATTCTAAAATTTTCGTGAATGGGCCCCACTTATTAAAGGACAAAATTTTAAAGTTTTATAAGTCATAACTCAGAAACTATAACACATCTATCGATGAAATTTGGTACTGATGTACTTACTAAGGCGAATATTTCGACGAAAAATTGCCAAAATCAGTTGACGACTACGCCCACTTTTATAAATGGGTATTATAAAGGGGTGTAACTAAAACAATTTAAGCGATATCTTTGTCAAATATAAGGATAATTCATTGAAATTTTGTACCATGAGTCCAACTATAGACATAAAACAAAACACATAAAAATTTTTTAAAATGGGCGTGGCATTTTTTTTAGAAGCAGGAATATACGAAATTTCGGAGCCCATAACTCGAAAAATAATTGATATATTATGACGAAACTTAGTGTTTACACTTTTATCACTTGTGCTAATATACGTTCAAAAAGTTAGCGAAATCTGTTTACAACCACTCCTACTTTTCTACAAAAACATTTATAAAACGGCTTTGTGAAATTTTTGACGTGACAACTTTGTAACTAAAAGTCATAAAGGAATGAAATTTTGCACTAACAATAATATTTATACGCTTAGTCGGTTAATTGGTAAAAATTTTGAAAATGGGCGTGGTTACGCCCACTTTAAGCATATAAAATACACCGTGTTTGTTGACTTATCATGCCTAACGTTCAAATGAAACTTTATAAACAAAATTTCATTAACTTTTTACTTACAAATTCTTGTTTTTGCATTTTTATAAAAATTTTAAACTTATGAGGCACCCTCCTCTTATGGGCCTATGAGATTTCTACCACAAAATGTTCAAATAATTAGCTTTTAGATGCAGTTTAAATCTTTAAAATATCTCAAAAGTTATGATTTTTACAAATAAAAAAGCCAAAAGGTGCCATAGTGCGGTGGTCATAAACCCCAAAAGGGAAATTCATTATTCAACTTTTATTTTTAAGCGGAAACCTATAATATCCGGTTTCACAAATGAATTTAAGGGAAAAATATTTTTTTTCCTGTCGAATTTCATATAGTTAAAATTCAAGTCAACAAAATTAAATTAGACTTACCTTTTTTAATGAAACTGACTGTGAAAAAAATACCACAGAAGTATTTAATACTTTTAATTTATTTATTATTGTTCCTGTATTTTTAATGTCTTAAAGTAATAGTATTGTTACTAAATTGAAGTAAAATAAAACTTAGGAAAACCCGCATTTCTCATTTCATCAAATTCACAAAATTGATTTTTCAAAAAAACGGAGAGTGATATTTTTCTTACCAAAATACGCAAAGATCAGTTATCAATTCCAAATGGGGGAAAAAAAGTTATGTTTTGTAGGTTTGTGTTATCGGTCTCGCGTCATATTACTTAAATTAACTGAATCAAAATTTTGTAATTCAGTATCGTTCACATTCCTTCCAATAATTTTCCTATGAAGTGCACGATAAATAGTTTTTTAATTTATATAATGAATTCCTTCTTTAGATTCCTACAACTATATATAATTATTTTTAATAGGTTCCATGTTAAGTGCCTCTCAGGTAAATTTGATTGTATTTAAAAATTAAATAAACTTGAGTTAGACTTTTACAGAAGAAATGATGTGTTTTTTGGATACGGAGGAAGCGATGTCAAGCATTTGTACTAATTTCAAAACTACTGAAGCTCCACTCTCAAATAATTGTCCATCTCTAAAAAATATGTCCTTATTAACACAAACAGAAATTATATACCGCCTTACTGCTCCATGCCGCTATGATCGTTTAGAGAGACCAATTCCAATATTTAAAACCAATTGCTTGTCTGTCCAACCGTTACACATTTCCGTGCGAATTCATATTTATGATATTAATGTTGCGGTAGTCGATAATATTAAGGCAATGATATCTGGTGTCATCCATCTCCGATACATGGACCATAGATTAGCTTTTGGAGACTATATTCGAAACCATGAGCACCCAATATTGAGTGATGGGCAAGTAGGAGCTGGAATTTGGACACCAGATATAGTATTTAAACATGCGCATAAACCCATACATTTTGGAGCAAAAAATAATGTTATTTTAGTAAAGATTATGCCTGATGGCAGCTTAATCATCTCGAAAAGCATACAGCTGACCTTATCTTGTTTCATAGCCTTGACGAGATTTCCATTCGACGATCAACAATGTTCTACATCATTAGAAAGCTTTATATATAATTCATCTGAAGTTGTAATGGTTTGGGAGGATTTAGCTCCTATTGCTTATGATAAAAATATGCAGCTAGCGGGGTACACTCTGCGAATATCTTGTAGTAATGATACTGTTGCTGATATTAAGGAAGGAGATCTACGATATACAGATGGATATTATAGCTCAATCCGATTCACGATTTACTTAACGCGGGACTCGGGATTTTACGCAATGGATTATTTTGTCCCATCAATTATGCTAGTTGGGATTTCTTGGGTATCATTTTGGCTTCAAGCAGACCAAACGCCAGCGCGAACTACTTTGGGTACGAGCACCATGCTTTCATTTATTACTTTAACCTCCAATTATGAGAAAAATTTTAGAATGTTTCATTGTCAAAATTTATTTAAAGTTTGGTTTTTTGGATGCACATTCTTTATCTTTGGTAGTCTAATTGAGTTTGCGTTTGTAAATACTATATGGAGGCGAAATTGTTGCCTTTACTTGGAGAAAGTGAATAGTAAATGTATATTCAAATCAACTTTAACCCCAAAATCTCCTCAAAAAAAGAGGGGTTTTGATTATCAGACTGACCGTTACTCAAGTCATTTTAATAAAATAATTTGCGAGGTACCGTCAAATAAAATACAAGTGGAGATTTCAGAGCGCAATGAAAAAAGTTATGAAATTAATCAAACTAAGGAACTGTGTAATGAAACGTCGACCAGTATGACGCCATTTGAGGTATCACTTTGGATTGATAGAAAAGCTAGATTCGCGTTTCCTTTATCTTTTATTTTATTTAATGCAATTTTTTGGACATTTTTATTTTGCTTATAGGTTGAAAATATAATGGGAATGAAATCTAATCAAAATTTAGCAATGTAAGTATGTATGTTACTAAAACACAAGCAACATATGAATAAGATTAATGTATATCGATAGTATCGATCAAGAATCTGAATATACCGCAAACGACAACAACAAGAATCTGAATATATATATGTTCAATTCGACATGTTTTGGAGATGTTTCAAATAATTTACTTTGATAAGACAGGGCCCATTAATATACATTTCAATCAAAATTTTAATTTGAATCCAAATATAAAATTAGAATCAATTACAGCTAACTAAAAATTTTAATTCAGGTAGTCGCCCCCTGCCTGAAACAGGAATGTGTAAATTTGTTTAAGTGCGATGTCTGCTTTTTATCGGGTATACAGACATATATTGATACAATAACAATTATTAATTGTATGCATATACACATGTTTATAATAATCAATAATATTCAATAAGCAAATACATATGGCCGATTTTCTGGGAAAGTAAACCAAGAAGTTTTTTTTTTTTTGTCAAATATTGCAAGCACTGGGGTCTTGCGGGGTTCATGACATATTATAGTAGCTGTTGAAAACAGTGGCATTAAATTTTAGTCGTTTTAAATTAAACTTTTCGCTCTTTTTATAAAACGTTGTGATTAAAAAAAAATATGGTCGGAAGTAGTTCAGTAAACAAAAAGGAAAATATAACATGTATGTTGCGATTAAATTTAGCCGTTCAAGTTTTGTCTATTAGAAAATTAGCTATAATATCATAACATGTAAAGTTTTTAAAAAAGTTATGTTCCAACTAGCAGTTATGTGAAAAGTAAATGTGCCGCAAAAATCTTATGTAACGTTAGCAGTGCAAAACCAAAAAAGTTTTTTTAAGACATGATAAAATACGTTTTAATTTAATTTGTTTATATATTGTTTTAATACTATACGTATATCTCACGTTCCAATTAAAAAAAGTTAAACTTCCAAAGATTTGAAGACATTGTTAGCTTAAATAATATGTAACGTTAGCAGTGATTTTTTATCTATATTACTTACTTACTTACTTAATTGGCACGTAACCGTCTAGACGATTTTGGCCGAATCCAACATAGTGCGCCAGCTATTTCTGTTTCGTGCCGCGTGGCGCCATTTGGGAATACCTAGGGAGCCAGCATCACTGTCCACCTGATCTTCCCAACGCAGTGGAGGTCTCCCCTTTCTTCTGCGTTCAGCGGGTTTCGACAGAAATACTTTCTTGGCCGGAGCATCTTCGTCCATTCTCACGACATGACCTGCCCAGCGGAGCCGCTGAATCTTTATTCGCTGAACAATATCGATGTCTGCGTATCTCCGTCGATACTCGCCCTAGGCAACGCGCAAAGGTCCATAAATCCTCCGAAGAACTTTCCTTTCGAATACTCCAAGCGCCATCTCATCTGCTTTTAATATAGTCCATGCTTCTGCGCCGTGCATGAGGACTGGAACGATGAGTGTCCTGTAGAGTGTTTTTGGTTCGTCGAGAGAGCGCTTTACTTTTCAGTTGCCTACTTAGCCCAAAGTAGCATTTATTGGCAAGAGTGATTATTCGTTGGATTTCAGTGCCGACATTATTTTTGGTGTTAATGCTGGTTCCCAAATAGACGAAGTCCTTAACAGTTTCAACATTGACGTCAGTTCCAAGGCGTTCTGTTTCTTTGTGTGATGATAGGAGGTACTTCATCTTGTCCTCGTTGACCGCGAAATCCATTTTCTTAGACTCTTTATCCAGCTTGGATTATATTAAATATCTTTTCCAGCATCAGTTGAAAAATTCACACGAAAGGGAGTCACCTTGTCTGAAACCTCGTTTGGTCTCGAACGGCTCGGAGAGGTCCTTCCCAATTGTGACGGTGCTGGTGGTGTTAGTCAGCGTCATTTGGCATAGCCGTTTAAGTTTTGTAGGGAAACCAAATTCAGACATTGCGGCATATAGGCAATTCATATTCGTGCCATTAAAATCGACAAAAAGATGGTGTGTGTCGTTTCCTTTTTCATGAGTTTTTTCCAGGATTTGGCGTATTGTGAAGATCTGGTCGATGGTAGATTTACCAGGTCTGAAGCCACACTGATAAGGTCCAACCAGCTTGTTGACGGTGTGCTTCAGTCTTTCGCACAATACACTTGCTAAGACCTTATATACGATTTTCAGAAGGCTTATCCCACGATAATTGGCGCGTACTGTGGAGTCTCCTTTCTTATGGATTGGGCAGAGCACACTTAAGTTCCAATCGTCGGGCATGCGCTCGTCCGACCATATTCTGCATAGGACTTGATGCATGCTCCTTATCAACTCTTCGCCGCCATGCGCCTGGGGCTTTGTTATTTTTAAGCCGAGACATTGCTATTCGCACTTCTTCATGATCGGGTGGTGGAACATTCGTACCATTATACACCACTTTTGATAATGTATATTAATGCGTGGCCGCTGTGATGCAGTTAATTAAAGCCCAATTATTGGGTTTTTAGAAATAGCGGCCACCTCTCGGCAGTGGGCGACATACCCTCCGAGTGTATTTCTGCCATGAAAAACCTTCTCACAAAAAATGCATTTGCCGTTCGGAGCCGGTATAAAACTGTAGGTCCACCCAATTAGGAGGAAAAGCCAAAGTTAAGGAGCACCCCTCGAATTGGGAGAGAAGCTCGGCCATAAAACTCGTAAGAATTATAATAGCGCTAGTGTATTATTATTATTATTAATAATGTATAACGAGTTAGATTTCGTTGTTGTTTTTTTTTTTGTTGTAAAACGATCATATTTCTAAATAACCCCTATTCGTTTAAAAGCAAAATGGTAAAACCAAATTCCACAATATTTGACTAAGAAATATATATGAAATAACACTTTTCTAAATTAGAATCTCCTTGTGATTTCGAATATCATGTCCACTTTCTTGTAGCGGATCTAGTTTTTGGGATATGCTGACTAAATGATGCGATCGTTTAATTTGACGGCTATTCGCGACTTGACTCTAATACGACTGAAAATCATCAAGAGCATTCGAGATGTTTGAACAGTCGAGAGAATCGAATAAAACATCTCGGACTCGCCCACCACTAACATTATGGCCCGGTTTCCCCAACGTGACTAACGCTAAAACTAAGTTTTGACTTAAGTTATCCCAGATTTGGGGCTAACATTGTTTTGAGTTTCACCAAATAGTCGAAGAAAATAATTTTGCAACCAGCAACCCTGCCAGCTTTTTTGCCAAATACTGTTTTTTTTGGTTGCTGTATTTGCTAATTTTTTTGTCATATACGCTCGGATAATACGGTACACACTGACGTTTAAATGGTATATATATACCATATTATCAGCATATTATATCTACTCTGAAAAAAAAAAACGTTATAAATCTAAAGACTTTCGCTGTTAAATCAACTACTTTCCGCAGTTGAAATGTGCCCAATAACGCTCCGTTGTTGATTCAAAGGCGCGAGCGTTGTTGATTTAAGTCAATAATGGAGATTGTTGGAAAAAATTTTCACCTAAAAATAAATTTTTGTTTGCATTTTACTCTTCATCTTCTTTCCGCCCGGGTCCCAACTGCAAATATGTAGCCTCCGCTTGTTCTCCTATTCTTCTCTCCTTCTTGTCATTCACTGGTTGCTATCTTTATTTCTTATTCTGATTTTTCTTCTTTATTTTATATTCTCCTCCGGATTCGAACCATGACATCAACATAAAATTCTATCCAATCATCATCTAGTGGAACATTCAACATTATATTGAATTGCAGTAACTTATTTATACTTCCATTTCCTAAAAAGGAATCCAAGAATTATATGAATCATTGTAAAAACAAAATTTAAAAAAATGTGTTCTCATTAGTTTTGTTTACAACGGAAACTGTTGGGCCAAATACTTTTGCCTTTAAATCAACAACGGGGAGAAAATTGTTGCTAAAAATAAAGTTTTGTTTGGATTTTTCTCTTCATCTTCTCTCCATCATTATTTTTTTTTGTTGGTTTTCTCACAAAAAAATATTTTCTCACAAAAAAATATTTTCTCACAAAAAATTTTTTAAAAGCAAGCAAGTTTTTGAAACAACAACGGCCGATCAAAAACTTTGCTGTAAAAACAAATACTTTTGCTGTTGAATCAAAGACGGAGATTCAGCAGCCGAAAGTTGTTGGTTTAACTACGGGTATTTTTTTCAGAGTACTAAAAAATTTATATATAGCATTTAAAATAAATCTCTCGAAACTTTGCATGTTTTCCAAATCCAATTGTCTCCGTACATCACTCTTTGTACCTGTAAGATTCTACCACAAAAATAATACCTTAACCTCTGAAAATAAATATGTGGGATATATGGTACACTATACCAAATTGGCCTCTCATAAGTGTACCATATAAGCCGCACATCCCATTTTCTGATGTTGGTTTATTTTTAACACGCTTTTATTAGTTTCACCTGTATGTATGTATGTATGCATGTATGTATGTATGAATGTATGTAACTTCATCCCATCCTAAAAGTTGCAACGTTTAACTCAATCATTATTTTTTTGAAACATTCACTTTACTTTTATTGTGTTCTCTCTTCTATTATTTCTATTCTCCTCCGTATTCGAAACCTGACATCAACATGAGATTCAGACACCGACATCATATAGTGGACATTCAACATTATATTCCATGCTTCATTGAGGCCTTTAAGTTACCTCTCTTCAAAATTGCCTCTATGAATTTCATTCAATTCACTCCCGTATGCAAGCCAATAACAGAGAACGTAGATGAACAGAGAAGTTGCAACTACGAATAATCGTGGAAGCCAGAGACCCAACAAAATTCTGTTAGTGCATCTGGTGAATAAAAAATTTTAATTCAACACAGCTGGCTGTTAAAATAACAGAAGTAGAGCGAGTTCGTCTGTAGAAAGGAATGTTATATTAAATTTCTGCACATCTGCTGATATGGCTCATTATTCCTCCCATACACCAATTCCAACGATGCACTAATTTCCCAAAACCGCTGGTGTTTTAACTATTTTCTTATCGAATTTGAATTATAAATAAATTAAAAATTAGAAAAAATCAATTAAAATTAATTTCAATTTGACTTTACTGGTACTCGAACCTGCGCATCAATGCATTTTCTGTATTAAAAACCATACAACAATGCACCAGTTTGCTACAACCGGTGAGTATTTTTACAATTTCCACATCGATTTTTTAATTATTTTAAAATTTTGAAAATGTAAAAACATCTTGTTGTCCATTTCATCTTGTTGATGGCCAACCCACCAACCTCGTTGATGAGCAACGATCAACCATCTCTATACCTATGCCAATGAAATTTAATTGTCACCCTCTCTGAACAAATACATACATATGTACATCTATTGAGCAATAATAAATTGGTGGCTGCATCAAAACCCTCACCATTCATCTTGGTATATCGGGGCACAGCAGCTGCTAGACTCTGATGACTGATCAACGAAAATCCTACTGTCCCCCAAACATATCAAAAAACAACAATAACAATATTGTTGTGTACACAAACGCATCTATTGAATTATAATTTTTTAATACAGAAAGATATGCACATAGAGGCGCAGGTTCGAGTCCCAGAAAAGTCAAATTGAAACTAATTTAAATTGATTTTTTTTAATTCTTAAATTTATTTATAATTGAAATTCGATAAGAAAATTTTAAAATTACTTTGCTGTTTTAGGAATTTGGTGCATTGGTGAAATCGGTGTATGTGAATAAAACTAAGAATATCAGCAGATGTGCACAAATGTAAAGTAACATTCCAGCGCGCTGCTAATTTTTTCAACTTTTCTCTCAAATCTGTAATTCACCATCACTCAACTCTGGTAACGTTAAATGGATGCAATAAGCAAAAAGCAGAAAAAATGCAAAGACACAACTAATTGCTGGAAGTAAAATGAAATCCCCCAAATCGCGTTGCTTTGCTTAACTATACAAGCAAACACTGCTCAGCTGAAAACTGAAGCGAATGAATCGTGTTCTCGTTTTTTATAGGCCCGTCACTTAGCATACGTCAATCCGTCTACGTCGACGTATGTGATAATTCTTGACCATTTGTTTTATGGAGGAATGTTATACAAATGAGAAAAAACTCGAAAAGCAAATTGCAAAAAAAGTGAAATTCAAGAGTAGCTAAAGGTTAACAATCAAAAGCAATCAGCTGACATAGCGACGGATTGACGTATACCAAAAGTTGACTTTTGGGCAACTTCGGTACGTTGCGGCGACGGATCCGTCGTACGTGTGACGACGTACGTTTAAATGTCGACATTTTACTGAGCTGTCAGTCACATACGTCGACGTAGACGGATTGATGTATGCTATGTGCCGGGGCTATTACTCGGCTGGCCGAGTTTGCTAATTTACTTTTCAGCAGGGTTGCCGAACTTGGTAATTACCAAAATAGGTTATTTTTTCGCTGTTGGTTTCTTGGTAGCTTTCACATCTGTTTGGCAATTTTTATTTTCAAGAAGTTGTTTACTATTTTTGGTATACAAGAAAAATATGGAAGTGATTATAGGACAATGAGAATATTTTCAATAATATTTGAACATGAAAATATTCGATTCGTACAACTAGTACAAAAATATACATACCTAGTTGCGAAATTAAAGAGTACGTTATATGAAATCTCAAAAAAGTCAAAATAAAAATATTAGTTAAAAACAGCGATCTTAAATATTTTTTGACATACTGAGCACCACCCGACGCTTTTCCTTAAATACTTATATTTTCGTTCATCATTTTGTTTCTAATTAAATTATTTCTCAATTTTTAGTACGATTTTTAAGATTAAAGCGTGTTTTTTAGTTTTTTAAGCTATTATTTATTATAGTCAAATCACTGTATGGAGCATTGCATGGAAAATGGTAAATTTGTCCCGTACAAACATTTCGATTTCTCACACATATACCAGTTTTTCAAATGCAAGCTTCTGCTTTTGTTTAGAAATTAGCTCCACAATATTGATGTACTAGAGACTATGCTTGATAACATTTTAGTTTGTCTGTAAATTGTAAAGAATTATACTATTTGTCCCGTAAAAACCATGTAAAAATTAAATTACAGCATTTTTAATTCTTTTCATATAACGCTATTTCTAATATTTTTGTTGTTTGAGTAAACCTTGATATTAGTGCTACAACATTTACTATTTTATTTTTATACTCAGCTGTACTAGTACACAGAGTATTATAGTTTTAATCACATAACGGTGGATTGTAACAGAATGAAATAATCGAGATAGATATAGACTTATATATATCAAAATGATCAGGGTGAAAAGAGAAATCGATTGAGCCATGTCCGTCCGTCCGTCCGTCCGTCCGTCCGTCCGTCCGTCCGTCCGTCTGTCCGTCCGTCCGTCCGTCCGTCCGTCTGTAAACACTCTAACTCGCGCAAAAATTGAGATATTTTGATGAAATTTGGAACGCAAGTTGGTATCGAGACTGGGACGGTTGGTATTGAAAATGGGCGAAATCGGACCATGACCACGCCCACTTTTCCTATATAGAAAAAATCGGAAATTTGGTATCTCAGCCACTAATATAGCTAGAGTTTTAAAATTTTACCCACGTATTGAGCTCGGGCCCTTATGAAGAAATTTGATGAAGTTTTGGAAAATGGGCGGTGCCACGCCCACTTATTAAGGGTCAAACATTGAAAGTTTTATATGTCATAACTCAGAAACCGTTGAAGATATATCGATGAAATTTGGTACGCGTAATTTGCTTACATAGACAAATGTTTTGACGAAAAATTATCAAAATCGGTTTACGGCCACGCCCACTTTTATATATGTGTATTATAAAGTGACCTAATAAAACCATTTTAAGCGATATCTCTGTCAAATATAAAGATCTATCATTGAAATTTTGTCGCATGAGTCCAACTATGGACATAAAACAAAAAACACAAAAATTTTGGAATATGGGCGGTGCCACGCCCACTTATTAAGGGGCAGACATTGAAAGTTTTATGAGTCATAACTCAGAAACCGTTGAAGATATATCGATGAAATTCGGTACGCGTAATATAATTACTTAGTCAAATGTTTTGGCGAAAAATTATCAAAATCGGTTGACGGCCACGCCCACTTTTATATATAGGAAATATAAGGGGGCCTAATAAAAACATTTTAAGCGATATCTCTGTCAAATATAAAGATCAATCACTGAGATTTTGTGGCAGGAGTCCAACTATGGACATAAAACAAAAACTACAAAAATTTTGGAAAATGGGCGGTGCCACGCCCACTTATTAAGGAGCGAATATTGAAAGTTTAATAAGCCATAACTCAGAAACCGTTAAAGATATATCGATGAAATCTGGTACGCGTGATATATTTACTTAGCCAAATGTGTGGACGAAAAATTACCAAAATCGGTTGACGACCGCGCCCACTTTTATATATGTGTATTATAAAGTGACCTAATAAAACCATTTTAAGCGATATCTATGTGAAATATAAAGATAATTCATTGAAATTTTGTGACATGAGTTTTACAATAGACCGGAAACAAAAAATAAAAAAGTTTGGAAAATGGGCGTGGCACCGCCTCTTTTTAGACAAAGGGATATATGAGATTTCTTAGCCTTTAACTCGACAAATAATTGAGATATTATGACGAAACTTGGTTTATACACTTTTATAACATGTGTTAATAGACACGCAAAAATGTATTGAAATCGGTTTATGACCACGCCTACTTTTTAACAAAGATATTTCTGGAACACCCTTTTGGAATTTGTAACGTGAAGTCTTTGTAACTAAAAGTCATAGAGGGATGAAATTTTGCACTAACAATAATATTTGTATGCTTATTTGGATGATTGATATAAATTTTGAAAATGGGCGTGGCTGCGCCCTGTTTATGCAGCACTCGTTTCATATAAAATACACCCTATATCGAACAAACGCAAACAAACAATGAAAGCATACAGCTGAGTATCTAATGTTCGATTGCACTCGAACTTAGGCTTCCTTACTTGTTTTCTAATGCAATTATTTAGGCTAAAATTTCACCTGGCATAAACCAAGAATCATGGTGGACCAGGCCTGTCCCGTACAAACACATAAATTTCTTAAGATTTTTCACACATACACGAATATTTAAAAAAACAAGTTTCTGCTTTTAATAAGAGTTTTAATAATAATAATACAATGGTGCTATTATAACTCTGACGAGTTTTATGGCCGAGCTTCTCTCCCAATTCGAGGTGTGCTCCTTTTTGTTTTTCCTACTAATTGGGTAGACTTACAGTTTTATGCCGGCTCCGAACAGCGAATTCTCATGGACCTAAGGAAATATGTTAATTTTAAGTTGGGAAGTTTATAATATCAAATAAAAATAGGTAAAAAAACTTTTTAAGTTAAACGGTTTTATGTTATACATACATTGCAATGTTTAATTAATTTTATTTGGCGAAAAGCGAACAAGTTCAAAGCTACGTATTACCAGCGATGGTAGAAATGATAGCTATTTCGAAGAACACCAATTCTTCATCATCAGATTTCTTTTCGGGATCAAGCCGGGAATCGAACTTAGACCCACCGTGAGAAGGTGTAAATGTTAGCGACGCGCTAACCCACTCACCCAAACACGGCCTGGTACGCAGTTGAACTTTTTGTCGCTTTTCTTTTGCCACCTTTGCTCGCTCAACATTGTTATTGTATTTATTATGTACTGTGTACTATGCTGGTAATACGTAGCTTTGAACTTGTTCGCTTTTCGCCAAATAAAATTAATTAAAAATCTTCTGTGTACCTACACAATAATTCAACAATTAAATTGCAATGTTTAAGATAAATGTACTAAAAACCAAAAAATAATAAAATAGATACAGTAGTGGGAATTATAAACATTTGCATAGACTAGACTAAAATAAAACCGTGGGGCACGTCAATTGTCTACAAATTATCGACTTAATGTGCGAATCGTTTAATTCGTCGTTAGGCAGTTGGCCCGCAGACGGTGAGGAAATTACTTACTATTTTCTTGCTCATGGAAATTCCAATAGTTATACACTCCTTGTTAATAAACGAGATGTTTCAACTAGTTTATCGTTGGACATTCACACGAGGAATCGTTTCACTGCTCGTAGTTTGTCTTTAATCGACAAAACATATGATAAAAGTACTACTCGCTCACCACTATGAAACCCTAAAACTCGCTTATAATCGAGCTTGCTAGCTTTTTTCCACATTCTAGCCCTACTTATCACACGTCCATCGTTGTCGGTTGAACAACTGCCTAATTATAGTGTAACATTACAAAACAAACATTTTAATCAACGATTGTAGACAATTGACGTGCCCCACGGTTTTATTTTAGTCTAGTCTATGCAAATGTTTATAATTCCCACGACTGTATCTATTTTATTATTTTTTGGTTTTTAGTACATTTATCTTAAACATTGCAATGTATGTATAACATAAAACCGTTTAACTTAAAAAGTTTTTTTACCTATTTTTATTTTCTAGTTTTTAGTTTTTATTTCGCATTCTGTTTAATTCATTTAGTGCTTCATTATTGCAAGGTTTCTTGCCCGTTAGTTTATTGCAGTCCAACGCCTCTATACGTAGTCCCTGCAAAGCAGTGATGCCAAGTGTAGGGAAAATAGGCTACATGTAGGGAAATTCGACCTCAAATTTTCAGTGTAGGGAAAAAAGGACAGATTTCAAAAGTTAGCTAAATGTAGGGAATTTTTGAAGTTAAAAATTTTCGTTTCCTTTGCAACGAATAAATTTTTTCTAAGAAACTAAAATTTTTTAATAACTACAAATAAAATGTTTCTGCATGCTTGAATGCAATATTTCATAGCCATGGGTAATGGCGCAATTTTTTTGGCGCTGATACAATAACACCTTTAGCGCAATTCTCATGGAATAATCGATAAATAACACTTGTTCGTTTCTTACTGTCTAATATCCCCGTTTTATTTCTTTTGGCGCAATTCTGATTACATACACGTGGTCACAATAATTGTGCCACAATTACATTTAGTTTTAAAAATCATTTGCGTATATTTGTTAAAATATGCTGGAGTCTTCGTTTTGCTGCATCTTCATTATTATTATTAAAAAGAAAAATTCCGGGTCCGGGCGCATTATATCGAAATTTCCCCTTACCATTTGCCATGCGTAATAAAAATATACTATATGCTAATAAATATTTTATTTAATTTGTTTTGTATTGTATTTTTCTCTCCTATTTACAGATAATGTCAATTTTGTCTTCTTTCATTATGAAAGTTAAATATCAACACCCTTTCGTATTAGCGATGGTTCGGTGTTGGCGTTAGGATACATACATAATTGTGACGGTGTCGTATACGCTGTGTGTTATTGGCGTTGTGGTGGCCCAATTTTACACTAGCGCTATATTGGAGCCGGTGCTAGTGTTAGCGCACTAAATTGAGTCGGTTTTATATTGCAATATTGAGTTGGCGCATTTTCCAAATCGGAGTTAGCACAATAGCGCCAGGGTTGGCGTTAGCGAAATTGCGCCGCGCAGCGCAGTGTTACCCATGCCTAATATTTCATAATTGTACTTTGTTCTGATCCGGCAATATATTCTTTTACCTGCTTACAGGGCCTCGGAGCAAAAGTTTTTTTTTCGTCAGCTTCGGTCACACAAAACCCCTAATCCAGGGTGTTATGCGTTTCCGTACCCATTAGATGGTTTGCAGTTAGGGTAACCGACACTTTTTCAAGCCAAAAAGCCGTTAATACATGAAATTTATTAAAAAAACGAAATAAGGATTGATTAGGTCACGTGGCTTTTTGAATAAAAACTTTATTTGCATCAATTTTGTGTGTGTTTATTTCAATATAGAGAAAATACGACGTAGGGAAATATGTAGGGAAAAATTTTGTTAGCGTAGGGAAAAGTAGGGAATTTTTTGGCATGCCGTAGGGATATTTGGTCCAAGAATATTGGCATCACTGCTGCAAAGTTCTTACTCTACTAAGAGCCAAATCGGACCATAAATGCGATTTTTGTAAATATAGCGACCCACGCGCCACCTATCGGAAGTTTTTCTTAGGAAAATATTTCTTTTCAAGGTACATATTTGTATTTGTATTTGTATTTATTTTCATATTAGATTCGTACACTAAGATGTTGAGATCTTTTTTAGTACAACACAATTCATAACATTAAATATGTATGCAATAACTTATTAACAATAAAAATGTATTACTAGTTTTACACTACGCAATATTTTAATTAACTATAAACAAAACAATAATAAATAGTATTAAAAATAAAGAAAAAGAGGAAAAGGAAAAAATTAGGTAGCAGGTCACTCTTTTATATTTGATTTACTTCAGGTTGTTACTTCACTTCATTTTTGAAATGCTCAAGGAGGCATTGTTTAAAGTTGCTTCCGTTTAATTTATTTCTGGTATTAAAAGGAATACAGTTCCACAGACGAGCTGCGTTGACGAAGAATAGCCTAGCCGAAGCCAACTTGTTGAAGTGGGGAATTATTAGGTCAGGTAATCGCGGTGACTTGGTAAAAACTAATTTTCTATAGAGGTAGCCAGGTTCTCTGGAGGTCATGATTTTATAAAGATAAATACAATTCCTTGCTTTTAAATAATCTGTGATGCCACAACCCAACAGGCGGTGCTTCCATAAAGAAATATGTTCAAACCTTGACAAGCCGTAAACATAACGCGTAACATTATTAAACATAACCTCGACTTTGTGCGCAGAATCACTATCCAGCTTACTGTATACCAGTTCAGAGTAAGTTATGATGGGAAGAACTAATTGCAGGGCAAGTTGGCGCCTTGTGTTTGTAGGGGTGTAGTGACTAGACTGGCGAAGGTTTCTTAAAGTAAAGTAAACTTTACTGATGACAGCGTTTATATGGTCTTCACACGAGAGCTTGGAGTTAATAATAAATCCAAGATTTTTAATTTTATCAACCACCTTCAGACTTATGTTGTTTACATGTACTCGTGGCAGTAAGCCAAGCGACTTGATATCCTTACTGCAGATTGGTAAAACAAATGACTTATCACAGTTCAAAAGTAAACCGTTTTCTGATGCCCAATCGGAAATTGCAGATAACTCATCATTAATGTTGCGGTACAAACGGTCAACATGCTTGATCGAATCTGAGAGATAAAGCTGAATATCATCTGCATACGCATGTAGCCTCGCGTGTTTACAGAGTTCAAAAATGTCATTAATGAACATACTGAAGATTAGGGGGCCAAGGATAGACCCTTGCGGCACCCCTGCTGACAACGGTTTCATCTATGATACTTCCGAACCAATACGAACACGCTGATATCTGCCTGTCAAATAGTTTCTTATTAGGCAAAGCGCATTTTTGCCAAAACCATAATAGAATTTGAGCTTAGTTTCTAAGAGAGCGTGATTGACTGAATCGAATGCTTTAGAAAAATCAAGCAAGCACAACAACGTTAAGTTACCACTATCAAAAGGGGTACGAACATCATCTAATATTTTCACCATTGCTGTGGCGCAGCTATGATGTTTTCTGAAACCTGACTGAAAGGGAGAAAGTAAGCTACGCTCATGAACATGGTTGAAAATTTGTTCATACATAAGCGTTTCAAATATTTTGGATAGGGCAGGTAAAATACTAATTGGACGAAAGTCAGACGGACAACTTGCATCTTTCTTTTTAGCTACAGGTAACACTGTTGCTATTTTCCACATGCTAGGAAAACAAGAGGTGGTTACAGCATGGTTTATGATGTGGGTAAGTGTTCCGATAATATGAGGCAAAACAAGTTTAATGAACCTGATTGGCAGGCCATCTTCACCTTCAGCGTTAGAAGTAATCTTATACACAACTCTTGCCACATCATTTCCAGTCACCGTAGAAAATTCAAATTGTTCTCCTTTAAAAAGACGATTAACACAAGGGACAAATGGTGGGATAACTGCATTCGGTGAGCTATTATGGATAAAGGCATCATTAACTGAATCTGGAGGAAGATCACACTCCACTTTTTCTTTGCAGTGCACTTGTAACTTTTTTATATTGCGCCACAGGGCACTGGTTGGAAGAGATGTATTTAGTTTCAATCCAAAGTATTTACGCTTCTCTTGCCTTGTTACAAGTGTGGCTTTATTTCTGGCATGCTTAAACTTTCTCCAGTTATCTTCCGTTGGGTTTCTTCTCCAAAGAGAGTGCAGCCTGTTCCTTTCTTTAATAATTTTGTCTACCTTCTTGTTAAACCATGGACAAGGCGAACACTTAGCAGAGACGGTACGAACAGGCACATGTTTGTCAAATGAACATTTAAGGACATCAATAAAAAAGTCAAGTTTTTCGTCAACGGTTTCTAGAAACCAGCATAAGCTCCAGTCAGTGTTGCTTAAGTCTAAGAAGAGTTCACTTTCATTCAGACGACGAAAATCACGGAATACAAACAATTTATTCTCAGGAGTACGTTCAACATTAATGTCCAAGCAACAAAAAATCAAGTCATGATCAGTAAAAAAGTTATTTGATCAAATTTGACAACGCTTGATAAGTCAGAAACAATAAAATAATCTAGAAGACTTGGGCAACAATTTAAGCCATACCTTGTCGGCACGATGGTATTAACGACAGCAAGCCCTGTGCTGGCAATGGCATCAAGAAAATTATTACTATAAGTATCACGCACAAGGGTATTGACATTAAAATCACCACATATAACAAAATTTTCATAAACAAGACGGTAAGATGACAGTACATCAAAGAACTGGCTAAGGCTTATATATTTATGGGGATTATATACAAAGGATACAAGGGCCTTAAAATTCTTCCCTGCTATTTCAACAATAAGATACTCTGTGTGATTTCCGGATGACTTTTGAAGTAATTTCATTTGCAGGCTACGTTTACAATATAATGCCACTCCGCCACCCCTCCTGTCATGCCTATCATTTCTTATCAGGTTATAATTATTTATCCCGCAATGCAAATCATTTAGCCTACTATCGAACCATGTTTCAGATACACATATTATATCTATTTGGGAATTTTCAAAAACTGATCTGGCATAATCGAGCTTCTCATTATTTAAACTACGCGCGTTAAAATGCACAATATTTAGACCATTTTGCCGGCTACAAATTACATTCAGTTTGGCAAGGCCATAGTCGTCAACACTGCGATCTGCATTGCTACGCACCATAAGATAAATAAACAAAAGCAACTTTAACTTTAAATATGGATGATTCAATCAAATAGGGGAAAAGAGTGAAAAACTTTACAAGTAAAAATATAATAGGGAAGTAAGATATAAGAAGAGAACAAAACAAACATAATAATAGACGTTTACATACATACGTACGCAAATACATATACATACATCCATACACATAGAGTGCGCTAATTAAATTGCAGCAAATCATCTCCACAGCAGATTTTGGTAGCGAGAGAGCCCTTACCATTGCGTACATACACAGCTCCCTTAAGTGTGAACATAGTCTGCAGTTTACCGCCACGTCTGAGCTTAATAGCTTCATGTAAGAGTTGCCGATCATTTTTGGAGAGGCTTTCATAAATACTGAACTTGCCTTCCAAGCCCAGCATATTAATAGATACGGCCTGATTAGTCCTCTTTCTATGTTCAGCGAATGCACGAAGTGTCCGATTGCGGTCATGCGGGGAGTAGAATTTGATGATAATGGTGTTGCTGTTAGGGTGCCCGGTGGAAACCTTTGTACGAAAAATATCTTTAACAGGAGGGACCATGTACTCAATGGAAAGGCAAATTTGGTTAAAAATTCCCTTCAAGTTTTCGTTTTCCATATATGGCACTCCAAAGGCAACCGCATCGGCAGCAAACTCAGACATACTCCTTTCTTTCAGCATATCATCAACACGGTTTCTAAGCTCAATGGTCTCACCCTCATGTTCTTTCGCATCGGCCTCCAGTTTAGCAATTCGCGCAGCCGACTCATCGATTTTGGCCACCAGCACAGCAACCTCATTATCCATTCTCTTAACCAACCGCTCTTCTAGTTCACTTAACTTCGAAGAGAGGCTTACGAAGAGCGTGTTGAGGTGCTCAGTTTGTCTGCTGATCTTCTCTTCTATATCTTTAATTGCTGCTAGAACAGTAGGGAGAGCAGCGCTCTCGTCAAGCTTAGCAGCCTTCACACACAGCGGCTCTCTGCTTGCGCGACGTTTAAGAGATGGTTGAGAGGGCTGAGCTGCGGTAGACATTTTTAGCGGCAAAACAATATGTAGAATTTTCAGCACAAAGAAGAATATTGAGAAATAAATTAATCGCTTTTATTGCGTGTATTTTTGGTGATATTGCGAGAGCAATGGGCCACAAAATCGCAGACCGAACTTTGAAAAGTCGAACAGATGATTTATAGAATATATACTGCGAACCGCAACGTATGTAAATGAAAAAACAGCGGAGCGGGAAAAAAACACGTCCGATCTACTTGTATGATATACTTGTATGTAGTAGTAATACATGTTCCGAATTTCAGCCAAATTGGACCATAAATGCGATTTTTGTAAATATAGCGACCCACGCGCCACCTAGCGGAATTTTTTTTTAAAGAAAATATTTATTTTCAAGGTAGTAATACATGTTCCGAATTTCAGCCAAATCGGACCATAAATGCGATTTTTGTAAATATAGAGACCCACGCGCCACCTATCGGAATTTTTTTTCATAATATTGCAGTGGCGTAGTAAGAGAATTTTTCGGGGGGGGTCACAGCCAATGTAAAAAATTTACCAGAATTAAAATAAAAATTACCAAAAATCTAAAATTTTTTTTACAAATGATCAAAATGTAATTTTTTTCAGAAATTGGAAATTTGTAACGTGACATCTTTGTAACTTCTTCTTCTTCTTGATTGGCGCTTAACCCTTTCGAACCGGCTTTCAACCGCTTGAGTATATAACATTTAACTAGTTTCCCACAATTAAGTAGCTTATAACTAAAAAATCCACATTCAAATTATTTCCATTTTTATCAAGGTGTGGGTGGTGGTAAACCATTGTACCACCAGTGCTGTTGTGTGGTACAGCATATGTACCATCAGTCCTTAATCTGCTAAGAGTTATTGATTATTTCAACGAATATATTTTCTTATATTTTATTCAAATAATGCATTTTACATAATATAGGTATTTATATTCACGAAAAAATACTTTTAAAATTAATATGGAGATGTATTAATTTGATTTATTAGTCTGATAACTTGCAAAGCAACCCATGCAAAGTGGTATATCGCATATCTGGCACATTTACTTTGTTCTCGTTTGCTTTTTGTTGCGCCGAAAATTTTCACAACGTCTTCTAGTATTAATAGGAACTGGTAAATGCATAGATATAATGCCCAGATTCTTCTGTCCTGCATATATGTGCCCCATTCCTTGAGACCTACGTCTGGTTGCAGTTTTCTTATCTTCAAATATTAGCGATTCTGCTAATATTATTATGAAATCGATAAATTGAAGTTTTTCTCATCGGAGATCGCAATAAATGACCGAAGATTTGGCAGCGGAAATCATTAAAAGACGATAGAACACTTTTTTCCGCGGTTTCTTTCTTGTAGGACATAACAAACATATATCCCAGCAGAATTGCTATTTTCCCAGCATCAGTTTTCGATATATTTGGTGATTGTTTTGCGGTTCCAAATGTAAAAATGCGTTCGTTTGTACATTTCGCGGTATATACACACAAACTTCGAGGGAAATTTTTTTGAAATACTGAAAATGGTGACGAAGTACGTGGAATTTCGAGACTTATATTACACTCACGATGTTCGTTTGTAATATTCTTAGGTATAAAATTTGGCTGAGGACAAGACCATGACCTTTGGTTCGAAGTCATGGAAATCATGTTATGTTCGAGCTCTTGGTAAAATTCTTCCGATTCATTTTCATTTACACCTTCAGCTGCATGGGATTCCCTATCGAAATATAAAGATGAAGATACTAAAGATTTTTCGCTATCCGTATTCGAGTCCGGTTCGTAATTATCAGCATTTCCGCCAGAAAAGTCCCCACTTTCATCCCCACCTTCATTGCCAACGTCAGAATAATCTCCATAAACATCCAGCGTCTTTGCTATTTCATCTTCACACAAGTTTTCGACATATTATTTCTTTGTAAAACAAAAAACAATAAGTATGTAAAGATTGACGAAGGGTACTGCTGGTACACATATGTACCAGTATAAAGGACTGCTGGTACGTATACGTACCAGTTTTGTAAAACTCAAAATATACAATAATAAATATCCAAAATTTGTCATTATCAATACTTATCCTCATAAACGAAGTCAATATCTTTATCTGTTATATATTTTTTACTACTTTGCACTTTGTTTTGAATAACTAATACTTGCAAAAAATGTACGCGTTCGCATGCTTCGCTGTTTCACTCAAAGCTGTGTGTAAACTGTGAGCGCGAATGAGCTCCTTTTTATATGTACCATTAGGCTTCGTCCGAGTATATTCTTTTCAAGTTTGAGTGCAAACTTTAGGAGTTAACCCATAATAAAATTTAGTGGTACATATGGTGTACCAGGAGGTTCGAAATGGTTAACCGTCTAGACGATTCTGGCCGCGTCCAACAGAGCGCGCCAATTGCTTCTGTTTCGTGCAGCATGGCGCCACTTGGGAACACCTAGGGAGGCAGCATCGCTGTCCACCTGATTTTCCCAACGCAGAGGAGGTCTCCCTTTTCTTTTGCGTTCAGCGGGTTTCGATAGAAATGCTTTCTTGGCCGGAGCGCCTTCGTCCATTCTCACGACATGACCTGCCCAACGCAGCCGCTGGATCTTTATTCGCTGAACAATGTCGATGTCTGTGTAAAGCTCGTACAGCTCATCGTTAAATCTCCGTCGATACTCGCCCACGCCAACGCGCAAAGGTCCATAAATCTTACGAAGAACTTTTCTCTCGAATACTCCAAGTGCCATCTCATCTGATTTTGAAATTGTCCATGCTTGTGCGCCGTACATGAGGACTGGAACGATGAGCGTCCTGTAGAGTGTGATTTTTGTTTGTCGAGAGAGGACTTTACTTTTCAGTTGCCTACTTAGTCCGAAGTAGCATTTATTGGCAAGCGTGATTCTTCGTTGGATCTCCGTGCTGACATCATTCTTGGTGTTAATGCTGGTTCCCAGATAGACGAAGTCCTCAACAGTTTCGAATTTGTAGCTATCAACATTGACGTGGCTGCCAAGGCGTGCTGTTTCTTTGTGTGATGACAGGAGGTACTTCGTCTTGTCCTCGTTAACCGCCAAACCCATTTTCTTAGCCTCTTTATCCAGCTTGGAGAAGGCAGAACATACGGCGCGAGTGTTAGTGCCAATGATGTCGATATCATCGGCGTAACTAGAAGTCATAAAGGAATGAAATTTTGCACAAAGAATAATATGCATTTCCGGAAGAGTAAAATTTCAACAACAAAATTGGGTTTATTCATAAAACTTTATTAAGGAGTAATACTTAAGATTATTTTATTCCATTTATTACGTGTTTTGAAGTGCACAATATCTCTCAAAACAGCGATTAATAGGAAAAAAATTAATTGAATAAAAAAATATCCATATTTCGCTATTGATAAATAATGAGCGATGTGAGTAAGTACTTTTGACTACTCTTTTGTGATTTTCTGCATTTGTTACACGTATGATTGTCCAAAAAATAGTCTCCCATCATATACTCGTACCAAGACCCTTGATATCACCATTCAAAAACTATTAAGTCCTGATGAAATCTCTCACAATTTTCATCACTTTCAGCACCTAAGCTTGTAGGGAAATTATTAAGATTTTTTCTGATTTTAGGACAGTCGAATCTGAAATTTCTTTAAAAAAATTCGATTTTTTTTCAAATTTTTTTCATTATTTTTGTTTTTGTAACCAAACTACTTGACCAATTTTGGAGTGTGAAGGCAAAAAATGTCTGTTGGAGCTCCCTATACCAGCTCCTCCTAGATATCAAATCGCCACGATGTCTAATACAACTTTTTGATGCACTTATGTGATGCAATGTTTGCATATATGGCTTTTTCCACGTTTTTACCAATACCTCAAAAACTGGGTCTGGTTATTTCATTTTTGGTGGTTAAAGTTGATCAAAATTTGTCGAGTAGTGTAATTGTAGCGTTTGTTGAGCCGTAGGAAAGTGCAGGAACCGTAGGAATTTTACCACAAAAGAGCGAGTATGGGTACAAAGAATGTAAATTGTGATAAAATTCCTGCGGTTCTTGCACTTTCCTACAGCTCAACTAACGCTACAATTATAAATAATACTTCGTGAAAAAGCGCTAAATTTCGAATTACCAATTTCGAGAAATTAATATTCTCATTGATTTTTTCCTGTAAATCATCTCTTAGTTAAAGGTGGTTTTATGGTCAGATGAATTTTATACAAAACGAATCTTTCGGGGGGGGTTTTGTCCCCAAAACCCCCCCCGTTACTACGCCAATGTAATATTGCATTGTCATCGGGGTTATACATGCGTACAAAATTTCAGATTAATCGGTTGACAGGAAGAGGGTGAAATTTTAATTACTAAATTTGACCCAAGAATAAAACAAACGGGGTGAGCTAAATAAAACCGTTTAAAAATAACTATCTTGTATATATATAAGTCAAGCTAAGAAATTACCATGTCTTTTATGTAAAATTTATCTTTTTTGTTCAATTTTAGCTCATAAAGGCTTTAATTCATTTTCTAATATAAAATTTACAAAATTTTCAATATGTTTAACAGAGTATTTAAATGGCAGGTCATCGCAATTTTAGCTCATCAAGTCTTTAATTCATTTTCTAATATAAAATTTACAAAATTTTCAATTGGGCAATTCACAAGCTGTTGTAAAGTATTGTAATGTTGTATACTGGTAAAGGTTTACAATAGGTGTATCAGTAGGGTTGATTTTTCTCATACAAATTTCAATACAACCAATACAACTGGGCAGCCTATGTTTATTGAGTGTGCTATTTGATTTGTTTTTTATTCTGACAGTTTGTTAAAAAAAAATTTAAACAAAAATATGGAAGCGGTGAGACGAAAAAAAAAACAAATTACTTGCATCGTGTGTATCATATATCAATTAGGACTTGAATCCGCCGCTAACACATCTAATAACTGTTTTTCGCTTTCGCCTGGCATTTTTTTTATTCAAATTTTTGTAAACAACAAACTGTAAACAATAACGAAATACAACAAAACACATACGAGAGTCTGTTCACAGGTACTGCGTTCTTATGCACATTTTCCTTTACAACATACAACTTTACAATAGCCAGTGAATTGCCCAAATATGTTTAACAGAGTATTTAAATGGCAGGTCTTCGCAGAATAAGAACCACGCGCCACATACTTCACCAACCGCAATAGAAGGTATCACTATAAAGAGCAAAAAGTGTAGTAGCGCACCTCGGCGCACATTCTCACTAGTCTCATTTTATAGTTTACATTACTGGTGACAAAATATTAAAAAGTTTCCAACTCATCGGTATTTTTTTTATTTTCTTCCAAAATTTCAACTCGCGACAAAAACGCACAAAATTTTAGACACTTGTTAAAAGTAACGGTACTCACCAGTTGATGGATAAATCAACAAAAAATAGGGTTGTCATATAGTAAAAACTTTAAAGGATGTAAAAAAACTCATATCGGTAATTCTGAAATACAAACAAGCTGTAAACTTCAATTGGTTTCTGGTGCCATTTTTGATGAAAACCCATAGCAAAAGTATCATTTTTCGAAATTCTAAGTTTGAGCAAGGCCTGCTAAAAGCGCGCAAGCCTAAAACTAATAAATAATAGCTTAAAAAACACGCTTTAATCTTAAAAATCGTACTAAAAATTGAGAAATAATTTAATTAGAAACAAAATGATGAACGAAAATATAAGTATTTAAGGAAAAGCGTCGGGTGGTGCTCAGTATGTCAAAAAATATTTAAGATCGCTGTTTTTAACTAATATTTTTATTTTGATTTTTTTGAGATTTCATATAACGTACTCTTTAATTTCGCAACTAGGTATGTATATTTTTGTACTAGTTGTACGAATCGAATATTTTCATGTTCAAATATTATTGAGCGTTGGGGTGCTTTTCCTTAAATACTTATATTTTCGTTCATCATTTTGTTTCTAATTAAATTATTTCTCAATTTTTAGTACGATTTTTAAGATTAAAGCGTGTTTTTTTAGTTTTTTAAGCTATTATTTATTTTTAACTTTTTAGTGAAATTTTTCATTAAAGGATGTTTTATGCGGACGCAAGAATAAAAGTAAAAAGAAGTCTGATGAAGGGATGTGGTGATCTCCGAAATAGATCTACCTATATACATATGTATTTATAACTTCTACCAAAAATATTAATTTTTCACATACATTTTTTCCTTATAAAAAAAAAACTTTGGTCATGAGAGCTCAAAAATGAACCCTACACGAAAAAATATCAACTAATATGTAGGTACTATGTGTATCGCAGCAAAACTATTTCAGTTTTTAATCGGAGATATGCTCTTCTTTATTTGCCTGTGCATATTCACAGTGAACAGTCAGCGCTCCAAAATATTCTCATTGTCCTATAATCACTTCCATATTTTCTTGTATACCAAAAATAGTAAACAACTTCTTGAAAATAAAAATTGCCAAACAGATGTGAAAGTTACCAAGAAACCAACAGCGAAAAATAACCTATTTTGGTAATTACCAAGTTCGGCAACCCTGCTGAAATTGCTTAGCTACTTTTGCTGCATTTGCTTTTGCTAACGAAAAGTAAATTAGCAAACTCGGCCAGCCGAGTAATAGCCCCGACACATAGCATACGTCAATCCGTCTACGTCGACGTATGTGACTGATAGCTCAGTAAAATGTCGGCATTTAAACGTATGTCGTCACACGTACGACGGATCCGTCGCCGCAACGTACCGAAGTTGCCCAAAAGTCAACTTTTGGTATACGTCAATCCGTCGCTATGTCAGCTGATTGCTTTTGGTTGTTAACCTTTAGCTACTCTTGAATTTCACTTTTTTTGCAATTTGCTTTTCGAGTTTCTTTTCATTTGTATAACATTCCTCCATAAAACAAAATGGTCAAGAATTATCAGGAGATGTGACGTTACTGAAAACTGAATTTCAATAGGGCAACTTAAAAGAGAAATTACAAAATATTCTAAAGAGTTAAATTTTTGCCACCACCTCTGTAGTTAAAGGTTAATCAAACAGCTGATTTGTGTATATCCGCCAACGTTTCCTATGTGGCGACCTCTCCGTCAAGTACGTGAGCTGTCAGTCACATACGTCGACGTAGACGGATTGACGTATGCTAAGTGACGGGCCTATAAAAAACGAGAACACGATTCATTCGCTTCAGTTTTCAGCTGAGCAGTGTTTGCTTGTATAGTTAAGCAAAGCAACGCGATTTGGGGGATTTAATTTTACTTCCAGCAATTAGTTGTGTCTGCATTTTTTCTGCTTTTTGCTTATTGCATCCTGTTAACGTTACCAGAGTTGAGTGATGGTGAATTACAGATTTGAGAGAAAAGTTGAAAAAATTAGCAGCGCGCTGTAGAATGGAATGTTACTTTACATTTGTGCACATCTGCTGATATTCTTAGTTTTATTCACATACACCGATTTCACCAATGCACCAAATTCCTAAAACAGCAAAGTAATTTTAAAATTTTCTTATCGAATTTCAATTATAAATAAATTTAAAAATTAAAAAAAATCAATTTAAATTAGTTTCAATTTGACTTTTCTGGGACTCGAACCTGCGCCTCTATGTGCATATCTTTCTGTATTAAAAAATTATAATTCAATAGATGCGTTTGTGTACACAACAATATTGTTATTGTTGTTTTTTGATATGTTTGGGGGACAGTAGGATTTTCGTTGATCAGTCATCAGAGTCTAGCAGCTGCTGTGCCCCGATACACCAAGATGAATGGTGAGGGTTTTGATGCAGCCACCAATTTATTATTGCTCAATAGATGTACATATGTATGTACATATGTACATAAGTATTGATGCATCATCTATTTGTTCAGAGAGGGTGACAATTAAATTTCATTGGCATAGGTATAGAGATGGTTGATCGTTGCTCATCAACGAGGTTGGTGGGTTGGCCATCAACAAGATGAAATGGACAACAAAATGATTTTACATTTTCAAAATTTCGAAAATTTTAAAATAATTAAAAAATCGATGTGGAAATTGTAAAAATACTCACCGGTTGTAGCAAGCTGGTGCATTGTTGTATGGTTTTTAATACAGAAAATGCATTGATGCGCAGGTTCGAGTCTCAGTAAAGTCAAATTGAAATTAATTTTAATTGATTTTTTTCTAATTTTTAATTTATTTATAATTCAAATTCGATAAGAAAATAGTTAAAACACCAGCGGTTTTGGGAAATTAGTGCATCGTTGGAATTGGTGTATGGGAGGAATAATGAGCCATATCAGCAGATGTGTAGAAATTTAATATAACATTCCTTTCTCCAGACGAACTCGCTCTACTTCTGTTATTTTAACAGCCAGCTGTGTTGAATTAAAATTTTTTATTCACCAGATGCACTAACAGAATTTTGTTGGGTCTCTGGCTTCCACGATTATTCGTAGTTGCAACTTCTCTGTTCATCTACGTTCTCTGTTATTGGCTTGCATACGGGAGTGAATTGAATGAAATTCATAGAGGCTATTTTGAAGAGAGGTAACTTAAAAGCCTCAATGAAGCATGGAATATAATGTTGAATGTCCGCTATATGATGTCGGTGTCTGAATCTCATGTTGATGTCAGGTTTCGAGTGGTTATTTGACATTATTTGAGCTATTTGAGTGGTTATACGTTTTTCTTTGAACATTTGTTTGTGATTTGAGAAGAATGTATTTTTGAGCGTTCGTGAGTGAGTTTTTCCGTACCCTGAAAGCTTGTTACTTATTGGCTTATATACGGGAGTGAATTGAAATTCATAGAGGCTATTTTGAGGAAAGGTAACTTAAAAGCCGCAATGAAGCATGAAGTATAATGTTGAATGTCCTACTATATGATGCCGTTGGGCTGTTGATGTCATGTTTCGAATCCGGAGGAGAATAGAAATAATAGAGAGAACACAATAAAAGTGAATGTTTGAAAGATGTAATAATTTAGTTAAATGTTACAACTTTTAGGGTGGGATGAAGTTACATACATACATACATACATACAGGTGAAGCTAATAAAAGCGTGTTAAAAAGCATTCCAACTTCGTAAACGAGAAGTACAAGCGCGGTTTTGGGAAGAAATGGGCCTACATGTAGATAAGCCTAAAGCAAATGGTAGTGGAACATCAAATGACGGCAATACTGCCAGGAAAGCATTTAAAAATTTGGAGCTCTTTTCTTCAATTACAAATATTGATATGGAAATTTTGAATAACTTTAGAGTTATATTAATTGCTATTTCCTGCGAGTATCCTATAGATACCACAAAATTTGAAGATTTTTGCAAAAAAACTGCCTCCTTGTACATGGGAAAATATTTATGGTTTCCAATGTCAGCAACAGTTCATAAGATATTAGTTCACAGCTCACAAATTATAAAAATTTGCGTAATTCCTGTTGGTTGTTTTGGCGAAAATGCGTCAGAAGCTCGAAATAAATTTTACAAGAGAGATCGCATCGCACATGCAAGAAAAAATACACGAAAGAATAACATGACTGACGTTTTCAATAGGGCAATGGATTCTTCAGACCTCCTTCTTTCCAGCTTGTCTTTATCCGCTAGAGAAAAATATCGGAAAAGAGAGAAGCTACCAGAAGAAGTAATCCAATTGCTGGCACCTCCAAGTGAGCTTCAAATCTTCAACCACTTACCAGGGGGATCTGAATAAGATTCAGATAATTCAGATTCCGACATATTGGAAGCAGACGTTGCCGAGGACACTTTAGTTTTAGATACGGAAGACTGCGATTGCGAATGATTTGCTTAGTAAATATAACTTTTTATATTATATTCAAGTGAATTTAATAATTCTATAAGTTCTCTCTCATTTCAGATGTACAGTTAATGTTACTATAAAAATAATTGTTTCAGTTAAAACATATTTTTTCTTATACTTCTAAGAATTTATTGAATTAAATATTTGGTTTGGGAACATTTTATGTACAGCTATAACCTGTAGTATCTGTTTTCATGTGATAATAAAATTAAATGCCCACTTTTGCCAATCATATGCAAATTCTTCATTTTATGAAAAAAAATTTGTACTATAGGTCCAAGGGATGTACTCCTAGGGACTGGCCGATTTCAACTATTTTTGGTATCGTCGATGCGTATTACGATAATAACTTAATTGCCAATTTTCGTGAATATATCGCAATTTTTTGAGCTGAAATTCAAAAATTTTTACTATAGGTCCAAGGGAGGTACCCCTGAGGAATGACCGATTTCAACCATTCTTGGAGTTTTTCTTAACTAAGTCATATATAACCTGTGTGTAAAATTTCAATGGGCTAGTACCATTCCTTCTAATTTATGCCAAAAAATTTGAATTTCAGACCATAGTGTAGTGTAACATTCGCTGTTGTACTAACTCATAAATTGGGCTTTAATACAGAATTTCTCGTAGTTAGGTATACAATGAAAAGCAACTAATATTGCGCTGTCTTCGACTGTATCGAGACTTTATGACATTCATGAATGAGGAAAAGAAGCGATACATAGTCTCATTTTCATTAATTTATACAGTGAATTATGTGTGTTATTTATGGATATGTTATAGTCCAAAATGTCTATATCTGAATAATCCGTTGTATGGGACCTATATGTTATAGTGGTCCAATTTCTCTTAAGAAGTCACCCAAGTACCAAATTTCAAGTAGATATCTCAAAAAAATGAGGGATTAGTTTGCGTTTATACAAACGACTCAGCTCATGATCCTCATCATAGCGGTTATATTTTGGTGGATCTGTCATGCCTCCTTCTCCATTTTCCGTGAGTTTGTCTGTATATTTTATTGCCAAATTTGAAATAATTCTGGTCCAGGGTTATTTTCAGCGTATTTACGATCTCTGTTGCAATGTCTTTGTTCGTTTTCTCTGTCAGTATTTTAGTTAGAGCTTTTAGTATTTCTGTCTTTGGTATCGAGGGGTATAGATCCTTCACGTAAAGTGATACCTGTTTTGAGTCCTTGGGTACGTGCAGAATTCTCAGTTTGTTGACTAGTTCCGTTGTGTTTTTGATGCTAGTAGCATATTTAGATGTTTTGAAAGTCTATATCCTGGTGCCGATTTATGGTTTACTATTGGTCGCATAGGTGTTCCTATTTTGTGGATTTTAGGTAGTGCGATCAGTGATGGGGCAGATGGATTTATTGCTGTGAGAGTGTAGGCTACTTTGCTGTCTCTTATATTTTTCGCTTGTTTTATTGCACACTTTATTGCCATTTGGTATTCTTCCGTTGGGTCTTTTCTCATCACTCCGCAGCCCATTTCTTTGATTAGTTGACCTGTTTTTGCGGTGTATTCCTCTTCCTCCATTAGCACAGTTGTATTTCCTTTGTCTGTTTCACACTTCATCAATTTTTTCAAAAAAGGAAAAATTCTTAATTTCATATAAGTTGTATTTATTTTTTATCATACGCCATACCGTTTCAGCCCTAGTTATTGCCCTATTGTATTCTTTTAAAAGGCAGAAATATTACGTACTTACGTTCCGACATTGTTCCTCAAATAGGATTATTTGGGAATTTGTATTCGTCTTCGCATGCCTACTACATAATAAAGCAGTAGAAGATTTGCTATGTTGCAAATAGATTTACGTAAAGATAATCTCTGTCATAATCAAAATTCTTTATTCGCTCTTCCCTGTTCTTATACTGAACCTAGAGATGAATCTTCCCCAGGTGTAGGAAGGGTTTGTATCCGTATCTAGTAAGAAAAACTTCGAACGAGCCAAGGTCTATACAAATTTTGTACTTCTAAATTTGTCGTCATTTTAATTAGTGCAGTTGTCGCTGTAGAATACACAATGACTTGGATACACCTGTCCCCATATTTACTGCAGGGTTACGTACTTTAATATGCGTTCACATACATTTGTACAAACAAACTTTATGCCTCTCTGACCAAACATACATGCCTACCTGAATACTTATGTGCATGCGTATCCAAATTTCTTTACAACAATATTAAAAAAAATCAAAAAAAATTAAAAAAATAAAAAAAAAAATCATAAAAATTCAAAAAAAATCAAAAATAATCATAAAAAATCAAAAATAATCAAAAACAATCAAAAAAAATTATTTTGATTATTTTTGATTTTTTATGATTATTTTTGATTTTTTTTGGTTTTTTTTGATTTTTTTTAATGGTAATCATAAAATTACTTTTTTTCAGCAAAAGAATTAAAATAATGATTACCAATTAAAAAACAAAACAATTTAATTGATTACTAATCCTAATCGGAATTTAACAGGTCTGATTGGTAAGAATAAGACCAGTACAGGTGGGCAAAGTTTGTTTACATTCGGGTGAAATCCGGTGAGCTCATTTAAAACAGATGTGTTTGTGGATGTGTTTGCTGCCGGACGGCAAAAGGCGGTTACAGTGTGAGCGTAGCCGTAGACTCTCCCAAATCACCCGAAACTATCGTCAACTATCGATATACTATCGATAATTTGCAAAAAACTATCGTACACTATCGATGGTGCTGACTATCGATAGTTTCCGACCTCTATTACAGACCCATTAGCCTGCTGCCCATTGTCTCAAAAGTCTTGGAAATTCTTTTCCTTAAAAGACTCCTACACGGAGAAAACTATTGTGCATTATTAATGCACAAGCTGTTCATAACTATAAAATGTTTAAGAACATTTTTGAATATGCAACTTTGCGCATAAATTATGCATAATAATCATAAATTCTGCACAATGTATTAAAATTGTGCATAAGTTATACACAGAAATGTGCACAGTTTGTGAACATTGTTCATAACTTAATTATTTGAAAATCAAACACAATTGATCATAATATGGGAACATTGGGCATAATATATGACTATAAACACATTCTTTGTGTCAAGAGCGAAAATAGTTGAATTTAATATTGTTTAGAAATATATAATTGTGCAAATTAAGAAAAGCAGAGGTAAGTATTGAGTTATTATCATATATTTATCACTGCAGTTATGACATTTAACGATGGCTTTTTTAATAACGAAATAGTGTACATACCAGTGAAATATTTATATGTGCACTTCATTAATTCAATTTATCTCTCTAATTTAAGACTATTTAGTTATCTTTGGGCATGTAAATATTATATTACATATTTGGTAATTCGTTTATATATGCCATCTTTCTTAGGAAAAATTTATATGTGCAAAACGCATTTTCCCTGCTTCAAATGTCAATAAGTAAGATAAAATAACTTTATTCATACAAATCGCAAGTGAAGCAAATATAAATTTTTTTGCAAACGGATATTGAGTGATTTCCAACTTTTAGAAAAAAATGGCACGCGGATCCACCTTAACAGAAACAGAGCGCGGTTTTATAATTGGAGAAAGGGATGGTGGTGTGCCATTGGTCGAAATTGCAACGAAATTGGGACGCCATAGAAATACGATTACTAATTTCCTAAAAAATCCGGAAAAATATGGGACTACCAAACGCAGTGGCAGAAAATCAGAGATTGATGAACGTTGTAAGCGAACAATTCGGCGTCTAGCTGTTGAAAAAGGTATGAGTTGCAGTGAAATTCAAGCCCATCTTAATCTTAAGGTAACAAGGAGACGAGTCCACCAAATATTATCCCAAAACAAAAATGTCACATATACTGCGCGAGTATCTCAACCTATGCTTTTAAAAAGACATATGACATCCCGTTTGGCCTTCGCCGATAAATATAAGTTCTGGGATACAGAGTTCCAAAAAGTTATATTCAGCGATGAGAAAAAGCTTAATTTGGATGGTCCCGATGGCTGTCAAAAATATTGGCGCGACTTAAGACACTCGAGGCAGAATCGTCTTAAGCGAAACCATGGCGGCGGCTCGTTAATGGTTTGGGGGGCTTTTAGGTATGCTGGAAAATCTCCACTCTCTTTCATCCCATGCAAAACCAATTCCCAAATGTACATTGGGTTATTGGACAATGTCCTTATTCAATTTGCTGAAGAAGTTTATGGAAATGAGTGGATATTTCAACAGGACAACGCCCCAATCCACACCGCTCGTACAACAAAATATTTTTTATCGTCCAGAAACATCCCTTTGTTGGTTTGGCCAGCCATCAGTCCTGACCTCAACCCCATTGAGGACCTGTGGGGAATACTCTCGGCTAAGGTTTATAAGAATGGTAGACAGTTTCAGACAGGGTTTGAAATTGCTTAGCTACTTTTGCTGCATTTGCTTTTGCTTTGCTTTTGCTAACGAAAAGTAAATTAGCAAACTCGGCCAGTCAAGTATTCAGCTGAGCCGTGTTTGCTTGTATAGTTAAGCAAAGCAACGCGATTTGGGGGATTTCATTTTACTTCCAGCAATTAGTTGTGTCTTTGCATTTTTTCTGCTTTTGCTTATTTTGCTGAAACGATTTGTTTACGCATATTTCGATTTTTTATACATATTTACTTATGTGTATGTATGTATATACACATAATATGTATGTATGTCAATTTGTAAACATCTTTTCATGTTGAATTTTGCTTAAAAACTAGTTTCAGCAAAATAAGCAACTGTAAGCAAAAATTTACTACTCAACTAATTGCTGGAAGTAAAAGCAACCCTCTCAAATTGAGTTGCTTGGCTTAACTATACAAGCAAACACGACTCAGCTGAAAACTGAAGCGAATGATTCGTGTTTTCGTTTTTGGCTCGGCTGAATTCAGCAATAAGCAAAAAACATCGGCTATTGCTGTTTTGCAGCAAGCAAATTCAAACCCTGGTTTCAGACCATGAAGCAGCTTAAAGAAACGTTGGTAAAGGAATGGGACGAAATAAGCATGCAAACCTTACAAAAATTGGTAGAGTCCATGCCAAGGAGATTGACCCAGGTTCAGTTGAAGAAAGGGAAGCATATAAATTATTAGAATTTATAAAATATTGTTATCTAGCCACATACATGTTCAAAATCCTTTGACGCACATATAATTTTTTCCTAAGGGAAAATTAAATAAAAATTAAACTAAAATCACCAGTAAATAAAGACAAATTGATTTGCTTTTGTATTAGTTCATATCTAGTCATATATGTAAAAAATAATATTTAAAAAAATATGACTTTAGTTTTTTATAATTTTAATAAAATATTATTCCATGCACATATAACTATTTCACTGAGGTACATTGAAATGCTCAATATGGAAAACGCCGCAGGTCCACAAAGCATTGAATATATGTTTTCTACAAATTTAGAAGGTATTAATTTATATTTAATTTCAATTTAATTTTTTTTTTTAACAAATCGCTAGCTTAGAGTGCAAATTGTGTAAGTCCTTTTTTAAAACTTTGTAGGAGAGACAAAAAACTAAAAATAAAAAAATTTCGAAATGAAAAAAAAAATTCTGTTCATATAAATATTTTGGACTTACACAATTTTCTTCGCTTTTTGGACTTACACAATTTGCGTATCACTGAATAACAACGAGTAGAAATATGACAAGTATCACAGACTTGTTTAGCGCGGTGCGTATTTTATTTTTCTAGCGTTCTACATAAAAATACACTTTTCCATAAAAAAGGACTTACACAGTTTGCACTCTAAGCTAGCGAAATGCCAAAATAACTGTCGACTTCTTCAAGGCCATGACAGAAGCTGACATTAAAGAAATTTTTAATGATGAAATTGGCACTCACATAAAGTTTCGTTGCCTAGTCAATGAGTGGCGACTTTCAAATGTGAGAAAACAAATTTTATATGTAATATAGTATAATATATCGAATTTTTTTAATCGCAGAAATTGGCCCCAATTTCAACATGTTGTGGCAAACATTCAGACCAAACTTCAGCTAGTGGCTCAATCAGTCAGTCGGACTCGATTTCTTTATTTTCAGAGTCGAGTAGCTCTACATACAAATTTGTATAACACTTTTCTTCTCTCACAAATATCAGATATATAACAAATTGTTAATATTTCAGAGTTCACATAATTTCTTGGATTCCGCAATTGGAATAAAAATTTGCGCTAATTACAATGCAAACAATTGTATTTTAATATGTATATATATAATATTAGTTAGTCAGCAATTCTACTTTGAAATAAAGACATTTGAATATAAAATTAAATTTTGTTTTTTTTTTATTTTTAGCAGGAGGTGTAAAAAATTTTTCCTATTTGTTCACAATCTATGAAAATCTTGTTCATAACCTATGCCCAGCTGTTCATAGTCTTTCCCATTTGTTCACAATCTATGAAAATGTCGTTCATAATCTATGCCCAGTTGTTCATAAAACATGATCATAGTGCTGGACTTAAGTTATGAGCAATTGTGCATAGATTATGAACAACTGTTCTTGGTAATTTTTCGTGAATAATTTGTACATAAGTTGTACCCATACCGCATAATTTCTGCACACAATTCTCTCCGTGTACCCAAAATAGAAGAGCGTAACATTATACCTAATCACCAGTTTGGCTTCAGAAGAGGACACGGGACAATTGAACAAGTACATAGACTTACCGAGAAAATCTACTCTGCGTTTGAGCAAAAAAAAATACTGTACAGCTGCCTTTCTAGATATATCCCAAGCTTTTGATCGCGTATGGCACGACGGCCTCCTCTATAAAATAAAAAATACTCTTACTACAAATTACTTTCTATTTATACAATCTTATCTAAAAAATCGTTACTTTTTCGTCAAAGAAGGAGCAGAGCAGTCTGAGCTTTACGAGAGCTTAGCAGGCGTCCCGCAAGGTAGTGTAATGGGCCCAATACTGTACCTACTTTACACATACGACCTCCCAATAGCAGGAGTCACTATCGGCACTTTTGCCGATGACACTGCCGTACTGGCTTCAGACCTCAGCCTTAACGTGGCCTCACTCAAGCTTCAAGGAAGTTTAAATAAAATTACCCATTGGCTGAAAGTCTGGCGGATAAAGTCAAATGAATCAAAATCTGTCCAAGTGACGTTTACCACTAGATGTAACACTTGCCCACCCGTAAAACTCAATGGCATTGATATACCGCAAAGTGACGTAACAAAGTACCTGGGTATGCATCTCGACAGAAAACTAACATGGAGAACCCACTGTGGGGTAAAAATGTAATCCTTATTTGGAATATTGAATATAAGGAATGCGATGGATTACATCTTTACCCCACATGTGGGGTAAAAATGTAATCCTTATTTGGAATATTGAATATAAGGAATGCGATGGATTACATCTTTACCGATTCTAACGCACAAGAAGTGTCCTGGTTAGGATTAGATCTGGATTCAAAAGTCCAATAATACTGAAGTGCATATGCGTATCCGTTCCAAGGATCGCAATATTCATTCAGGAAAGAGAAGGATTTGCTATTTAAGCGTAGCACGCCTAGAACTGTAGCGACAAGCGCTCCGTGTAAATGAGAATGCTAAAGGCTCAGCTTAGATTCTAGTTTATTTAAAAATTTGTACTTGCTTATATACTAAAATTCGGCTTACAAACTAAATAACAAACGATATACACATACACATACTTTAATAAAATTGCTGACTTTAATTTATTGCATTTTCTCTAAAATGCTTTGTCATTAATTTGTCGTCAATAACAAAAATTACTTTTTTAATCAAAACAAATTCCCGACGATCGTTGACCCACGTCACATAGCACTTAATAAATAGCCAAGTACTTATGTCTGTAACCAAGCCAGCGATCATTAGCCCATGTCACATAACACCTCTTACTGTCGTTCGCTTGTGCCGTGAAGGCGACATGTGTAATGCGATAAGCTAGTGTCTTGTCTTTTTGGTTGTTTTGCATTTTGTAAAGAAGTGCTGATATTATGAATATGTACATATGTAGATATGTATATCAAGAAATATATTTGTGTACAGTGTGCTATTATTATGAATATATACATATGTAGATATGTATATCTAGAAATATATTTGTGTACTTATGTATGTATGTATGTATATCAATGCATTTTTATTCTATGCTATATTTATGTACGTATCTATGTACTCTTATTCTACATGCACTACATCCTACCCCTTAAGAAAAAAATTTTAGAATTGTTCCTTAGAATAATTCTACAAATTTGTGTGTTTATAAATTGATTATTTCTTATCATAACTTTTACATTTAATTAAATTGTTATTATGTATTTTAGTTAGTTTGTTGTTTATTTTTAAAAAGCTATTTGGACCCTTTTGTTTAATTATCTTGAAAGGTCCCTTGTAAGGTTTATCTAATTTTTTCTTATTGCCTACTTTAATATAAACATAATCATTTATTTTAAAATTTGCAACATTATATTTCTTTTGTGCATTTGTTTGTTGTTTCTTTGCATTTATTAACATACCTTTTGCTTTGCTTTGTGCATATCTTAACTTTAGTTTCAGTTCATTAACATAATTGTCTATAGAAACAATGTTTTGATCATTTTCCATTACTTCGTTAGGTAGAGTACATAACTTGCCATATATTAATTCAAATGGACTATAATTGGTTGTCGTATGTGGTGTTGAGTTATAACAATATGTGTAGTAAGGTAATAATTCATGCCATTCCTCTTGGCAGTCCAAACTAATTAGATATTCATTTAGAACTCTGTGGTTTCTCTCTATAGATCCTAACGTTTCGTGGTGAAATGGAGCAGATACTTGCTTTTTTATTTTTAATAATTTGCATATGTTGCATAGTAATTCATTAGTATATTCCGTACCTTTGTCAGTTCTGAGACATTTGAAGTGACCGTATTTTAATATTATTTGTTCTACAATTGCTTTTGCTACCATTACAGCATTTTTAGATTCTAATGGAATCGTTATTATGAATTTTGTGAGATCACATTGTGCTGTGAGGATATATCGATAATAATTTGATGGCCTGAGTGGACCTATAGTATCAATTGTTAAAGTCTCAAATGATGAATTGGGTGTATCAGTTTCTACAAAAATTTCTTTTGTGTGCCTTGTAATCTTACTAGTGGCACATTTTTCACACTTATTAATATATGCTTTGACCATTTTATGCATATTTTTCCACACGTATTTCTGTTTTAATTTATTAATACATCTTTTAATACCACAATGACCTCCGTATTCTGTGTCATGGAATAATTTTATTAATTCATTTTGTTCATTAATATCTTTAATTTCTTGAGGAGATTTGTATAATATAACTTTCAAAGGATTTATTTTTCCCTTTTGTAATTCATTAAAAACCTTTTTAAAGTGATTGATTTCAAATTGTTTGAAAATCTCACTATTAATCTCGAGTGCCATCATATTTATATTGGCCTCTTGTGCATGTTCGAACAGCTTCCTCAGAATCAATTTAATGTCTGATGGTGGGTTAATGCTGAATTCGACAATTGTTGTATTCCTAGATTTATCATCTAGCACGCTTATATCATTATGCGTTGTGTTTACTCCTCTAAATTTTAATTTCCATACTTTGTAAATATCTGACAGCGATATAGCGTCCCAAATATAGAGGTTGCGAGGCTCATAGGTGGGTGTGGCTTGCTGTCTTATTCCAGTCTTTTCTGGATTAGCTTTCTTTGTCATTTGTCTGGTCAAGACATTTATATCTTTTGGTATCATCTCCTTTAATTTATTTGCATCTAGCTGCAATCTAGAAAGTGCATCTGCATTCGTATTCATTTTTCCTTGTTTAAAAATTATCTCAAAATCATATTCCATTAAATTTAATCTGATCCTAGTAAGTTTAGATGATGGGTCTCTATGTGTAAAAAGGCTTACTAGTGGTCTGTGATCAGTGACAATTATAAATTTCTTACCAAATAGGTAAGGTCTAAAATAATTTATACCCCAATAAATACCTAATAGTTCTTTTTCTATAACTGGTTTATTCATTTCATATTTATTCAGTGTTCTACTTGCAAAGGCTATCGGTCTATCTTTTCCTATCTCACCTTGTGAGAGAACTGCTCCCAGAGCATAATTTGATGCGTCTGTGGTTAATATAAAAGTTCTGTTAAAATCTGGATATCTTAGTACTGGTGGTGATATTAGTTCATGTTTAAGTGTTTCAAATGCGGTATCGCAGTCTTTGTCCCAATCAAAAATTTTACTTTTTGAAAGTAATGCGTTCAAAGGTCTGGCAATTTGTGCGAAATTCTCGATGAAGCGTCTGTAATAGTTGCAAAATGCTACAAATCTACGCGTTTCGTCTGCAATTTTAGGTGTTGGATAGTTTCTTATCACCTCATGTTTTGCTGGATCTGTTTTTAACCCTTCAGAAGTTATTAAGTGACCAAGATATACTACTTCTGTTTTAAGAAAGTTACACTTTTCAGCATTTAGTTTTAGGTTGTATTCTTTAAGACGTTCAAAAACTTTGGTTAAGTTTTTATTATGGGTTTCTAAATCTGATCCGAATATAATTATATCATCTACATATATGAAGGCTGCATCTTCTAAGCCATTTAAAGCTAATGTAAGCATTCTTTGAAAACTATTTGTCGATATTTTTAGTCCAAATGGTAACCTTTTAAATTGGTAATGACCTGATTTGGTTGAAAATGCCGTTAGTTGACGACAATTTTTATGTAGAGGGATCTGATGAAAAGAGCTTGTCATGTCAAGAGTTGAGAAAAATCTTGCCTTCGATAATTTGTCTAATACGTCTTCTATCCTAGTGATAGGAAATTTGTCATCTACTATTTTTTTATTTAGCGTTCTAAAATCTACTACTAGTCGCCACTGGTCTTTGCTACCTTTTTTCTTTGGTACCAATAAAATAGGTGAATTATATGGACTCGTTGATGGTTCAATTATATCGTTTTTTAGTAATTCTATGACTTGCTTGTCTATCTCGTCTTGTTGAATTTTTGGAATTCTATAGTTTCTTATGTAGACAGGTGTATCGTTAATTGTTGAAATGGTCTGTACGTAGAAGTTAGTTGTAGACAATTTCTCCTGTTCATGATGAAAAACTTTTTGAAATTCTTCGCATATTTGAAGGATTTTATTCTTCGTGTCTTTATCGGTATTGCCGATTTTGAGTCTGTATTTTATGTCATCAAATCTGTTATTCAAAACTTGGAGCATTTTTGCTTGTTTATTTTCAGATTTTATACTAGTATATAGTGGTAATACCGTTTTGTCTTCTGGTGTATTTATCTCTAAGGTCAATGTCTCAAAATCTATTTTGCACCTATGTTTTAAAAGAAAGTCTCGACCTAGAATTCCATCGGTTTTTAAATTTAAATTCTTTCTTATTAGATGGAATGTGTGATATAGAATTTGGTCTTGTAACTTTAGTTGAGCGTTAATGGATCCTAAACTTTCAAAATTGGTATTAGTTACACCTGAGAATGTTTGTGTTTTGCTGAAATGAATTTTATTTTTATTGACAGCATTTTCTTTTAGTATTGAAAGGTCTGCCCCGGAGTCAACAAGTAGCGTAACAATGCTATCGTTTATTCTTATTTTAATGAAGTTAGAGTTTCTTTCATTAGTGCTACAGGAATTAAGAATCCGGGGGGTTTTTAGTTTCCCTGGTTTTTCTGCTCATTGTAGGAATTATTCTTTTGAGTATTAGAATAGTTACTACGATGGTTATTGTGTGACGAATTATTATTATTATTATTACGATTACTATTATTATTATATGACGAATTATTTTTGTTAGTATATTGTTGGTTTCCTTTTCGACGGTTCCAACTATTATTTTCACCCTTACTGTTATTTGAGTAATTATAATTTTGTTTGTTGCCATTATTACTTTGGCGATTAAAGTTATTTTGTCGGTTGCCGCTCATGTTATTTGAGTCGTGCGTGTCTCTGTTGTATCTCATTGGTGCTAAGCTTTTTTGTAGTTCAATGGCTAGATTTACTGCATCTTTAAAAGAATTAGGTTTTGCAGTTATTACTGAGGTTTTTATTGGATTATTTAATCCATTTTTAAAGGAGTTTAAGCCTAGTTGGTCATTGAGTTTAACTACGATTGATCTATTCGTCTCGCTATTCTCTGCTATTTGCATTTCGTTCAATTGAGCTATCAAGTTTTCAATCCTTGAGGCATATTTCTCAACGCTGAAATTGCCTTGAAATGCTTTAGCTAATTCAGAGTGAATATGACTCTGGTTTTTTAATGGTTTAAAATTTTTAGATAGGATATCTTTGAGCTGTTGGATATTTTCTGGTTTTGTATCTACCAGTATCCTATTTTTGACTGTATCTGATAATTTTGTGGCTAATACAAATTTTACTAAGGTAACTTGTGCATTAGCTGGTAATGTGGATGCATAGAATTCTATCATACCTAAAAAATTTGTAAGTTTTGTTTTATTCCTATCAAATTCGGGAATGATTTTTGCGGCTGTAGATATATCGAAAGATGCCATGGTGGTATTCGGTTTTAAGTATTTCTTTATATTGTTTGTAATAAGTGAAAATTGAATTAAATCTTCTGGTGAATTCAAATGTCTCACCTGTAGTTCTATTTGGGCAATTTCCCGTAAAGTTTTGTTTATGAATTCTTCCGAGTATGTCCTATTTGGAGACTTCTTTAAATTTCTTAAAATCGCAACTAGTTTGGTAATGGTCATGAGGAATGTATGAAAAAAAATAAAAATTATTGTTTAAACTTTATTCAGTATATCGGTACTCTTTCTTATTTGCTTTTTAACATATTTTTTATAATATTCATTAATTTTAAAAATAATAAGTATTATTACGACAAATAAGATAATATAAATTAATGTATTTCCAACTGTGCTCTGCGCCTGGGCATTATTCAGATTTTCCACGACGATGTTTTCGTTTTTAGACTGTTGTTTCCCCATTTGTGCAGTTCTACTTTTTTGTTGTTGCTCTATTCGTAAGTTAATGCGTCTTCTCCCCGTCGCCTAATAGCGCCCTGAGTTTTTTTATTAGTATTGGTGATGGTATGTATATTGGTGCTTTTATTTCTTGTACCGCTTGGGGTACATATTCCTCTACCATGCTTGTAGTAAGTAAATCGTCTAAGATAGCGAATTAGTCAGACTTAGTCAGAATAAAAATTGTGGTCCTTTTAAAATTTTGGCAGGATCGCCATGTTGGGTAAAAATGTAATCCTTATTTGGAATATTGAATATAAGGAATGCGATGGATTACATCTTTACCGATTCTAACGCACAAGAAGTGTCCTGGTTAGGATTAGATCTGGATTCAAAAGTCCAATAATACTGAAGTGCATATGCGTATCCGTTCCAAGGATCGCAATATTCATTCAGGAAAGAGAAGGATTTGCTATTTAAGCGTAGCACGCCTAGAACTGTAGCGACAAGCGCTCCGTGTAAATGAGAATGCTAAAGGCTCAGCTTAGATTCTAGTTTATTTAAAAATTTGTACTTGCTTATATACTAAAATTCGGCTTACAAACTAAATAACAAACGATATACACATACACATACTTTAATAAAATTGCTGACTTTAATTTATTGCATTTTCTCTAAAATGCTTTGTCATAAATTTGTCGTCAATAACAAAAATTATTTTTTTAATCAAAACAAATTCCCGACGATCGTTGACCCACGTCACATAGCACTTAATAAATAGCCAAGTACTTATGTCTGTAACCAAGCCAGCGATCATTAGCCCATGTCACATAACACCTCTTACTGTCGTTCGCTTGTGCCGTGAAGGCGACATGTGTAATGCGATAAGCTAGTGTCTTGTCTTTTTGGTTGTTTTGCATTTTGTAAAGAAGTGCTGATATTATGAATATGTACATATGTAGATATGTATATCAAGAAATATATTTGTGTACAGTGTGCTATTATTATGAATATATACATATGTAGATATGTATATCTAGAAATATATTTGTGTACTTATGTATGTATGTATGTATATCAATGCATTTTTATTCTATGCTATATTTATGTACGTATCTATGTACTCTTATTCTACATGCACTACACCACATATTCACCAAACGAAAAGCTATTGGTATAAAACTGAGAAATCTTTATTGGCTCATGAATCGAAACTCCCAACTATCAACCGACAACAAACTCCTGCTCTACTCAGCTATCTTAAAACCCATCTGGACCTATGTAATACAGCTATGGCGAACCGCAGCAAACTCAAATATAGAGATTCTCCAAAGATTCCAATCGAAAAATATTAGAATGATTGTAAATGCGCCCTACTACGTCACGAACGACCAACTACATCGTGACCTAAAAATACCTACTATCTCTCAAGAAATCAGAAAGTATGCTGCATCATACAAAATGAGAATATTAGCTCACCCCAACCCACTCGTTCTAGCCCTGACGGCAAGACCAACCTATTTCGTACGCCTCAAAAGGAAATCATTTACAGATCTTTACTGATGCACTACAATAAATGGATGCGCTACACAGTGGTTCGGCTCCATACATTTTGCGGAAAAAAATAGAAGGAGTGGTCCTAGGCCATTGAAATTTTGCACAGAGGTTATATGTGAGCTAATTAAAAAATTTTCAAAAAATGGTTGAAATCGGTCAACCCCTAGGGGTACCTCCCTTGGACCTATAAAAAAATGATTTAAATACAAATTTTAGTTTCAGCTAAAAAAAAATTAAGATATCTTCACTAAACTTGGTACATGAGTTACCCTCATTAAAGGCAAGGAAGATATACATTTTCAGTATCTGAAAAGAGCAATTGTAAAAATTTGATGTACTTAATGATTATATTTATAATACATAATATTAATATTATTATTATATTATAATCGAAAATATAACTATGTATGTATATATGGAAAGAAAAAAGCAAATATAAGAAAAATGTTTAATGATTTAGCATATCCTTGACAAAAAAATCCAATTCCACACACTTTTTGTTGGGTTGTCGCGTTATGGACTTTATATAATGACCAGAACTTGCCAGTAATCGATTAATAACATCTGTATTGGTAGAAATTCTATCACTTTTCCTAGAAAACATAAGCCTAGAAATCATAAGCCCCATTTTTTTAGTAAGGGTCAACTCAGAACATGATAAGGAGTTCATCTTTTCTGCTGAGAAAGTATCAATAAGTCTTCTTGTTGTGTGATCAAGTAAACTTTGCAAATTAACAGCAGCATATGTATTTATGTTTCTGTTACTACAATTTCGTCGGGATAACATTTTTTTCTCTAATACCTTAAAATAAACTGGTAAAATGTTTAAACAAATGTGTTTGTTGCTATCAGGGTACGGAAAAACTCACTCATGAACGCTCAAAAATACATTCTACTCATATCACAAACAAATATTCAAAGAAAAATGTATAAACACTCAAATAGCGAGCGAACTAACGCACAACAGCAATCGATCGCTCATAGCGGTGGCGATAAACTCAATGCATAAATTCACTCAAAAATGAATTATCGTACAATTTCTCTGGTAAATTGACTCTTTGAGTTTATTTTATAATTTTTTGCGCTAGCGATCATTTTTTGAGTTTATCATTTTTTGATCGCTCTTTGAGTTTATCATTTTATGCGTTCACAAGGGTTTTTTGTGAGGTTTAAGCAGCCAATGGCATCGTGAAGGCGGAGTTTTTGGATGATGGCGTGCGTTTATTAGATCATAAATATGATATATGCATGTATGTACATACATATGAATGCATTTGTGTACGTACATATGTACCCAGCAGGGTTTTTCCATATTTTGGTAATGGCTTGAACTTGTATTCAATGAAATATCGCATTACAAATAGCTAATAAACACTCCTTCGCTTACTTTGCTCATTACTTGCAATGCGACAGTTTTAAAATTATTATTTTTTCGCTTACTGGTAATGCAGAAAATAATCGAAAAGGTTTGGAGTACTGCCGTTATTTTTTTGCAAACGCTTTGCTTTATTTTAATTTTTCTAAATAGCAGTTTTGTAAAGCAAATTACCCTCATTCTCGTTTATTTTGCCAGTTTTCATTATAAAACTGTCGTGGTTAGTCGTGTTATTCCATCGTTAAAATTTTTTTAAATAAGCCAATAGCTGTGCAAATACATAGTGTAATAATTATTATTCAAATAGTGCTTTTTTTAAAATACATTTTGCAAAGAATTGATTTTCTATTCATTCTGTTTGCTATTTGTTTTCGGCATAAATTAATTACTCTTAGTTTTGCATAAAATAAGGGTATTGCATAAAATAAGCGAAAAGATTTGGAACACTGCCGTTATATTTTGCAAAGCCTACATTGATTTAAATTTTTGTAAATAGCAATTTTGTAAAGCAATTTACGCTCATTCTCGTTTATTTTGCCAGTTTTTATTATAATATGTACATTATAGATTACTATACTGGATTGTGTGAAATATGCAATTACTTATACCAGTGAAAGAACTTATTACTTGTAACAGCTTATTTTTTCCAATATTAGTAGCGATTATATAATGCATTATTGTCTACAATATTGTAATGCCTGGTTTTCACTAGGTCATATATGACGTCAAATATTGTTAAACAAATGAAAACGGGTTGGCAAATTGTGTCAAATGCGTTTGCAGACAGTTTTGACCACTCGCTGTCACATAAAATGACAGCCATATGAAAACACTCAAATTGTAGTTTGCCAACGCATTGGGCAACATTTGACACACAAAATTCATTTGCCAGCGTGTTGGCAAACTTGTTTCGTTTGTCAAGCTCACAGCTGATTCGCAGTGCCACGGAGCGTGTCAAGGAGCGAAGAGCTAAGGAGCTATGGCTTTTTCACGGAGCGGAGCTGGAGCTCATATTATAGGTAGAAGCTGGAAGTGGAGTTAAAAATCACTAGCTCTTTATATATCTATATCTGTGGCCACAAGCAATAACCGCTTAAGTCGACTTAAGAAGATTTTGAGTTACTACATATACCACATTATTCTCTTTTTAAAACTCTATATTTCTGTAAAAACCCCATTCTTATAACTTAATTCAATAAAAAGATATAAATAAAAACATGTAGGTATATTAGGTATATTAAACTTGCTATAACATCCAAGGTAGATGTATATACTTAATGAAATTTCTGCATGACATTTTGTTTTATTTACAAAATTTGATCGTAACATTGTAAATAGCTCACTGATTTTGCGTCCATGGTTTTTAATCGATTTTTTTTGATTTGTTAAGAAACGCCCTCGAATAAAAATATAAAACTAAGATTTTCTTTGCACTGCCATAAGCACTCAGATATAAAAAAAATTTATATGTACATATGTGCCTATGATTCATATTTTATGTGCAGAGCAAAGGCACTTTGTATTAGAGCTCTCGAGAACTGCCATAAGAAATCGAAATATACAATAACAAAAGTGTAATGAAAAAAAAAATAATTCAAAATATGAAAGCACTGTAAAAAATTTGTATTCAAATAATTTTCATATAAAAAATAAAAAAAAATTGTATGTATGTGATACTACCATTTGAAAATAAATTCTAAAATAATAGTGGTCTTCATCTAAAGTGATAAGTAATAAATTTTTAAAGTTTATCAGTTTATCCGCATTTTTAAATGAAACCACCTTGGTAAATAATTGTTTAAACTCTTGTCAGTGTCAACTTGATTAATAAATAAAAAAAAACCCAATAAAATAAACAAAAAAATGCCGAAGGAAACCACAATTTCTTCTTTTAAATTGAAAAAGTAAAACTGACAATGTGTCAGACTTGAGTTTTACCGAAATTTATAAATTTACGCAACAAAATCGTTCGGTAAAGTGATAAAGTTTGCTTAAATATATTTTCATACAAATTTTGACAGATAATTTATTACAATTAATATTTTATCACTTTACCGCATTTACCAGCAGTTTACCACTTTAGATGAAGACCCTTAATATTTTATTGGAATTCTTAAAAAAATCTAAATAAGCAAAAAATTTTTCAATGCATATAAAAATTTTGTAGATGTATTGAGCTTTGTACTTTCAATACGAGAGCGTTTAGCAGGCCTGCTATAGAGAATAAAGGTAGGTTTAAAACCGAAGATGGTTTTAAAGCGATCCTAGATTATGCCAAATAGTATCGAGTTTACCTTTATCTCAGGTAAGCGTTGAGCGTCTCTTTTCATCATTAAAATTTGTCGTATCTGATTTAAAACAGTCTTGTCGATTTGAAGCGGAGCCAATATATAAAAAATCGGAGCGAGAACGGAGCCCTATGCAAAAAAAGGACGGGAACTAATGCCTATATGACACTACGTTTTTTTCTTGTTTTTTTTTTTTTGGTGTGGAAAAACCACCGAAAGTCAAAATACAAAAACAATTCTTCTGTAGGTTGAAAAGAGACAAAAACTCCCTCAAAAACAATTTGATTGACATTAAACTTCAAAGTAAATGAAAATAATATTTATTTCAAGAATTAATTTTTTTGAATTTTGAATTTAAATTACTGAAATAAAAGTTATGAAACTCAGATGGCAGAGTAGCTGTGTATTCCATGTTATAAAGAGAAGCCAGTGCGCAGTATACTTTTTCTTCTGGACTTCTTCTTTCCCCTTACGGCCAAAGCAGAAGCTTACAAGAGGCCAATTTAAAATTTGTGTTTCCATATATTTTTTATTTTATATATAATTTATTTTATAGTTGTCAAATTGAAACAATTGTCAGAAAAACCTGCCGAATGCGAAAAAACCTACCGAAATACAAAGTGGCTCGTTGGTTTTTAACCGCCTAGATGGTATTTTGTTGGTATTTCGTTTGGTTTTTCAATATAGCCTGCTCGCTTGCACCAACGCAAAACTGTATTTGACCATCTCCTTCACTCAAAAAAACCTTGTAGAATACCGGGAAAAAAACGTAGTGTCATATGGGCATAAGAGCAGCAAAAAATTTTGGAAGCGGAGCAAACGAAAAAATCCATTGCACCGGGGCCCTGGTTTGTCGAGCGCACAGCTGATTGTGATTGTGCGAGTATTATAAATTTATTTATTTATTTTGTTAATAGTATTTTAATATCAGAAAATGGAAGAGTTATTAGTAAACGATTTCCAAGTTTTTGTGCAACCTAGAAAAAGCACCACCACAAGAAAACCACGGGTGAGAAAACTGACCTTGCTGTCCGGCTGTCAAAAGCTTTTACTTCACGTTTGACATCAGAGATGAAAACGGACTGTCAATCAACTGACACCAAAATTTGACGGCAATCTTTGACCCACACTGCTCTATCGACTTTATGTCAGTTTTTGAAACCTAATGAAAACACATTTGACTCAAAATGAAATATTGTCATCTAGGACAGTGATTTGACGTCAGTGAATTTGACCTAATGAAAACCAGGCTTAAGACAATACCGCCAATGACATGCCTATGTTAAAGTAATGCAATCCGTATTCGAAAGTGTAAGCGATGAATCAAGATTTCTCGATGATTTTACCCATTACATGTAAGAGAAAGCCCTGCTGGGTATGTATGTACATATGTATGTATGTATATATTTATAATATTTTAAAAAGCCTTAGGTCTTATAGCGATATATATGTACATATGCATATTGAAGTTGCACTTTAACAATTTTATTATGTATTTATTCAATCTAATACAAATTTTATATATGTATGAGTTTACATCATAGATGGGCATACTGAAGTAATATTGTAATTCAGTAAAGTAAACAGTAAGCAGTAAAAGAATATTCCTTACTTAAAATTTTTGACAGTAATAAGAACGCTTCACTTGCTACTTTAAAAATTTTACAGTAATAAGTAATAAGTACCGCTTTACTTATTACTGTAAAAAATTTCAAGTAATAAGTAAAGCGTTACTTATTACTAGGGAAACAGAAGATATGCAAATGCATATTTTTCTGTTGCAGTCCTATTTACATATGATAAATATATATAGGCGTTTTAGCTGAAGACGAAGAGAATAAGCTTAACTTGTTAGGGCATATTTTCGCATATTTAGGTCAAAAGGCTTATTTTTGCATATTTTGACTTATTTGCATATTTTTGGCATATTTTGCTTTAAATTCATATTTTAGCATAGTATTTCGTCATATTTTTCCATCTCACTCGTAAAATTGTTTTTATTTACATTTTTTACTCTGGCAACTTTGTTTTGTATATGCGCATACTATTTGCCATTCCTCTTTTTCTGACAAGGCGAATTTAATAATTTTCGCAATGCTTCATTCAAATGTGTTACACGAATCAGCTGTGTATCTACATATGTGCATAGGCATACGTCAGACGGTCAATATATATTATATATTGATGAAATCTGTGGATCGTGATTCATATTGACAGTGTAGCATCGAGTATTGATGGATCGCGATTCTGGATCGTAGAATGTTTAGAAATTTTGAAATCCGCGATTCGGATCGTAATATTGGCAATAAGCGAATTGAAAGTGAAAGTGCGAAAAGGACGGAAGTAAAATATCTTGTACCTCAGAGCGAGAAAAATATCGCAATATTCATATTGAACGTGTAGCACTACACGCTACATAGTGACTGAAATTCTTACTTTTAAATACGCCCCGATAACTTCAGTTGACGTGGAAAGATTTTTTTTCGCTTAAAAACTTACCGCGACAATCGACATAGTTTTCTATTTGAAAATTTATCGCAAAATTTTATAGTTGACAGCAATTTGAATAAATAAGTATTCAAGTTTTGCACTGGAATTTTGATTGCCATCCACACATAAAATTTTAAATTCATGCACATAAATAAGTACTAGCAAATACACGTCCCGCTTCGCAGCGACGAACAAAAGTTTTCTGTTATGATGAGTCTTTACCTTTACCTTTACCTTTACCTTTACCTTTACCTTTACCTTTACCTTTTTTTTTTTTTACCGGGACCATCCATCACCATCCGGGCTCACTACTTGAACCATCTCTGGGAAACCGACTTAAAAAATAAAAATGAAAATATCAGTATGTTGAAGCCCTGCTCGACGCCTTTCATTTGATACCAATATCGTTTAGAAACATTCGAGGGTCATCTGGGTCCACGTTTTGACCCATATTTGGGGACCCGGCCTAGGCGTCGCAATGAAAATAACTTTATGTTGAAGACCTGCTCAGCACCTTTCATTTGATACCCATATTGCTCAAACACTTGCTGGGTCACTCTGGGTCAACATTTGGGCTTATATTCCGGGAAGTTCCCTATTATGTGCGCTAATACCATATGAATCCACTGTGAAAATTTCATAAAGATCGGTTGATTACTTTGGGAGTCCATAAAGGACACACACACATTCATTTTTATATAATAGATATAAACAAAATTTTAAGGGCATATTTTCAGTGCTTAAACCAAGTTTTAAGAGCATATTTTTAGCGCTTAAACCATATTTTTAAGGACATATTTTTAGCGCTAAAAACGAGTTTTTTAGGGCATATTTTCTGTTGCCCTACTTATTACTTTAAAAATTTTACAGTAATAAGTAATCTTTACTCGTTACTCTAAAAATTTTACAGTAATAAGTAATATTTACTTGTTACTCTAAGACAGTGGTCCGCATTACTGCAAACAATTGTTTGCGCTCAAATCACACCGACACGTTACGCTCTTTCTTTACTAGATGATTTAGTCGTCACTGAGCAAGCGGCGTAGCAACATCGAGAGTGGTTGTCGCTTGTTTGCACGTTGAAAACAATTTACTATGCTACCTAATATCGACGCACGTGGTCAATTTACTATCAATAATTTCTCATACCCACACAATTTCTATAATTTCTGTAACCGAAATTGAAGGGCGTGCGTATTAAGCAAACTCGACTCCCAATTATCGTTTTGCTGACAGTTGAAACTAAGCATTGTGGGTGATTATTTGCAAAAAAATTGACATTAGCTTTCGATATCGTGTGTGTTAGTTACATATTCCACAAAATAACAAGATTTTCTCGGATTTTCTATATTTTTCAATTTCTTTATCTATATACGCACCTAAGTCAATTTCGGTTCAACGCATATGGAAAATTTGCGGGCGTGCGTCAATTTGAGGCTTGTGTACATATATATGTATTATTTACGCATGCATTTGCCCGATCACAGTTCGTTCGACCAACCATAGCGCTCTCACTAATACAATCTCAATTTCAAATTTGCCTACCATTGCTCTAAGACTACTTAAGTATTGAGGATACAGTAGCCTAAGTATTGGCATACATACACACGTACACTGATGAGCACAAACGCATAGGTTAACGAGCATCTGAGAGATGATGACAATAAACATAATAAAAAAAATCTCCAACGTTGAAAACAACTAAACGTATTCTCAATTTTTTCTTAAATATACCGAGGTTCGTACCTAGGTATGTATAAATTAAGAACATGCAAATAAAAACTATATTTTTAGACCAATGCTCGGTAAAACTTGGGAAGCAAAAATTTATTTAAAAATCAATTGTAAATTAAATGTAAATTTATCTTAAAAACAAAAGTACATATTTATTTGATATTAAATAAAATTGCTCTTCATCCTGAACAAATGGATACTCTTCCATTTTGGGACACTGCACTGCACTCGCGATTCAGGGACAGAAGAACTTACTTTTTCGTATTCCGGATTTTTGGGAGAAAATTAAAAGGCGGGAGAAAACTTCGGTTTGAACAAAAACGTGTATTTAGGATATGCTTGCGGACGTGCTAGGTTAGGTTAGGTTGAGGTGGCTGTCTCCGCAATTCATGAAAGCGGGGACACACTTAGGCCGAGGTGGCCCATTGTGATACCACACGGGAGCCCTAGCTTCCTTATCCCTGTTTACAAACCTTTCCGGAAAAATTAGATTCAAAAGTATGATAAGATTAGATGCCCGTGAAGTTTGTTTCATGAAGCGCAGAAAATCTAGTGTCCTTGCATTTTCCATCTCCGCCAGGCACTCGAAAAAGTGTTTATGGAGGAAGCGGTACCTGGATAGCGACAGTGCGGGGCAGTGGCATAGATAGTGCTCAACACTCTCTATTTCCTCCACGTCCCTACAGCTGCGGCAGAAGTCGTTTTTATATAGGCCCATGTGAGAGGCGTGAGTGCCCATAAGACAATGGCCTGTTAGAAGTCCCACCAGCGGACCTATAGAGAGCCGATTCAGATGCAGCACCGATACAGACCTAGCCTCATCCAGTCTAGGCCAGATTTGCCTAGAAATCACACAAGTTGACTGCTTGGCCCATCTAGCGTTAGCCTGTTCAATGGAGCGAGATCTCAACCAATGCTTGCATGAGTTAAGCGGGGGGCCAACCCATGCCGCAGATGTGATATCCTGCAAGCTTGTGCCTTCCCTTGCCAACTCATCTGCAATGCAGTTGCCCCGAACGTTGCTATGGCCTGGAACCCAAATGACGTTCAGGTCGCACCTTTCGGCTAGTTTGTTCAAAGACTCCCTACATTTCATTGCAACTATAGATGTAGCATTGTTACTCTGTAAGGATTTTATGGCAGCTTGGCTGTCAGAGAAGATTTTGATAGAATTTATGTCTGGCAGATCTGTCAGGCGACGAGCTGCTTCCCATATGGCTATGAGCTCAGCCTGATAGACGCTGCAGTGATCAGGTAGGCGCAAACTTACTTTCAGATGAAGCTTTTCGCAGAAAAACCCACTTCCAACTCTATTGTTCAATTTAGAGCCGTCCGTGTAAATGTGCAGTGTATTAGGGTCGGGATCCCCTAAGTTCTTCCACTCGCTCCTCTCCGGGATTCTTGTGGAGAATTTGTTATCCCAACAAAAGGCTGGTATTGCATAGTCCAGCTTTAGAAAATTGGCAGGGACGTTACTAAGAATTTGAGCGTGCCCGAATCTGGTGTCCCTCCAGGGTTCGGTTGCATTGAGCCTTGCCGCGTTGCAGCTGGCAATGAGTTTCCCCTGTATATCCGTGGGGAGAAGAAATAGGATGGGTTCGAGAGCTTTAGTTGGGGTGGAGGGAAGGGCTCCGCTAATAAGCATGGAAGCCATTCGCTGCACTCTAGTTAATTTGTTCTTATTGGTTTCGAGTTCCAGTGCTGGCCACCATATGGTGACTGCATAGAAGAGAATAGGTCGCACTACCGCTGTGTACAGCCAATGGACGATTTGGGGGTTAAGTCCCCATCTCTTGCCTATCGCTGATTTACATGCGTAAAGTGCTAACATGGCTTTTTGGGATCGTACTTCTACGTTCCGTTTCCAGTTTAGTTTTCTGTCTAGAATAACACCAAGGTATTTAACCTCGGTAGAGAGTTTAATCTCCTTCCCATTTATGGACGGAGGTTTGAATTCAGGTATCTTATGTTTGCGGGTAAACAGAACCATTTCCGTTTTCTCAGAGCTGACACTGAGCCCGCATTTCAGAGACCAGGTTTTTACAATGTTGAGTGCATTTTGCAAAAGGTCGCTCAGCACCGGTATATGCTTGCCAGTCGCTGTCAGGGCGATGTCATCGGCGTACGCAATGACCTGGCAGCCCGTGTGCTGAAGTTTAGAGAGCAGGGTGTTCACCGTTAGGTTCCAAAGCAGAGGAGACAAAACTCCACCCTGGGGTGTTCCCCTGTTGGCATACCTAGTTATCGATGAATTACCCATTTCAGAAATAATGGCTCTTCTACTAAGAAGAAGTTCGACAAACCTCACGAGAGCCTCTTCTACCTCCAAGTCCCGTAGGGCGGTGGTAACGGCTCCCGGTAGAACATTGCTGAAAGCTCCTTCTATATCGAGAAAGATGCCCAGTGTGAATTCCTTAAAGGCTAGCCCCTTTTCTATCTTGGAAGTGATAGCGTGTAGAGCAGTGTCTACGGACTTGCCTTTTGGAATAAGCGTGTTGAAAAGGAGATAGAGTATTCGCACGGAGCCTGATATAGACACCCAGCAATCTCTCAAGAACTTTGAGTAGAAAAGAGGTCAGGCTTATCGGCCTGAAATCCTTTGGGCTGCTGTAGGAGGCTCTGCCCCCTTTAGGAATAAAGATCACCTTCGCCTTGGTCCATTCCAGAGGAATGTACGACAGGTTGAGGCAGGCTTTATAGATAGGAACAAGTAGAGGGATTAGAATATCACTTGCTGCCTGTAATTCAGCAGGAAAGATTCCATCTATTCCCGGAGATTTGAAGGGTTTGAAGGATTTAATAGCCCATTTTACCCTTGTATTAGTAATTATGTGCTCCAAGTCATTAGATGTCCTGGGGTTAGAGTAGGTTCTATAAGGTTCCGAGGTGCACCCTGGGAAGTGTGTGGTGACCAGGGTGTTCAGAATATCAGTACTAGATGTGGCCCAGTCCCCATTTTGCATTCGGATACAGCTTGGGGGAACTGGGTTAGTAGAGAGGACCTTTCGTAGACGATTGGCCTCAGAGATTTCTTCTATGTCGCTAGCGAAGTTTTCCCATGAGTCTCTTTTAGCTCTTTGGATCGACTTCTTGAAAATTTTTAAGGCATCCTTGTAGGCTTGCCAGTTGCCAGTTGTTTTCGCCTGGTTGAAGAGTTTTCTGCTGTTAAGCCGAAGCTTGGAGATCTCCGGGTTCCACCAATAAGGTTTCTTTTTACCCCGAACTTTGACCTCCGGGCAGGCACTCTTGAAAGCAGCGTTACAGGATTTAGTAACAAAGTCAACTGCTTCATCGATTTTAGACGATGTGTCCAGCACACCGAGAGAAACAGACCCGTTATTGGAGATAGGCGCTTCATCAGTTGTTAACGGTAGGCTTAACATACCGAGAGAAGCGTGCGTAGCAGACAGTTTCTGATTAAACAGAGCCCAATCCGTACGCCTCCTGTTCCTGTATCCCGCTCTAAGCGGAGGTCTCAAGAGTAGATTAAAAGTTATATACATATGATCAGAGAAGGAGTTTTCTCCGGACACCTGCCATTCCTTGACATAGTCAGAAAGGGGGCCTGTGACCAGAGTGATATCAAGTACCTCACTCCTGTTTGCGGTGACAAAAGTAGGTTTGCCTCCAGAGTTACATATAGATAAATTATTAGATATAATAAAATCAAAAAGAGACTCACCCCTCGCGTTTACATCCGATGAGCCCCATGTTGTGTGGTGGGCATTGGCATCGGCCCCGATCAGCAGTTGGAGCCCTAAACGTTCGGCTTCCTTAACCGCACCAAGTAGCCGATCTTGCCCAGAAATGGGGCGGTCATACGCCAAATAGACAGAGGCGATCCATATCGGTTTACCTTTCAGCTCGAGGCTGATGCAGACCATATCTTCGTCGCTGAAAAGAGATACCATAAAGTAGGAAAGAGTTTTGTGTATTAGAATACATGATCTGGTCCTACCTGTCGCAGGTGCTGCCACCACATGGTAGTCCCCAGATTTGAGGCCACAGACCCTGGATCCAACGACCCAAGGCTCCTGGACCAGAACGATCGCCTCAGCAGTCTTGCTGAGACGTAAGAGTAGTGCAGCCGAAGCTGCTTTGGAGTGATGCAGGTTAATTTGCAGTACCTGCATCATTTTGGTCGTCGGAATGCATCTCGACGTCCGCCGCTCCTTCGACTGTACCCGTTCCTTCGGAGACCTCAATGACTGTGGAGTCAAAGTCGGGCTCCTCCGGATTCGAATCCAGCAGCGTGCATTCGTCGAGCATGTTGTAGAACGGGCCTACCAACTCAGACACCGAGAACGTATCGCTCTCGGAGTCCAGAGTGCTGTCTGCCCGTTCATTAGCGGCCCCATGTCCACTCGAGGTGTTGCATGGAGCCCGGACGTCCATAGTTAAGGGGGTAGTGGGTTCGCTCATGGCGTTGCCCCCTACCTCCACAGAATTGGAATTGGATGCTTTCGTAGAACACCCCCCATCCCGAGAGCCCTGCGGATCGGGTGCGCTCAAGGCGCTGCCCTCAGCCCCAAGGCTCGGAAGACCAGGGTTGTCCTGGTCGGCTACCAATTCATCCTCCTTCTGGGGATCATCCCTTCTGATTTTCGGCGTGATGGTAAAAAGGCCGTAGCGGATTGTACCACCTCGCTTCTCAATCCACGGGAGAGACGCCTCGCTTATGACAAGCCCAACCTGGCGTTGCATCTCCCTCACGTCACCAACACGTACTACCCTCCAATCGCTTGTGGGCATTTCCGCGTTGGAGCGAGAGATGATCCTCAGAATTCTATCCGGATCAGATGGCTCAGCCGGGACCCAGACCCAGGCTCTCGGTCTGTTCGGAATTTCTTCCTTACTGACCGCAACCAAGTCAGACCCGGGCCACAGCTCACCCACCTCGGACATAGCCAGTTTATAAAGCTCGTACGAGCGCTCATCTGCGCATGTTAGGAGCTTTATTCTGCCATGATGCCATCCGCCATCCCGGATATCAGAAGGAGGCCCCGGAAAACGGTCCAGAAGCTCCTCATAGTTCCTGAGAAGACCTATGAGGATCATCTTCCACTTTTCCGGGGACAGGTTCCCGTCCGGGTGGCCGCGGTTCATAACTGCCAGCGTTAAGGTGGCTTTCGCTGCCTCGCTGAAAGTTTTGGTCAGGGCAGGAGGTGTGTTCGAAGGCCTGTGCCTCTTTGGAACGTTCGAAGCGTTCTCTAGAGATCGGGGTCTCTTTGAGGTCAGTGCCTGGTTAGATGTCGAGGGACCAGACTGGGGGGTGGTTGTCGGACCGGAAGTCGCTTTAGCCTGTTTGGCAGCGAGAATCTTCTTTGCCCAAACCAACGAACTCTTCTGCTCCGCCGTCAATTTGTCGTAGGGAAGATTTTTAGTCCTATCTACGATCTTGGCGGCGCTGCGAACATTTCGCTGGCTGCGCACCGACATCGGAATCCTCTTACTAGCCTTAGAACACTCGGGGTGTTCAGCGGGCTTGGTAAGAGAGTCCCTGGCAGGAGCAGGGGCTTGCACTTCGTCCGTGGAGGACTTGGTGCTGCTATCCACTGCCTGCCGTTCAGAGGTGCCCGGTTGAGGGATTGGGGAGACCACCCGTGCCAGCTCAGCTGGTGGTTGCTTTCCCTCAAGGGGCTTAGCTGTACCAGCTTTGACGGCAGTAGTCGGCTTACCCTCAAGGGGTTTAGTCTTCCTGCTTGCTTGCATAGGTGGTCGAAGTTGTGATGTGGGCCGTGAAGGCCCGCTCGGCGCCGTCTTAGTGGTACCCGAGGGGTTGGTTACTACTTTATCGCCAAGTCCAACGGCGGCATCGTTACCCGTGCAGGGATCCGAGGCTATTTGTTTTTTATTCATTTCATGTTTTGTGCGGTCGCCTACTGAGACGAGAACTTTCGGCGACCTGAAGTAAGGAAAGGGGGAAAGGGAACGGTCGACTACGGTAGAGCCCCTTACCGCAGCAAGTCCACCGTTACTCCCGGAGGTGGACCGGTATCCGGGAGGCTCCGTAAGAATACAGTCGGTTACCCCTGACTGCAAACCATCCAATGGGCACGGAAACGCATAACACCCTGGATGAGGGGGTTTTTGTGTGTGTGTTGGTGCGGTGATCTCCGCATGGGACACCTGGGATACAACCTGCTTGCCGCGACAGGCAGGATGCGCCCAAGGGTACCATACGGAGCTTCCCTCTTAGTTCATGGAGAGACAGGGCAGGTCCCTCAAGGGGAATTCACCCTGGTCCCCATATAAGCCCCATCCCCAACGACAAGGAGACCAACGTGATGGAGTGCGGACGTGCTAACTCGCTGACGGTTTTACAATTGTGCTTTTTGTTGAGATTACAAAAGTAGACGTTTTGTTTTGTGTGTGGTGTGTAACAGTATGTGTATATGTTATGTGTGTGGTGTAAATGGATGTTGTAACGTGTGGTGTGATAATATGTTCCAATATTGAATGTGATGATGTGATTTGTTGATGTGGATGTGGCATTGGTGCGTGGATGGTGATGTGGCGCTGCTGATGCAGCATTATGCTGAAGAGGGGCGGGCAACGGCGAGAGGTCATGGAAACATCCCGGCCCCCCTAGGCGAATTTATTAGCCTAGCAAACGTTGGAGCTGTTGCAATGTCTCCACAACGTTGCTAAGCCCGGTGGCATGACTCCTGCCTCTTCGTGCGGTTGATGATGGTGCGCGGCGCCTATGCGTTGCGGCGCGTTGATACGGCGGTACCCCAGCTCGTTGATTGTAGCGGCCCTGTGCGCGTAGCGGTTGATGAGTGCGCGGGGTGCCGCGATGTCGATTCGGCGCAGGCATGCTACGTCTTTGCGTTCGATGTAACAGCGTATGGTGCGGCCAATCGCATATTAGACACCTAATCGCCGAAGTACATCCGTCCCTTGTATGTGATACGGCCAAACAATTGCAGCAGTAGCTATGTGCGTGCGCCACTTGTTGGCGTTGGGGCGGCTGCATGGCGCGGGGTTGCGCGGTTGGCATTTCGCTGTCTATGTCTGTAGGACAGAAATAAAGACTATAATATGTATGGGTATCTGGTGTAGATATAGTGCGATAAGTGCGCATTTTGCAGTGAGGGTTTTGACCATTTTATTGAAGGGTTTTTTATTACGAATTTAGTTTTTATAGGTATTGGCGGATTTTTGGGTGATTGTCCACCGATATCTTTGTGAAGGTCTGTTTAGTACTCTTCTTTTCATCGGCGGCTGAATTCATGATGGAGAATCTTAATTCGCTCGGGTATAGTAGCTAAGAGCGGAGCTCCTCTTAGAAAAAGCCCAGGGGTGAGGGCTGTAAAATCGGAGGGATCTTGCGAGGGTGCTGAGAGGGGCCGTGGGTTATGAACGGCTTCAATTCTGGTAAGTAGTATTGTGAACTCCTAGAAACTGAATTTGTGATGTCACTTTTGAAGTGCGTTTTAAGCCTTTTACAACTGATTCCCATAGGCAGACCATAAGTGGTGCACTGGGGGGTATGAATTGCCAATTTTTGAGATCCTGTGAAAATTCTTCCACGTTCTTGACACATAGTCACTTTGTTGTTCTTTTGGCTTCTACAAAGGTTCTCCCATGGACGCTCATTATTCCGGAAGCGAATCCTTGCCGCCCGACGAATCGAGCCACAAGCTTGAGCCTCGGAGATGAGGACTTCTTCGGAAGGGATTTTTGATGGCTTGCGGGGTTTCTTTAATTGAGGAATTTTGTTTCCTTAGGTAGTGAAAGATGAGATTCTTTCTGTTATTTGGCCGCTTAAAATCCATCCGAAGATGGTATTTTGGGCTAAAAGGGTACTTGAAATTTTTTCCATGCCGTATAGCATGATTTGGGCTATCAAGTCGCTGCCTAAGAGCATGTCGACTTGTGCAGGTATGTGGCAGTTGGGGTCTGCCAGCTTGAGGTGTGCGAACTTGCGTCGATCCTCGTTGGGTATTTTATAGCTTGGAAGCATATTTGTTAATTGAGGAAGAACTATACCTTGGGCTTGTATTCTTAAGTCCGCGTTGGGGGATATAAGGGTTAATGAGCAGAGTTTTGAAGAGTTTTGGACTACTCTTCCGCCCATTCCCAAGATTTCATAGTTAGAATTTCTGGTTGGGAGTCGTAAACGCTTTTGATCTTTCGACGAGATAAATGATCTTTGTGAGCCTTGATCGATTGGAGCTCTTAACTGGAATACTTCTCCTCGGTGCTCAATAGAGATAATTGCCGTAGGCAGTAGAATTTTGCTTTCATTGTGAGAATGAAGCGTTTGTATTTGCGCTGCGTGTGAGCAGCATGGTTGATCCGATTCAGTTTCGGGATTTTGGGGTTGTAATTTTTCGGTTCTAGCTGTTGCAACTAGACCTGTTGCGTATTCGTAAATTTATTTACGTGGAGCATCGAATGATGTCTCTCTTGGCAATATACGCAATTGAATTTGCTAGGGCAAACTGACTGGTTATGGGAACGTGCAAGACAGTTTGAGCATAAATTATTATTCCTTACATAGTTATGTTTTTCGAGAGTTGGCATTACTTTGAACTTCTCGCAAGATCTGATATAGTGACCTCCGTTGTATAATTGGCATGACGGTCTTTGATTTTCGGCAGTGTATGTTTGCGATTTATTGAAACTTCTATTGTGTGAAGTGTAATTACTGGCTTGGGGTTTGGTAAAGTTTCTATCGTTTTGGGTGTTCGTGGGTTTGAACTTATTATCTACCCTCTCAGCGATTTCGTACTGGGTCGTTAGAAAATCTTTCATTTGTTGCCACGTTGGGCATTTTTTGCGGGATGTGAGTGATTGTTCCCACAGCAATAACGATTTTTCTGGTAGTGCAGCGGCACATATATTTACCAGAATAGGGTCCCAATTTTCAGTGGGAATTTTTTGTGTTTGCAGAACTGACAAGCAATTAGTTACCGTGGAATGTAACTTGATAAATTCTTCGCTTGTTTCTTTTTGTATTTTTGGCAAGTTCATTAGAATCGTTATTTGTTTATCGACCAGTACTCTTTCATTTTCATATCTTTCTTTTAATGCCGCCCAAGCCAGATTGAAATTATCGTCACTTAGACCGAATTGATTTACGATTGCTGCTGCCTGACCTTTCGTTTTGTATCGGAGGTGATACAATTTTTGGGCTTTTGATAATTTTGGATGGTTGATGTACACGGCTGTAAACATGTCCCGGAAGGACGGCCATTGTTCATAACCTCCATAAAATATTTCGGTATCACAAGCTGGCACTTTGAGATAAGGGCCTGAACTTGCTTCTGATGTGTGGGTTTGGGAGTTGTCTACTTTCGGGTTTGAAGTAGTTGGAATAGGCCTTACTAATTTGAGCTGATCGTTGATCATGGCCTTTGTTTCTTCATATTGGTCAAGGCAGTTTTCGTACTTAGTGAATGCCGAGGATTGAAATTCTCGGGCAGATCCGAGTCATCGGTTTCGATGATCTCATCATATGCCGATTGGAGCCGTGTCCAAAAGTTTTCAAGGGTTTTTGTTTTTACTTCCAAAGTCGATTCGGAGTTGCTTTGGATGGGTGCGGAAGCGAATCTAGTGCAGTACCTAATAAGCCTGTCACTTTCCATAATAAATTTTGCAGCCGAAAAATCTTTAGTTTTTTGAGCTGCTTTGAGCGTGTTCCATCTGCAGGGGTGCCTTGGAGCTTATCTTCCTCCATTTCGGGAATTTTAAGAGTTTTTGGAGTTTTTGGGTTTGACTCCTTACTCGGGGTTTTGTCTGATGGCATTTAAACGAATCAGAAAAATTTAATTTAATTTAAACTCGGTTATTGGGTAAATATCCGCAAATTAAATTTTTGTTTGTTTGAAATATATTTGTATTTTATGACCACTTTTTGAGTTTTGTATATATTGCCTTTTGGGTAAGTTTTAATTTGTAAAAAAAAAAAAAAAAAAATAAAAATTCTATATTATAGACTTGGGTTTTTCTTTCAATTGCCGAATTTATCTTTGTGTATATATGTGTATATTTGCGTTTGTATATGTTACGCGGGAGATGTTTTATTTTATAAAAAAGTTATTATAAATTGTCGACTTATGTCGTTTTTCCGGAATACCGAGTTGTATATATGTTTGTATGTATATCTGCGTGTGGGTATGTAACGCTAGATATAAATTTATATTATGGAAAATAAAGTTGTATATTTTCGACTTATGTCGTTTTTGCAAAATCTAGTTTTTGTCTACTGGGTTGTGTAGAACTCCTTTTTTTCTGCTGGGTTGTTTTTCGCGAGTGATATATATGTATGTCAATACGTATGATTAAAAATAGTGGGAGAGAGCGCCAGATAATTTGCCGGTAATTTGTAGATATGTATGTGTTTTGGTAAGTACCCTTCAAAAATTTGAGGACCAGGTAGTCCAATGGGACGGGGCTTTAAAGTAGGTCTGAAGGGACTAGGTTACGGACTTGGTTACATGTTATGCTGCATAGTACCACGCGTGAAGCGACCTAGTTACAGACATGGTTACATGTTATGCTGCATCGGACCACATCGAATGTAAATTGTCGTTCGCCGCCAACTAATTCGTGGTTGGTCGGCAATTTGGTTCGGTCTAGGGTATTGGGATGTAGTTTAAAACGTGGTCCACTGTAAGCAGATTAGTATATGGCCCAAATAGGGTGGTTTTTTATATAGTCCTTTGTTATGCAGCGGTGAAGCAGGGGTGGTCATGTCCAATGACATCGCAATGTTAATGTAACCATATTTTTTTCATATATTTGGACCACCTCTGTAACTAGGAACTGTCACAACGTAACCTGGTCTTGTACTACCATATGGTACCCTGACATAATCCCAAGGGGCATAATCCCAAATTTTTTATTTGGGATTATGTCACTCCCCCTAGGGTGACATAATCCCAACTTTTTTACTTGGGCTTATGTCACCCTAGGCGTAGTGACATAATCCCAATTGGGATAATGTCATTTTCAAGCCCAAAAAAACAATTCAGTAGTCTTTCTTAGATTTTATTACATTAAACAAAAAATTAAAGCTGACAATAAAGTTAATGTTGTTATATAATAATACATTGAGTATATGTATAAGATGAAATATGTATGTACTTACACATGTTCTCAAAAAATTACTTTAAAACTAAAAAATTACATTAAAATTAAATATATTTACATATATACAGACTTTTTTCAATAAAACGATAGGTATATAAATATTTGTGTACATTGTATATATGTCTATAAAAAGATGAAAATTTGGAAGAAAAAATCGTGAGATTTTTGATTCCAAATTTTCGCCTGCAGCGCTTTTTTTTAATAGATCGATAGTTGTATACATATGTATGTACATATGTCTATAAAAAGATGAAAATTTGGAAGAAAAAATCGCGCGATTTTTGATTCCAAATTTTCGCCTGCGCCGCTTTTTTTTAATAGATCGATAGGTATATACATATGTATGTATGTACATATGTCTATAAAAAATAAAAATTTGGAAGCAAAAATCGCGATTTTGCTTCGCACTAATACCTACTCGAGTGATTTGGTATTCTGGCTCCCTTTTATTTGGGATTATGTCACTCCAACATAGGTGACATAATCCCAAGTAAAACAAGTAAGGAAGCCTAAGTTCGAGTGGAATCGAACATTAGATACTCAGCTGTATGTTTTCATTGTTTGTTTGCGTTTGATGGAAACACTGTGTACTTTATATAAATTGAGTGCTGCATAAAGTGGGCGTAGCCACGCCCATTGTTAACATTTTTATCAGTCATCCAACTAAGCATTTGAATATTATTCTTTGTGCAAAATTTCATTCCTTTATGACTTCTAGTTACAAAGATGTCACATTACAAATTTCCAAAGCGTGTTCCAGAAATATCTTTGCTAAAAAGTAGGCGTGGTCTTAAACCGATTTCAATAAATTTTTGCGTGTCTATTAATACAAGTTATAAAAGTGTATAAACCAAGTTTCATCATAATATCTCAATTATTTGTCGAATTATGGGCTCCGAAATCTCGTATATTCCTTTGTCTAAAAGGAGGCGGTGCCACGCCCATTTTCCAAAATTTTTCTATTTTTTGTTTCCGGTCTATTGTAGAAATCATACCACAAAACTTCAATGAATTATCTTTACATTTGACAAAGATATCGCTTAAAATGTTTTTATTATGTCACTTTATAATACCCATATATAAAAGTGGGCGTGGTCGCCAAACCGATTTCGCTAAAATTTTGAACATGTATTACCACAAGCAATAAAAGTGTACACACCCAGTTTCGTCAATATATATAAATTATTTGTCGAGTTATGGGCTCAGAAATCTCGTATATTCCTGTTTCTAAAAAGAGGCGGTGCCACGCCCATTTTCCAAAATTTTTGTGTTTTTCGTTTTATGTCCGCAGTTGGACTTCTGCTATAAAATTTCAATGACATTTCTTTATATTTGACAGAGATATCGCTTAAAATGTTTTTATTAGGTCACCTTATAATACCCATATATAAAAGTGGGCGTGGCCGTCAACCGATTTAGGAAAATTTTCGTCCAAACATTTGCCTAGGTAAGTATATTACGTGTACGGAATTTCATCGATATATCTTCAACGGTTTCTGAGTTATGACTCATAAAACTTTCAATGTTTGCCCCTTAATAAGTGGGCGTGGCACCGCCCATTTTCCAAAATTTTTGTGGTTTTTGTTTTCTGTCCGTAGTTAGACTCCTACTACAAAATTTCAGTGATATATCTTTATACTTGACAGAGATATGGCTTAAAATGTTTTTATTAGGTCACTTTGTAATATTCATATATAAAAGTGGGCGTGGCCGTCAACCGATTTTAACTATTTTCCGTCCAAACGTTTGCCTAGGTAAGTAAATCACGCGTACCAAATTTCATCGATATATCTTCAATGGTTTCTGAGTTATGACATATAAAACTTTCCATGTTTGACCCTTAATAAGTGGGCGTGGCACCGCCCATTTTCCAAAATTTCATCAAATTTCTTCCTAGGGGCCTGAGCTCAACACGTGAGTAAAATTTCATCGCTCCAGCTATATTAGTGACTGAGGTACCAAATTTACGATTTTTTCTATATAGGAAAAGTGGGCGTGGTCATGGTCCGATTTCGCCCATTTTCAATACCAACCGTCCCAGTCCCGATACCAACTTGCATTTCAAATTTCATCAAAATATCTCAATTTTTGCGCCAGTTAGAGTGTTTACAGACGGACGGACGGACAAACGGACGGACGGACGGACGGACGGACGGACGGACGGACATGGCTCAATCGATTTCTCTTTTCACCCTGATCATTTTGATATATATAAGTCTATATCTATCTCGATTATTTCATTCTGTTACAATCCACCGTTATGTGATTAAAACTATAATACTCTGTGTACTAGTACAGCTGAGTATAAAAATTGGGATTATGTCACACCATGGTGAGTGACATAATCCCAAATTTTAAAATTGGGGTTATGCCACTTGGGATTAAATCACGGCACCCTACCATATTACGTGGTCCCACTTTTTGCAGGGTAGAAGATGGGAAGCGCGAAAGCTGTAAAAAGCTAATTTTTTGTTGGTAGTTTTGTATGTTACCAACGGGAGATTTGGTGTCAACGTACCAATGATTTAATAATATATGATTGTATGTATATTGCTTTTAAGTGGGGAATTAGTCCAATTTTGTAAAATTAATATTTTAGGATTTTTAATGGTCAGTAGGAAATTTTTATGTTTGGCAATTTAATTTGTAAATTCTAGTTTTGACCAGGATTTTTAAGTGGACTGTATTTATATTTATGTATGCAAATATACTTATGTAGGTATGTTAGGACAACTTCTAATTTTTATCCTTTTCGGGTAAGAGGGCTTGAAATTTTAATTTCGTACATACACACATGAAATTGTGAAAATATATACATATGTATTTGTATGGAGCGATACAACTCACTGCGCTTTTGAGATTAGGGTATTGGGGCTAATTTGTTGGCCAGTTAGATTGATGGGGTTTCTGGCTTGATGTTCTTGTTGCTGTTGTTCCTTTTGTTGCACTTTTGACGTGGTTGTTGTTTAACTCCCTGTTATTGTTGTTGTTGTTGTTCTCCTACTTGTTGAAAATCTTTTTTGTTGATTTTGGTTTTATATAACGCGACGCGCCCGTTTGTATTTTGTATTTTTATATAGATTTTTGTTTGTTATACATATGCACAAATGTACCTAAATATGTCTTGTTACCGCGCGCGTTTTTTTTTTTTGTTTGCTCGTTTTATGGTTGTATGTATATATGTATATATATATATTTTTTTTTTTTGTATATGTATGTATGTTTTACCACTTTTTAGTTCACTCAAACTGTTTTATATGTTCATAGATTTATGTTTAATGTTGAATTTATTTACACAATATTTGAAAAATATTTAACCTTTTTTTTTTTTGTTGTCACTTGTAAGTATATATCTGCATATGTTGGCTTCTTTTTACCATAGGTGCCTTTATGAATGGCGTAGAAGGACCATGAACAAATGGACACTCTTCCTTTTTGGGACACTGCACTGCACTCGCGATTCAGGGACAGAAAAACTTACTTTTTCGTATTCCGGATTTTTGGGGAAAAATTAAAAGGCGGGAGAAAACTTCAGTTTGAACAAAAACGTGTATTTAGGATATGCTTGCGGACGTGCTAACTCGCTGACGGTTTTACAATTGTGCTTTTTGTTGAGATTACAAAAGTTGACGTTTTGTTTTGTGTGTGGTGTGTAACAATATGTGTATATGTTATGTGTGTGGTGTAAATGGATGTTGTAACGTGTGCTGTGATAATATGTTCCAATATTGAATGTGATGATGTGATTTGTTGATGTGGATATGGCATTGGTGCGTGGATGGTGATGTGGCGCTGCTGATGCAGCATTATGCTGAAGAGGGGCGGGCAACGGCGAGAGGTCATGTAAACACATCCAAATGTTATTTGAAGCAGTGGCAGGAAATATTGTAATTGTATTCTAGGTTAAGGTTTTATAAAAGTTGTTATATTCTTCAGGAATGGTACAAGCCTTTTAAGTTGAGAACATTTGAGATGCATTTGGGTTTTGGTATACATATGTATGTATATACAGTTGCTTACAAATACATCTCAAATTGAGAATTAAGAAAAATGTGTATTGGGTAATTTAGTAGGAGGAACAGTAGGTAAGAGAGCAGCTTACCACTGTGATAAAATTCTGTCAGCATTGTGAAGCAATTTCTCGCTCGGTAGGTATAAGGATTTTTCTTTAGGTGTGTATTTCGAGTAAGCAAATAACTGGAAGAAGAAAGTTTTCATCTGTTTTACTTAAAAATACAAGTTTATCGATTTTTCGTTGATGTTTTTTTAATAAGATGAAAATCTTTTATCGATTGTGAGCACATAGAATATAGGTATATATATCCTTGCAGGAAGGAAAAAAATGAAATGCTAAAAGTAGTTGACTTTTAATTGGCTATTTTGAGACAATTGAAAAAAATCAATATGTATCACACAGCAAGAAACCCATTTTTAGTTAGTTCATTGACAAAAGCTTTCAAATTCCTGATGAAAATATTTTTATTCAAGAACATTTTAGCTGATTTTGCTGTGAAAAATCCTCTTTTTTAGATTTGAAAAGCGAAGCAATGGAAATACATATGTATAGTGAATTCCATGATTCTAAACTTGTATGCATGTAGCAGTTACATATGCAACCATTTCCCTTGTATTTTTTGTTTAATTTTATAAACATTAATAATGTTATATTTTGGGACTAACTATTTTTCACCCAAAAAAAGTTAGTTTATAATTACCTTCCAAGTAATGCAGAAGTACACATGACTGGCTTTTTATCGCCATTCCCGTATAAAAGTAGTTAGCCTTTTTCAAAGAAAATATACCATTAACAGTTACCACTAGTGTCTTTGTAAACTGTTTAAAGTCAGTAATAAACAGTTTTGAGAATTGGTTAAATTTCAAAACCCGTATTTTTTCATTCTTCATGTTATCCCAATCGCTTTTAAACAAAGTATCTCTTATCAAAACATGTAGGTACTTACATATGTAAGTATTTATTACTAATAAGTGTAGAAAGAGATAATGGTAATTTTTCCCCCAAAATTGGTAGATTTTTTCAAGTAGATGGTTATTTTTTTGTTCTGAGTGGCAGGTAGTAAAGACCAAGTTAGATGCAAATGCGTACATATATGGATATGTACATACACATGCCCAGCAGGGTTTTTCCATATTTTGGTAATGGCTTGAACTTGTATTCAATGAAATAACGCATTACGAATAGCTAAGAAACACTCCTTCGCTTACTTTGCTCATTACTTGTAATGCGACAGTTTTTAAATTATTGTTTTTTCGCTTACTGGTAATGTAGAAAATAATCGAAAAGGTTTGGGGTACTGCCGTTATTTTTTTGCAAACAATTTGCTTTGATTTTAATTTTTCTAAATAGCAGTTTTGTAAAGCAAATTACCCTGAATCTCGTTTATTTTGCCAGTTTTTTATTATAAAACTGTCGTGGTTATTCGATCGTTGAAAATTTGTTAAATAAGCCAATAGCTGTGCAAATAAATAGTGTAATAATTATTATTCAAATAGTGTTTTTTTAATATATTTTGCAAAGAATGTTTTGATTCTTTATTCATTCCGTATGCTATTTGTTTTCGGCATAAATTGCTCACTCATAGTTTTAAAATTATTTTTTCGCTTACTGGTATTGCATAAAATAACCGAAAAGATTTGGAACACTGGCGATATATTTTGCAAAGCCTACATTGATTTAAATTTATGTAACTAGCAATTTTGTAAAGAAATTTACCCCCATTCTCGTTTATTTTGCCAGTTTTCATTATAATGCATTATAGATTACTATACTGGATTGTGTGATATATGCAATTACTTATACCAGTGAAAGAACTTATTACTTGTAACAGCTTACTTTTCTCAATATTAGTAGCGACTTTATAATGCATTATTGTCTACCACATTGTAAGACAATACCGCCAATGACATGCCTATGTTAAAGTAATGCAATCCGTATTCGAAAGTGTAAGCGATGAATCAAGGTTTCTCGATGATTTTACCCATTACATGTAAGAGAAAGCCCTGCTGGGTGGATTTGCGCTACATTGGTAAAAAGGGGTGTGAAATTTGTGATGCCATGATGTAGATACCCTACATAGCCATACAGATACCCTACAAAGAAATTCACCTTAATCGGGAATTATTTCGGGATCGCGCGCAATGGAACGTGCGACTGCTCGTAATTATATCTGAACGACGTTGTTCATAATAAATAATTTTTATTAAATTGTATGCATGTAAAATCATTTATACATATGTATGTATATGTACATATGCAGGTAAGTATTGGCTGGCCTAAAATTTGACATGACCGTAAATTATTGCTTTCTTTTGAAATTCAAACAATCCTTTTTGGTAAGCTTGCTTAGGTAGCCGACTGTGTAGTTTTGTTTTCAGAGAGAAATTACATTGAATTTCGTTACGGATACTTAGTTATTAGCCTAAAACTGGGGGTTTCCGCGCGTTAACGCTCGTTAATGTAAATCATCGTATTTTTTGCATCTCAAACAATCGTTTTTGTATGCTTAGGTAGCTGTTAAGTTTTTATTTTTCAGAGAGAAATTGAATAGAATTTCTTTACAGATCTTTAGTATTTAAGCAGAATCTGGGATTTCCCGCTAATGGGAACGCTTTTTACCAATGTAGCGCAAATCCATGTGTATGTACATATACATATATGTACGCATTTGCATCTAACTTGGTCTTTACTACCTGCCACTCAGAACAAAAAAATAACCATCTACTTGAAAAAATCTACCAATTTTGGGGGAAAAATTACCATTATCTCTTTCTACACTTATTAGTGATAAATACTTACATATGTAAGTACCTACATGTTTTGATAAGAGATACTTTGTTTAAAAGCGATTGGGATAACACGAAGAATGAAAAAATACGGGTTTCGAAATTTAACCAATTCTCAAAACTGTTTATTACATTTATACCCCTGCAGGAAGGGCATCTAACTTAAAACTGACTTTAAACAGTTTACAAAGACACTAGTGGTAACTGTTAATGGTATATTTTCTTTGAAAAAGGCTAACTACTTTTGTATGGGAATGGCGATAAAAAAGTCAGTCATGTGTACTTCTGCATTACTTGGAAGGTAATTATAAACTAACTTTTTTTGGGTGAAAAATAGTTAGTCCCAAAATATAACATTATTAATGTTTATAAAATCAAACAAAAAATACAAGGGAAATGGTTGCATATGTAACTGCTACATGCATACAAGTTTAGAATCATGGAATTCACAAGCATTTCGCTATACATATGTATTTCCATTGCTTCGCTTTTCAAAGAAAAATCCTTATACCTACCGAGCGAGAAATTGCTTCACAATGCTGACAGAATTTTATCACAGTGGTAACGCTGCTCTCTCACCTACTGTTCCTCCTACTAAATTATCCAATACACATTTTTCTTAATTCTCAATTTGAGATGTATTTGTAAGCAACTGTATATACATACATATGTATACCAAAACCCAAATGCATCTCAAATGTTCTCAACTTAAAAGGCTTGTACCATTCGTGAAGAATATAACAATTTTTATAAAACCTTAACCTACTCTGAAAAAAAAAAACGTTGTAAATCTAAAGACTTTCGCTGTTAAATCAACTACTTTCCGCAGTTGAAATGTGCCCAACAACGTTCCGTTGTTGTTTCAAAGGTGCGAGCGTTGTTGATTTAAGTCAATAACGGAGATTGTTGGAAAAAATGTTCACCTAAAAATAAATTTTTGTTTGCATTTTACTCTTCATCTTCTCTCCGCCCGGGTCCCAACTGCAAATATGTAGCCTCCGCTTGTTCTCCTATTCTTCTCTCCTTCTTATCATTCACTGGTTGCTATCTTTATTTCTTATTCTGACTTTTCTTCTTTATTTTATATTCTCCTCCGGATTCGAACCATGACATCAACCTGAAATTCTATCCAATCATCACATAGTGGAACATTCAACATTATATTGAATTGTAGTAACCTATTTATACCTCCATTTCCTAAAAAGGAATCCATGAATTATTTGAATTATTGTAAAAACAAAATTTAAACAAGTAAGGAAGCCTAAGTTCGAGTGGAATCGAACATTGGATACTCAGCTGTATGTTTTCATTGTTTGTTTGCGTTTGATAGATTTTATATAAAGCGAGTTTTGCATAAAGTGGGCGTAGCCACGCCCATTTTCAAAATTTATATCAGTCATCCAACTAAGCATATGAATATTATTCTTTGTGCAAAATTTCATTCCTTTATGACTTCTAGTTACAAAGATGTCACGTTACAAATTCCCAAAGGGTGTTCCAGAAATATCTTTGTTAAAAAGTAGGCGTGGTCATAAACCGATTTCAATAAATTTTTGCGTGTCTATTAACACACAAGTTATAAAAGTGTATAAACCAAGTTTCGTCATAATATCTCAATTATTTGTCGAGTTATAGGCTAAGAAATCTCGTATATTCCTTTGTCTAAAAAGAGGCGGTGCCACGCCCATTTTCCAAAATTTGTATATTTTTTGTTTCCGGTCTATTGTGGAACTCTTGCCACAAAATTTCAATGAATTATCTTTACATTTGACAAAGATATCGCTTAAAATGTTTTTATTATGTCACTTTATAATACCCATATATAAAAGTGGGCGTGGTCGCCAAACCGATTTCGCTAAAATTTTGAACATGTATTACCACAAGCAATAAAAGTGTACACACCCAGTTTCGTCAATATATATAAATTATTTGTCGAGTTATGGGCTCAGAAATCTCGTATATTCCTGTTTCTAAAAAGAGGCGGTGCCACGCCCATTTTCCAAAATTTTTGTGTTTTTCGTTTTATGTCCGCAGTTGGACTTCTGCTATAAAATTTCAATGACATTTCTTTATATTTGACAGAGATATCGCTTAAAATGTTTTTATTAGGTCACCTTATAATACCCATATATAAAAGTGGGCGTGGCCGTCAACCGATTTAGGAAAATTTTCGTCCAAACATTTGCCTAGGTAAGTATATTACGTGTACGGAATTTCATCGATATATCTTCAACGGTTTCTGAGTTATGACTCATAAAACTTTCAATGTTTGCCCCTTAATAAGTGGGCGTGGCACCGCCCATTTTCCAAAATTTTTGTGGTTTTTGTTTTCTGTCCGTAGTTAGACTCCTACTACAAAATTTCAGTGATATATCTTTATACTTGACAGAGATATGGCTTAAAATGTTTTTATTAGGTCACTTTGTAATATTCATATATAAAAGTGGGCGTGGCCGTCAACCGATTTTAACTATTTTCCGTCCAAACGTTTGCCTAGGTAAGTAAATCACGCGTACCAAATTTCATCGATATATCTTCAATGGTTTCTGAGTTATGACATATAAAACTTTCCATGTTTGACCCTTAATAAGTGGGCGTGGCACCGCCCATTTTCCAAAATTTCATCAAATTTCTTCCTAGGGGCCTGAGCTCAACACGTGAGTAAAATTTCATCGCTCCAGCTATATTAGTGACTGAGGTACCAAATTTACGATTTTTTCTATATAGGAAAAGTGGGCGTGGTCATGGTCCGATTTCGCCCATTTTCAATACCAACCGTCCCAGTCCCGATACCAACTTGCATTTCAAATTTCATCAAAATATCTCAATTTTTGCGCCAGTTAGAGTGTTTACAGACGGACGGACGGACAAACGGACGGACGGACGGACGGACGGACGGAGGGACGGACATGGCTCAATCGATTTCTCTTTTCACCCTGATCATTTTGATATATATAAGTCTATATCTATCTCGATTATTTCATTCTGTTACAATCCACCGTTATGTGATTAAAACTATAATACTCTGTGTACTAGTACAGCTGAGTATAAAAATTGGGATTATGTCACACCATGGTGAGTGACATAATCCCAAATTTTAAAATTGGGGTTATGCCACTTGGGATTAAATCACGGCACCCTACCATATTACGTGGTCCCACTTTTTGCAGGGTAGAAGATGGGAAGCGCGAAAGCTGTAAAAAGCTAATTTTTTGTTGGTAGTTTTGTATGTTACCAACGGGAGATTTGGTGTCAACGTACCAATGATTTAATAATATATGATTGTATGTATATTGCTTTTAAGTGGGGAATTAGTCCAATTTTGTAAAATTAATATTTTAGGATTTTTAATGGTCAGTAGGAAATTTTTATGTTTGGCAATTTAATTTGTAAATTCTAGTTTTGACCAGGATTTTTAAGTGGACTGTATTTATATTTATGTATGCAAATATACTTATGTAGGTATGTTAGGACAACTTCTAATTTTTATCCTTTTCGGGTAAGAGGGCTTGAAATTTTAATTTCGTACATACACACATGAAATTGTGAAAATATATACATATGTATTTGTATGGAGCGATACAACTCACTGCGCTTTTGAGATTAGGGTATTGGGGCTAATTTGTTGGCCAGTTAGATTGATGGGGTTTCTGGCTTGATGTTCTTGTTGCTGTTGTTCCTTTTGTTGCACTTTTGACGTGGTTGTTGTTTAACTCCCTGTTATTGTTGTTGTTGTTGTTCTCCTACTTGTTGAAAATCTTTTTTGTTGATTTTGGTTTTATATAACGCGACGCGCCCGTTTGTATTTTGTATTTTTATATAGATTTTTGTTTGTTATACATATGCACAAATGTACCTAAATATGTCTTGTTACCGCGCGCGTTTTTTTTTTTGTTTGCTCGTTTTATGGTTGTATGTATATATGTATATATATATATTTTTTTTTTTGTATATGTATGTATGTTTTACCACTTTTTAGTTCACTCAAACTGTTTTATATGTTCATAGATTTATGTTTAATGTTGAATTTATTTACACAATATTTGAAAAATATTTAACCTTTTTTTTTTTTTGTTGTCACTTGTAAGTATATATCTGCATATGTTGGCTTCTTTTTACCATAGGTGCCTTTATGAATGGCGTAGAAGGACCATGAACAAATGGACACTCTTCCTTTTTGGGACACTGCACTGCACTCGCGATTCAGGGACAGAAAAACTTACTTTTTCGTATTCCGGATTTTTGGGGAAAAATTAAAAGGCGGGAGAAAACTTCAGTTTGAACAAAAACGTGTATTTAGGATATGCTTGCGGACGTGCTAACTCGCTGACGGTTTTACAATTGTGCTTTTTGTTGAGATTACAAAAGTTGACGTTTTGTTTTGTGTGTGGTGTGTAACAATATGTGTATATGTTATGTGTGTGGTGTAAATGGATGTTGTAACGTGTGCTGTGATAATATGTTCCAATATTGAATGTGATGATGTGATTTGTTGATGTGGATATGGCATTGGTGCGTGGATGGTGATGTGGCGCTGCTGATGCAGCATTATGCTGAAGAGGGGCGGGCAACGGCGAGAGGTCATGTAAACACATCCAAATGTTATTTGAAGCAGTGGCAGGAAATATTGTAATTGTATTCTAGGTTAAGGTTTTATAAAAGTTGTTATATTCTTCAGGAATGGTACAAGCCTTTTAAGTTGAGAACATTTGAGATGCATTTGGGTTTTGGTATACATATGTATGTATATACAGTTGCTTACAAATACATCTCAAATTGAGAATTAAGAAAAATGTGTATTGGGTAATTTAGTAGGAGGAACAGTAGGTAAGAGAGCAGCTTACCACTGTGATAAAATTCTGTCAGCATTGTGAAGCAATTTCTCGCTCGGTAGGTATAAGGATTTTTCTTTAGGTGTGTATTTCGAGTAAGCAAATAACTGGAAGAAGAAAGTTTTCATCTGTTTTACTTAAAAATACAAGTTTATCGATTTTTCGTTGATGTTTTTTTAATAAGATGAAAATCTTTTATCGATTGTGAGCACATAGAATATAGGTATATATATCCTTGCAGGAAGGAAAAAAATGAAATGCTAAAAGTAGTTGACTTTTAATTGGCTATTTTGAGACAATTGAAAAAAATCAATATGTATCACACAGCAAGAAACCCATTTTTAGTTAGTTCATTGACAAAAGCTTTCAAATTCCTGATGAAAATATTTTTATTCAAGAACATTTTAGCTGATTTTGCTGTGAAAAATCCTCTTTTTTAGATTTGAAAAGCGAAGCAATGGAAATACATATGTATAGTGAATTCCATGATTCTAAACTTGTATGCATGTAGCAGTTACATATGCAACCATTTCCCTTGTATTTTTTGTTTAATTTTATAAACATTAATAATGTTATATTTTGGGACTAACTATTTTTCACCCAAAAAAAGTTAGTTTATAATTACCTTCCAAGTAATGCAGAAGTACACATGACTGGCTTTTTATCGCCATTCCCGTATAAAAGTAGTTAGCCTTTTTCAAAGAAAATATACCATTAACAGTTACCACTAGTGTCTTTGTAAACTGTTTAAAGTCAGTAATAAACAGTTTTGAGAATTGGTTAAATTTCAAAACCCGTATTTTTTCATTCTTCATGTTATCCCAATCGCTTTTAAACAAAGTATCTCTTATCAAAACATGTAGGTACTTACATATGTAAGTATTTATTACTAATAAGTGTAGAAAGAGATAATGGTAATTTTTCCCCCAAAATTGGTAGATTTTTTCAAGTAGATGGTTATTTTTTTGTTCTGAGTGGCAGGTAGTAAAGACCAAGTTAGATGCAAATGCGTACATATATGGATATGTACATACACATGCCCATCAGGGTTTTTCCATATTTTGGTAATGGCTTGAACTTGTATTCAATGAAATAACGCATTACGAATAGCTAAGAAACACTCCTTCGTTTACTTTGCTCATTACTTGTAATGCGACAGTTTTTAAATTATTGTTTTTTCGCTTACTGGTAATGTAGAAAATAATCGAAAAGGTTTGGGGTACTGCCGTTATTTTTTTGCAAACAATTTGCTTTGATTTTAATTTTTCTAAATAGCAGTTTTGTAAAGCAAATTACCCTGATTCTCGTTTATTTTGCCAGTTTTTTATTATAAAACTGTCGTGGTTATTCGATCGTTGAAAATTTGTTAAATAAGCCAATAGCTGTGCAAATAAATAGTGTAATAATTATTATTCAAATAGTGTTTTTTTAATATATTTTGCAAAGAATGTTTTGATTCTTTATTCATTCCGTATGCTATTTGTTTTCGGCATAAATTGCTCACTCATAGTTTTAAAATTATTTTTTCGCTTACTGGTATTGCATAAAATAACCGAAAAGATTTGGAACACTGGCGATATATTTTGCAAAGCCTACATTGATTTAAATTTATGTAACTAGCAATTTTGTAAAGAAATTTACCCCCATTCTCGTTTATTTTGCCAGTTTTCATTATAATGCATTATAGATTACTATACTGGATTGTGTGATATATGCAATTACTTATACCAGTGAAAGAACTTATTACTTGTAACAGCTTACTTTTCTCAATATTAGTAGCGACTTTATAATGCATTATTGTCTACCACATTGTAAGACAATACCGCCAATGACATGCCTATGTTAAAGTAATGCAATCCGTATTCGAAAGTGTAAGCGATGAATCAAGGTTTCTCGATGATTTTACCCATTACATGTAAGAGAAAGCCCTGCTGGGTGGATTTGCGCTACATTGGTAAAAAGGGGTGTGAAATTTGTGATGCCATGATGTAGATACCCTACATAGCCATACAGATACCCTACAAAGAAATTCACCTTAATCGGGAATTATTTCGGGATCGCGCGCAATGGAACGTGCGACTGCTCGTAATTATATCTGAACGACGTTGTTCATAATAAATAATTTTTATTAAATTGTATGCATGTAAAATCATTTATACATATGTATGTATATGTACATATGCAGGTAAGTATTGGCTGGCCTAAAATTTGACATGACCGTAAATTATTGCTTTCTTTTGAAATTCAAACAATCCTTTTTGGTAAGCTTGCTTAGGTAGCCGACTGTGTAGTTTTGTTTTCAGAGAGAAATTACATTGAATTTCGTTACGGATACTTAGTTATTAGCCTAAAACTGGGGGTTTCCGCGCGTTAACGCTCGTTAATGTAAATCATCGTATTTTTTGCATCTCAAACAATCGTTTTTGTATGCTTAGGTAGCTGTTAAGTTTTTATTTTTCAGAGAGAAATTGAATAGAATTTCTTTACAGATCTTTAGTATTTAAGCAGAATCTGGGATTTCCCGCTAATGGGAACGCTTTTTACCAATGTAGCGCAAATCCATGTGTATGTACATATACATATATGTACGCATTTGCATCTAACTTGGTCTTTACTACCTGCCACTCAGAACAAAAAAATAACCATCTACTTGAAAAAATCTACCAATTTTGGGGGAAAAATTACCATTATCTCTTTCTACACTTATTAGTGATAAATACTTACATATGTAAGTACCTACATGTTTTGATAAGAGATACTTTGTTTAAAAGCGATTGGGATAACACGAAGAATGAAAAAATACGGGTTTCGAAATTTAACCAATTCTCAAAACTGTTTATTACATTTATACCCCTGCAGGAAGGGCATCTAACTTAAAACTGACTTTAAACAGTTTACAAAGACACTAGTGGTAACTGTTAATGGTATATTTTCTTTGAAAAAGGCTAACTACTTTTGTATGGGAATGGCGATAAAAAAGTCAGTCATGTGTACTTCTGCATTACTTGGAAGGTAATTATAAACTAACTTTTTTTGGGTGAAAAATAGTTAGTCCCAAAATATAACATTATTAATGTTTATAAAATCAAACAAAAAATACAAGGGAAATGGTTGCATATGTAACTGCTACATGCATACAAGTTTAGAATCATGGAATTCACAAGCATTTCGCTATACATATGTATTTCCATTGCTTCGCTTTTCAAAGAAAAATCCTTATACCTACCGAGCGAGAAATTGCTTCACAATGCTGACAGAATTTTATCACAGTGGTAACGCTGCTCTCTCACCTACTGTTCCTCCTACTAAATTATCCAATACACATTTTTCTTAATTCTCAATTTGAGATGTATTTGTAAGCAACTGTATATACATACATATGTATACCAAAACCCAAATGCATCTCAAATGTTCTCAACTTAAAAGGCTTGTACCATTCGTGAAGAATATAACAATTTTTATAAAACCTTAACCTACTCTGAAAAAAAAAAACGTTGTAAATCTAAAGACTTTCGCTGTTAAATCAACTACTTTCCGCAGTTGAAATGTGCCCAACAACGTTCCGTTGTTGTTTCAAAGGTGCGAGCGTTGTTGATTTAAGTCAATAACGGAGATTGTTGGAAAAAATGTTCACCTAAAAATAAATTTTTGTTTGCATTTTACTCTTCATCTTCTCTCCGCCCGGGTCCCAACTGCAAATATGTAGCCTCCGCTTGTTCTCCTATTCTTCTCTCCTTCTTATCATTCACTGGTTGCTATCTTTATTTCTTATTCTGACTTTTCTTCTTTATTTTATATTCTCCTCCGGATTCGAACCATGACATCAACCTGAAATTCTATCCAATCATCACATAGTGGAACATTCAACATTATATTGAATTGTAGTAACCTATTTATACCTCCATTTCCTAAAAAGGAATCCATGAATTATTTGAATTATTGTAAAAACAAAATTTAAACAAGTAAGGAAGCCTAAGTTCGAGTGGAATCGAACATTGGATACTCAGCTGTATGTTTTCATTGTTTGTTTGCGTTTGATAGATTTTATATAAAGCGAGTTTTGCATAAAGTGGGCGTAGCCACGCCCATTTTCAAAATTTATATCAGTCATCCAACTAAGCATATGAATATTATTCTTTGTGCAAAATTTCATTCCTTTATGACTTCTAGTTACAAAGATGTCACGTTACAAATTCCCAAAGGGTGTTCCAGAAATATCTTTGTTAAAAAGTAGGCGTGGTCATAAACCGATTTCAATAAATTTTTGCGTGTCTATTAACACACAAGTTATAAAAGTGTATAAACCAAGTTTCGTCATAATATCTCAATTATTTGTCGAGTTATAGGCTAAGAAATCTCGTATATTCCTTTGTCTAAAAAGAGGCGGTGCCACGCCCATTTTCCAAAATTTGTATATTTTTTGTTTCCGGTCTATTGTGGAACTCTTGCCACAAAATTTCAATGAATTATCTTTATATTTGACAAAGATATCGCTTAAAATGTTTTTATTAGGCCACTTTATAATACCCATATATAAAAGTGGGCGTGGTCGTCAACCGATTTCGCTAAAATTTTCAACATGTATTACCACAAGTAATAAAAGTGTACACACCAAGTTTCGTCATTATATATCAATTATTTGTCGAGCTATGGGCTCAGAAATCTCGTATATTCCAGCTTCTAAAAAGAGGCGGTGCCACGCCCATTTTCCAAAATTTTTGTGTTTTTCGTTGTATGTCCGCAGGTGGCCTCCTGGCATAAAATTGCAATGATATATCTTTATATTTGACAGAGATATCGCTTAAAATGTTTTTATTAGGTCACTTTATAATACCCATATATAAAAGTGGGCGTGGCCGTCAACCGATTTTAACAATTTTTCGTCCAAACATTTGCCTAAGTAAGTATATAACGCGTACCAAATTTCATCGATATATCTTCAACAGTTTCTGAGTTATGACTCATAAAGCTTTCAATATTTGCTCCTTAATAAGTGGGCGTGGCACCGCCCAATTTCCAAAATTCCATCAAATTTCTTCTTAGGGGCCTGAGCTCAACACGTGGGTAAAATTTCATCACTCCGATTTTTTCTATATAGGAAAAGTGGGCGTGGTCATGGTCCGATTTCGCCCATTTTCAATACCAACCGTCCCAGTGTCGATACCAACTTGCATTTCAAATTTCATCAAAATATCTCAATTTTTGCGCGAGTTAGAGTGTTTACAGACGGACGGACGGACAGACGGACAGACGGACGGACGGACGGACGGACGGACGGACATGGCTCAATCGATTTCTCTTTTCACACTGATCATTTTGATATATATAAGTCTATATCTATCTCGATTATTTCATTCTGTTACAATCCACCGTTATGTGATTAAAACTATAATACTCTGTGTACTAGTACAGCTGAGTATAAAAATTTTGTTGTCATTAGTTTTGTTTACAACGGAAACTGTTGGGTCAAATACTTTTGCCTTTAAATCAACAACGGGGAGAAAATTGTTGCTAAAAATAATTTTTTTTGGATTTTTCTCTTCATCTTCTCTCCATCATTATTTTTTGAAGTTAACTTCTTAGGCGGCGATACAGAGTTTTTATGGAGAGTGAAATTTGATGCAACGGAAGTTGCCCCCGGAAATAGCAGCCATTTTAGTTGATTTTTAATTTTTAAAAAAATCAACCTTGATATCGCGTGGTGTTTCGAACTCAAAACCCCTCGCTTCCAGACCAGACACAAAACCTCTGCGCCACCACACCACTTGCGTTGAATATGTCAAATGCTGCACTTAAATTGAACTAACAAGTACAACTCACTCACGTATGTACATATACGTGTAAGTACATAACAGCGCTGTGGTGAAATAAGCGTGGTGAGAATGCTAATAACACAAGCAGAAATTAAAGTACACCGTTTGACACAACTCGCGTAACTAGCGCAGTAGCTCAGCTGTAAGATGCTTGGCTTCCAATTTAAGTGAAGGTGGTTCAAGCCCAGGTCGAGCCAATTTTTTTTTTTCTTTTTTATTAAATAATTTTTTTTATAATTTTTTAATAAATAAAAGTGCCACCCGAACATCGGGGGTTACATAGATACTAGTTAATTATTAAAATAAAAACGACCAAACAACCAATATAAAAACCAATCGGATGAGCTTGCCGATAAACAAAATCTAATAACAAGAACAAGCATTGCCTTTTCTATAAATAGAATTTGTACAAACAAAAACACACAACCACATGTATGTACATGCGATAGTTTTCATTGCAATATCCCTGCAAAAAAATGTGCGATTAATCCCGATATACATAGATTTGTCCCGGATTGATTTCTTTCGGGAACAATTAGTCACCGATTGTTCCCGAACGGGTATAAATGTAGACTAATTGTGGACCAATTGTTTCCGAACGGGTATAAATCTAGATTGATTATATGTAGAAATTTTACAAAAATATTCAATGTAGGTATGTATTGAAAAAACAATAGGTAAAACTAATTGAACATGCTTTCTTTTAAAAACAATCATGAATAATAATTTTGACAAAATTTTACCAAAAATATCCATTGAAAAATCAATTACGATTATACACTGAAAATGACTATTTAAAAAATTTTAATTTATTGAATAGATTCTTTTACAAAAGTAAAAATTATTGTATAATCTTTATTTAAATAGGCATGAACATTTATAATTTTTAAAGATTGTTATAAAAAATAGCCTTGGCTAGCAACTTTGAAAAATTCCTCACATATCCTTTACACTCGCATAATGCATTCTCAAAACAATAAATATTTGGAGAAAATACTTAATTTTTTTAAAAGATTTCACTACAAGATTATTCGATTATAAACTCTTCTAATATATATAACAATTTATAATTTTTAGACATTTTCATAAAAAATAGCCTTGGCTTACAACTTTGGATGAAAACGATTAATCTACATTTGTACACGTTCGAGATAAAAGAGATTGATCTACATTTGTACTCGTTTGGTATGTTAGTGATTAATCTACATTTGTACCCGTTCAGGTATACAAGTTGAACAATTAGTCTCTTCAGAGGACATGCTCGAACAAATGCGATCAATTCGCTCCATATAAAGGGATGTAAAATTGTATTAGTCGTATTCTCCCTTACGATTGATCCCGGACACGTCCCGGATTAATGGAATTTTTCAGGGATGTATTTTCAAATTCGCTTCTCATATGATATGTATATGAAACTTGTTACTTGTTGCTTTCGAGCCAATATAATTTGAAAACACAATTATTTGAAATATTGAACAAGATATAAGAAGTTAACTTCTATCACGTGTACTATGCTACACGCGGGTTTTTTTTTTTTGTTTTCTCACAAAAAAATATTTTCTCACAAAAATTTTTTAAAGGCAAGCAAGTTTTTGAATCAACAACGTCCGTTTTTGAATAAATTGTTGGATCAAAAACTTTGCTGTAAAAACAAATACTTTTGCTGTTGAATCAAAGACGGAGATTCAACAGCCGAAAGTTGTTGGTTTAACTACGGGAATTTTTTTCAGAGTAGAATACAATTACGATATTTCCTGCCACTGCTTCAAATAACATTTGGATGAAGAGCAATTTTATTTAATATAAAATAAATATGTACTTTTGTTTTTAAGATAAATTTACATTTAATTTACAATTGATTTTTAAATAAATTTTTGCGTCCCAAGTTTTACCGAGCATTGTTCTAAAAATATAGTTTTTATTTGCATGTTCTTAATTTATACATACCTAGGTACGTACCTCGGTATATTTGAGAAAAAATTGAGAATACGTTTAGTTGTTTTCAACGTTGGAGATTTTTTTATTATGTTTATTGGGCATCATCTCTTTGATGCTCGTTAACCTATGCGTTTGTGCTCATCAGTGTACGTGTGTATGTATGCCAATACTTAGGCTACTGTATCCTCGATACTTAAGTAGTCTTAGAGTAACAAGTAAATATTACTTATTACTTTTATTTGGCGAAAGGCGAACAAGTTCAAAGCTACGTATTACCAGCGATGGTAGAAATGATAGCTATTTCGAAGAAAACCAATTCTTCATCATCAGATTTCTTTTCGGGATCATGTAGGTATTTATGTTAAATAAAATATTTAACAACCCTTAACTCATACATATAGACTACAAATGTACATAAATATATATGTAGGTACATCGGTATGTAAATATAAATTTTTATAAATATTAATTTAAATAAATTGAATAATTTAATTAGTTTGAATAAATACATACTTAATAAAATTTAAACTCGATATACCTAAATACATATACATACCTATCGCTATGAGAGGCTTTTTAAAATATTATAAATATGTACATACATGTGGTTATTTAATTCATTTGTTTATTTATGTATTTATAATAAATAACATGTGTATTTACATTTAGATATGTATTGAAATTAATTTAAGTATTTATATATATTAATTATTACAATTAAGCTTAGATATGCGTAACTGTCTGTTCGAGTCGTTAAAGCGAACTGAACTCAAAACCTCTGCTAACGTCTTGCGACGTCCGTTGTATTGTGACGTCCGTTGTGTAGGTATATCAGGTATATCCCTGACTGAGATAGATGTATCCTACAACTCGGCCATACCTGACAACGCGTTCGCCCACGAACGTTATTGCCATTTTTTCATATTATCGGCTGAAGTTGTCGTCACCCGAGGCCCTTCGCAATTCCCCACTCTTTCCACTTCATAACGATCGTGATTTAGTTTCTTAACTATTTTATATGGCCCCAGAAACTTTGGTCGTAGTTTCATACCTACGCCAAACTGCGTACGTTTAATTGCTACTAATTCATTTTCTTTATACTCCGTTCCTGGTTTTCTATTCTTATTGTATGTTTTTATATTTTCTTCTTGCACTTTCTGTATACTCTGTTTAGCTGACTCGCGTAAAATTTCTCTCTCTTCATTGAACTTACGGACTGTTTCTTCATGCAATATTTCAGTTAATCTCAAATCCTCCTTAACCCGCATTTCGCACCCAGTTAGTAGCTTAAACGGAGAAATGTTAGTACTACGGCTAGGTGTGTTGTTCACATGTTTTTGAACTTCACCTACATATTTATACCACTGCCCTGGATTGTCATGAGACAATTTTGCCAACATCGGTACTACAACGCGATGCATTCGCTCCACTTGGCCATTTCCTCGAGGGACACCAGTGGTAATCAACAAATGCTGTATACCATTGCTTTCGCAATAGTTCTCAAAACTATGTGATGTGAAAGCTGATCCCCTATCCGTTATAATTCTGATCGGATTTCCAAATATTGATGCTTGCTTCGTTAGCCTGTCTAAAACTGCGTTTGACCCTGTATCTTTAGTGGGATAAAGCCACACGAACTTCGAAAATGCATCTACGACTACTAGTATGTATTTGTTTTGATTGCCTGTAACCGTCATTGGCCCTACGTGGTCAATATGATACGTCTCTAGTGGAGAATCTCCTTTATCGATAGGCGATAAAAAACCTTCTTTCTTCCCACTTTTAGCGTTTATTAATAAACACTCTACACAACTCTTCACAATCTTTTCAACTTTCGGTTGTATCTCTGGAATATAATAATCTTTTTCTACGCAATCTCGTGTTTTCTTCACTGAAAAGTGTCCTTGTCTATGAGCTGTTTGAATTATCTCTTCTTCCAACGACGCCGGAACTGCTATCAATTCTTTGTCTTTGTCTTTGAATAGTATATCATGACGGATATAAAAATCTTCGTAGTTTGAAGTTTCGAGTATTTTCCTTATTGCTCGAGTCCATTTATCGTTTAACTGAGCTTCTTTCAATCTGTGACGTAGTGAGTCATTCACCATCATGCAGCTTAATCTGCTAAGAGCGTCTGCATGTTTCATTTGTTTTCCTGACCTATGTTCCACCGAATACTTAAATTCCTGAAGAAACATTGCCCACCTAGAAACTCGCGTTGGTACGTCTTCCTTTTTTAAAGTCATTGCAAAAGCATTGCAATCTGTCACTATCTTAAATGGTATTCCTAACAAGTAAATACGCCATTTTTTAACAGCTTGAACTATCGCGAGAACCTCCAGCTCATAAGAGTGGTACTTTTCCTCTGATGGTGTTGTCTTTCTACTCATGTACATTACCGGGTGAAATTGTTGGTCCTCCGGCTCCTGCTGTAAAAGTACCGCACCGTAACCATATTTCGATGCGTCCGTATGAATTTCTGTAACGCCATTCGGATCATACAATTTCAACACCGGAGGTTTCACAAGAGCCTCATTGAGTTGGAAAAAAGCGGTATTTTGTTCGGCAGTCCATTTGAAACTTACGTTCTTGCGTAGTAAGTCCGTTAAAGGTTTTGCTATCGTTGCGTAATTTCTAATGGACCTACGAAAGTACGATGTTAACCCTACAAACCGTTGAATTTCCTTTTGATCTTTCGGTACCTTGAACGATTCTACTGCTCGCGTTTTCTCTAACGATGGTCGTACTGTGCTGTTCTCTATAATGTAGCCAAGAAAATCTACCTTGCGCTTCAGAAAACTACACTTTTTCCACTTAATTCGTAATCCTGCTTTTGATGCTACTTTCAAAACCTTTTCTAACTTAAAAATTCCTTCTTTCTCATTTGCAGATGGAATGATCAAGTCATCCATATAAATTATAATAGTTCCGTCATTAATCAGCTCCCTAAATATCGCGTTAATATACCTACAAAAAACTGCGGGAGAGTTCGATATTCCGAACGGTACATACCGAAATTCGTACTGGCCCTTGTTTGTTACAAATGCAGTATATTTCTGTGAGCTTTGTTCAATTGGTACATGGAAAAATCCGTTCTCTAAGTCTAACGTTGTAAATACTTTTGATCCCTGTAATCTTTCAAGTACCTCATCCATCAATGCCATAGGAAAATTATCGCGCATAATTTTCTCATTAAGTTTTCTGTAGTCGCAACAAAGTCGTTTAGTTCCGTCTTTTTTGCCTACCAACACAACAGGAGAAGCATAGCTCGAGTTGCTATTAGTAATTATGCCCTCATCTAACCACGTCTTTATCTGTGCTTCGATAATCTTTTGATCTGCAAAAGATGTTCTCCTCAGACGCTGATAAATTGGTAAATCATCTTTCAAAATAATTTTCATCTCAACAGGAGATTCAATTGATTTTTCCGGTACATATTGGTTGACTAGTTCTTCAACAACCCCCGCATCACCTTTATTGAGGTGACTTAGGTCGTATTGTGAACCGTTTACCTCCTCAACACTCATGCATAGTTCTGGGAATTCTTTCTTCAATTCCATTATACTACTGTCAGGATTTATTGTTCCTTTTCTTTCTTCCTGTTTGTACGTAAGTACGTCACCATCTTCCCTGATTATTAAATCCACTTGATTTAATATCGACCGCCCTAAAATAGCTGGATAATCCATATCTCTATCTTTAATGATATGAAACATTATCTCTAACTCCAAGTCGTCTACCCATGCTTTCGCATTGAAACTTCCTAAGGTGCGTATCTCCTGATGACCTATCCCTTCTAATACACGTATATCGCTGTTAATTTTTATGCAAAAATCCAATTGATTCACCGTTGATTGCCTTATTAAGCATAAGCCACATCCCGTATCCAGCAAAGCTGGAAAAATAGTGTAACCTACCTTTAACTTCTTGAACTTTAAATCTCTATCTGCTCTTGAAGGTTTCCATTCAATCTCTTTTACCGTGTTTGAATTCGTCTTTTCTGTTTTAACTTTATTTTTCTCTTGTGGACATTGATAAGATTTGTGTCCTGTCTTACTACATTTAAAGCACTTGACCTCCTGCCCTTTAACTTTACAGTCCTTAGCTAAATGGGACGCATCACCACATTTAAAACATTTTTTCTCACCTTCCTGTGACTTAGCTTTATCAGCTTTAGGCTTAAACTCGGTAGCTGCTGATTTGTTTGAAATTTTTTCGTAAATTTTTATTTGTTCTTTAAGCTCTTTTACACTTTTGGCTTGATATAAGACGGTTTTATTGAACCTAGTATCTGGTATACCTGCCACAAAGTAATCTAAGAGACTTTTCTCATCCAAACAAACCTTTTTCCCAATTTCCATCAATGCGTACAAAAACTCTAAATACGTCTCGTTTGATTTCTTTTGTCGGCTTCTCAACATTTTGTGCACCTCTGCCGAGCACAAGCTCTCTCCAAATTCTTCGACGAGAGCTGCTTTTAACTTACTCCAATCTTTTAGACCTACCTGGCTTCTAACGAACGACTTCGCTGCCCCTCTCAGCAGCTGTTTAGAGTAAATAAACTTGTGAACCTCGGTCCAGCCTACAGTTTCTGCACTCTCTTCAAATTGTTCCACCCACTGGTTAATGTCCAAATTGTCTGTACCGTTAAATAAAGTCAAGCTCTCTTGAATGTCTTTGAAAGTAAAATGAGGAGTTGCGACTTGCCTAGGGCTGACAACAACGACTTCTTCTCTTGAAGATACCGACTCAAAATCATTTTCTTCCTCTTCTTCTTCTTCTTCGTTCAACAGTCCATAATGTCGGAGGAGTCTATCCCTCAGATCCACCTTCCGCCCATCTATTGGTAACCTCAGCTCCCTAAGCTTTTCTTTCAGTAGCACAACTGTCATTCCTAAAATATCTTGAGCCTCCATTTTAAAGATTTGTTGTCATTCCTTATTTGTAAATTCTTAAAATACAAATTTTTACGAAATATTCATATACAAGTGTCAAATAAATATTGTTATATCAACTATTCCTTTAAAAATATTTTTAAATTTAAATTTAAAATTAGTTATCATGGAATTACACTTTTAAATCAACACATGGATATCTTATTTACTTTGCGAAAATTCTACACAAAATTTTAGATTAATTCTCTTCATTATTACGACAATTAATATTTTTTTCCAAGAAATTCATTAATTTCTACTTTATATTCTTTAAATGTAAATTCCGAAAAAAAGAAAAATATAATGTAAATTCCGAAAAAAAGAAAAATTCATTAAAACATAAGTATTTCTATTCTACTTAAGCTTATCTTTTTCCTGCTGGGTACATCGCCATCAATGCTCGCTGCTTCTGCTGATTTCTGCTGCTTTTTCCCTCTGCTACGCCGCTTTTCTATTGCTGGAGTTGCTGTACTTCTTATGTCGATTTATGTTTTGCATAATATATTTGGGATTTCATATAATGTTGGTTTTCCCTTTTACTCACACGAAGCTTTTACGCGAGCATGACCACAGTCACAAAATCAGATATTTATTCTACTTATTGGTAGCGTCTATACCTTTATGTACTTCTTCAATGGAAAATTTATCGCACATATGCATATTTTTGTTTATACACACACGCACTCCAAGTCTTATGCAAAAACACTTGTAACATGTACACATATAGTGTACCAACCGTATTTTCTATTTCCAGTCAACTGTTCTTTTCACACGCATGTGCGAATGCTTTGCGCACGTACCAACACTATCTCTTGTTCTTCACACTGGCATCCGCATCCGCTTTCATTTCAACTTGTATGCACTGCTTGCTTCCGCATACGTATGTTCGTACTCTTGTAGGTACTCACCCTTATTTTTCACGCTTCACTGTTTAATAGTATGCGCATATGTATGTGTGTATGTACGTATGTGCTGTCACTGACGCTTCTAACATGCAAAGCTCACTGCGCACTTACAAAATTTTGTACACCTGTACTTCTTTACTGACGCTACGCAGTATACATACAATATGCAACTGTTTGCAGTAGCTTTGATTTTTCACGTATAGTACAGTCACTTCAAAAAGAACGCTTTGCTCTTATAAATTTTCACAGCAATTTTTCTTTTTTGTCTTTTCAAACACAAATTTAGCAGTTTGTACAACACCTCATACAATTATCTCAAAAAGAACGTTTTGCACATGTTTCTTGTTTTTTTTTTTTTTTGTCAATACGCAACTGCAATTAGCTGTGTCTTTTCCATACGTTTTAATTCTTCACACATTGTACAGTTTTTTTTTTTTTTTTTCAAAAATAATGCTTTGTACCTACTCGTACATGTACACTTTGTAAAAATAAAATTATTAGTTTGTGCTTATTTTTTCAGATATATGTATCTTAACTTTATCGTTTTCTTTCACTTCTTGTTATTTCACTTTTTACAGTTTTTTATTTTTGTTTTAATATTAATATTAACTTTCACCGCACTTCACTATCCGGTTTTTTCATATCATTCCCGGACGAGCCCCCAATTTGTGGTTATTTAATTCATTTGTTTATTTATGTATTTATAATAAATAACGTGTGTATTTACATTTAGATATGTATTGAAATTAATTTAAGTATTTATATATATTAATTATTACAATTAAGCTTATGGCGTTTTCTTTTCTACGAAAAAATGTTGCCCTCCTATATCCCAATTATCAAATTACGTATCCTGACTTTCTATAAAATGGCTGAATTCGTAGATAAGGGTGCCCTCTTACTTAGTTAGAGGTCAATATTTGGTAAAAGGACCAGACAAACTTACAAAATGGCTAAGAAAATCAAAAAGGGCAACATTATTTCGAGAAAAGAAAACGCCATTAGATATGCGTAACTGTCTGTTCGAGTCGTTAAAGCGAACTGAACTCAAAACCTCTGCTAACGTCTTGCGACGTCCGTTGTATTGTGACGTCCGTTGTGTAGGTATATCAGGTATATCCCTGACTGAGATAGATGTATCCTACATACATATGTATGTACATCCATATATACGTACACACATGCATGAATATGTATGTACATACATACATCATATTTATGGTCTAATAAACGCTCGCCATCATCCAAAAATTGCGCCTTCACAATGCCATTAGCTGCTGCACAACAAACCCTTGTGAACGCATAAAATGATAATCTCAAAGAGCGATCAAAAAATGATAAACTCAAAAAATGATCGCTAGCGCAAAAAATTATAAAATAAACTCAGAATGAATTTTCAAAAAATGAATTTTCAAACGATCTCTCATTTTAAAATGAATTTATGTAAAAGCCCGTCTCCACATAACTTGATTCACCAGAGAACATGTAGCAAAACATCTCGCTCAATAACCCGTCTCCACGTGGCTGATCGTGATTCAGTTTAACGTTTCTCTTTCTTGCTCTTCTTAAATGTTTGTATGTTTGCTTACATTTTGCGTTTTTGTTTTGGTCTGTATGAGATTTCGATAGATTTTCGATACAAAATTAGAGAAGACATCGATATCATCGAGGTTGGGTAGATGATTCAGAATGAAACAGTGTTTCAATCTTCACTCGCTCTCAGAAATTTGTATGGAAATTGGCGAGTTTCAGCACTGGTTTCCGTGTCGAAACAAGATTGAGAGAGAAAATGCAGAAAAAAAGAGCGAAACACGTTATGTGGAGACATGTTATAATAGTTTATCGCCACAGCAGAGTCCCATCGATCGCTGTTGACGTTCGTTCATTTGCGTTCGTTGTCACTGTGTATTTGCGCTCATGAGAGCGTGGCATAGCTCAGAATTATAAAGTGATAATTCGTTTGAGTGAGTTTATTTTGAGCGTTCTTCGCACCCTGGTTGCTATTGTTGTTTGCAAACCGCAATGTTATGACGAATGTGTTTATCGTTATTTTTGTTCGCATTACCATTGATTCTAACAAATTAGGTGTATAATTTACCAATCTGCATTTTTATCTAATCCTCTTTGTGCCTTCATATTCGTAAACAAAAAAATGTCACATAAGATGTAAACGTTAATACATACGCATGAGCCTAAAAGCATGCTACATTTTGTCAATTTTATAAAAAATTGATGGGACTTTGGACATTTAAATCAAGTTTACATCGATTGGGGAAAATATGGGAAAAAATTTTTAACAGAAATCGATAGAAGACATTCCAAACTTTGTTACAGTTAGCGAGTGTAGCACGTTGTAGCACACAAACTTTTTGTCCATCCAAATTAGAAAAGGTAGCATTTTTGAAGTACCATTTTTGCTGGCCTATATTTTTTTTAATATTTGGCCGATTGCACTGATTTTTTCTTTAATTAGTCAAGGAAGTGCTATATTTTCTTTTAAACTTACAACAGGGACAATAGAGATATAAGTTATAAGGAAAATTTATAGCTAAAGTTAGCAAAAATTTCAAGCAGTTTTTGTTGAATAAAATTTTTCTGATTTCTGATACCATTATTTTGTAAAAAAAAAAATCAACTTTTTGCAAAGTAGTCATGAATTGTTCATATTTGGACATTTTTTTATAAGACTACATCATTAGAATCTGAAAATTAGGTATTGAAAAAAATGAATTTTTTCCGCGGCTGAACCACTGTGCGCTACTGAGAGCAATCCATACATGCCCACCATGTTTAATAAGTCATTATTAATTACTAATTACTTTTAACGAACCACAAAATTGTTAGATGTATTTTATTTATACAGTTGGCAAAATATATTGGATGCTAAAAAAAAAACCCGCGTGTAGCATAGTACACGTGATAGAAGTTAACTTCTTACATCTTCTTCAATATTTCAAATAATTGTGTTTTCAAATTATATTGGCTCGAAAGCAACAAGTAACAAGTTTCATATACATATCATATGAGAAGCGAATTTGAAAATACATCCCTGAAAAATTCCATTAATCCGGAACATGTCCGGGATCAATCGTAAGGGAGAATACGACTAATACAATTTTACATACCTTTATATGGAGCGAATTGATCGCATTTGTTCGAGCATGTCCTCTGAAGAGACTAATTGTTCAACTTGTATACCTGAACGGGTACAAATGTAGATTAATCACTAACATACCAAACGAGTACAAATGTAGATCAATCTCTTTTATCTCGAACGGGTACAAATGTAGATTAATCGTTTTCATCCAAAGTTGTAAGCCAAGGCTATTTTTTATGAAAATGTCTAAAAATTATAAATTGTTATATATATTAGAAGAGTTTATAATCGAATAATCTTGTAGTGAAATCTTTTAAAAAAATTAAGTATTTTCTCCAAATATTTATTGTTTTGAGAATGCATTATGCGAGTGTAAAGGATATGTGAGGAATTTTTCAAAGTTGCTAGCCAAGGCTATTTTTTATAACAATCTTTAAAAATTATAAATGTTCATGCCTATTTAAATAAAGATTATACAATAATTTTTACTTTTGTAAAAGAATCTATTCAATAAATTAAAATTTTTTAAATAGTCATTTTCAGTGTATAATCGTAATTGATTTTTCAATGGATATTTTTGGTAAAATTTTGTCAAAATTATTATTCATGATTGTTTTTAAAAGAAAGCATGTTCAATTAGTTTTACCTATTGTTTTTTCAATACATACCTACATTGAATATTTTTGTAAAATTTCTACATATAATCAATCTAGATTTATACCCGTTCGGAAACAATTGGTCCACAATTAGTCTACATTTATACCCGTTCGGGAACAATCGGTGACTAATTGTTCCCGAAAGAAATCAATCCGGGACAAATCTATGTATATCGGGATTAATCGCACATTTTTTTGCAGGGATATTGCAATGAAAACTATCGCATGTACATACATGTGGTTGTGTGTTTTTGTTTGTACAAATTCTATTTATAGAAAAGGCAATGCTTGTTCTTGTTATTAGATTTTGTTTATCGGCAAGCTCATCCGATTGGTTTTTATATTGGTTGTTTGGTCGTTTTTATTTTAATAATTAACTAGTATCTATGTAACCCCCGATGTTCGGGTGGCACTTTTATTTATTAAAAAATTATAAAAATTTATTAAATTATTTAATAAAAAAGAAAAAAAAAATTGGCTCGACCTGGGCTTGAACCACCTTCACTTAAATTGGAAGCCAAGCATCTTACAGCTGAGCTACTGCGCTAGTTACGCGAGTTGTGTCAAACGGTGTACTTTAATTTCTGCTTGTGTTATTAACATTCTCACCACGCTTATTTCACCACAGCGCTGTTATGTACTTACACGTATATGTACATACGTGAGTGAGTTGTACTTGTTAGTTCAATTTAAGTGCAGCATTTGACATATTCAACGCAAGTGGTGTGGTGGCGCAGAGGTTTTGTGTCTGGTCTGGAAGCAAGGGGTTTTGAGTTCGAAACACCACGCGATATCAAGGTTGATTTTTTTAAAAATTAAAAATCAACTAAAATGGCTGCTATTTCCGGGGGCAGCTTCCGCCGCCTAAGAAGTTAACTTCAAAAAATTATTATTTTTTAATGGAAAATTAACTTAAATATATCGCACCCTAAATCATAAATTGACACAACTCAAAATTCAAAAATTTTGAGGAACCTAAAACTTTTTTTCTTTATAAGCAATGATGTTGAAAAGGCTAAATATAAATGCAAATTTTCAGTTAAAAAGCACGTTTTTTTTTTGCAACCGCTAGAGATGTGTTCTGCGTACCTGTTAATGAAAAAAGACCGGTACCGGTGAATTGTGTCACTTAATGCTTTAGTGTGCTATATTAACGTTAACAAAAAGGAAAAGGAGTACTTAAAACATTAATTTAACTTTTTACATCTCCATCACTCTATTTCCATTTAAAACTTGCTTGATACATGTATATTTATTGAGTAGTGATCAGGGCTCACTAACAGCGGCTGTAGCATGCCATCAGCTGATTTTTAAACGGTTTTATTTAGCTCACCCCGTTTGTTTTATTATTTATTATTTATTATTTATACTTGGGTCAATTTTAGTAATTCAAATTTCACCCTCTTCCTGTCAACCGATTAATCTGAAATTTTGCACGCATGTATAACCCCGATGACAATGCAATATTATGAAAAAAAATTCCGATAGGTGGCGCGTGGGTCGCTATATTTACAAAAATCGCATTTATGGTCCTATTTGGCTGAAATTCGGAACATGTATTACTACCTTGAAAAGAAATATTTTCTTAAAAAAAAAATTCCGCTAGGTGGCGCGTGGGTCGCTATATTTACAAAAATCGCATTTATGGTCCGATTTGGCTGAAATTCGGAACATGTATTACTACCTTGAAAAGAAATATTTTCTTAAAAAAAAATTCCGCTAGGTGGCGCGTGGGTCGCTATATTTACAAAAATCGCATTTATGGTCCGATTTGGCTGAAATTCGGAACATGTATTACTACCTTGAAAAGAAATATTTTCTTAAAAAAAAAATTCCGCTAGGTGGCGCGTGGGTCGCTATATTTACAAAAATCGCATTTATGGTCCGATTTGGCTGAAATTCGGAACATGTATTACTACCTTGAAAGGAAATATTTTCTTAAAAAAAAAATTACGCTAGGTGGCGCGTGGGTCGCTATATTTACAAAAATCGCATTTATGGTCCGATTTGGCTGAAATTCGGAACATGTATTACTACCTTGAAAAGAAATATTTTCTTAAAAAAAAAATTCCGCTAGGTCGCTATATTTACAAAAATCGCATTTATGGTCCGATTTGGCTGAAATTCGGAACATGTATTACTACCTTGAAAGGAAATATTTTCCTAAAAAAAACTTCCGATAGGTGGCGCGTGGGTTTCTACAGAGGCGTTGGACTGCAATAAACTAACGGGCAAGAAACCTTGCAATAATGAAGCACTAAATGAATTAAACAGAATGCGAAATAAAAACTAAAAACTAGAAAATAAAAATAGGTAAAAACACTTTTTAAGTTAAACGGTTTTATGTTATACATACATTGCAATGTTTAAGATAAATGTACTAAAAACCAAAAAATAATAAAATAGATACAGTCGTGGGAATTATAAACATTTGCATAGACTAGACTAAAATAAAACCGGGGGGCACGTCAATTGTCTACAAATTATCGACTTAATGTGCGATAGAAGAATCGTTTAATTCGTCGTTAGGCAGTTGGCCCGCAGACGGTGAGGAAAATACTTACTATTTTCTTGCTCATGGAAATTCCAATAGTTATACACTCCATGTTAATAAAAGAGATGTTTCAACTAGTTTATCGTTGGACATTCACACGAGGAATCGTTTCACTGCTCGTAGTTTGTCTTTAATCGACAAAACATATGATAAAAGTACTACTCGCTCACCACTATGAAACCCTAAAACTCGCTTATAATCGAGCTTGCTAGCTTTTTTCCACATTCTAGCCCTACTTATCACACGTCCATCGTTGTCGGTTGAACAACTGCCTAATTATAGTGTAACATTACAAAACAAACATTTTAATCAACGATTGTAGACAATTGACGTGCCCCACGGTTTTATTTTAGTCTAGTCTATGCAAATGTTTATAATTCCCACGACTGTATCTATTTTATTATTTTTTGGTTTTTAGTACATTTATCTTAAACATTGCAATGTATGTATAACATAAAACCGTTTAACTTAAAAAGTTTTTTTACCTATTTTTATTTTTACTTCGCTAGGAGCAAGTGCCACAGCACACAAAGGTCAAACTGAGTTACCTTATTCCCTCCATAAATTTGTTTGCTAATTTTGACAACTACTTGCCAAAAAGCTCTAACAAAATACACGGTAAATGTTTCGTGGCATAATGCTACGACCGGCATAGTTGGGTCATGCTAGTGATCGATTTCATAACATCTACGGCTTTGAGATACTTATCGCGTGTTGACGATGTAATTAATCAACATAATTACTGTTCTATTAGTGGACGAGCAAAAATAATATATAGAAAAATAAAAAATATATGGAAATAAATAAACATTGTTTTCCCAAAACGTTGCTTTTACGGGAAAAGTACCAAAACAAAAGCAACGTACCAACGTACCAAATCATTTTCAAAGTACCAGTTTTGGTACGATGTAATTAATCAACATAATTACTGTTCTATTAGTGGACTAGCAAAAATAATATATAGAAAAATAAAAAATAGATGGAAATAAATAAACATTGGTTTCCCAAAACGTTGCTTTTACGGGAAAAGTACCAAAGAAAACAACGTACCAACGTACCAAATCATTTTCAAAGTATCAGTTTTGGTACGAAAGTACCAAAAGTGGGCCGGATGGTGACGTATGGTCCCGGTAAAGGTAAAGGGAAATGTAAATGTAAATTTAAAAGTAAAGGTAGAGGTAAAGGTAAAGGTAAAGGTAAAGGTAAAGGTAAAAGTAAAGGTAAAGGTAAAGGTAAATGTAAAGGTAAATGTAAAGGTAAAGGTAAAGGTAAAGGTAAAGGAAAAGGTTAAAGGTAAAGGTAAAGGGAAATGTAAATGTAAATGTAAATGTAAATGTAAAAGTAAAGGTAAAGGTAAAGGTAAAGGTAAAGGTAAAGGTAAAGGTAAAGGTAAAGGTAAAGGTAAAGGTAAAGGTAAAGGTAAAGGTAAAGGTAAAGGTAAAGGTAAAGGTAAAGGTAAAGGTAAAGGTAAATGTAAAGGTAAAGGTAAAGGTAAAGGTAAAGGTAAAGGTAAAGGTAAAGGTAAAGGTAAAGGTAAAGGTAAATGTAAAGGTAAAGGTAAAGGTAAAGGTAAAGGGAAATGTAAATGTAAATGTAAAAGTAAAGGTAAAGGTAAAGGTAAAGGTAAAGGTAAAGGTAAAGGTAAAGGTAAAGGTAAAGGTAAATGTAAAGGTAAGGGTAAAGGTAAAGGTAAAGGTAAAGGTAAAGGTAAAGGTAAAGGTAAAGGTAAAGGTAAAGGTAAAGGTAAAGGTAAAGGTAAAGGTAAAGGTAAAGGTAAAGGTAAAGGTAAAGGTAAAGGTAAAGGTAAAGGTAAAGGTAAAGTTAAAGGCAAAGGTAAAGGTAAAGGTAAAGGTAAAGGTAAAGGTAAAGGTAAAGGTAAAGGTAAAGGTAAAGGTAAACGTAAAGGTAAAGGTAAAGGTAAAGGTAAAGGTAAAGGTAAAGGTAAAGGTAAAGGTAAAGGTAAAGGTAAATGTAAAGGTAAAGGTAAAAGTAAAGGTAAAGGTAAAGGTAAAGGTAAAGGTAAAGGTAAAGGTAAAGGTAAATATATATAATACAATGGCGCTATTATAACTCTGACGAGTTTTATGGCCGAGCTTCTCTCCCAATTCGAGGTGTGCCCCTTTTTGTTTTTTCCCTACTATTTAATTGGGTGGACCTACAGTTTTATGCCGGCTCCGAACGGCGAATGCATTTTTTGTGAGAAGCTTTTTCATGGCAGAAATACTCTCTGCAGAGAGGTGACCGCTGTTCTTAAAAAAACCCAATAATTGGATTTTTACTAATTAGAAAAAATTGTTTTGGTGTTTTGCTAGGACCGTGGTTTGAACCCGAGACCTCTGGCATAGCAGGCGAGCACTCTACCCACTGCACCACAGCGGCCACCAGGTAAAGGTAAAGGTAAAGGGAAAGACCCATTATAACATAAAAGCTTTTGTTCGTCGCTGCGAAGCGGTACGGGTATTTGCTAGTAATAATTAAAATAAGATGTCAAATAACAAAGTTACAAAAAAAAATTACGCCAAACCCTCTCAAGTTGATAGTCCCAACATAAGCTAAAAATCTTGTTACAGCTTTTTTTTCGTTTCCACATAAAATATCACTTTTGTTTCACTTGTAAAAAAACCGCCAAAAATAAAGTATTCATCGAATATGTTTAATATTACGCTTAAAGTGTTTGCAATAGAACAGGCTAATTTGTAAATAAATAAAACTTTCCTTTACAACTTTTTATGAAAAACCTAATTTGAAAATCAAAAGTTTTGTAAAAAAAAATCTTTTAAATATCACTTTCGAAACCAGACTTTTTTATTAGTGCACGAAATAGGTTATATGTACATTTTTCTCAAAAAATAAAAATAAAACAAAGATGGATCCTTCCCCGAAAAAAATTTCGGGCTACGGCCTCTCTTGAGATATTATTGTAATTTGAGAAAAAAATTACGAATACAGAAATAGAAAAAGGACTTTGGAAGATTTTTTGGCAAACAAGGGGTGATCTCCTGACATTAATTTTTTTTATAGCTACTACATCAGTATATAGTTATATATATACATAGGTACTTTATTCGGTCTATGATAACAATATCTTACAGACTAGAAATGTACAAGAAATTACTAAATAAATAAGCTGGAATTCCGTACTAGGGATGAAATGAAGTAATCTTATCGGCAAATTGGGATCTCGGCATTGCAAAGTCAAGATCTAATTTTTTGTAAATATTATTGATTTCACTGACTGCCCTGGTAATGGGGGCGAGATAATTGTAATTGGATTTAACTGCTGTAAGATGAAAAGGGTAGTGGGAACGTAGGACCCGATTTGGAACATTGAAGCTTAGTTGCTCGAGCAGGCTCATGCAATCAATTAGTCCATTAACAATGTCAAAAATGAACATTATCGAATGAATTGTGCGACGACTAGAGAGAGATTTTAAGTTTATGAGCAAACACCGAGCATTATACGATGGATAGGGGTCGACGAAATGAAGGGGATAGAGAGCAAAGCGTGTAAAACTCCGTTGTAGACGCTCAAGTCTGTCAGAATGAGAAATATATAAAGGGTTCCAGATAATAGATGCGTACTCCAACTTAGACCGGACAAGGCAATTAAAAGGCGATTTCCTCGTATAGGGATCTTTAAAGTCTCTCGCATAACGCTTCAAAAAGCCCAAGTTCGAAAAAGCCTTGGGGATAACTGCATTCACATGAGTAACAAAGGTAAGACCAGAGTCAAACAAAACGCCTAGATCAGAAAATACCTCGACTGAGGACAGTTGATTGCTTAGGATCGTGTAACTGGAACTGATGCGATTCCGGGTTCTCGACAAAGTTAAATGGAAACATTTATTGACATTGAGCGACAGCTTGTTTTTGACACTCCAGTCAGTAAGATTGTTGAGTTCATTTTGTAGCCGAAGCACGTGAGACTGACAGGTAATTATAGCAAACAGTTTCAAGTCATCGGCATATAGTAAAAGTTGCGAGTGATTAAAACAGGACCGGATATCAATAATAAAAATAACAAAAAGAAGCGGGCCCAGAATACTACCCTGCGGGACTCCAGAGGTGACCACAAAAGAGTAATATGCAGTACCAGCAATTTCTACAAACGGTGTTCTGTTCGTGAGGTAGGAGCGCAACCACAGAAAAAAAAACTGAGTGGAAACCTAAGCGTTCAAGCTTGTATAATAATATACTATGAGAAACTGTATCAAAGGCTTTAGAGAAATCGGTGTAAATAGTATCCACCTGGGATCCACTCTTAAATGCCGATATACAGTACTCAGAAAAAACCGCAAAATTGGTTACAGTGGAGCGACCACGAACAAAACCATGCTGGTTGGGATCAATGATTTCTTTAACTGAGAAGAATAACTTATCTTTTACCACCTTTTCAATAAGTTTTGAGAATGTTGTTAATTTTGAAATTGGGCGGTAATTCCTGACATCATTTTTGTTACCTGATTTGTGGATGGGGGTAATGGAGCTCACCTTCCATTTGTCAATGAAATTACCAGAGGAGAGGGAGAGGTTAATTAAATGGGTTAAAGGGAAGGCTAGTGACGAACAGCAATTCTTTAGGAAAAAAGAGGACAGGCCATCGGAGTCATTTTTATGAGACAGTTTCAAGGAAGAGATACCCATATGAACATCTAACTCTGTGATCGAAAGTGCTCCGAAATCTAGGTAATGCAGACCAAGATCATCACCAAATGAGTTAAAAGTGCTCACACCAGCATCGCTTACGAAGTTAGATTTAAAAAAGTCGGCAAAGAGATTAACAGAGTCGGACAGAGAAGAGGAGGAAAAACCATCGAGAGTCATACAGCTGGGAATATTCGAGCACCCTTTTCTGGACCGAATGTAGTTCCAAAAAGCTTTGGGATTCGACTTCAACTCATCCTCATACCGGGAAATATAATTGTTATAGAGTGTTTTATTAAGTTCATTGAATTCATTACTAAGGCTGACATACTTTTCTCTGAAGCTTAAATCATTAGTGGACTTGAAAAGTTTAAAATACTTGTTTCGTTTGTTCTTCAGTCTCTTAAGCCTTCTCGTATACCAAGGAAGCTTGTGACTCCGGGGAGAGATCAGATTTAGATTAGAGTTTAAGACTACGTGAATTTGTTCAAGAAATACCTCATAGCAATCGGAGACATAAGGTGAAAGAAAAATAGAGTTCCAATAAATTTCATAGAGAATTGCATTTAAAGACTCATAATCGGCATTTCTGAAGTTCAAGGACTGGGAATCCATTGTGCGGATTACAGGAAATGTACAAAACTGAAGGGATAAAAAGAGCGGCACATGGTGCATATCAGACTTGTAAATAGGGAAATTACATTCTTGTAACTGAAAGATCAGATTCAATTCAATTCAATTTATTTAACATGAAAAATTGTACACGTAAGACATTGGTCTTTTGATGGTACATCAACATAAAACATTAATTGACTAACAATATTCTCATCAATAAATAAAAGATCAAGAAAATTACCAAGCGCATTGGGAATATAATTAATTTGGGTTAGATTAATACTGGAAAGACTATCCAAGACATGGATCTCATGTGCAAGACTTGCATTAGAGGCAGTTAAGACACAATTCCTAAGCAGGTCAGACCATACGATCTTGTTTAAATTAAAATCACCAAGTATGCAAAAATGGTCATCTTCATTATTTTCATAGATATGTAAAAAGTTATTGGTATGGAGTGAATATAAGTGGTCAGAACTATTTGGCAGAGTGTATGAGACGCATATAAACAGGCTACCAAAGGTACCGAAAATGCGGACACACAGTTGATCTAACAGCGAATCGGCATTACTAAGAGCAACGACTGCCGATCTAAATACACGTTTTACCGCAATTAAGACACCCCACCCCTACTACAGCCAGTTTTTACCGCATCTCTATCTTTACGATAAATTTGAAAAATATTAGGGTCGAAAAACTCTGCATCAAAAAAGTCGCTAGTTAACCACGTTTCGACTAGTACAAAAACATCGAACTCACTTCGAGACGTAAATAAAAATACTTCTTTAGCCTTAGTATGCATTCCGGAGATATTTTGGTAATACATTTTAAGAAATTTATGATTTTCAATATTAGAGTAAGAAAGACTAGGAGCATTAACTACACTTTTATTTAAGTTATTCGTGTTGGTCCCTTGGAACGTTACGAAATGGCTTGACGTTTATCCCAGTTGGCCATAGATTCGGGTCTAAAAGCAGACTATAGAAATCTGGATACACGCCCAATTTAAAATTAACTTTCCTTAGACTATGGAGCGGAGTGTCTTTCTTAACTAATTTATAGCATGAAATAAAATTATCAACGATACCCGAATGCTTTTTGACATAATCAATAACCATATCTTCGGATACTGATGGTTTAAATGATGAAATATGTACCCATTTCCTGATAATGGCGACTTCTAACTCCGTAGAGGCATTTCGACCAACCACTATATTTTTAGAGTTGATAACATTCATGTGACGCGCAGTAGTATGACTATTATGCATATCTAGGGATGGCAACAATAACCGGAAAAACGATTATAATCGGTTAATTTCTTTCGGTTAACGGTTAAAATGTATCGGTTTTTTCCTTTTGATTATTTTTTCGATTAACCTTTTTCCTCTCAAGTCGAAAATAATCGAAAGGAAATAATCGAAGTTGAGAATTTCCGTCTTTTCATCCGAGTCCAAATTCGGTTACCTACGGTTTTGTGAGTATATCCAAAAAACCGCAATAAATGTTCCCTCCAGTTCCCGAATAGACGATTTTATCGTCATTTTGACGATTTTTCATAATAAATGACAATTTTTTTTCGTGTATTATATATTTTTTTAAGGAATAATTGTAATCGAAAAACGGTTAAAATCGGTTAGTTCCCCACAATTATTCGCGATTAATAATCGAATGCTTTCGATTAATCTAAAAAGCGGTTAATCGGTTATTTCATTTTTTTTGCCATCCCTATGCATATCAACACACTGTTGAAGTGACTGCAGATTATCGTTATTTACCTCTTTATTAGTATCGGCGGCAGAGTTATCAGAAATAGGCTGCAATGTAGGAAAAGTAAATGATGCTGATGCCGGCACCGAAGCGTTGTTGTTGGTACCATTAGATGCAATAGCCGTGAAATTAGCAGCAGCAATATTTGAAAAAGTGGAAAGCAATGATGGGATAGTAGCACTGCAGGCAGCAGACATATTATTATTTATTTCTTAAGTTAAACGCAATAACTAGTTTCGCGAAAAACAAAAGTCGGAAATTCGATTAAATTCATCAATATTACGATTTTTAACCAATGTGGATGGTAGAATTTGACCCCAGGACTTTCGGGATAAAATAAAAAATTAGTATATGTATATGAGCATATTCCCCTATCATAACAAAGAAAAGTTGTATTATATATAATTTGTACTGATCTCAGGTTTGTATACCAAGTCAAAGTAAGGATTAATATTTTCGACTTTTTTTTTAATAATTAAATTTTTTGTTTTGAATTACGCGTTGTAAAGAAGTGTACTTTAGTTATTTTTAAAATCTTTAAATATTGTGGTGAAATTCATGTGATAATTTCTTTTTCCTGATCTACAAAGTAGATAATCTTGGCAGCTGACAGCGGGCGTTGTGTACAGTAGCTGTTGTGTACAACACCACAATTTATAATCTAGCATTATTATGTATCTTGGAGCGTAGGTTCAAAGCCTTTTGTGCTTCCGAAAAGATGTCTGATGATCAAGAAAGTGTTTTTTTTTGTTGACAAGGGATTACGGAAAATCGTTCCGCAATACATCATATTCCTACCCTGTCGGAAAACAAGCAACCAAAAAGTATTTAAAGTGGTTTTTCTTTAAAATAGCTATAACATCTGCCATCACTGCATAAGCTGATTGGATTTTTCCGCTTATCCTAAAGTATAAAAAATTAAATTCGTGCTAGACACTAACATACATAATAATGTGAAACAACTTTTTGTTTTAAATAAAAAATCACTTAAAAATCTATTTTCTTTTGTTTTAATTTTAAAGTTTTAGCGTTATCGGGATTATAAAAAAAATCTCGAAAATCCCGGGATCGTAAAAATTGGGATCCCTAGTACGTACATAATTGTTTTTAAGATTTTACGCTATATAAAAATACTTATTTATGTATTTACAATAGAGTTTATTATTTGGCAACTAAATTCGTTGCATTTTATGTTTCTTATATATAAATAGTTACATTAAGGAAGCATAACAGTGATATAAAAAATCCACAGGATGTCCATCTTCTCTTTCCCCACTTCTTATGTATTTTACCATCTGAATCTTTGGGTTCTTGCTTCTGAAAAAAGAGGGAAAAAATTGTGAAAAGTAAAAGTGATAGAGGAAGTTATAAAGTGATTAAATGTAGTATGATACTTGAAAGAGTTTTTAGTGCTTAGCACGAAATTTTTATTTTAATTCAATTTTTAATTGTTGGGGTAAGTGGAAAAACTGGATCACAAAATGAAATTTGTTGTTGGTACTTTGAACATAACTATCCTATCTATATTTAAAATCGGTCGCTGATTCCGAAAATCGGGTTCATTTTTATTTCTATGGGAAGGTTTTTGAGATATCGGCAATTTACCGTTATTTGGCCAATGGCTCCAATTATACCAGTATGTCTCTGAGCTATCTACGTTGGAGTAACATGAAACGAAAGGAAACTAAATTTCCTACACATGGCTCATATAACATTTTTCTCTAGGTCTTATAGTTTCTGAAATATAGATGAGTCAATTTTAAAATTTTAAATTTTTTACGAACATTTTAAGAAAAAATTGACTTTGTCAGGCAAGATCTTTAAAATCAGCGACCGATTTTACATATAGATAGGATAGTGGCGTTCAGAGTATTTTTTGGCTGTAGAGCAGTGTACTCAGATAGAAATTATATTACTCGTTTAGTTGTTTGCTTGAATTTAAAATTTAGGATGAAAACAGAATCAATGCGAAACCACACGACGTTGCGACAACGACAGTCTCTTGACGTAAAAATGTCGGTGCGAAGCGACTGAAATATGACAAATGCGGCAACGACCACCGTTGCTGCCACATTACAGTTTTTCATTCACAACTAAAAAGTTGTTGGTTCACATCGTAATTTTTTAATGTAAAATAATAAATTAAATAGTTAAATTTATTAATTTTATGCTTTAAAAATTGTTATTACATTTGGTTGTGTATAAATACTTCTGCTTTTTTTTGTAAAGTCTCGTTAGATCTATTGAGTTGTCAAAATTTTCATATTTCATAATCCAGTGGCAACTCGTGGCCCACTCGTCGTCGTCACCAAAATTAGAAATCGCTCTAAGTTGACGACAACGTAATTTTGTCGGTGGGCGACGTCGTGCCGCGTCGTCTTTATTATAATTGCTTTCATAAGAATGCATGGGTTTTAATTTTGACAGGCTGTCGTTGTCGCAACGTAGTGTCGGTACGCATCGATTCTGTTTTCACCCTTATTCACATTCAAAATGCATATTGCTATATTTCATGGATACAAGGCTAAGCATTTGGATATTATTGAAATGTTTTTTTCTTCTCAATCACTACAAATATGTTCTGTGCACCCATTTATGCAAAAAACTCGATTTAAAAAATGTGAGTTGTGTCACTTTATGATTTAGGGTGCGATATGTTTGCTTGACTCCCAAAAGAAATTTTCAGGGACCGTAACGGTTATAAGTGATATCCAAAAAGTTGATTTTTAACGATTATATTCTGAGTTTTATTTTTTGCTCAGAAAATAAAAGTTTTTTCTTGAGTTTTATTTTTTGATCAGAAAATAAAACTTTTTTCTTGAGTTTTATTTTTCGATCAGAAAATAAAAGTTATTTTTTGAGTTTTATTTTTCCCTCAGAAAATAAAAGTTATTTTTTGAGTTTTATTTTTCGATCAGAATATAAAAGTTATTTTTGGAGTTTTATTTTTCCCTCACAAAATAAAAGTTATTTTTGAGTTTTATTTTTCGATCAGAAAATAAAAGTTATTTTTTGAGTTTTATTTTTTTGCTCAGATAATAAAAGTTATTTTTTGAGTTTTATTTTTTTGCTCAGATAATTTATTTATAAATTTTACGTATTTATGTGACCCAAGCACATATATACTATTAAAAATGTAATTCTATGTATGTATGTGAGTAGGTACATAAATATGTAGCATTTAGAAACTCTGTAGGACAGAAATAAAATTGTTGTATGTGAAGCATTTACTTAAATCTAATAACTTTAAACGAGCAATTCTTGTATATATATATATTTTATTTATAATTTTTATTTATAAATTTTACGTATTTATGTGAAGCGAGCACATATATACTATTAAAAATATAATTTTATGTATGTATGTGATTAGGTACATAAATATGTATCATTTAGAAACTCTGTAGAAGGACAGAAATAAAGTTGTTGTATGTGAAGCATTTACTTAAATCTAATAACTTTAAATGAGCAATTCTTGCATATATGTATATTTATATATACATATATATACTAGCTGACCCGGCAAACTTCGTTCTGCCCAAAATAGATTTTTTTTATTAATTTCATTTCAAAAATTGTTATTACACCGGTATTGTTTTTAATAGAAAATTAACGATTTTCACTACTTCAAAAATATATAATTTTAGTATTCAGTTTAAGGCTGCACGATACACAACATTTTTAGTTTTCTGTTCCGGATATTTATTTTCACTGAGTATTGGCTATTTTAACCAGGGACTTGTAACGCGTTTCGGTTTCGGTTTCTGTTACACAGCTAAGTAACGAAACAGAAACAGAAACAAAACTCCTTTGTAACAAAAGTCGTAACAAAACTCCGGAACGTTTCAATAAGTAACAAAACCTGTAACGAAACTAAATTAATTTTGTTTTTTGATATAGGCTGTTTTGATCTATTGTGTGCACAGTGCAAAGTCAAACGCAATAACTTCCACTTTCTGCCCAACGTTTCTCTAAACTCCTTAGCATCATCAGGGGCGAATCTTTATTTAAAAACAACATAAATCAGAAAAAAACAAAATTTATAGTATTACTATACATATGACGTTATTTTAACAACAAATTTTTTAAACATAACACACGAAAGAAATATAAACTTACATGAATTTTTTTCACCTAGGACTTGATCACATTTAATTACATTATATTACATAAATACATTGATATATAAAAACATAAATTTGTCAAGTTATATATGAAAATGGTACCATTAACTCAGGTACACTTGTCCTTAACTAAATACATATTATTCTCATTTATAAACAAAGGAGGTAAGTAGCTGCAATGCATTCGGTGTCTTCTTTTTTGTTTACCGTTCTCTCTCTATTTTTTAAGATGTGCAAGCTCTCTAACGTAAACCTTGTTTTCTCTTTCTTTTCAACGTCTATTATTTTTTTTGTATTCTCAAAGTCTGCTGTATGTCCATGTGAAAAAATATGTTGAGCGAGAGCTGTGTTTGTTTTCTTTTTCCGTATGTCTGTATCATGCTCAGTTAGGCGTACACCCAGTGGTCTTTTTGTTGTCCCTATGTATACTTTGTTACAGTGCGACTCCCCGCTGCCCTTGCAGGGGATTTCGTACACTACGTTAGCTTGTTGGTGGGGGTTGATTGGACTTTTGGTTTTGCTGTAAATTTTCGAGAGAGTGTGATTTGATTTGTACGCTAGGGAGATGTTTTTTGTTTTTTTACGTATGTTGTGGTCAAGATTCTCTGTTAAACCTGGTATATAAGTGACACTGTAATATTGCATTGCTTCGTCAGTAATTGGTGTGGTAACCGTTTTATTGTGAGTTCGATTTGTTACTAGCATGTGATCTGAAATGAGTGTTTTAATTAGGTGAGTTGGATAGTTGTTGCTGGTCAGTATTTTATAAATTTTGTTTATATTTCCTTGTCGAAATTTAGGGTGGCTTAGTGTGAGAATTTTATTTATTAAGTTTTTCGCCGCATTTATTTTGTATTTAATGGGTTGGGCAGATAGAAAGTTAATAATACGTCCTGAAGAAATAGGTTTGCAATACCAGTCAAGTATAATTTTATTATTTTCTCTGTGCAAAAGAACGTCAAGGAAAGGGAGTTGTGAATTATTTTCTTGCTCTATTGTGAAATTCAATTTGTTGTGATAGTTATTGAAAGTTTTGAGAATAGTTTCTACGTCATTTCTTTTAACAATAGCAAAAATGTCATCAACGTATTTACTATAAATCTGATGTCGATGTTGTGATATCGTTTCAAATTTGATAAGGAGTAATCTAATAAGTCGTCCATTACTATGTCGGCTATTGTTGGGGAGAGAGGATTACCCATCGGCATCCCGAAGTTTTGAGTGAAAATTTTTTGGTCATACATTAAGTAGTTGTTGTCTTTTAAGCAAAAATTAAGGATTTGAAGGAACGTATTCTTTGGTATTTTGGTTTGAGTTTGAATTTTATTGAATTTATTCATTATTATTTTTATCGCGAGGTAGGTCGGTATGTTGGTGAATAGTGATACCACATCTAGTGATATGAGTATCTCATCGTTTCTTAGCTCTATGTCGTCTAGTCTTTCTTTTAATTTAAAGGAGTTTTTAATGTTGTATTCGTCAGATGTGATGTTGTTTAGAATTTTTCCTATAAATTTCGATAATTTGTAGCAAGGTACGCCGACAGATGATGCGATCGGGCGAAGGGGTAGGTTATCTTTGTGTATCTTGGGAAGACCGTAAAGACGCGGGGCAAATGCTGAATTACATGTGAGTTGTTGCTTTTCCGTGAAGTTAATTATTTTGTTCTTGTATAAGTTTTCTGTTTATGTAGCGTATTTGTCGGATCATTCATTCATGTAAGTTTATATTTCTTTCGTGTGTTATGTTTAAAAAATTTGTTGTTAAAATAACGTCATATGTATAGTAATACTATAAATTTTGTTTTTTTCTGATTTATGTTGTTTTTAAATAAAGATTCGCCCCTGATGATGCTAAGGAGTTTAGCGAAACGTTGGGCAGAAAGTGGAAGTTATTGCGTTTGACTTTGCACTGTGCACACAATAGATCAAAACAGCCTATATCAAAAAACATATTTAAACATTTGATCAGCAAAAAATCACATAAATTAATTTTGTTCCTTGTAGCAGAAACAGAAACAAAACTCCTTTGTAACAAAAGTCGTAACAAAACTCCGAAACGTTTCCAGCAGAAACAAAACCTGTAACGAAACTAAATTAATTTTGTTCCTTGTAACAAAATCCGTAACGAAACTAAATTAATTTTGTTTCTCAGTATCAGAAACAAAATTAATTTTGTTCCTTGCAACAAAAACAAAGCCAGAAACAAAATTAATTTTGTTCCTTGCAACAAAAACAAAACCAGAAACAAAATTAATTTTGTTTCTCAGTAGAAAAACTATATTTGCAGAACATTAGGATGGACTTGTTATTTTTAGGTATATAATATACATACATATATATGTATGTCTGTGGCAACCAACTAAAGTATGGAATAAGACACTTATATTTTTTAAATATTATCGTAAGGGACATTTATTCAAATACGCTCATAAAACATTGAGAGTGAAATTATCGTAAGGGACAAAATTATGATTTTTTCGCAAACCTCAAATTTTTTCAAGAAAAAAGATATCAGGTTCAATATATTAATTAACCATCTAAACGCGTGTTCAATTTCATTTAAATATACCAGTAAAAAACAGTGAAAAAAACAAAAAAAAAATGCTCTTCTGTAAAATTTGCTTTTGTCCCTTACGATAAAGTCGCACAAAGGGGTCGATATGAAGAAAAATATAACTGGGTGACTATGAGGGTTGTCTTTTTTAATTTTTTTAAATGATATATAAAAACGCTTCATATGCATAGAACAACGGATTGTGAAAAGTATACATTAATTGTTATCAAGAAATATTTAATTTTCTAATAATAGCTCATTCAGACTACTTTGTAGTGCAATTTCTTCATCATCATGATTTTTATAAGACGTCGAAGCAGTACAGGATGCTTTGGCGGGTGTAATATCGTTTCGTACGGATAATGGGATATCCGACTTGCGTTTTTTTTTTTTTTGTGTATTACGTGAGTAAGGAGTACTCATGAACATTGATGTGTAATCAATTTCGAAATAGGACTTTTATTCCCTTTCCCTTATTCATTTTTTCACTGGTTTTCTATCGATTAAAATGCGACTATCGTTTTTATAATTTTTTGTTGCCATTGTCACTGCTACATTTTGTTGTTTTTGTTTGTTTCGGTGTTTGGTTTTTGATTTTTAATTTTTGATTTCTGATTTTGATTTGTTTTGTTTTGTTTTGCTCAGAAACATGCAAGATCATTCGGATCCACGTTTGACCCATATCTTGGGGCTCCGTGTAGAAGTCCTACTCAAAACCTTTCACTTGATACCAACATTGCTCAGAAATATTCAAGGATCATCCGGATCCTCATTTTGACCCATATGTGGAGACCCGGTCTAGAATAGAGCTCTATACGAAAGCCCCGCTCAACATCTTTCATTTGATACCAATATTGTAGAAGGCCAGCTCAAAACCTTTCATTGGATACTAATATTACTCAGAAACACACAAGATCATCCGGGTCCTCGTTTTGACCCATATCTCGCGACTCGACCTAGGAATCATAAAGAATAAGGCTCCCTGTAGAAGCCCTGCCCAAAACTTTTCATTAGATACGCGTAAACTTTACCTGTTTTTCGAAATTACTCGTAGCTACAGCAAAGATGTTTGCACATCAAAATGCCACAGGTATACATATATATATATTTAGGGGATTCACAATTTGATTTGTTGTTGCAATCTAGGCTATATGTGTACTAAATAAATACAACTCTGCACGATATGTTTTTGGGTCGTCGTATTTGATCAGCTGTTTTTGTTTACTTCTTCACAGGGCTTCGGAAAAGTTTTTTATAACTATTTCCGTACAATATTTTAATATGACATATGACTTTATGATACTTTGTGAATCGCCTAATTATATACCTAAAAATAAAAAGTCCATCCTAATGTACGGCAAATAGTATTATAATAATTTTTATAGTTTTGCCACTGAGAAACAAAATTAATTTCGTTTCTGGTTTTGTTTTTGTTGCAAGGAACAAAATTAATTTTATTTCTGAGACTGAGAAACGAAATTAATTTTGTTTCTGAGAAACAAAATTAATTTAGTTTCGTTACGGATTTTGTTACAAGGAACAAAATTAATTTAGTTTCGTTACAGGTTTTGTTTCTGCTGGAAACGTTTCGGAGTTTTGTTACGACTTTTGTTATAAAGGAGTTTTGTTTCTGTTTCTGTTACAAGGAACAAAATTAATTTAGTTTCGTTACAGGTTTTGTTACTTATTGAAACGTTACAATCTTTTGGTTTCGAATTTAGTTTCTATCCTTTAATGTTTCTTGGAACAGAAACGCCAGAAACGAGAGTTTCGTTTCGTTACGAGTTTTGTTACAAATCCCTGATTTTAACTAAGTAAGTAAGAGTATTGATGTATACCTCCATAATGGTTTTCAGACCCCTCCTCCAACCCTTTGAGATATATTCAGCCTCAAAATTTTAGTACGCATGGGAGGTGCAATGCCCTATTTTTCGATAAATCTTTTTTTTTTTGGGTGAACATTGTATTAATATCGTATAGTTCTTTCTATGTACATGCCATGAACGCTTTTAGGGATATTTAGCCTTAAAAATTAAAAACGCATGGGAGGTGCCACGCCCGTTAATCTCCTGATCAATTTTCAGGTCCCAACCTTAAACGCTTTTATAGATATTCAGCTTGAAAAATTAAGTTTGTATGGGAGGTGCCACGCCCCCTTTTCCGATAACCCCCACTTTTATGCGTGGGAATGGTTTTGATATCATTTAGCTCTGTACCAATTTCCAGGTCCCTGACTTAAATTGTTTTAGAGATAATCAGCTTTAAAAATTAAGGTTGTATGGGAAGTGCCACGCCCCCTTTTCTGATAACTCCCAATTTTCTGAGTGAGAAGTGTTTTGATATCGCCTACCTCTATACCAATTTTCAGCTCCCTACCTTGAACTGTTTTAGAGCTTTAAAAATTAAGGTTGTATGGGAGGTGCCACGCCCCCTTTTCTGATAACCCCCACTTTTCTGAGTGAGAAGGGTTTTGATATCACCCACCTCTATACCAATTTTCAACTCCCTACCTTGAACTGTTTTAGAGATAATCAGATAACATTTTTTAATTTTTTCTTCGACTAAACCTTGGCGGGGTTACAACAAACAAAGCCCCCTAAGGAGGTATTTGATTTGGTTCAGCCGTTTTCAAGTTTTAGCGTTACAATTAAAAAAATAGGTAAAAAAAACTTTTTAAGTTAAACGGTTTTATGTTATACATACATTGCAATGTTTAAGATAAATGTACTAAAAACCAAAAAATAATAAAATAGATACAGTCGTGGGAATTATAAACATTTGCATAGACTAGACTAAAATAAAACCGTGGGGCACGTCAATTGTCTACAATCGTTGATTAAAATGTTTGTTTTGTAATGTTACACTATAATTAGGCAGTTGTTCAACCGACAACGATGGACGTGTGATAAGTAGGGCTAGAATGTGGAAAAAAGCTAGCAAGCTCGATTATAAGCGAGTTTTAGGGTTTCATAGTGGTGAGCGAGTAGTACTTTTATCATATGTTTTGTCGATTAAAGACAAACTACGAGCAGTGAAACGATTCCTCGTGTGAATGTCCAACGATAAACTAGTTGAAACATCTCTTTTATTAACATGGAGTGTATAACTATTGGAATTTCCATGAGCAAGAAAATAGTAAGTATTTTCCTCACCGTCTGCGGGCCAACTGCCTAACGACGAATTAAACGATTCTTCTATCGCACATTAAGTCGATAATTTGTAGACAATTGACGTGCCCCCCGGTTTTATTTTAGTCTAGTCTATGCAAATGTTTATAATTCCCACGACTGTATCTATTTTATTATTTTTTGGTTTTTAGTACATTTATCTTAAACATTGCAATGTATGTATAACATAAAACCGTTTAACTTAAAAAGTTTTTTTACCTATTTTTATTTTCTAGTTTTTAGTCTTTATTTCGCATTCTGTTTAATTCATTTAGTGCTTCATTATTGCAAGGTTTCTTGCCCGTTAGTTTATTGCAGTCCAACGCCTCTATAGCGACCCACGCGCCACCTATCGGAAGTTTTTTTAGGAAAATATTTCCTTTCAAGGTAGTAATACATGTTCCGAATTTCAGCCAAATCGGACCATAAATGCGATTTTTGTAAATATAGCGACCCACGCGCCACCTAGCGGAATTTTTTTTAAGAAAATATTTCTTTTCAAGGCAGTAATACATGTTCCGAATTTCAGCCAAATCGGACCATAAATGCGATTTTTGTAAATATAGCGACCCACGCGCCACCTAGCGTAATTTTTTTTTAAGAAAATATTTCCTTTCAAGGTAGTAATACATGTTCCGAATTTCAGCCAAATCGGACCATAAATGCGATTTTTGTAAATATAGCGACCCACGCGCCACCTAGCGGAATTTTTTTTTTTAAGAAAATATTTCTTTTCAAGGTAGTAATACATGTTCCGAATTTCAGCCAAATCGGACCATAAATGCGATTTTTGTAAATATAGCGACCCACGCGCCACCTAGCGGAATTTTTTTTTTAAGAAAATATTTCTTTTCAAGGTAGTAATACATGTTCCGAATTTCAGCCAAATCGGACCATAAATGCGATTTTTGTAAATATAGCGACCCACGCGCCACCTAGCGGAATTTTTTTTAAAGAAAATATTTCTTTTCAAGGTAGTAATACATGTTCCGAATTTCAGCCAAATAGAACCATAAATGCGATTTTTGTAAATATAGCGACCCACGCGCCACCTATCGGAATTTTTTTTTCATAATATTGCATTGTCATCGGGGTTATACATGCGTGCAAAATTTCAGATTAATCGGTTGACAGGAAGAGGGTGAAATTTGAATTACTAAATTTGACCCAAGAATAAAGAATAAATAATAAATAATAAAACAAACGGGGTGAGCTAAATAAAACCGTTTAAAAACCAAATCATTTATATATATATATATATATATATATATATATATATATATATACATATATACAAGAATTGCTCGTTTAAAGTTATTAGATTTAAGTAAATGCTTCACATACAACAACTTTATTTCTGTCCTTCTACAGAGTTTCTAAATGATACATATTTATGTACCTAATCACATACATACATAAAATTACATTTTTAATAGTATATACTATGTGCTCGCGTCACATAAATACGTAAAATTTATAAATAAACTGTTATTATCTGAGCAAAAAAATAAAACTCAAAAACTAACTTTTATTATCTGAGCAAAAAAATAAAACTCAAAAAATAACTTTTATTTTCTGATCGAAAAATAAAACTCAAAAAATAACTTTTATTTTCTGAGGGAAAAATAAAACTCAGAAAATAACGATTAAAAATCAATTTTTTTATAAAAATCGAAAAAATAAAAGTTAATGCACCTAGAGGTAGTCTGCGTTACGGTGATTACATCTGGGTACTTCTTTTGCGTTTAGCGTTTCTCCTTCAGTATGATTTTTTTTAGTCAAAATTTAAAAAATAACGATTACACTACTCGACACCAAAAATCACCAAGAATAAAATAATACTTTTCTAAAGCGAAATTTTACGGTGATTCCGAATATCATCTCCATTTTTTGTGGCAGACCCAGTTTTTAAGATATTGGTAAAAATGTGAAAAAGGCCATATATGCAATACATAGCATCACATAAGTGCATCAAAAAGTTTTATTAGACATCGTGGCCATTTGGCATCTAGGAAGTTCTGGTAGAGGGAGTTCCAACAAACATTTTTTGCCTTCATACTCCAAAATTGGTCAAGTCGTTTGGTTACAATGGCAAAAATAATGCAAAAAAATTAAAAAAAAATCGAGTTTTTTTAATGAAATTTCAGATTCGACTGTCCTAAAATCAGAAAAATGTTATGGGGGACAAAAAGTTAGCCCCCCTATCCTATAGAGAATTTAATTGTGAACATTTTAAGACTAACTAGTAAACCCGGCCACGCGATGCTGTGGCTTTCAATTACACTGTGCGACAATTTGAGTGTGGAAGAACGCTTATTGCTACATTTGAAAATTTTCATAGCTACTGGTTATTTTTATTTTCTGTGGACCTAGATTTTTTATACATAGATTTTGACCAAGGAGCCCCATAGTGAAGTTTTGTGCCGAATATTTTTCTAGACTATGGTAACCTTAAAGCGACCTACAAAAGGCCATTTGGCGCGCTCCTCCTTTTCTTTCTAGTTCTCTTTCTCTTCCCCTTTCCCCTTTATTTGCGCTTTATTTTCCCTTTATCCATTTTATTTTTCATATTTCTTCTTTCGCTTCCTGTCCTTCGCCATATCCGTCCCTTTCATTTTCCTCTTCCCTTTCCTTTTATTACCCATCTTCAGTGCTAGGCCTTGCATGACACTTCAAATTTAAAAATGAGATAAACTGTAGCGTAAAAATGGATTTTTGAACAGGTGGCACCCTTTTTGTAAACATTTTAATAAATTACTCATTTCCTTGCCAAGCCCTTTCACATGACACATCAAATTTAAAAATCAAACAAACTATAACGTAAAACTTAATTTTTGAACAGGTGGCAACCCTTTATGTAAATTTTTTATTAAATTACTCAATATCAGGTCAAGTCTTTCATATGGCACCAAAAATTTTAAAATCAAACAAACTATATAGTAAAATTAAATTTTCAAACATCTGGCAACCCTTTTCAAAAAAATTAAACCTTCCTGCACATCTACAGGTCAAGTTCTTTCATCTGACACCACATTTTCGAAAATCGGTATAACGGTGTAAAAGTTATGGTGCTTACAAAAAATCGCTTAGCGTAATATATATAAAGATAAGATAAACTGTAGGGTAAAAATGGATTTTTGAACAGGTGGTACCCGTTTTGTAAAAATTTTAATAAATTACTCATTTCCATGCCAAGTCCTTTCATATGACAGCTCAAATTTAAAAATCAAACAAACTATAGCGTAAACCTGAATTTTTGAACAGGTGGCAACCCTTTTTGTAAATTTTTTATTAAATTACTTAATATCAGGTCAAGCCTTTCATATGGTACCAAAAATTTTAAAATCAAACAAACTATACACTAAAATTAAATTTTCAAACATCTGGCAACCCTTTTCAAAAAAATTAAACCTTCCTGCACATCTACAGGTCAAGCCCTTTCATCTGACACCACATTTTCGAAAACCTGTATAACGGTGTAAAAGTTATGGTGCTTACAAAAAATCGCTTAGCGTAATATATATAAAGATAAGATAAACTGTAGGGTAAAAATGGATTTTTGAACAGGTGGTACCCTTTTTGTAAAAATTTTAATAAATTACTCATTTCCATGCCAAGTCCTTTCATATGACAGCTCAAATTTAAAAATCAAACAAACTATAGCGTAAAACTGAATTTTTGAACAGGTGGCAACCCTTTTTGTAAATTTTTTATTAAATTACTTAATATCAGGTCAAGCCCTTTCATATGGTGCGAAAAATTTTAAAATCAAACAAACTATACAGTAATTTTAAATTTTCAAACATCTGGCAACCCTTTTCAAAAAATTAAACCTTCCTGCACATCTACAGGTCAAGCCCTTACATCTGACACCACATTTTCGAAAATCGGTATAACGGTGTAAAAGTTATGGTGCTTACAAAAAATCGCTTAGCGTAATATATATAAAGATAAGATAAACTGTAGGGTAAAAATGGATTTTTGAACAGGTGGTATCCTTTTTGTAAAAATTTTAATAAATTACTCATTTCCATGCCAAGTCCTTTCATATGACAGCTCAAATTTAAAAATCAAACAAACTATAGCGTAAAACTGAATTTTTGAACAGGTGGCAACCCTTTTTGTAATTTTTTTATTAAATTACTTAATATCAGGTCAAGCCCTTTCATATGGTGCCAAAAATTTTAAAATCAAACAAACTATACAGTAAAATTAAATTTTCAAACATCTGGCAACCCTTTTCAAAACAATTAAACCTTCCTGCACATCTACAGGTCAAGCCCTTTCATCTGACACCACATTTTCGAAAATCGGTATAACGGTGTAAAAGTTATGGTGCTTACAAAAAATCGCTTAGCGTAATATATATAAAGATAAGCACACCTATTCCGGTTTACGATCCACTTTCATCGGAGGTGAATCGGATCAAATGGCATTCTGCAATTCAATTGACGTCACAGGAACGGCAGATTTTTTCGAAGTTCGGAAATCGGCATTCTGGTTCACGATGGATCGGATTTTTGACAGTTTATCGGAGCGATTCTTTCCGTCAGCTTTTGTGTGTCGGAGGCAATAGAAATTTTGATTATTTTTGGAAATATTACCAATTTAATGTAATTAAACTATGATTTTTGAATTTATGCAACATTATTATACAAAACGGGCTTGGTTTAGCTATGCTACTGGCCTTTTCTTTGCAAAATAAGTGAACAAAAGGAATCTGCTTTAGTACAATAGACTGAATAGAGGGAAATAAGTACAAGGAGTTGCAACGTATTGAACTTTTATTTAATAATAAAATTTATTATCCTTTTTAGCAATATTTATATATTATTGTTTAATAAAAGCTTCTGAAAATAATTTTAATTGTGTATTATTACTACGATCATGTAATATGAGTGGGTAGCGCAAGTCGGGCATAATTTCTGTGCCAAGATGTACTCCTTTAAGCATTTTTGCCTGACTGTGTCTTTTTAAAGATTTAAATATCGCCTTGCAACATGATTTACAAACATTTGCACGAGAAACTAACAAATCGAAGAAACGTGTTCACTTTCTATATCCGTTCATGCTCAACGCGTCCTGGCGAGTCACAAAATTCCTGCTACACGATATGTACATTAAGCCGTATCACGTTATATGGACAAAAAAAAAGTTTAGTGTGTGTCAGTTTTATTTGAACACTTATGTCGAAAAAATATTTTTGGTGTAAAAATTTTTTTTTTAGGCCCGCGTTAAAAACAGCCAAATCGCGTTTTTTGTAATAACTTCCTTATTTGATGTCGGATCTCTATGATCTTAATGTCGCAGAAAAGGTCTCGCTCAGCACTATATTTGGCCCATATAAAGTTTCGACCTCAAAGGTTGTCCTGAGTTTTACCTTTAAAAATTTTGGAGTTACTATCCCTAGATTTTTTTATTTTTATCACTACTACAAAGCTCTCAAAAAACCATGAGGAATCCCCCAAAGAAATTCTAGCCTTTCTTCACAAACAAAAAAGTTATAACGTTGTAAAATGAAACACTTGTTTTTTTTTTTTAAAAATTACCACAGAGAAGCGGCGAAACACGTCAACTTAATTTTTGGCTCCAGATTACGATGGCGTTTTTAGAAGTGAAGTGTATGCACTCCCATTTTCGAGATATTTAAGAAAACATTTTCAGTTTTCACATACAAAGCGATCCGATGTGGGGGCGTATGAGTAACTATTGTTGAGGTAATAAAAATAAAGAAAAGGGGAAAAAACTATACGTACATATATGTATATAAAATGCATATGAGAAGGAAGAGAATTCCCTGCACATAAATTCCAATTTGTTTTAAACGTTCGAAACCTGCACTGAAAAAACAACTTACCCAGATTATGGAAAAATGGGAATGTTTCGGCGCTAAAGACACATTTTCATTGTTTTGATGTACAATTTTCTTTAAATCAAGGAATAAAAACAACGTTTTGAAAGAAAATTTTATTCAAAACAATGAAAATATGTCATTAGCGGCGAATCATTCTCATTTTTCCATAATCTGAGTAATTTTTTTTTGAGTGTGAGCAAAGTAATATAAGCGACGAAGAATTCACTTTCAGAGCTCTGAAACTGCTTTCATAAATATCTCTAAATTTGGAGGACATCGTCATTTTTGGTCTCGGTTATCATAGATAAGAAGATGTTTTGGGGATTAAAGTAAAGTGCGTTGTTTTCAATTGTAGGCTGAATAATTAACTGCATTTCTAGGGGCAGACGACGCATCCAGCGCAAGTATTGATAATACATTTAGACTTCCGTTGTCTCTTCTTAGGCGCGTATAATTTTACAACGAGCTATAGCAGTTTTTCTAAATAACTTGGATGATTTTACGATACGCACGGATGCAGAAATCGTGAAGTCGTTGTAAGCCAGCGCGTTGTGCTTAGAGATCCCACTTGAATACTTACCAAATCTTCACTACAGCCATTATCATTCAATATAAATAACGTTGATCAGCACGAATAGTCCAATCATCAATAATTTTTGGCATATCATGTATCCAGTATTGGTAGCTGTTCCATCGCGGTACAACATTCTCAAGTCAAGCGAGGACTTAGAATACTTTTTAATCAAAAACTCATACTATATGGCGTTACTGCCTCATATAAATAAGAACTTGGGATAATTTTTCAAAAAACAGGTTCTCTGATTTTAAAACGGTATAACTTTTTTGTTTGTGAGTAAAGGCTACAACTTTTCTAGCGGAGTCCTCATGGTTTTTTGAGAGCTTTGTATTAGTGATAAAAATAAAAAAAATCTAGGGATAGTAACTCCAAAATTTTTAAAGGTAAAACTCAGAACAACCTTTGAGGTCGAAACTTTATATGGGCCAAATATAGTGCTGAGCGAGACCTTTTCTGCGACATTAAGATCATAGAGATCGGATATCAAATAAGGAAGTTATTACAAAAAACGCGATTTAGCTGTTTTTAACGCGGGCCTAAAAAAAAATTTTTTACACCATAAATATTTTTTCGACGTAAGTGTTCAAATAAAACTGACACACGCAAACTTTATTTTCGTGATACGGCTTAATGTACATATTCATGACTTGATTGATCGCAACCTGTGGGCCTATTCTGTGACCAATTTGCGACAATTTTCGCATCGAATTCGTAAATTTGCGACCAGTTTTGCGATTATGCTATTCTGTACAATTTTTCGGTCGATTTTTATCGCAAATTTTGACAGTTGCTTTCCGATGATCATCGTTATGTTATCGAGGAAAATTTTTGTGTCGCTAGACTTTGCGATAATTATTCAATTGAGAGTCCGTTAAAAAAATACATTAATACCACGATTTTAAGACGGAAATATTATTAAAATTTGCTGTTTACTTTCTTAGTTTGTTTAAGTTTGATGCAAGCAATAGAGCTAAGGTAAGTTTTCTTCATAATATATTATAATTCAAATGAACATATTTATTTATACATATATACGTTTTTAAATATTAGCGATTAATTTAAGATGGCATTCAGTTATTTGGCATATGAGGAGTCGCGTAGCGCTATGGCAGCTATGGTTGATCGAGCGTACTTGCGACGGGTGAATGACCCACTTGATTTGAACCGGGAAGAATTCGTCAAGCTTTATCGCCTTACCCAGGATGCCACGGAAAGTATCATTGATCAAATCAACGCAGAGATAAAAGGGACACGTATTACCGCGTTATCTGTTGAAAAGCAAGTAGGTACATTTTCTTAGTTGCTTTAGAATTTATATGCGACATATTCAATCGCATAAATATATACACTCAGAGAAAAAGCAAGCTAAATTTCAGTATAGCGGGCTTGAATCAAGCCGAAAACGTTATGAAAGTCTGTTAAGCTAGCAAATGCTAAAATCAAGAATATATTCTCATTTTTAGGACGATATTTTTTGAGAATAACAAGCTTATATAAACTTATTTTCAGCATTGCCCATGATAGATTTGAGAAAGTAAAATCTTATTTGAAGAATGTTCAACTGTGTTTTAAGAATATTTATTCTTGATTTTCCACTTTTTCGAAATTCAAAATTCGAAATCATTTAACCCACCTCACAAAATAAAAAAAATAATGGTTATTTCAATGAATTGTATTTTATTTTGTTTTATTTTCAGAAATGTACATACGTATACATATATATAGTAATATATATAATATACAATTCATTTTTTACATACATATACTTTATATATATATATATATATATATTCCGCACACATTGTATATGCAAAACAGGTCTTAAGGTAATGTTATAATTCAATCGGCAATTTCGAAAAGGTCACATCTTTGAACAGTGAAAGTTTGCAGGAAATGAAAAAAACTTATTTCCTAAGTAGATATACTATTGCAAAAAAAATATTATTGAGTTACATTTAGGAGCTCATTAGCAATCGAAAGATATAAAAGTATTAGGATGTTAACTTTGTTATATGTGTATTATTTGATGTTGATTTGATGACCCCAAATTCCTAAAAAATCCGAGATGTGCCCTTTTCGAAATTGATGATTCAATTATAACTACAACAATTTTGGAGGATTTACATAAATCTAAAAAGAAGATGAGTGGAATCTCTGGACTCGGCCACCAAAATAGTTCGATAGTGATTCACGTAAACTGCACAACAGCGCTGAGTATGATACTTGGGAGACGTCCGATATATTTTATCACAGAACTAAACATACCAATTTGATTTATGCCAAATGCGCATGACACGCAGGCCTGTGTGAAATCGGCTCCAAATAAATGCCTGTTCCATGCCAAGGAAAACCATAATGGAATGAGCAATTTTTGTTTCGGTTTCTTCATTTGATGGAAAGTGGCCGACAATAGATCCATGCCCGATAGTTTTTATGCCGATTGTGAACCTTAAGGGATTTCAGAAGATGGAAATAATGGCAACAGACACAGTAATATAAGATACATAGATAAACTATTGATACTTCCAAGATTTCATTGTCTGGTGCACGATTCAAACTGTCATGACCATTGGAGCCATGCACACAAAAGTTGGCGCCGCAAGACTGTAAATCCTCTTAGATAATAGCGTTGGAGTCCCCGCCACTGCCATGAGCGCCACTTCAAATCAGTATTTATTTTGTTTTTTTTTTCATTTCGTACATTTTATTTTCCATCTCGTAAACTTTTAATTTTTTTTTTTTAATTTTTCGTTTGAACAATAAAAAGCAACGTCTATTGAAAATTATGTACATATGTATGTATCTTTTCAGAGAAAACTTGAACCTAGTATTCTTAAATTAAGAATTTAATTCTTAAATCGAGAATGTTATTCTTAAAAAAGGTTTTTATCTTCCTGCAAGAATGAAATTCCGGTTTCAAGATTGGAGAAACTTAAATTTTGTATACTTTTCCTTAATTTCAATAGTTCTTAAAACAAGTACGACATAGCTTGATTTTAGCCCGCAACTTTTCTCTGAGTGTACATATGAACATTTAGGTGTTAGCTGCTTTACGATTTTATGCGACCGGCTGCTATCAGCGACCAGTGGGTGAGCAATGGGGTGTAACGATGAGCCAGACTTCCATTTCGCGATGTATTCATAAAGTTACTGATGCCATTAACAAAGTTATGTTCCGGCGATATATCCGTTTTCCCATGTCAGCAATAGAGCGACATGAGGCTAAAGCAAAGTGGGTTAACGCTAGATATCCTTTTCCAGGTGCTATAGGTGCTATCGATTGCACCCATGTTGCCATTCGAGGGCCACGTGAGCATGAGGAGGCTTATGTGAATCACCACGGCTACCATTCTATTAATGTCCAAATGGTAGATAATAAAAACTTTCCTTTCATTTGTATTTTGAGGTATATCTTATCCTCGACTTTCTAGATATGCGACCCAACGATGAAAATTTTGAACGTAAATGCGCGATATCCCGGCGCACGGCATGATAGTTATATATGGAGTGCGTCAGCTGCTCGAAGAGTAATGTCTCGGGCATACGAACGAGGCGAGCGTGGAGTGTTTTTAATTGGTAATATATTACTATCGACTAGTTTATTAAGTATAAACACCATTTCCACTATATTCCACAGGAGATTCAGGGTACCCTCTTGAGCCTTGGCTAATGACCCCGCTGCCACATGAGCAAGAGGGAACTGCTAGGTACAGGTATAACGAGGCACTCTGCAAGGCTCGAAATGCAGTGGAACGACTTTTTGGGGTATTAAAAAGTACATGGCGATGTTTGTTAGGAGAGCGTGTCTTAATATACGATCCTGGGTTTGCAGGCAGGATAGTTAATGCTGGTTCAGTCCTTCATAATATACGCATAGAAGAGTGGGATTACCAAGTAGTTGAGGACATGCCTCAAACGAGTTCGGATCAAGTTAATGACTCTAGTGAAGAAAACTTACGCCCAAATGCCGTTGCGAAGAGGGTGCAAGATCGTATTATTGCACGATACTAGTTCGTAAATATGTTAAAACCTTTTTTTTAAAAAGCTTACCACAAACACTGTGTTAAAATATAAGTATAGATGGAGAAAATTGTATTAATATCACATCCAATTAAGTATATAATCCTTCTGCCTCAAAAGAAAACATTTACGTTATAGATTTTTGCTTATATGAAATGAAAACTTATACATTCCTTGGTTTATTAATGGATGTGATATTAGCAAATTTTTCTCCGTGTACCTATGTATGTACATATGTATATATGTATGTATGTTTTATAAATAATTAAATCATAGATGCTCATGCGGTAAGGAATTCATGTCGTAAAAGGCGCCTAAAATACAGTTTTAACCATGCTTTTGTCGCTTACGTTATAAATCGTAACATGATTCGTTATTGTTATAACATAAAATTTGGATATTTATATATAAGAGTTCATAACTGTATTAATAAACGCATTTATCCCGACAAAGAACCGACCAAATCCAGACTCATCATAATCCAGAACCGACTGATTTTAAAACTATTTTTGTTGCTCTAAGTCTTGTTGCTGTTTTTTCTCCTTATATTTCCTGTTTTCCTCTTTTTACTAGTTTTTGCTACTACTTCCTTCTACAAAGCTCTCAAAAAACCATGAGGAATCCCCCAAAGAAATTCTAGCCTTTCTTCACAAACAAAAAAGTTATAACGTTGTAAAATGAAACACTTGTTTTTTTTTTATAAAAAATTACCACAGAGAAGCGGCGAAACACGTCAACTTAATTTTTGGCTCCAGATTACGATGGCGTTTTTAGAAGTGAAGTGTATGCACTCCCATTTTCGAGATATTTAAGAAAACATTTTCAGTTTTCACATACAAAGCGATCCGATGTGGGGGCGTATGAGTAACTATTGTTGAGGTAATAAAAATAAAGAAAAGGGGAAAAAACTATACGTACATATATGTATATAAAATGCATATGAGAAGGAAGAGAATTCCCTGCACATAAATTCCAATTTGTTTTAAACGTTCGAAACCTGCACTGAAAAAACAACTTACCCAGATTATGGAAAAATGGCAATGTTTCGGCGCTAAAGACACATTTTCATTGTTTTGATGTACAATTTTCTTTAAATCAAGGAATAAAAACAACGTTTTGAAAGAAAATTTTATTCAAAACAATGAAAATATGTCATTAGCGGCGAATCATTCTCATTTTTCCATAATCTGAGTAATTTTTTTTTGAGTGTGAGCAAAGTAATATAAGCGACGAAGAATTCACTTTCAGAGCTCTGAAACTGCTTTCATAAATATCTCTAAATTTGGAGGACATCGTCATTTTTGGTCTCGGTTATAATAGATAAGAAGATGTTTTGGGGATTAAAGTAAAGTGCGTTGTTTTCAATTGTAGGCTGAATAATTAACTGCATTTCTAGGGGCAGACGACGCATCCAGCGCAAGTATTGATAATACATTTAGACTTCCGTTGTCTCTTCTTAGGCGCGTATAATTTTACAACGAGCTATAGCAGTTTTTCTAAATAACTTGGATGATTTTACGATACGCACGGATGCAGAAATCGTGAAGTCGTTGTAAGCCAGCGCGTTGTGCTTAGAGATCCCACTTGAATACTTACCAAATCTTCACTACAGCCATTATCATTCAATATAAATAACGTTGATCAGCACGAATAGTCCAATCATCAATAATTTTTGGCATATCATGTATCCAGTATTGGTAGCTGTTCCATCGCGGTACAACATTCTCAAGTCAAGCGAGGACTTAGAATACTTTTTAATCAAAAACTCATACTATATGGCGTTACTGCCTCATATAAATAAGAACTTGGGATAATTTTTCAAAAAACAGGTTCTCTGATTTTAAAACGGTATAACTTTTTTGTTTGTGAGTAAAGGCTACAACTTTTCTAGCGGAGTCCTCATGGTTTTTTGAGAGCTTTGTATTAGTGATAAAAATAAAAAAAATCTAGGGATAGTAACTCCAAAATTTTTAAAGGTAAAACTCAGAACAACCTTTGAGGTCGAAACTTTATATGGGCCAAATATAGTGCTGAGCGAGACCTTTTCTGCGACATTAAGATCATAGAGATCGGATATCAAATAAGGAAGTTATTACAAAAAACGCGATTTAGCTGTTTTTAACGCGGGCCTAAAAAAAAATTTTTTACACCATAAATATTTTTTCGACGTAAGTGTTCAAATAAAACTGACACACGCAAACTTTATTTTCGTGATACGGCTTAATGTACATATTCATGACTTGATTGATCGCAACCTGTGGGCCTATTCTGTGACCAATTTGCGACAATTTTCGCATCGAATTCGTAAATTTGCGACCAGTTTTGCGATTATGCTATTCTGTACAATTTTTCGGTCGATTTTTATCGCAAATTTTGACAGTTGCTTTCCGATGATCATCGTTATGTTATCGAGGAAAATTTTTGTGTCGCTAGACTTTGCGATAATTATTCAATTGAGAGTCCGTTAAAAAAATACATTAATACCACGATTTTAAGACGGAAATATTATTAAAATTTGCTGTTTACTTTCTTAGTTTGTTTAAGTTTGATGGAAGCAATAGAGCTAAGGTAAGTTTTCTTCATAATATATTATAATTCAAATGAACATATTTATTTATACATATATACGTTTTTAAATATTAGCGATTAATTTAAGATGGCATTCAGTTATTTGGCATATGAGGAGTCGCGTAGCGCTATGGCAGCTATGGTTGATCGAGCGTACTTGCGACGGGTGAATGACCCACTTGATTTGAACCGGGAAGAATTCGTCAAGCTTTATCGCCTTACCCAGGATGCCACGGAAAGTATCATTGATCAAATCAACGCAGAGATAAAAGGGACACGTATTACCGCGTTATCTGTTGAAAAGCAAGTAGGTACATTTTCTTAGTTGCTTTAGAATTTATATGCGACATATTCAATCGCATAAATATATACACTCAGAGAAAAAGCAAGCTAAATTTCAGTATAGCGGGCTTGAATCAAGCCGAAAACGTTATGAAAGTCTGTTAAGCTAGCAAATGCTAAAATCAAGAATATATTCTCATTTTTAGGACGATATTTTTTGAGAATAACAAGCTTATATAAACTTATTTTCAGCATTGCCCATGATAGATTTGAGAAAGTAAAATCTTATTTGAAGAATGTTCAACTGTGTTTTAAGAATATTTATTCTTGATTTTCCACTTTTTCGAAATTCAAAATTCGAAATCATTTAACCCACCTCACAAAATAAAAAAAATAATGGTTATTTCAATGAATTGTATTTTATTTTGTTTTATTTTCAGAAATGTACATACGTATACATATATATAGTAATATATATAATATACAATTCATTTTTTACATACATATACTTTATATATATATATATATATTCCGCACACATTGTATATGCAAAACAGGTCTTAAGGTAATGTTATAATTCAATCGGCAATTTCGAAAAGGTCACATCTTTGAACAGTGAAAGTTTGCAGGAAATGAAAAAAACTTATTTCCTAAGTAGATATACTATTGCAAAAAAAATATTATTGAGTTACATTTAGGAGCTCATTAGCAATCGAAAGATATAAAAGTATTAGGATGTTAACTTTGTTATATGTGTATTATTTGATGTTGATTTGATGACCCCAAATTCCTAAAAAATCCGAGATGTGCCCTTTTCGAAATTGATGATTCAATTATAACTACAACAATTTTGGAGGATTTACATAAATCTAAAAAGAAGATGAGTGGAATCTCTGGACTCGGCCACCAAAATAGTTCGATAGTGATTCACGTAAACTGCACAACAGCGCTGAGTATGATACTTGGGAGACGTCCGATATATTTTATCACAGAACTAAACATACCAATTTGATTTATGCCAAATGCGCATGACACGCAGGCCTGTGTGAAATCGGCTCCAAATAAATGCCTGTTCCATGCCAAGGAAAACCATAATGGAATGAGCAATTTTTGTTTCGGTTTCTTCATTTGATGGAAAGTGGCCGACAATAGATCCATGCCCGATATTTTTATGCCGATTGTGAACCTTAAGGGATTTCAGAAGATGGAAATAATGGCAACAGACACAGTAATATAAGATACATAGATAAACTATTGATACTTCCAAGATTTCATTGTCTGGTGCACGATTCAAACTGTCATGACCATTGGAGCCATGCACACAAAAGTTGGCGCCGCAAGACTGTAAATCCTCTTAGATAATAGCGTTGGAGTCCCCGCCACTGCCATGAGCGCCACTTCAAATCAGTATTTATTTTGTTTTTTTTTTCATTTCGTACATTTTATTTTCCATCTCGTAAACTTTTAATTTTTTTTTTTTAATTTTTCGTTTGAACAATAAAAAGCAACGTCTATTGAAAATTATGTACATATGTATGTATCTTTTCAGAGAAAACTTGAACCTAGTATTCTTAAATTAAGAATTTAATTCTTAAATCGAGAATGTTATTCTTAAAAAAGGTTTTTATCTTCCTGCAAGAATGAAATTCCGGTTTCAAGATTGGAGAAACTTAAATTTTGTATACTTTTCCTTAATTTCAATAGTTCTTAAAACAAGTACGACATAGCTTGATTTTAGCCCGCAACTTTTCTCTGAGTGTACATATGAACATTTAGGTGTTAGCTGCTTTACGATTTTATGCGACCGGCTGCTATCAGCGACCAGTGGGTGAGCAATGGGGTGTAACGATGAGCCAGACTTCCATTTCGCGATGTATTCATAAAGTTACTGATGCCATTAACAAAGTTATGTTCCGGCGATATATCCGTTTTCCCATGTCAGCAATAGAGCGACATGAGGCTAAAGCAAAGTGGGTTAACGCTAGATATCCTTTTCCAGGTGCTATAGGTGCTATCGATTGCACCCATGTTGCCATTCGAGGGCCACGTGAGCATGAGGAGGCTTATGTGAATCACCACGGCTACCATTCTATTAATGTCCAAATGGTAGATAATAAAAACTTTCCTTTCATTTGTATTTTGAGGTATATCTTATCCTCGACTTTCTAGATATGCGACCCAACGATGAAAATTTTGAACGTAAATGCGCGATATCCCGGCGCACGGCATGATAGTTATATATGGAGTGCGTCAGCTGCTCGAAGAGTAATGTCTCGGGCATACGAACGAGGCGAGCGTGGAGTGTTTTTAATTGGTAATATATTACTATCGACTAGTTTATTAAGTATAAACACCATTTCCACTATATTCCACAGGAGATTCAGGGTACCCTCTTGAGCCTTGGCTAATGACCCCGCTGCCACATGAGCAAGAGGGAACTGCTAGGTACAGGTATAACGAGGCACTCTGCAAGGCTCGAAATGCAGTGGAACGACTTTTTGGGGTATTAAAAAGTACATGGCGATGTTTGTTAGGAGAGCGTGTCTTAATATACGATCCTGGGTTTGCAGGCAGGATAGTTAATGCTTGTTCAGTCCTTCATAATATACGCATAGAAGAGTGGGATTACCAAGTAGTTGAGGACATGCCTCAAACGAGTTCGGATCAAGTTAATGACTCTAGTGAAGAAAACTTACGCCCAAATGCCGTTGCGAAGAGGGTGCAAGATCGTATTATTGCACGATACTAGTTCGTAAATATGTTAAAACCTTTTTTTTTAAAAAGCTTACCACAAACATTGTGTTAAAATATAAGTATAGATGGAGAAAATTGTATTAATATCACATCCAATTAAGTATATAATCCTTCTGCCTCAAAAGAAAACATTTACGTTATAGATTTTTGCTTATATGAAATGAAAACTTATACATTCCTTGGTTTATTAATGGATGTGATATTAGCAAATTTTTCTCCGTGTACCTATGTATGTACATATGTATATATGTATGTATGTTTTATAAATAATTAAATCATAGATGCTCATGCGGTAAGGAATTCATGTCGTAAAAGGCGCCTAAAATACTGTTTTAACCATGCTTTTGTCGCTTACGTTATAAATCGTAACATGATTCGTTATTGTTATAACATAAAATTTGGATATTTATATATAAGAGTTCATAACTGTATTAATAAACGCATTTATCCCGACAAAGAACCGACCAAATCCAGACTCATCATAATCCAGAACCGACTGATTTTAAAACTATTTTTGTTGCTCTAAGTCTTGTTGCTGTTTTTTCTCCTTATATTTCCTGTTTTCCTCTTTTTACTAGTTTTTGCTACTACTCCCTTCCATTTGAAAGTAAGTTAAGGACTTTGCATTTCCATGAAATCGCCTTGTTAATTTCCATCGTTGGTACACATATATATATATATATACTAGCAAATACCCGTCCCGCTTTGCAGCGACGAAAAAAGTTTGTATGTTAAGGCCTCTGGCAACTTACAAGCTTGCATGACAAGCAGTGCATATGTGTGAGTGTCGGGTGATTGACGCAAATATCAAAAATTTTTGATTTTCGTCGCCGCGAGCAGATAGCGAGCCGACAACAAGTACGTGTAGCACGACGGCTGCCGATTGCACTCACACCATCAAAAAAACACTAACACATATGCACTGCTTGTCATGCAAGCTTGTAAGTTGCCAGAGGCCTTTATAATGAGTATTTCCGTCTACATTTCCCTTTCTCTTTGCCTTTCCTTTAATTTTACCTTTACCAATAATTTTACCTTTAACTTACCGGGACCATCCATCACCATCCGAGCCCACTATTTGAGCCATCTCTGTTAAGCCGATTTAGAAATCACAATGAAAATAGCTGCATCTTTAAATCCTGCTCAACGCCTTTCATTTGATAGCAATATTGCTTAAAAAAATTTTCGCGGTCACTCGGTTCCACGTTTTGATCCATCGGCCTAGGCATAGCAATGAAATAAATGTACTTTGAAGGCCTGCTCAACACCTTTCGTTTGATACCTATATTGCTCAAAGACTTGCTAGGTCACTCTGGGTCCACATTTGGCCCTATATTCCGGAAAGTTCCCACTTCTTCGAAATTCTATATGCCCTATCAGGTGCGCTAATACGATAAGAATCTACTGTGAAAATTTCATAAAGATCGGCTGATTACTTTTGGAGTCCATAAACGACACGCACACACACATTCATTTTTATATAATAGATATATATTATTAACCACCATTATGTAAATGCCAAGTACAAACTTCAAAACTGTTCGTTCTTCGTGAACATTTATTTATTGATTAAACATATTTGATTTCAGTCATATTTTTTCTAAAATAGTTTCATACCATTTAACAGTTATAAATGACTTTTAGAGTTCGCAAATTTTCTTTTGTAAATGCAAATTACAAACTTAAAAAATATTCATTCTTCGTGAACATTTATTTATTGATTGAACATATTTTAATTCAGTCATATTTATTCTAAAATAGTTTCATACCATTTAACAGTTATAAATGACTTTTAGAGTTCGCAAATTTTCTTTTGTAAATGCAAATTACAAACTTAAAAAATATTCATTCTTCGTGAACATTTATTTATTTATTAAACATATTTTAATTCAGTCATATTTATTCTAAAATAGTTTCATATTATTTAACAGTTATGAATGACTTTTACAGTAAAATTCAGTAGTATTTAATTTAAATTTTCTTACAGTTCCAAAGAAATCGATAGACTTGTAAAAAGATTTTCAATTTTAGAATTTTAATAAGCTTTCTAAGTTCGTTATGTAGCCGAATAATTTTTTTTAATAAAAAACAAAATTCCAAAAATATACATATCGTCGTACCATACGAAAACTAACATATTTAAAATTTCTGGCGAAAGCTATCAATAAAAAAATTCTGTACGAAAAGTAGAACATTTGGCTTTTGGCCGACGAAAAGTAACAAAATCGACTTTTGGATGACGAAAAGTATCAGTAATTATATACTGTTTTTACATTAAAATTGTTGTTGTTTAAACGAAATTGATAGCTTTCGTCAGCCAAAAGTCGAACTTGTTACTTTCATCAGCCAAAAGTCGATTTTGATACTTTTCGTCAGCTAAAAGTCGAACTTGTTACTTTTCGTCAGCCACAAAAAATCCTATGTTAGTTTTCGTATGGTACGACGATATATACATTGTTTCTGCAGTATTTTCTTCCATGTAAACTCATATTTAAAACCCTAGTATCCTTTAGAAAAAACACCTTTTTACGAGTCTATCGATTTCTTGGGAAGGAAGAAACATTTTTTATACATAAACTAAATTATGTATTCGAAAAACTAAATTAAATTTAAACCAGAGCAAGAAGTTTGTTTAACATATTCAAAATAATTTTCGAAAGCACTCACAAATCGATCAAACGCCTGCGCTTGAAGGTGGAGTGCTTCTGCGTGCTGTTTGCTGGCCTCTGCTTGAAGCTGCAAATGAAAAGAAGTAGTTTAAAAAAATACGCTGAAATTTCTTTTTTTTTAATTTTTGAGGGTTACATTAGTGGTTTTCTTATTTGATTTGAGCTTATTCTGAGGATTGCCGGCCTGATTACTGTTCTTTTCGTAAACAACAGATTACCATTGAAGTTAAATTAGTCCAAAATGTCATTGAATGTTCTACGTACGTTTTTTTAACAACCTTAGTTTTCTTCAATGAATTATCTCAAAGAAAATATATGCAGGCCGGCACTCTTTAAAAAGTCTGTATCAAAATTAATTAACTCACTGTTGAAGCATCAGCCTGTTGTTTTGCAATCTGCGCAAACACATCTACGCGACTTTGTTTCTTCCGGGAGGAAGAGTAGCTAGGCTCTTGCTCCACACGCTTTCGCCGTTTAACAGGGGTTTCTTCTGTTACCTCCTCTTGATCACACGTATTTCTTGGGCTTTTGAGTAACACACTATCATCGCCTTGTTCGACGGATAATTGAAGATACTGAAAATGTAATTACATATCCATATATACATATGTAGATATAAGCAAAAATGTATATATGTACATATGCACATTAGGGTGGTCCTTAAAATCAAATTAGCGATTTTCTTCGATCTCACCCTCACATCGTCAGCAGCATGATCAAAGATACCACATATAAATTTTGGTCCCGATCGGAGATTGATCAAGGGTGTTGCACAGGGGTCAAAGTACAAGGACAATCGACTTTGGCCATTAGATATAAAAAAATTAATTAAATTTTTTGGTTTTTATATGGTAGCCTGAAAGTTGACCCCTCTGCGACACACCCTAACCGTTTCCGATCGGGACCAAAATTTATATGTGGTATCTTAGACTATATTAGCATCGACCTTTGCGGTGAGGTTGAGAAAATATGCAATAAAATTTGTCTCCATACATTTGGGGACCACCGTAATGTACATGCCGCAAGATCCCGTTTGCATTTAAGTGTTATAATCCAAGGAAACAAAAAATTACGGGGCCGGGTACATTTTATCGATATTCCCTAAAATAACGACCTACCTCCTCTTCTGGGATACTGTCGAAACAGTCCTTGCTCCCTTCGCAGTACTCCAGCCCTATTATCTCTATTACGCGCTTCTCGGCTTCGGTCAGAGCTGTATGAGTTAGCGGCTTGTTCCCAGTTTGACACCTTTCGTTTCTAAGATCCCGGGCTTTTATTGAGGTCCTGCTTTTCAGATCCCTCCACACCTAAAAATATTACAATAGCATATTCAAGAAATGTGGGGTAAGTAAAAATTAAAAATACTTACAACCTGCCACTGCGAAGCAGTTTTATGTGCGCCTCCCAAAACTGAATTGAGCAACTGCTCCATCTCTACCCACTTCTTATTCGCCTCCACTTTACCATTCATTGCCGAAAATTTGCCTTCGGCAAGTCCTTTATTTGTTTGAAAAAAGTCCAACATCAAATTAATTTGTTGGCTATTGGCCTTTTGAGCCCTTTTCGCCATAATTTTTTGCACCTTTAAATTGTATTTAATTTTTCTTTAATTATTATGGCGTATAATTCCGCGTTAAAATCAAAGATGACGCTATTAATGCAAAGTAAATCGACGAATGAAGCAATTAGCAAGGAGAGTTCATCGGATTTCTTCCTCTTCTTCAGAACGTGACACGCACACTAGCATTTAGTTATTGCTTCTATCACATCTCCGTCTCGCCAACTGTCAAATTCTTTTGCATTGATGTTTCTATAACATTCTTTGTGACGGATGCATTCTCCTTTTTGATTGATTCAAGAATTGGTTATCTTGAGCGTTGCCATATATTTTCAATTTGTTTCCGACAATTATCGGTAAAAAACTTAAGCGAAAATTATCGCTATGGCATAGTTATAGAATTAGCTTTTCGCAAACGCAAGCGATGGTTGTCGCAAATTGCGATAGCGATTGTCGGTCGCAAAATAAGTTACAGAATTCCACCACTGGATATCAAATTTGCTTTTATGTTTTGCGATCCATAAAAACTTGTTGATATGCGACCAGTGTGGAGCGTCATCCATGGATTGCATCAATATAACATATTACTATAAATACATAGTGTAAAACAAACCAACTGCAAGAGGTTTTCGCATGAAACTTTGTTGGAATAAGCTGTAAATGTTATTTTCACTAAAGTTGGCATTTTCATTGCCCTTGAGTTCATGGAGTCCATTTTTTTTCATTATTTTTAAATTACTAATAGTTAAAGTGGGAATCGCAATAATGTACCACTGGTGTTAAGGGAAAATTTGTATATAATGAACCACGATCCTATCACAGATCATAAAAAAGTCGCTCCCGCGGACGATTATAGCGCAAGAGATATTCCTTGTTAAAGCAATGTGTGTGTAGAAGACTTCTTTATGTCACCGGCCTTTGGGCGCGCTTTAAAAAATCCTCAGCCGGCAGAATTCTCCTTTTGGAGAACTTTAATATTATAATTTAACAATAGTTGAAAGCGTTGAAGGTAGATGAATTATCATCCAAAGAATATTTCCTGAAAGTTTCACTGAAAAATTCGCAGTAGTTTGTAAATAAATAAAATTGGTTCATTCTATCCAAGCTTAGCCGGTGTTAATTTCCGAATTACAAGGTATTATCGCATGAAACTTGGTGACAGTATTCTATAAATGCCGTTTTCATAAATGTTGTCACTTTTTTTTATAATAGAAAGCAATATTTTAAAAAATTGAATTAAAATTAATGTCCAAATTCCTTTGTTCTTCCATTTATTTTTCCACTAAATAAGCTGTTGCAGCAATGGAATCCATTTTTTAACCATTTAATATATTCTTTCTGAAAATTTAATCTAAAACTTACTGAAAATATAAATTTGCTGTCAAAAATACAAATGTGCTGTCAAATAATACATATTATTTCGCATAAACGCTACCTAACACTAATTCGAACATAGTTTAACACTTAACAACACTTATGTTCGAAACGTCGTAAACCAGAATACCAATTTTCGTTTTGTCGTAGCAGTCGGCGTCGCCGCAATCGGAGTTCCGAGGGATTGTAGAATAGCTGTGAAGATAAACTGTAGGGTAAAAATGGATTTTTGAACAGGTGGTACCCTTTTTGTAAAATTTTAATAAATTACTGATTTCCATGCCAAGTCCTTTCATATGACACCTCAAATTTAAAAATCAAACAAACTATAGCGTAAAACTGAATTTTTGAACAGGTGGCAACCCTTTTTGTAAAATTTTTATTAAATTACTTAATATCAGGTCAAGCCCTTTCATATGGTGCCAAAAATTTTAAAATCAAACAAACTATTCAGTAAAATTAAATTTTCAAACATCTGGCAACCCTTTTCAAAAAAATTAAACCTTCCTGCACATCTACAGGTCAAGCCCTTTCATCTGACACCACATTTTCGAAAATCGGTATAACGGTGTAAAAGTTATGGTGCTTACAAAAAATCGCTTAGCGTAATATATATAAAGATAAGATAAACTGTAGGGTAAAAATGGATTTTTGAACAGGTGGTACCCTTTTTGTAAAATTTTAATAAATTACTCATTTCCATGCCAAGTCCTTTCATATGACACCTCAAATTTAAAAATCAAACAAAATATAGCGAAAAACTGAATTTTTGAACAGGTGGCAACCCTTTTTGTAAAATTTTTATTAAATTACTTAATATCAGGTCAAGCCCTTTCATATGGTGCCAAAAATTTTAAAATCAAACAAACTATACAGTAAATTTAAATTTTCAAACATCTGGCAACCCTTTTCAAAAAAATTAAACCTTCCTGCACATCTACAGGTCAAGTCCTTTCATCTGAATTCGAAAATCGGTATAACGGTGTAAAAGTTATGGCGCTTATCGCTTAGCGTAATATATATAAAGATTGTGTAATAATCGGACGTACCGTTATTTATATTTATCTATTTTTATTGAAATTCCTTAACCAAAAATTTTCCGGAAGAGTAAAATTTCAACAACAAAATTGGGTTTATTCATAAAACTTTATTAAGGAGTAATACTCAGACTATTTAATTCCATTTATTACGTGTTTTGAAGTGCACAATGTCTCTTAAAACAGCGATTAATAGGAAAAAAAATTTATTGAATAAAAAAATATCTTTTTTAGAGAGGATAAGTAATGAGCGATGTGAGTAAGTACTTCTGACTACTCTTTTATGATTTTCTGCATTTGTTACACGTATGATTGTCCAAAAAATAATCTCCCATCATATCCTCGTACCAAGACCCTTGATATCGCCATTCAAAAACTATTAAGTCCTGATGAAATCTCTCACCCTGTTCATCACTTATTTGCAATCCCTGGAAATTTTTAGTCAAACTTCAAAAACCAAATAAGGCCACAAAAAAAATATTTCGGGGGGAGCCCTTGATTTTTTTCGAATATTTATGTTCACCATATTTATATGTACACTAGCAAATACCCGTTGCTTCGCAATGAGGAATAATAGTAAAGCAAAGTCAAGTCAAGTCAACTCAACTCAAATCAAGTCAAGTCAAGCCAACTCAAGTCAATTCAAGTCAAGTTAACTCAAGTCAATTCAAGTCAAGTCAATTCAATTCAAGTCAATTCAAATCGAGTGAAGTGAAGTCAAGTCAAGTCAAGTCAATTTAAGTCAATTCAAGTCAAGTCAAGTCAAGTCAAGCCAAGTCAAGCCAAGTTAATTTAAGTTAAGTTAAGTTAAGTTAAGTTAAGTTAAGTTAAGTTAAGTTATTCCGGGCTTATCTGGGTCCACTTGATGACCTTGTCTAGCCATCACTACAGCTCTATGTTGAAGCCGTTCCCAACACTTTTCATTTGATACCAATATCGCTCAAAAACATCCGGGTCCGCATTTTGAAAAATTTCTGGGGACCCGGTCTAGGAAATATTATGAATAGAACTCCATGTAAAAGCCTTGTTCAAAACCTTTAATTTCATACCAATATTTCTCCGAAACATTCCGGGTTAATCCGGGGTCACATTTTGGCCCATATTTGGGGACCCGGCCCAGGCATCACAAATAACATAATTCTACATCGAAGTCCTCATCAAGACCTTTCATTTGGTAGCAATATCGTTCAGAAATATTCGAGGGTCATCCGGTCCACCTATTGGCCCTTATCTGGAGACCCGGCCTAGGCATCACTATTAAAATAGCTCTATATTGAAGTCCAGATCAAGACCTTTCATTCGATACCAATATCGCTCAGACACATCCCAACGTCATCCATATCCACCTTTTGACCCATATCAGGGACCCGGCATGGAAATCATAATGAAAATTGGTCTGTGTTAAAGCCCTGCTCAATACCTTTAATTCCATACCAATATCGTTCAAAAACATTCCGGAGTCATCTGGGTCCACATTCTTACCCAGACTGGGGAGGATGTCTAGGCATCACAATGAAAATATCTCTATGTTGAAGTCCTGCTCAACACCTTTCATTTGATACCAATATCGCACATGTAGGTACAGACGTTCTTGAGTTATAGCATAGTATGCATGTGTAAACAGGTTTTTGATTGCCACCGAGACAAACAACAAACCGTGCAAAAACAAACATATGAGTCGCCTACGCTGCGCTGCCTTCCACGACTGCGACGCCTCCACTGAACACGGCAAATGACCAAACGAATCTGTCTATGCTTGCGCATTTTTGAGTTTTTCGAAATTTAAAACCGGGAAAAGGGTATTAAAGTCTTATAAATGCGCAAAAAAAGTACATGATTTTCGAGAATTTACCATTTGTGACATTTTAAAAAAAGAATTATTAAAATCGGTCCAGTACTTTTTGAGTTATCCCGTTACATACATTTTCCATACAATCAATTTTATATAATAAGTATAGATAGTATAGATATGTTTTATATTTACTAAAAAGACTAACGAAAAAGACTAACAATATCCAATATATATCTATTAGTATATACATATGAGGGCAATTCCGTAGAAAGGTATTACTAAAAATTAAATTTTCAATCTCAAGGAGTATTTCTCCAGACATATTTGAGAAATTCGGTATATGGGTATATTTTTATGACTAGATAATCTATTGTCGGAATCGACCGAATCGGACCACTGTAGTATATAGCTCCCATACAACAGATTGTTCAGATTATAGATTTTGGGGTATAACTTCTGCATTTGAAAAGCTAGGGACAAGAAACTTTGCAGTATTGGTACCCATACTGACCCAAATAATGTGACTAAAATTGTCGACATCGGACCACTATAACATATAGCTGCCCTACGACCGATTTTTCAGAAATAGCCTTTTTGGGGTATAGCTTCTCCATTTAATCTACTAGAATGTTTCTATATAATCTTTATCCAAATAGCCTTCCGAATTAACAATGGAAATTAGTAAATATTTGACAATGTAAAGTTTAATTTTTCCGCGATTTTGCGCGTTCTTCTTAACTATTATTCTTATACCACATTCAATTCATTAGTATTAAAAATTAATGTGGAAGTCCCTAAATTTCTGAGGGGGATGGAACCCCCAGAAAACCCCCCGAATACGTACCTGCCTAGTAGTACATATTTGTATCATGGATAGACTGCGGATCTTTATGCAAAAAATTTTAGATGATTTATTAAGAGTTATATTGATTCAAAATTATATATTCACATTCCAAAGCGAATTTTATTGCTCTGTTTTGGATATGCAAAATATATGCAACTTATATGCAGGTTATATGCAAGTTATATGCAAATTAAAAGTACACCTTTTTTTACAACAGATATGGAATTTTAAGTGATATACACAATAAGTAAAGTATAGTTGAATGCAAAAATCATATGTTCTATGCTGAATATTTTGTTCTATGCAAATATAAAACCCATTAACACCCAAAAACAAACTGCAAATGGAAACTAATTTTTATTATAATAATTTTTAATGTAAAGAGGTAATTTTAGTTGTAGTTAAGACCACAATTTACTACAAGTGTTTTCTCCACATTTTCAATGGAAACATTGTGACGCTTATCGGTTAATATCCGTTTATATGCTGAAAATGAACGCTCAACATCACAAGATGTAACCGGAGCATACTTAAATTCGCTCCAGAATTGACTGGGAATCTGTATTCCAGTTTCTAATATTTTGTTGTCACCTGAAAGTATTTTGGCTACTCCTAATATGACTTCAAAAGCAGGTTCTTTTTTGAAATAGCTTCAATTTTGACCAAAACTATTTGCCCACAAAAAGCTTCTGTTATTAGGGCCATTGAAGCCCTCCGCGAGACTCTAACTTGCGGATTAAAACTGCTAAACCTCAATTATTATGCAAATATGCAAGTTATATGCAATATGCATGTTATATGCAATATGCAAAATATGCAGAAATAAATATGAACATTTAGAATCTATATTATTAATACGCTAACATAAATTTTGTTCCATCTTCTCCGTCGAAACTACTGAACCGATTTTCAAAGTAAGAACACCATTAGAAAGGTATTGCTCTCAAATAGAACTGCGCCAATTTTTATGAAAATTGGTTGGAAAATGCGTCCACAATCTTCGCTGGAAAATTGCCGTGTGGTTGTTGTTGCATGCTTTTGCACACAACAGAGCTGTCTCAATGCGCAAGCATACCTGACTTTGTGCGTGCAATTGTGAACATGTTTGGCTGGATGTGGTGTGTAGTTTCAGAGAAGTAGACACGTAAAAAGGTAGCAATAGCACTACAACAAAAACATAAAGTGAAGGAATAAGAAGGATAAGAAAGAATAAGTAGGAAAGAAATTGAGGAAAAGAAAAGAGCAGAAAGAGAAATAAGGAAGTAGGTAGGATAATTTGGAACACCAACAACATAATAGTAGCAGTGACCGTAGCAACAAACAATTATACAAAAACTATAGTTGCACCTTAGTCATAAGAAAACATCTAGAAAACTGTCGAGTTTCGACAGTAGGCAGCACTCTAGTATATTGTTAATAACTTTCATTTTTCTCTTTGGAGCCATATCGCTATCTCTTTTCCTTAAAAAAATGCAATTGCATAAAGATCCGCAATCTAATCATGGATATAAGAATGAGCACAGTGTGACAAAGTCAATAAAATATTGTTAATATAAAATAAACATTTTTTATTTCAAAATAAAAATATTTTGTTAATTCAAATTTGGAATGAACTGATTTTAATACATACATTTTATATGTATATTAAAGAAATTCAAAGAATAATGAAAAAACATGGCAGGAAATAAACATTAAAAATGTCATTTTCGTTACCTTTTTTTCGTTAGCTCCTCTTTATTAGGAGATATTTTCTTCGCTACAGCTAGTCGCATAATATCTCCTACATTGGTATCAGAAATTAGATTTCTCAGCTTAATTTTTTATTGAAATTTACTAATTTTATTTTATTTCAAATAATACACATTTTGTAAAACGTCAAGTGACCGCTGTATTTCTGCCATGAAAAAGCTTCTCACAAAAAATGCATTCGCCGTTAGGAGCCGGCGTAAAGCTATAGGTCCATCCAATTGGTAGGAAAAACAAAAGTTTAGGAGCTCGCCTCGAATTGGAAGAGAAGCTCGGCCACAAGCTGATGAGTCTTAGAGGGATCTAAGGTGAAACATCTGTAGTTGCATCTATGCTTAAAATTTTTTTCTAGTTTCTAAAAAATAAAAAACAAATGAATTTTGGTTTTGAGCCGTAACGCTAATCAGCTGGTCGATTGTTTGTTGCATTTTTTCCCTGTCATGAAGAATGTAAAATTAATACAAAATATGATAATTTGGCAACCTATAAAACCGAAAGAGGAAGAGTAACTCTCTGCTACGGCCATCTTTATTGGGATATGATCACTGTTCAGTTGTTTATTGTTAATTTAAGCTTAAACCTCATCAGAGTTATAAAGCGCCAGTGTATTATTATTATTATTAAGTGTTTCAATTTTTATAATGTTGATATTTTATTTTCTCCTCCAACTTCTTATTTTAAAGTGATATGAAATTAAATTAAAATTGAAGCTAATACAATTCTGGGCTACAAAATTTGTTTGATATTGCCCACAGTGCACTTCATTTTGACGAAACTGAGAGTTTTTAAAATTTATTATTATAATTTATTCGGATATATTTTTTTATTGTATCATTCTTTGAGAATATAACAATTTTTATAAAATCTTAACCTAGAATACAACTCGTTATTCGTTGCCACTGCTTCAAATAACAATTGGATGAAAAGCAATTTTATTTAATATAAAATAAATACTTGTGAAGACATATCTGTAGTAGTATACTTATGTGAGTATTTTTTGGCTTTACTTATAGTATTTATGTACGTAATTTCATTTTATATTCGGCTTGATGTTCTTCATTTTCATTTTCATTATATAGTATGTATTTATGCCGTCGGAATGGAGTGGAATTCCAATCAGCTGGTTGTATAGTATTAAAAGTTCGACCGACTTTAGGACAGGATCCTCGAGGAAACAATTGTGTGTTGCAAAAGTAAAAGCTGTTGCAGTTTACGGATTGGAAGTAATTCCAATAAGCTGCATGTATGAAGTTGGGAGTTTTTACGGCCTAATGGGATAGGATCGTACGGAACACTCATGTATTAGTAAGGGCTGTTGCAGCTTTTGGAATGGAAGGAATTGCAGTAAGTTGCATTTTTTTTTTAATTTGGAGGTTGTACGACCTAATAGGATAGGCTCCTCGAAGTTTTAATTTTAGTGGCTCTAGCCTTGGTCACAATTAAGCAGAATATCCTTTCTTTTTAATCGCTTAGGATACCTCTGTTCTAATATATTCTTAGCCAATATGTTTGGATGGTTGACTAGCCTGCTTGTGTAATTAGATTGTATTTTTGTTATTTCTTCACTCACAGTGTTTATCTTTAGGTCGCTATGGATAGCGGAATTTTTCATATACCAAGGCGCTCTACATATTGACCTTAACGTTTTTGTCGTTGGATTCTTTCTAAGGTGGATTTCGATGCAGAACACCAAAAGTTGCATCCCATATATCCAAGATGGTTTAATCACCATGTTAAATAATAGTAATTTGTTCTCCAAGCTCAATTTGGATTTTGGACCAATTATCCATTGTAATTTGTTTATTTTCAACTTAGATTGAACTATTTTGTTATCAGTGTGATTTTTCCATGTCAATCTTCTATCGAGTGTAATACCAAGGTATGTTACGAAGTCTTTCTGTGGTATCGTTTCTCCATTTATTGTAACTGAAAGGCATGTGTCTCTTTTTAGCGTGACTTTAATTCTCCAGGTCGAAAGCCACTCCTCTAGTGTTTTTAGATGGTGCTGAAGTCGACTTGTAGCCACGATGGGATTTGAGTGGACGCTTAGAATTACTGTGTCATCGGCAAAAGTTGATGTTAGAAGATTTTCGTTTGTTGGCAGATCACTTGTAAAAATTAAGTATAGAATGGGACCTAAAACGCTTCCTTGTGGGACTTCTGCAGATATATAGTATCTTCCTGTGGTATAGCTTTTTTGCCTTACTCGGAATTTTCTTTCAGTTAGAAAGCTTTCTAGAATCGCGCAAATGTTATATGGAAGTGTGCGTCTTAGTTTGTAGAATAGCCCTTCCAGCCATACTTTGTCGATGGCCTGTGCCACATCTAAGAATACTGCAGTGCAATATCGTTTGGTTTCAAAAGCGGACCGTATGTTTGATACGATTCTATGCACTTGCTCTATCGTACCATGTTTCTCTCTAAAGCCAAATTGGTGACTTGGTATGGTCCCATGCAATTCCAAGATGTGCTGCATTTTTCTCAGCAACAATTTTTCAAATATTTTGGAAAAAATTGAGATTAGGCTTATTGGTCTATAAGAGCTCACCACTGTCGGGTTTTTGCCTGGTTTGGGAATCATTATTATTTCGGATAGTTTCCACGTTTCAGGAAAGTGGCATAGGTTTAGGAGACTGTTGAAAATATATAGCAATAACTTAGTTCCTACTGGAGGGAGCTGTTTTATCATTTCGCCCGTTATCCTGTCATACCCAGGTGCCTTGTTTTTCTGAATGTCATTAGAAATAACATTGATCAAGTCGTTTATATGGAATCGAAGCGCAACTGCTGGTAAGGGCGAAACAGTTTCAAGGGGGATATTGTTGCCTTGATGAGATGTAAATACAGTTGAAAGATGACTTGCAAATGCGATTCTTTTCTCTTGGTCGCTTCGAGCAAAGTCGCCACTATGCAACCGTAATGGAGGGTCCTGCAGGACTGACCTTTTGAAATTTTTAAGTGCTCGCCACAGGGAGTATTCTGTTGCAGGTGTGGCTGATAGTGATATCAATCTATTTGGAAAATCTGTTTCCCTGCTAGTCTCCAATAGTTCTTGAAGTTCTTTCGTGCATTTGTTTAATTCGTATTTCAGAAATGGAGAACGGAGCCTTTGCCAGTCTCTCCTAAGTTTTCTTTTCTTCAATACCAAGTTCGTGATGGCTTCCCCCTTCAAGAAACTGGGATTTTGGGCACATGTTCTTTTAATCCGTGAGTTGGTTGCTACTCTTGCTGCCATTTGGAGAGCTTGCATTTAAGTTAATATGGGAACTTATGTATTTTTTGTACTTAAGCCAGTTAGTATATTCATTAGTTAAGATTTAGTTCGTAAAACGTTGGGGATGTGTTAATAGTTATAAGGCTAGGTGAGTGATCGGATGATAGATCGAAAAGTGGTTTTATCTGAACTCTTCCTCGCTCTAGGCCGCGAGTAACACCAAAGTCGATGAGGTCGGGTGTTTTGCTTATATCAGCAGGCCAATATGTTGGTTGACCGGTGGAAATTATATCTAAACTATTGATTTGAATAGCTTTGAACAGGTTTCTTCCCTTTGGTGATAGTAATCTAGATCCCCAAAAATTATGTTTTGCGTTATAATCTCCCGCTGCAAAGAAGTTTTGCCTAACTTGGAGAAGAATTCAGTGAATTGGGATTCTGTTATATTGTAGCGGGGGGGACAATATATTGCAGTTATGGTCATCCCACCAGAACTATCATCTATATGAACGGATGTTGAGTGGATGTAATCTTTGCAATATTCTTCCAGAACATGATGTCTAATTCTTTTTTTTTATAAGTATACCGGTTCCACCTCTAGCTTTTCCTTCCGGGTGTTTAGTGTCGTAGAAAGCAAAGCCATTAATACTAAAATGATTGAAAACTGTCAAGTGAGTTTCGGACAATAGCATTATGTCTATTTGGTGGCTTTCTAGGAAGATCTGGAGTTCATTCCGGTGTTGGCTTACACCGTTGGCATTCCAATAACCTATATTGAGGGAATTCATGGTCTTGTTAAGATTGTTTGTAGTAGGAGGTTTTGGTTCCTAATTAATTCTTGCATCATATTTTGCATTGATTTCATATGATCTTGCATCATTTGCACAAAGCTGTTTAACGTTTTTTTCAAAATTTTTAGATGGAGTGGGAATCTCCTGCGTTTCTGGCTCCTTCATACCTTTCAGGGCTTCTGAATATGTCCTGAAACGATTCTGAGGAACGTTGTTATAGGTCGTATTTGGAACATTTTGTGGTTTTGGAACTAGTTGGATCTTTGGGGTCGAGGCGCAACTAGTGTTTTTCTGAGTACTCTTTTCCTTTAAGGAAGTATACACCGGGCAGCCCCTGTAATTCGCAGTGTGATTTTCTCCGCAATTGCTACATTTCTTTAACCCTAGATAGATAACGCTATTTTATACCCCTGCAAAGATAAACATACGTCATAATGACGTATCTTCATTTAATGGCTTTTAAGGAGGTGAAAAATATAAAACTTATTTGTTTTTTGACTGAGATAATTTATTTCATTTATTTCCAGTCCTATGTGGAACATTTAAACATAAAATTAAAGATAATATGAGATTAATAAAGAAATTCATTTTTTTTGACAAAAAGCTACAAAAATTAGACAGCCTTCACAAAAAGGTGCAAATTTCATTCTTAATTCTAAATTCATAGAGGTTTTTTTGTTTACTTAACAAAACAACCCTTTAAATAATATATTAAAACAAAAAAAATAAAATCAAGCAAGATTATATGCATGTGTTACAAACTTGGTTTTGGTGTTGTCCACACAGAGGTGTGTTACACTTGAAACATTATTTTTTTGACATGCGTCTTATTTTAGAAGGACAGCACCAACAGTATTTTATTTTCTGGGAAGAGCCTGATTTCTACTGCCTTCGAGATCATTGCTGGTGTTATTTTTTGTCGTCTTCTTGGGTATCACTAACTCCATCTGAATTTTGTAGGGCAACTTGTATGGTGTTGCGCAAAGTTATTTGCAAAGAAGATATTTTAAGTCTTGTTTTCATCCGTATATTTGTTAACAAATTAAAACTAAAAAAAAAAAAACAAAAACAACATTTTAATCTACTAAATTGAAACACAAAAGTGATAAAAAATTCATGCAATGGAAAAACCAAAATGTCACACTAAAGCCTGGTTTTCATTAGGTCAAATTCACTGACGTCAAATCACTGTCCTAGATGACAATATGTCATTTTGAGTCAAATGTGTTTTCATTAGGTTTCAAAAACTGACATGAAGTCGATAGAGCAGTGTGGGTCAAAGATTGCCGTCAAATTTTGGTGTCAGTTGATTGACAGTCCGTTTTCATCTCCGCTGTCAAACGTGAAGTAAAAGCTTTTGACAGCCGGACAGCAAGGTCAGTTTTCTCACCCGTGGTTTTCTTGTGGTGGTGCTATTTCTAGGTTGCACAAAAACTTGGAAATCGTTTACTAAAAACTCTTCCATTTTCTGATATTAAAATACTATTAACAAAATAAGTAAATAAATTTATAATACTCGCACAATCACAATCAGCTGTGCGCTCGACAAACCAGGGCCCCGGTGCAAAGGATTTTTTCGTTTGCTCCGCTTCCAAAATTTTTTGCTGCTCTTATGCCCATATGACACTACGTTTTTTTTCCGGTATTCTACAAGGTTTTTTGGAGTGAAGGAGATGGTCAAATACAGTTTTGCGTTGGTGCAAGCGAGCAAGCTATATTGAAAAAACCAAACGAAATACCAACAAAATACCATCTAGGCAGGTTTTTCTGACAATTGTTTTAAGTTGACAACTATAAAATAAATTATATATAAAATAAAAAATATATGGAAATACAAATTTTAAATTTGCCTCTTGTAAGCTTCTGCTTTGGCCGTAAGGGGAAAGAAGATGTCCGGAAGAAAAAGTATACTGCGCACTGGCTTCTCTTTATAACATGGAATACACAGCTACTCTGCCATCTGAGTTTCATAACTTTTATTGCAGTAATTTAAATTCAAATTTCCAAAAAAATTAATTCTTGAAATAAATATTATTTTCATTTAGTTTGAATGGCAATCAAATTGTTTTTGAGGGAGTTTTTGTCTCTTTTCAACCTACAGAAGAATTGTTTTTGTATTTTGACTTTCGGTGGATTTTCCACACCAAAAAAAAAACAAGAAAAAAACGTAGTGTCATATAGGCAATAGCTCCCATCCTTTTTTTGCATAGGGCTCCGTTCTCGCTCCGATTTTTTATATATTGGCTCCGCTTCAAATCGACAAGACTGTTTTAAATCAGATACGACAATTTTTAATGATGAAAAGAGACGCTCAACGCTTACCTGAGATAAAGGTAAACTCGAACTATTTGGCATAATCTAGGGTCGCTTTAAAACCATCTTCGGTTTTAAACCTACCTTTATTCTCTATAGCAGGCCTGCTAAACGCTCTCGTATTGAAAGTACAAAGCTCAATACATCTACAAAATTTTTATATGCATTGAAACATTTTTTGCTCATTTAGATTTTTTTATGAATTCCAATAAAATATTAAGGGTCTTCATCTAAAGTGGTAAACTGCTGGTAAATGCGGTAAAGTGATAAAATATTAATTGTAATAAATTATCTGTCAAAATTTGTATGAAAATATATTTAAGCAAAGTTTATCACTTTACCGAACGATTTTGTTGCGTAAATTTATAAATTTCGGTAAAACTCAAGTCTGACACATTGTCAGTTTTACTTTTTCAATTTAAAAGAAGAAATTGTGGTTTCCTTCGGCATTTTTTTTTGTTTATTTTATTGGGTTTTTTATTTATTAATCAAGTTGACACTGACAAGAGTTTAAACAATTATTTACCAAGGTGGTTTCATGTAAAAATGCGGATAAACTGATAAACTTTAAAAATTTATTACTTTATCACTTTAGATGAAGACCACTATTATTTTAGAATTTATTTTCAAATGGTAGTATCACATACATACAAATTTTTTTTTTATTTTTTATATGAAAATTATTTGAAAACAAATTTTTTACAGTGCTTTCATATTTTGAATTTTTTTTTCATTACACTTTTGTTATTGTATATTTCGATTTCTTACGGCAGTTCTCGGGAGCTGTAATACAAAGTGCCTTTGCTCTGCACATAAAATATGAATCATAGGCACATATGTACATATAAAATTTTTTTATATCTGAGTGCTTATGGCAGTGCAAAGAAAAGCTTATTTTTATATTTTTATTCGAAGGCTTTTCTTAACAAATCAGAAAAAATCGATTAAAAACCATGGACGCAAAATCAGTGAGCCATTTACAATGTTACGATCAAATTTTGTAAATAAAACAAAATATCATGCAGAAATTTCATTAAGTATATAAATCTACCTTGGCTGTTATAGCAAGTTTAATATACCTAATATACCTACATGTTTTTATTTATATCTTTTTATTGAATTAAGTTATAAGAATGGGGTTTTTACAGAAATATAGAGTTTTAAAAGGAGAATAATGTGGTATATGTAACTCAAAATCTTCTTAAGTCGACTTAAGCGGTTATTGCTTGTGGCCACAGATATAGATATATAAAGAGCTAGTGATTTTTAACTCCACTTCCAGCTTCTACCTGTAATTTGAGCTCCAGCTCCGCTCCGTGAAAAAGCCATAGCTCCTTAGATCTTCGCTCCTTGACACGCTCCGTGGCCCTGCGAATCAGCTGTGAGCTTGACAAACGAAACAAGTTTGCCAACACGCTGGCAAATGAATTTTGTGTGTCAAATGTTGCCCAATGAGCTGGCAAACTACAATTTGAGTGTTTTCATATGGCTGTCATTTTATATGACAGCGAGTGGTCAAAACTGACTGCAAACGCATTTGACACAATATGCCAACCCGTTTTCATTTGTTTGACAATATTTGACGTCATATATGACCTAGTGAAAACCAGGCATAAGGATAAAGCTACGTCGTTTTGACGTACGTTGTAATCATAACTCAGATAAAAAAAAACTTATGGCAAAAAATCGAGCACCAGCAATGACCTACAACCACCGACTGAGAAAACTGAGCGTATGAAGTTGCTTCGGAAATAAATGAAAGTCTGAGAGAGTAAAAATAAAAATGAATACGTCATTTCGACGTGGTTTATCTAATTAGGGTTAATTGCGAGTTGTCTCTTGGTTTCACACAATCCTTGGAGCTATGTTAATCCCCACATATAACACAAACACAAGGCAAGGTGCAGTATCGCTTAGTGTGCCCAAACTCCTGACAGTTGTGGCATTGTACTGGTCCCACCCATTTGTGTGGTTCTTCCACCGAGATACGACGGTGCAGAAGGTACCGTAGGTTGTATATGGGATGTACATCTCCCTTCTTTAAGAGTTGGAACTCTGGATCTATTTCTACTCGAAACATTGGCTGTGGTATGTTCGATTTGTTTTTTTATGTTATGTACATATCGTACTTTAAACCCTTCTTCTTTTAGAGCATTCTCAATTTCAGTTGGACTTACGGAACTTTCTATTCCTTTCAACGCAACAGACAAGCCGCGGCTACTCTTCAGCTGGAATGTATAGAAAGACTTCTTTTTTTCAAAGTCGTTGGTTACTTTACGGAAGTATTCCTCGCCGTACGTTTGGATTTTGACTTCCTGGACATTTCCCTTTTTAATTGGTACAATGTGGAAATTCTTTTCCCCTATCAACGCTATCAATTTGTTTACAAGTAAGCCAGAACTTGGTTCTCTCAGGTAGATTGGTGGAGGTTTGGATTTTTTTTGCGGTATTTCCGGAGTCTTATCATCCTTTTGCGCAAGGGGTGCATCATTTGATGGTTCTTTCACTGTGGAATTTTTTAAAACTTTATTAGGTTTACCACTTTTTTCCGGGGACCGCTTTCTTTTAACTACTGATATATAGCGGTCCATTCCGGTTTGAACCTTTTCGCCCACTTTTTGAATTTCACTACTCGTTTTTGAGTTAGATGCATCTGTTGCGTAATTTGAATTCCTTAAGGATTGAGGTAGAGGAAATTGCAGAATATTTCCAGGAATAGCGGGTGAGCAGGATCGTGCTCTTTGATCGTCTGTTTTATCTTTACGCAGGTTTAGGTTGGTTTCATTGGTGCTGCACCTCAATGTGAAATACCCATTGTTCCTCAATATATTATTGTTAGAGTGAGTGCCTGGAGCACTCATGTATTTTATTTTATTTTATTTTATTTTATTTTATTTATTTTATTTTATTTTATTTTATTTTACTTGAAAGAGTTTTTAGTGCTTAGCACGAAATTTTTATTTTTAATTCAATTTTTAATTGTTGGGGTAAGTGGAAAAAAATTCAACAACTATTTACAGCGAAGGTTGAGTGTATAGCTATTTCACGAAAAACCATTTTCGATCATCAGCACTCTTTTCGGAAGTGGATCCACCTGGGATTGAACCCGAGTCCATTCCAACTTCAGCCGCAATGACCCAACGGATAAACACACTCGGCCATTGAGACTCTGTGCAAGCTGTTGGATTTTCCCCACTTTTGCCTTTTTCATTTTTCAACATTAACGTTAGTGTGTATATGCTTTTGCATATATTTTCCACAAACGTGCTGAATTTTTGTTGTAGGCAGTTCGCAATGAACATTGGTGCATCCACTTCCGAAAAGAGTGCTGATTATTGAAAATGGTTTTTCGTGAAATAGCTATACACTCAACCTTCGCTGTAAATAGTTGTTGAATTTTTTTCCACTTACCCCAACAATTAAAAATTGAATTAAAAGTAAAAATTTCGTGCTAAGCACTAAAAACTCTTTCAAGTAAAATTGTTAACGTTGTTTGGTATATACATAAAATAAATACCAACAACAATGTTCATTGCGAACTGCCTACAACAAAAATTCAGCACGTTCGTGGAGAATATATGCAAAAGCATATACACACTAACGTTAATGTTGAAAATGAAAAAGGCAAAAGTGGGGAAAATCCAACAGCTTGCACAGAGTCTCAATGGCCGAGTGTGTTTATCCGTTGGGTCATTGCGGCTGAAGTTGGAATGGACTCGGGTTCAATCCCAGGTGCATCCACTTCCGAAAAGAGTGCTGATGATCGAAAATGGTTTTTCGTGAAATAGCTATACACTCAACCTTCGCTGTAAATAGTTGTTGAATTTTTTTCCACTTACCCCAACAATTAAAAATTGAATTAAAAATAAAAATTTCGTGCTAAGCACTAAAAACTCTTTCAAGTAAAATTGTTAACGTTGTTTGGTATATACATAAAATAAATACCAACAACAATGTTCATTGCGAACTGCCTACAACAAAAATTCAGCACGTTCGTGGAGAATATATGCAAAAGCATATACACACTAACGTTAATGTTGAAAATGAAAAAGGCAAAAGTGGGGAAAATCCAACAGCTTGCACAGAGTCTCAATGGCCGAGTGTGTTTATCCGTTGGGTCATTGCGGCTGAAGTTGGAATGGACTCGGGTTCAATCCCAGGTGCATCCACTTCCGAAAAGAGTGCCGATGATCGAAAATGGTTTTTCGTGAAATAGCTATACACTCAACCTTCGCTGTAAATAGTTGTTGAATTTTTTCCCACTTACCCCAACAATTAAAAATTGAATAAAAAATAAAAATTTCGTGCTAAGCACTAAAAACTCTTTCAAGTAAAATTGTTAACGTTGTTTGGTATATACATAAAATAAATACCAACAACAATGTTCATTGCGAACTGCCTACAACAAAAATTCAGCACGTTCGTGGAGAATATATGCAAAAGCATATACACACTAACGTTAATGTTGAAAATGAAAAAGGCAAAAGTGGGGAAAATCCAACAGCTTGCACAGAGTCTCAATGGCCGAGTGTGTTTATCCGTTGGGTCATTGCGGCTGATGTTGGAATGGACTCGGGTTCAATCCCAGGTGCATCCACTTCCGAAAAGAGTGCTGATGATCGAAAATGGTTTTTCGTGAAATAGCTATACACTCAACCTTCGCTGTAAATAGTTGTTGAATTTTTTTCCACTTACCCCAACAATTAAAAATTGAATTAAAAATAAAAATTTCGTGCTAAGCACTAAAAACTCTTTCAAGTAAAATTGTTAACGTTGTTTGGTATATACATAAAATAAATACCAACAACAATGTTCATTGCGAACTGCCTACAACAAAAATTCAGCACGTTCGTGGAGAATATATGCAAAAGCATATACACACTAACGTTAATGTTGAAAATGAAAAAGGCAAAAGTGGGGAAAATCCAACAGCTTGCACAGAGTCTCAATGGCCGAGTGTGTTTATCCGTTGGGTCATTGCGGCTGAAGTTGGAATGGACTCGGGTTCAATCCCAGGTGCATCCACTTCCGAAAAGAGTGCTGATGATCGAAAATGGTTTTTCGTGAAATAGCTATACACTCAACCTTCGCTGTAAATAGTTGTTGAATTTTTTTCCACTTACCCCAACAATTAAAAATTGAATTAAAAATAAAAATTTCGTGCTAAGCACTAAAAACTCTTTCAAGTAAAATTGTTAACGTTGTTTGGTATATACATAAAATAAATACCAACAACAATGTTCATTGCGAACTGCCTACAACAAAAATTCAGCACGTTCGTGGAGAATATATGCAAAAGCATATACACATTAACGTTAATGTTGAAAATGAAAAAGGCAAAAGTGGGGAAAATCCAACAGCTTGCACAGAGTCTCAATGGCCGAGTGTGTTTATCCGTTGCGTCATTGCGGCTGAAGTTGGAAAGGACTCGGGTTCAATCCCAGGTGTATCCACTTCCGAAAAGAGTGCTGATGATCGAAAATGGTTTTTCGTGAAATAGCTATACACTCAACCTTCGCTGTAAATAGTTGTTGAATTTTTTTCCACTTACCCCAACAATTAAAAATTGAATTAAAAATAAAAATTTCGTGCTAAGCACTAAAAACTCTTTCAAGTAAAATTGTTAACGTTGTTTGGTATATACATAAAATAAATACCAACAACAATGTTCATTGCGAACTGCCTACAACAAAAATTCAGCACGTTCGTGGAGAATATATGCAAAAGCATATACACACTAACGTTAATGTTGAAAATGAAAAAGGTAAAAGTGGGGAAAATCCAACAGCTTGCACAGAGTCTCAATGGCCGAGTGTGTTTATCCGTTGGGTCATTGCGGCTGAAGTTGGAATGGACTCGGGTTCAATCCCAGGTGCATCCACTTCCGAAAAGAGTGCTGATGATCGAAAATGGTTTTTCGTGAAATAGCTATACACTCAACCTTCGCTGTAAATAGTTGTTGAATTTTTTTCCACTTACCCCAACAATTAAAAATTGAATTAAAAATAAAAATTTCGTGCTAAGCACTAAAAACTCTTTCAAGTAAAATTGTTAACGTTGTTTGGTATATACATAAAATAAATACCAACAACAATGTTCATTGCGAACTGCCTACAACAAAAATTCAGCACGTTCGTGGAGAATATATGCAAAAGCATATACACACTAACGTTAATGTTGAAAATGAAAAAGGCAAAAGTGGGGAAAATCCAACAGCTTGCACAGAGTCTCAATGGCCGAGTGTGTTTATCCGTTGGGTCATTGCGGCTGAAGTTGGAATGGACTCGGGTTCAATCCCAGGTGCATCCACTTCCGAAAAGAGTGCTGATGATCGAAAATGGTTTTTCGTGAAATAGCTATACACTCAACCTTCGCTGTAAATAGTTGTTGAATTTTTTTCCACTTACCCCAACAATTAAAAATTGAATTAAAAATAAAAATTTCGTGCTAAGCACTAAAAACTCTTTCAAGTAAAATTGTTAACGTTGTTTGGTATATACATAAAATAAATACCAACAACAATGTTCATTGCGAACTGCCTACAACAAAAATTCAGCACGTTCGTGGAGAATATATGCAAAAGCATATACACATTAAAGTTAATGTTGAAAATGAAAAAGGCAAAAGTGGGGAAAATCCAACAGCTTGCACAGAGTCTCAATGGCCGAGTGTGTTTATCCGTTGGGTCATTGCGGCTGAAGTTGGAATGGACTCGGGTTCAATCCCAGGTGCATCCACTTCCGAAAAGAGTGCTGATGATCGAAAATGGTTTTTCATGAAATAGCTATACACTCAACCTTCGCTGTAAATAGTTGTTGAATTTTTTCCACTTACCCCAACAATTAAAAATTGAATTAAAAATAAAAATTTCGTGCTAAGCACTAAAAACTCTTTCAAGTAAAATTGTTAACGTTGTTTGGTATATACATAAAATAAATACCAACAACAATGTTCATTGCGAACTGCCTACAACAAAAATTCAGCACGTTCGTGGAGAATATATGCAAAAGCATATACACACTAACGTTAATGTTGAAAATGAAAAAGGCAAAAGTGGGGAAAATCCAACAGCTTGCACAGAGTCTCAATGGCCGAGTGTGTTTATCCGTTGGGTCATTGCGGCTGAAGTTGGAATGGACTCGGGTTCAATCCCAGGTGCATCCACTTCCGAAAAGAGTGCTGATGATCGAAAATGGTTTTTCGTGAAATAGCTATACACTCAACCTTCGCTGTAAATAGTTGTTAAATTTTTTTCCACTTACCCCAACAATTAAAAATTGAATTAAAAATAAAAATTTCGTGCTAAGCACTAAAAACTCTTTCAAGTAAAATTGTTAACGTTGTTTGGTATATACATAAAATAAATACCAACAACAATGTTCATTGCGAACTGCCTACAACAAAAATTCAGCACGTTCGTGGAGAATATATGCAAAAGCATATACACACTAACGTTAATGTTGAAAATGAAAAAGGCAAAAGTGGGGAAAATCCAACAGCTTGCACAGAGTCTCAATGGCCGAGTGTGTTTATCCGTTGGGTCATTGCAGCTGAAGTTGGAATGGACTCGGGTTCAATCCCAGGTGGATCCACTTCCGAAAAGAGTGCTGATGATCGAAAATGGTTTTTCGTGAAATAGCTATACACTCAACCTTCGCTGTAAATAGTTGTTGAATTTTTTTCCACTTACCCCAACAATTAAAATTGAATTAAAAATAAAAATTTCGTGCTAAGCACTAAAAACTCTTTCAAGTAAAATTGTTAACGTTGTTTGGTATATACATAAAATAAATACCAACAACAATGTTCATTGCGAACTGCCTACAACAAAAATTCAGCACGTTCGTGGAGAATATATGCAAAAGCATATACACACTAACGTTAATGTTGAAAATGAAAAAGGCAAAAGTGGGGAAAATCCAACAGCTTGCACCGAGTCTCAATGGCCGAGTGTGTTTATCCGTTGGGTCATTGCGGCTGAAGTTGTAATGGACTCGGGTTCAATCCCAGGTGCATCCACTTCCGAAAAGAGTGCTGATGATCGAAAATGGTTTTTCGTGAAATAGCTATACACTCAACCTTCGCTGTAAATAGTTGTTGAATTTTTTTCCACTTACCCCAACAATTAAAAATTGAATTAAAAATAAAAATTTCGTGCTAAGCACTAAAAACTCTTTCAAGTAAAATTGTTAACGTTGTTTGGTATATACATAAAATAAATACCAACAACAATGTTCATTGCGAACTGCCTACAACAAAAATTCAGCACGTTCGTGGAGAATATATGCAAAAGCATATACACACTAACGTTAATGTTGAAAATAAAAAAGGCAAAAGTGGGGAAAATCCAACAGCTTGCACAGAGTCTCAATGGCCGAGTGTGTTTATCCGTTGGGTCATTGCGGCTGAAGTTGGAAAGGACTCGGGTTCAATCCCAGGTGCATCCACTTCCGAAAAGAGTGCTGATGATCGAAAATGGTTTTTCGTGAAATAGCTATACACTCAACCTTCGCTGTAAATAGTTGTTGAATTTTTTTCCACTTACCCCAACAATTAAAAATTGAATTAAAAATAAAAATTTCGTGCTAAGCACTAAAAACTCTTTCAAGTAAAATTGTTAACGTTGTTTGGTATATACATAAAATAAATACCAACAACAATGTTCATTGCGAACTGCCTACAACAAAAATTCAGCACGTTCGTGGAGAATATATGCAAAAGCATATACACACTAACGTTAATGTTGAAAATGAAAAAGGTAAAAGTGGGGAAAATCCAACAGCTTGCACAGAGTCTCAATGGCCGAGTGTGTTTATCCGTTGGGTCATTGCGGCTGAAGTTGGAATGGACTCGGGTTCAATCCCAGGTGCATCCACTTCCGAAAAGAGTGCTGATGATCGAAAATGGTTTTTCGTGAAATAGCTATACACTCAACCTTCGCTGTAAATAGTTGTTGAATTTTTTTCCACTTACCCCAACAATTAAAAATTGAATTAAAAATAAAAATTTCGTGCTAAGCACTAAAAACTCTTTCAAGTAAAATTGTTAACGTTGTTTGGTATATACATAAAATAAATACCAACAACAATGTTCATTGCGAACTGCCTACAACAAAAATTCAGCACGTTCGTGGAGAATATATGCAAAAGCATATACACACTAACGTTAATGTTGAAAATGAAAAAGGCAAAAGTGGGGAAAATCCAACAGCTTGCACAGAGTCTCAATGGCCGAGTGTGTTTATCCGTTGGGTCATTGCGGCTGAAGTTGGAATGGACTCGGGTTCAATCCCAGGTGCATCCACTTCCGAAAAGAGTGCTGATGATCGAAAATGGTTTTTCGTGAAATAGCTATACACTCAACCTTCGCTGTAAATAGTTGTTGAATTTTTTTCCACTTACCCCAACAATTAAAAATTGAATTAAAAATAAAAATTTCGTGCTAAGCACTAAAAACTCTTTCAAGTAAAATTGTTAACGTTGTTTGGTATATACATAAAATAAATACCAACAACAATGTTCATTGCGAACTGCCTACAACAAAAATTCAGCACGTTCGTGGAGAATATATGCAAAAGCATATACACATTAACGTTAATGTTGAAAATGAAAAAGGCAAAGTGGGGAAAATCCAACAGCTTGCACAGAGTCTCAATGGCCGAGTGTGTTTATCCGTTGGGTCATTGCGGCTGAAGTTGGAATGGACTCGGGTTCAATCCCAGGTGCATCCACTTCCGAAAAGAGTGCTGATGATCGAAAATGGTTTTCCGTGAAATAGCTATACACTCAACCTTCGCTGTAAATAGTTGTTGAATTTTTTCCACTTACCCCAACAATTAAAAATTGAATTAAAAATAAAAATTTCGTGCTAAGCACTAAAAACTCTTTCAAGTAAAATTGTTAACGTTGTTTGGTATATACATAAAATAAATACCAACAACAATGTTCATTGCGAACTGCCTACAACAAAAATTCAGCACGTTCGTGGAGAATATATGCAAAAGCATATACACACTAACGTTAATGTTGAAAATGAAAAAGGCAAAAGTGGGGAAAATCCAACAGCTTGCACAGAGTCTCAATGGCCGAGTGTGTTTATCCGTTGGGTCATTGCGGCTGAAGTTGGAATGGACTCGGGTTCAATCCCAGGTGCATCCACTTCCGAAAAGAGTGCTGATGATCGAAAATGGTTTTTCGTGAAATAGCTTACACTCAACCTTCGCTGTAAATAGTTGTTAAATTTTTTTCCACTTACCCCAACAATTAAAAATTGAATTAAAAATAAAAATTTCGTGCTAAGCACTAAAAACTCTTTCAAGTAAAATTGTTAACGTTGTTTGGTATATACATAAAATAAATACCAACAACAATGTTCATTGCGAACTGCCTACAACAAAAATTCAGCACGTTCGTGGAGAATATATGCAAAAGCATATACACACTAACGTTAATGTTGAAAATGAAAAAGGCAAAAGTGGGGAAAATCCAACAGCTTGCACAGAGTCTCAATGGCCGAGTGTGTTTATCCGTTGGGTCATTGCGGCTGAAGTTGGAATGGACTCGGGTTCAATCCCAGGTGGATCCACTTCCGAAAAGAGTGCTGATGATCGAAAATGGTTTTTCGTGAAATAGCTATACACTCAACCTTCGCTGTAAATAGTTGTTGAATTTTTTTCCACTTACCCCAACAATTAAAAATTGAATTAAAAATAAAAATTTCGTGCTAAGCACTAAAAACTCTTTCAAGTAAAATTGTTAACGTTGTTTGGTATATACATAAAATAAATACCAACAACAATGTTCATTGCGAACTGCCTACAACAAAAATTCAGCACGTTCGTGGAGAATATATGCAAAAGCATATACACACTAACGTTAATGTTGAAAATGAAAAAGGCAAAAGTGGGGAAAATCCAACAGCTTGCACAGAGTCTCAATGGCCGAGTGTGTTTATCCGTTGGGTCATTGCGGCTGAAGTTGGAATGGACTCGGGTTCAATCCCAGGTGCATCCACTTCCGAAAAGAGTGCTGATGATCGAAAATGGTTTTTCGTGAAATAGCTATACACTCAACCTTCGCTGTAAATAGTTGTTGAATTTTTTTCCACTTACCCCAACAATTAAAAATTGAATTAAAAATAAAAATTTCGTGCTAAGCACTAAAAACTCTTTCAAGTAAAATTGTTAACGTTGTTTGGTATATACATAAAATAAATACCAACAACAATGTTCATTGCGAACTGCCTACAACAAAAATTCAGCACGTTCGTGGAGAATATATGCAAAAGCATATACACACTAACGTTAATGTTGAAAATGAAAAAGGCAAAAGTGGGGAAAATCCAACAGCTTGCACAGAGTCTCAATGGCCGAGTGTGTTTATCCGTTGGGTCATTGCGGCTGAAGTTGGAATGGACTCGGGTTCAATCCCAGGTGCATCCACTTCCGAAAAGAGTGCCGATGATCGAAAATGGTTTTTCGTGAAATAGCTATACACTCAACCTTCGCTGTAAATAGTTGTTGAATTTTTTTCCACTTACCCCAACAATTAAAAATTGAATTAAAAATAAAAATTTCGTGCTAAGCACTAAAAACTCTTTCAAGTAAAATTGTTAACGTTGTTTGGTATATACATAAAATAAATACCAACAACAATGTTCATTGCGAACTGCCTACAACAAAAATTCAGCACGTTCGTGGAGAATATATGCAAAAGCATATACACACTAACGTTAATGTTGAAAATGAAAAAGGCAAAAGTGGGGAAAATCCAACAGCTTGCACAGAGTCTCAATGGCCGAGTGTGTTTATCCGTTGGGTCATTGCGGCTGATGTTGGAATGGACTCGGGTTCAATCCCAGGTGCATCCACTTCCGAAAAGAGTGCTGATGATCGAAAATGGTTTTTCGTGAAATAGCTATACACTCAACCTTCGCTGTAAATAGTTGTTGAATTTTTTTCCACTTACCCCAACAATTAAAAATTGAATTAAAAATAAAAATTTCGTGCTAAGCACTAAAAACTCTTTCAAGTAAAATTGTTAACGTTGTTTGGTATATACATAAAATAAATACCAACAACAATGTTCATTGCGAACTGCCTACAACAAAAATTCAGCACGTTCGTGGAGAATATATGCAAAAGCATATACACACTAACGTTAATGTTGAAAATGAAAAAGGCAAAAGTGGGGAAAATCCAACAGCTTGCACAGAGTCTCAATGGCCGAGTGTGTTTATCCGTTGGGTCATTGCGGCTGAAGTTGGAATGGACTCGGGTTCAATCCCAGGTGCATCCACTTCCGAAAAGAGTGCTGATGATCGAAAATGGTTTTTCGTGAAATAGCTATACACTCAACCTTCGCTGTAAATAGTTGCTGAATTTTTTTCCACTTACCCCAACAATTAAAAATTGAATTAAAAATAAAAATTTCGTGCTAAGCACTAAAAACTCTTTCAAGTAAAATTGTTAACGTTGTTTGGTATATACATAAAATAAATACCAACAACAATGTTCATTGCGAACTGCCTACAACAAAAATTCAGCACGTTCGTGGAGAATATATGCAAAAGCATATACACATTAACGTTAATGTTGAAAATGAAAAAGGCAAAAGTGGGGAAAATCCAACAGCTTGCACAGAGTCTCAATGGCCGAGTGTGTTTATCCGTTGGGTCATTGCGGCTGAAGTTGGAATGGACTCGGGTTCAATCCCAGGTGCATCCACTTCCGAAAAGAGTGCTGATGATCGAAAATGGTTTTTCGTGAAATAGCTATACACTCAACCTTCGCTGTAAATAGTTGTTGAATTTTTTCCACTTACCCCAACAATTAAAAATTGAATTAAAAATAAAAATTTCGTGCTAAGCACTAAAAACTCTTTCAAGTAAAATTGTTAACGTTGTTTGGTATATACATAAAATAAATACCAACAACAATGTTCATTGCGAACTGCCTACAACAAAAATTCAGCACGTTCGTGGAGAATATATGCAAAAGCATATACACACTAACGTTAATGTTGAAAATGAAAAAGGCAAAAGTGGGGAAAATCCAACAGCTTGCACAGAGTCTCAATGGCCGAGTGTGTTTATCCGTTGGGTCATTGCGGCTGAAGTTGGAATGGACTCGGGTTCAATCCCAGGTGCATCCACTTCCGAAAAGAGTGCTGATGATCGAAAATGGTTTTTCGTGAAATAGCTATACACTCAACCTTCGCTGTAAATAGTTGTTGAATTTTTTTCCACTTACCCCAACAATTAAAAATTGAATTAAAAATAAAAATTTCGTGCTAAGCACTAAAAACTCTTTCAAGTAAAATTGTTAACATTGTTTGGTATATACATACATAAAATAAATACCAACAACAATGTTCATTGCGAACTGCCTACAACAAAAATTCAGCACGTTCGTGGAGAATATATGCAAAAGCATATACACACTAACGTTAATGTTGAAAATGAAAAAGGCAAAAGTGGGGAAAATCCAACAGCTTGCACAGAGTCTCAATGGCCGAGTGTGTTTATCCGTTGGGTCATTGCGGCTGAAGTTAAAATTGACTCGGGTTCAATCCCAGGTGCATCCACTTCCGAAAAGAGTGCTGATGATCGAAAATGGTTTTTCGTGAAATAGCTATACACTCAACCTTCGCTGTAAATAGTTGTTGAATTTTTTTCCACTTACCCCAACAATTAAAAATTGAATTAAAAATAAAAATTTCGTGCTAAGCACTAAAAACTCTTTCAAGTAAAATTGTTAACGTTGTTTGGTATATACATAAAATAAATACCAACAACAATGTTCATTGCGAACTGCCTACAACAAAAATTCAGCACGTTCGTGGAGAATATATGCAAAAGCATATACACACTAACGTTAATGTTGAAAATGAAAAAGGCAAAAGTGGGGAAAATCCAACAGCTTGCACAGAGTCTCAATGGCCGAGTGTATTTATCCGTTGGGTCATTGCGGCTGAAGTTGGAATGGACTCGGGTTCAATCCCAGGTGCATCCACTTCCGAAAAGAGTGCTGATGATCGAAAATGGTTTTTCGTGAAATAGCTATACACTCAACCTTCGCTGTAAATAGTTGTTGAATTTTTTTCCACTTACCCCAACAATTATTTTATTTTATTTTATTTTATTTTAATCTGTTTTATTTTTATTTTATTTTATTTTATTTTATTTTATTTTATTTTATTTTATTTTATTTTATTTATTTCCTTTTATTTGTATTTTATTTATATAAATACTAGCTGACCCGGCAAACTTCGTTCTGCCCAAAACAGATTTTTTTATTAATTTCATTTCAAAAATTGTTATTACACCGGTATTGTTTTTAATAGAGAATTAACGATTTTTCACTACTTCGTTGTGTATACAACTTCAAAAATATATAATTTTAGTATTCAGTTTAAGGCTGCACGATACACAACATTTTTAGTTTTCTGTTCCGGATATTTATTTTCACTGAGTATTGGCTATTTTCAATAAGTAAGTAAGAGGATTGATATAATATACCTCCATAATGGTTTTCAGGCCCCTCCTCCAACCCTTTTAGATATATTCAGCCTCAAAAGTTTAGTACGTATGGGAGGTGCAATGCCCCATTTTCCGATAAATCTTTTTTTTTTTTTTGGGTGAACATGGTATTGATATCGTATATCTGCATAGTGATTTCTATGTACATGCCATGAACGCTTTTAAGGATATTTAGCCTTAAAAATTAAGAACGCATGGGAGGTAACACGCCCCCTTTTCCCAAAACTACTGTTTTTTTCATAAGCACGCTATAGATATCGTTAATCTCCTGATCAATTTTCAGGTCCCAACCTTAAACGCTTTTATAGATATTCAGCTTGAAAAATTAAGTTTGTATGGGAGGTGCCACGCCCCCTTTTCCGATAACCTACACTTTTATGCGCAAAAATTGTTTTGATATCATATAGCTCTGTACCAATTTCCAGGTCTCTGACTTAAATCCTTTTAAAGATATTCAGCTTAAAAAATTAAGTGTTGTTGGGAAGTGCCACGCCCCCTTTTCGTATAACTCCTATTATTTTGCGTTAATATGGAATTGTTATCGTTTATCTCCACACCAATTTCCAAGCCCCTAGCGTAAACAATTTTAGAGATATTCATCATGAAAAATTAAGTTTGCATGGGAGGTGCCACGCCCCTTTTTCCGATAACCCCCACTTATATGCGTGGGAATGGTTTTGATATCATTTAGCTCTATACCAATTTTCAGCTCCCTATCTTGAACTGTTTTAGAGATAATCAGCTTTAAAAATTAAGATTGTATGGGAGGTGCCACGCCCCCTTTTCTGATAACCCCCACTTTTCTGAGTGAGAAGGGTTTTTATATCACCTACCTCTATACCAATTTTCAGCTCCCTACCTTAAACTGTTTTAGAGATAATCAGCTTTAAAAATTAAGTTTGTATGGGAGGTGCCACGCCCCCTTTTCTGATAACCCCCACTTTTCTGAGTGAAAAGGGTTTTGATATCACCTACCTCTATACCAATTTTCAGATCCCTACCTTGAACAGTTTTAGAGATAATCAGCTTTAAAAATTAAGGTTGTATGGGAGGTGCCACGCCCCCTAATATTTTTTAATTTTTTCTTCGACTAAACCTTCGCGGAGTAACAAAAAACAAACCCCCCTAAGGAAGTATTTGATTTGGTTCAGCCGTTTTCAAGTTTTAGCGTTGCAATTAAATACCAAATCATTTTTATATATATAGATATGTATATTATCAATTTGGACTTGTGCAGTGCACTAACTGCCGGTAATGCAGTTCACCGGAAATGCAGGATTTCAGCTGATCCAACTGTCGAAAGGGGTTGGCAGCGCCACCTGCTGGTACAGCACAGCTGATGCGACTCTGCGCAAAACAAAATGTTGCTTAGTATGTATGTATTTATATGTTTATCTTTATGTATGTATATATGTATATAAATAATAATAATAATAATAATAATAATAATAATAATAATAATAATAATAATAATAATAATAATAATAATAATAATAATAATAATAATAATAATAATAATAATAATAATAATAATAATAATAATAATAATAATAATAATAATAATAATAATAATAATAATAACCCACGCCCTCCAATCCCGCCCGACCGCACGAGAGGCGCACCCGCATGACGTACGGATATTTTTTATTTACATAAAACGCCGAGGTGTTGAGTGGCAGGAGTTTGTTAAGCGTCGAGATCTTAAACTGCTCAGCTACAGAGAAATAAAATCATCAGCTGGGTATAGTACATTTGAAGTTAGTCTTGAGAATTATAACAGAATAATCGCTACTATGTGTTAAGATAAGACAGTATTTTTTCCCTTATAATGAAAAGTGAGTCCGAAATATCTAAAAAGCTGGAATAGGAATTAAAGCTCTTACATAAACCCCGGAAAGGTTCATTTAATTCAAAGTTTGATTTAAACTGCTTTAAATATATAGGGTTGAAGTGTCTTGTTGAACGAGAAGGAATGTTAAAGTTTATTTCAGCTAGCAAGAAAGGAGAAAGAATTAAGCCATTCAAAAGCTTAACGATAAATATTACCCCTAACATTTCTCGTCGACTTGCAAGAGCCGGAAGATTAAGGAGTTTTAAACGGCTAGTATACGGTGGAAGATTGTAACCAGAATCCCAAGGCAAATTTCTTAAAGAAAAAAGCAAAAACTGTTTTTGGACTGACTCTAAGCGATCAGAGTGAATCTCATAGTATGGATTCCAAACTATGGAACCATATTCCAATATAGGTCTTACTAAAGTTGTAAAGAGTGTTTTAGTTATGTATGGGTCGCTGAATTCCTTTGACCAACGTTTTACAAACGCTAAGACACCTCTTGCCTTATTTGCTGTAGCATTAATATGAATGTTAAAACTAAGTTTGCAGTCCATTATTACACCTAAATCCACAAACTCATTTACTTGTTCGAGACCTAAGCCATTTATTGCATAAGAAGCTGGCTGTACGGTTTTCCGGGAAAAGCGCATGAATTTACATTTATTGAGGTTAAGTGGCATTAAGTTAGTGTCACACCAAGAAACTAAGGAATTTAAATCTTCCTGAAGCAAAGTTCTATCATCAAATGAAGAGATTGATCTAAAAAGCTTTACGTCGTCCGCATACAATGAAATTTTTGAGTGTTTAATTGTAGTAGTTATATCGTTAATGAATGACAAAAACAGAATCGGGCCAAGGTGACTGCCTTGAGGAACTCCTGAAGTAACATTAATAATAGACGAGTAAGCATTTTTGAAAATCACTCTTTGTGTTCTATTTAAAAGATATGAAGATATCCGTTGCAAAAGCTGGGCTGAAAGTCAAGAAGATCAAGTTTAAGAATCAGCAGGGAGTGATTGACTTTATCAAATGCTTTGCTGAAGTCCGTGTATATAACATCAGTGGGTAAGTTTTGAAAAAATCCATTAGAAACACTAGTGGTAAACTCCAGTAGATTTGTGACCGTTGATTTACCCTTACAGAAACCGTGTTGGGAATCACAAATTAATGAGGACGTTGAATGAGACAATCTATTGGTAACTATTGCTTCAAATAATTTAGGAATAGCCGAAATATTTGCTATACCTCGATAATTTTCTATGGAGGACCTACTCCCGCTTTTATGAAGGGGGATAATGAATGACTCTTTCCAGAGCATAGGGAAATGCCTTGTTCTAAGGAGCTATTGAATAGTGCAGTTAGTGGTTTAAACAGGTTTATGGCACATTTTTTTAGAAAGCATGTTGGTATCTGGTCAGGACTATAACTAAATGACTCTTTTAATGATAATAAAGCTGATAACACGTCATCTGCAGATATATATGTTTTGTAAATTGATGTATTGGGAGATAATCGATATGGATAGTTACGAAATGGAAGTTCTTCTATGTTGGAATAATTATGTTTGAAAAATTGTGCAAAAAGATTGGAAATTTCTTGACTATCACTTGAAGTGTTGTCTTGATATCTCATAGCAGACGGAAACCCATTAACTTTTCTCTTGGAGTTTACGAAACTGTAAAACGATTTTGGATTACGAATAAAATTAGACTTAATTTTACGTATATAAGCTCTATAGCATTTTTTATTTAACACAAAGTATTGGCGTCTAAGCTCAGCATACTTTAAGTAGTCGGCATGCAAGCCCGATTTCTTGCATGATTTGAAAACTCGGGATTTCTTATTTTTTAAAGGTTTAAGCTCTTTTGTGAACCAAGGTTTTAATGGCTCACTGTACTCACGAACACGTTTAGGCAAGGCCGTATCTAGGGGGGGATGGCAGGGATCAATCCCTCCCCCCCCCCCCCCCCGAAATTAATGCGATTAAATTTTTTTTTTATAATATAAATATGCTTAATTGTATTTTTTAGAAGCATAGAAATCATGTAAAAAGTTAGTCTAAATTATTATTTGTACTATCTATGTATGAACTAGCAAGTACCCGGCTTACTTCGTTGCGCCGCAAAAATTATATATACTGATGTTTAGCTTTGAGTAGAGTGTAAAAATGGGTTACACATTCATATTTTGTGCTTGTTTTCTGCAAAGAATGCAATATACCACCCTCCTTTAGATGAAATGCAAACACTTTAAAATTAAAAAACGTTATAAACAATACATTTATTAACAACAAAAAACTCAAAGTTATAATAATTCAAACAACGTTTGGTCCCTACACAGAGCGAAAACCACCTAATAAAATAGAACAAAAGTAAGAAGATATCTCTATAGTTTTTCTTTAAGAAGAATCCCTACTTACTTTTAATGGGATAGTCTTTTTAATAAAATCAAGAAGAAATCTTGGAATATATATGTGGATATCTCCTTGAATTAATAAAGAGGGCGTTCTTCTTATTTTTATTAGGTTATCTAATTAAATTTATTATAAAGTTAGTCTTATATACATACATATGTAAACTGAGTTAGCGGTTCACAGTCGACAACAATAATGCGTAAAGAAAAGTTGAGTAGAAAGTTTTTTTATTTATTGTAAGAAGGTATACTTTTAAATAAAATTAAAAAGATTTACCTCCCAAAAATAAGAAGAAATCTCTATGGAAATATCTTCGAAAAATTGAGTAAGAAGTTTTCTATTTATTTTAAGAAGGTATACTTTTAAATAAAATTAAAAAGATTTACCTCCCAAAAATAAGAAGAAATCTCTATGGAAATATCTTCGTCTCTGATTTCTGTCCTCTTTTTGGGCCACGAAGCTGTTCAAAGAGACAATGTTCTTATTTTTATGAAGATTATTTGGCTCTGTGTACATTAGTAGGCAAATTAGTTCATAAAATAAGGTACATCTTGTTCATTAATTAAAAACTTCCGTGAACACAACATTCTTTGTTCTGTTGCCATTTCCAGGTATAAGAAAACTCTGGTTTTGTGGTGAACCAGTTCGCGACAGAGCGACATACATTTGACCGTGAGAAAACACCTCGTTGCGAAGGTCTACCCCAATATAGCTAAATGTTTGCCCTTGGGACTTACAAAAAAACGCAAATTTCACTCATACGACCCATGAAAAGGGAAGAATGTTCCATATAGTTTAAATCCGGTCTGTAGTTAAATGCTGATTTCGTATGAATCGCCACATGTCTCCTCTGCATTCCACGCAACCGTGAGTTCTCTAAACGATTTGCATGTTCAGCGACTGTCCCGTTTCTTCTGAACCTAATTTGGCGCCTGTTTCCAGAAGATATAGATAACTGCGGTTTTGGTTTTGGCATGTCTAAGAAATTGTTTAACAAAATCATAAACTTATAATTAACTTAATTGGGTTAGAGCTTAATTTAAAATTTTACCATTGAAATTAATGGTGATTTCGTTTCATCAAAAAAATTCCCATTTTTGTTACACTCTTCAATTTTCCGTTTTCGTTTGCAAAATGAAGGTAAAATGTCAAACAGAATATGTCTTCTTTTTTTAGTGGTTTTATTAGGCTAGTGGATCTAGTGGTAATTTAGTGTAAAAAAACTACATAAGTTTTTCACTTGCTACCCTGTTTTCGTTTCGTAAAATTGTACACTTCAGTGGTGTAAAAAACTCACACTTTTTACCCTCTGAAGCTTTGACAGGGTAGCTGGTTGCACTGAAAATCAGCTAACGAAAATTTTATTTGACAGATAAATTTGGTGAAATTAATTGGATTTTGCAATAACAATTAAATATGGGTGATAAGCGAAACCTAATTATTCATGCACATAGCATAGCAAACGGGGCAGATATGTATGTAATTTGAATTTGAAATGTTTTTTTTTTAGTTAATCCCCCCCCAAAATGAAATCCTGGCTACGGCCTTGCGTTTAGGCACAAGTTTTTCAAATAGGCAATGAATAATTTTATTAAAAAGTAAAACGTTTTGCTCGACATCGTTATTAAATTTTGGCCATGTTAAACTAGCTAACTCGTTATTAAGTTTTTTAAAGTTGGCCTTGGAAAAATTATAATACGTACTTGTGTTTGCTGAACTAGGAATGCAGCCACTAATATTGTTTACAATTTCATATGTAATCTCTAGAGAAGGGTGGTATAAGTCCTCCGGTAGAACAAGAGGGTCACAGCGGTGAAGGACATACTTAGAGCTATCATCTACAAGAACTAGGTCTAAGATTTTCCCGAACGCATTCTGAAATATGTTCACCTGGTTGAGGGAAAGATCCGCAATCTGATCGAAAAAGCTATTCATGTCCGATCTCGATGAGTTCGGAATAATATTCTCCTCTGAAACGCTCCAAGAAATGCACGGAAGATTAAAATCGCCTAACACAAGCATAGAGTCAGAGGAGTTCATCAGCGCGTGTACATCTTTAAGCACAGATGCTAATTCCATATACACGCTTATATTGCAGGCTGGCGGGATATAACAAGCAAATAAATAAATCCAATCCTTTGCTTGCTTAATTCGAATGCAAATCGACTCCACACCACCAATATTAGGTGTACTGACCACCTCAGAATGTAATGAGGACTTTACAGCAAACAAGACACCACCGCCGATTCTGTTTACGCGATCATTTCTATACACCTGATAATGGTTACAAAAGATTTAAGAATCAAAAACATGGGGCTTAAGCCATGTTTCGGTAAAAGAAATTACATTATAGACGCAGTCAATCGTTTTTAAATAAAAATCAATTAATTTGGTGTTCAGGCCCCTGACATTTTGATAGAAAATATTTAATGGAATTTAAGGTTATACTCAGTTTTTTGAAGCAGTACGAGAAATTTTCGCCGTATTGTGACGATGTATTTTAGGCCTGTTTTCAAACTCGCAAATAAAAGCACCAGGTGGCCAAAATGAACTGTTCAGTAAAGTTTGAGAATCTTGAGGAGATACATCAATTTTAAAGGAAGAAATGTCTCTTGTGTATGAAAAGTTGATTTTTTTGTTAAAAATATTTCCAGTAGAGATTTTGGACGAAATATAGCCCTTTAGATCATCCGCGGTTGTGTCTTTATCAAACCTAGATACGAATATTGATTTCTTCGGAGGAACGACAACCAACTTATTAAGAATTGGTTCAGTCGTTTCGGGCATAGTTGATTGTACCGAAATACTTTCGAGAGGTGCATTAGAAGACCTAGAATTTGAAGATGAGTCCTTTGTAGAACAAGACTCCACAGAATGCGGATTCGGTGAAGCTAAGTCAATAAGTTCCTCCTGTGGTTGTACAGGATTTAACTGAAGATTTTTCAACACTGGCACATTACGTGGTGCAGCAGTGGAATCACCCGTCGTATCAAGTAAAGAAGGTAAAGATGCCGATGATGAAGAGGAGAGTTCTAGGCATTTAAATGAATTAAACAGATTTTCGTAGTGCTTGAATTTTTCAGTCAAAGAAAATAGCTCCTTTCCAATCTCAGAGAAACCACTTCTCGTTTGTCTGAAAAGTTTAGAAAGATCTACTTCGGTCGACCTACAATTCACGCATGACCAACGCAAGCCCTTTTTGTCATTTATCAAATCCAGCATTCTGCCTGTTATGCCTGCACATTTTATATGAGCTAACCCATCACACAGCCAACAAGACACGAAACGCTCGGACTCACTTTTAACAGAACAGTTTTTATATATGCAAGACATGTTTAGAGTATATAATTCTATTACAGATAATATAAAGTAAACAGTCAGAGAGAAATTAAATAAGTGTCAAAACGAATGATAGAACCGAAAGGGTTAATAGCTACGAACAGTTTGAAAGACTGTAATGTTAGTAAGTTAGTGACAGTTTGGAAAGTACTGTAGTGTATATGACAGTGAGCAGTTTGAGATGCACAGCAAGACGCTTAAAAAGCAGACGCAAACAGCTGTGACGAGAGAAAGAGAATATAAAAATGAAAATGAAAAAGTGCAAAATAAAGAACGAAATAAACACAAAAACAATTTATGTTAAAAATATTAGCCACACAACTGCAACAACAATATGCAAAATGACTCGGCAATCACAATTGAAATTTTAAATTAAAAATATTCAATAAATAATTAACCAAAATATGTATAACTTTATTGCTTTTGTAGTGCACTAAATTAATCACTTTTTCGCAATGAACTTTTAAATTAAAGTAAATTATTATACAATATTAAAGCACAAAATTAAGGAGCAAAATAATTATTGATCACACAGCTTTGACGTTTGCGTCCTGCATTTTTGCAATCACAATTAAAGAGTGTCGTGCTTAATAAATACAATTAATTATTTAAACATTAATACATTAATAAATTTTCTGAAGTGAGACGCTTACGAAACAAATTAACTTTACGAGCAGTAACAACTATTAAGTTCTTAAATACCTATCTTTTGTAGAACTTTCACGGAGAGGAAAATCGCTTCCCAAATTTCTCGGCACAAATTTTAAAAGCCGATTAATAATGAGTGACTACCAAAATTAATAACAAAATCACGGAGCGATACAATTTGGTTTATGAAGCTGCCAGTGTTGCCGCGTTCATTCAAAAAAATTTAAATTTCACTTTAAGGACTCAATATGTCCTGAAAGGATAACGGTAGGTATAAATATCATATGGAGAATATGTTCCCAGTTTCATCTATGTATATATATAAAAATGATTTGGTATTTAATTGAAACGCTAAAACTTGAAAACGGCTGAACCAAATAAAATACTTCCTTAGGGGGGTTTGTTTGTTATTACCTCGCGAAGGTTTAGTCGAAGAAAAAATTTAAAAATGTTAGGGGGGCGTGGCACCTCCCATACAACCTTAATTTTTAAAGCTGATTATCTCTAAAACAGTTCAAGGTAGGGAGCTGAAAATTGGTATAGTGGTAGGTGATATCAAACCCCTTCTCACTCAGAAAAGTGGGGGTTATCAGAAAAGGGGGCGTGGCACCTCCCATACAACCTTAATTTTTAAAGCTGATTATCTCTAAAACAGTTTAAGGTAGGGAACTGAAAATTGGTATAGAGATAGGTGATATCAAAACCCTTCTCACTCAGAAAAGTGGGGGTTATCAGAAAAGGGGGCGTGGCACCTCCCATACAACCTTAATTTTTAAAGCTGATTATCTCTAAACCAGTTCAAGGTAGGAAGCTGAAAATTGGTATAGAGGTAGGTGATATCAAACCCCTTCTCACTCAGAAAAGTGGGGGTTATCAGAAAAGGGGGCGTGGCACCTCCCATACAACCTTAATCTTTAAAGCTGATTATCTCTAAAACAGTTCAAGGTAGGGAGCTGAAAATTGGTATAGAGGTAGGTGATATCAAAACCCTTCTCACTCGGAAAATTGGAGGTTATCAGAAAAGGGGGCGTGGCACCTCCCATACAACCTTAATTTTAAAAGCTGATTATCTCTAAAGCAGTTTAAGTTAGGGAGCTGAAAATTGGTATAGAGGTAGGTGATATCAAAACCTTTCTCACTCAGAAATGTGGGGGTTATCAGAAAACGGGGCGTGGCACCTCCCATACAACCTTAATTTTTAAAGCTGATTATCTCTAAAACAGTTCAAGGTAGGGAGCTGAAAATTGGTATAGAGGTAGGTTATATCAAAACCTTTCTCACTCAGAAAAGTGGGGGTTATCAAAAAAGGGGGCGTGGCACCTCCCATACAAGCTTATTTTTTAAAGCTGATTATATCTAAAACAGTTTAAGGTAGGGAGCTGAAAATTGTTCAGGAGATTAACGATATCAATAGCATGCTTATGAAAACACAGTGGTTTTGGGAAAAGGGGGCGTGGCACCTCCCATGCGTTCTTAATTTTTAAGGCTAAATATCCCTAAAAGCGCTCAAGGCATGTACATAGAAATCACTATGCAGATATACGATATCAATACCATGTTTACCCAAAAAAAGAAAAGATTTATCGAAAAATGGGGCATTGCATTGCGTGTCTCCTCCCAACAACGCTTAATTTTTTTAGCTGAATATCTTCAAAAGGCTTTAAGTCAGGGACCTAGAAATTGGTACAGAGCTATGTGATATCAAAACAATTTTTGCGCATAAAAGTGTAGGTTATCGGAAAAGGGGGCGTGGCACCTCCCATACAAACTTAATTTTTCAAGCTGAATATCTATAAAAGCGTTTAAGGTTGGGACCTGAAAATTGATCAGGAGATTAACGATATCAATAGCATGCTTATGAAAAAAACAGTGGTTTTGGGAAAAGGGGGCGTGGCACCTCCCATGCCTTCTTAATTTTTAAGGCTAAATATCCCTAAAAGCGTTCATGGCATGTACATAGAAATCACTATGCAGATATACGATATCAATACCATGTTCACCCAAAAAAAGAAAAGATTTATCGAAAAATGGGGCATTGCACCTCCCATACGTACTAAACTTTTGAGGCTGAATATATCTAAAAGGGTTGGAGGAAGGGCCTGAAAACCATTATGGAGGTATACTATACGTATCAATACTCTTACTTAATTGGTTAAAATAGCCAATACTCAGTGAAAATAAATATCCGGAACAGAAAACTAAAAATTTTGTGTATCGTGCAGCCTTAAACTGAATACTAAAATTATATATTTTTGAAGTTGTATACATAATGAAGTAGTGAAAAATCGTTAATTTTCTATTGAAAACAATACCGGTGTAATAACAATTTTTTAAATGAAATTAATAAAAAAATCTATTTTGGGCAGGACGAAGTTTGCCGGGTCAGCTAGTTTTGTATAAGAACGATTATTACATTATTTCTCCGAAAAAAATTGTTTAAAGAGATATTGGTCTCTAAAGCCATGCATAATTTTTAGGTGAATTTTTGAACTTTATGTCAAATGCGCGTGGCTATTTTTTATTTATGCAGATTTTATTTTTTTATTGTCAAGCTATCAGAAAATGCGCGGGGAGCAAAAAAAATCAGCACTTTTGCATTTGTGGTCAGTCTAATGTTCATAGGTGAGTACATATTACTATGCACAATAAAAATGCTCAAAATAAATCGTCATACCATACGAAAACTAGTATAGGATTTTTTGTGGCTGACGAATACAAGCACTTAAAATTTTTGGATGACGAAAAGTCACAACTTCGACTTTTGGCTGACGAAATGCAGAAATTTCGCTCAAACCACAACAATTTTAATGTACAAACAGTATATAATTATTGCTACTTTTCGTCAGCCAAAAATTTTAAGTCCTACTTTTCGTCCGCCAAAGTTAAATGTGCTACTTTTCGTATTGCCAGCTTTCGTCAGAAATTTTAAATGTACTAGTTTTCGTATGGTACGACCAAATATCAGAATATTCTTAAAATATAAAAAATAGTAATTAACATGTTTGACAGCTGAATTGGTTTTGTGTAAAATTAATAAATAAAATAAATAAATAAATGAGGAGAGCAGAAGAAAATAAAAATAATTTCAAGGCCAAATCTTTGAATATATTCAAGGCCCCGAGACATAAATTTGCTATTAAAACATGTATAGTATTAGTAAATTTTTGGATAATTTTAATGCTTCATAGAATTTATTTTCTTAAATATTATATAAGTAATTTAAGCGTCAATTTATTTTTAAATAAATTTAAACAAAATCCACCGAAAAAATTCTTAAATTGAAACTGAAAGTTGGCATCCCTGGTAATAATTCGTGAGATACAGAAAATTAACCCATTAAAGTTTTATTATTTATATCTAAAATAAAGTTTAGTGTGAATTAGTTCAACGAAGCAAAAGTCTTTTTAAATCAAGTGATTCCCATCACAACTTAAGGTTTTACTGATTCTAGGTTCACATCCATTGTATTTATTTCTAGAACCATCGGACCACTCGATAGTTTCGATAGTCGAAAAAAAAACTATCGATACTATCGATAGTTTTTTATGAATATTTCACTAAAATAAAAAGAGGGATGGTTTTGTTTACAGTTTTCTTTCCAAAAAGCCTTTAATTTTTTACGCAAAACAATAATTAAATAAAAGATCAAATAAGAATTATGGCGTTTTCTTTTCTGACAAAAAATGTTGCCCTTGAATATCTCAATTATCGAATTACGTAACATGACTTTTTATAAAATGGCTGAACTTGTAGTTAATGGTGCCCTCTTACTTAGTCAGAGGACAACATTCGTTGAAATAACCACACAAGCTTACAAATGGCTAAGAAAATCAAACAGGGCAACATTTTTTCGAGAAAAGAAAACGGCATTAGATACTTCACTTACACTGAGAGAAAAATTAACCAAAAGTTGGTTAATAGTACTAATTTCACACTTGAAATGGAATCAATTTGAATTTTGTTTAATATTACCATTACCATTGTTGATATATTAGACAGTGATTTTGGTTATATTAACCATGATATTTGTTGATATAACAAAATGTTCGTTCAAATCTTCAACCAATTTCTTGTTACTATTAAACAATTTGTTGGTTATATTTTTATGCCAGTAGCAGCACCGCTATGTATGATCTATAAGAGAGTGTTAATATGCTAACTGAATAACAAAGAAAATTCCAAATACTCACTCTCTCGCTCTCTGCAATTCGGGTCCAGCCATTCAACTTCGTCAAGCACAAACGGTGTTGAAGGCGATGATAACAACAGAGCCGAAGCCATAAAGCTTCGTAAACAGTGATGCCGTTTTTATACAATCGTATCAAATGTGATACTTTTTTAAGCCGAAGATACGTAGATACTTTTTATTTTGCCGTAGAACAAATTTGATACATTTTTAATCCGTATCAAATAATTTTGATACAATTTAATTAAAAGTTCAAAGAATATAAACCGATTATTCTTCATTTTTAAGATTTTCTTACAGCCTGTAAATACCACCATTGACGTGCCCCCCGGTTTTATTTTAGTCTAGTCTATGCAAATGTTTATAATTCCGACTGTATCTATTTTATTATTTTTTGGTTTTTAGTACATTTATCTTAAACATTGCAATGTATGTATAACATAAAACCGTTTAACTTAAAAAGTTTTTTTACCTATTTTTATTTTCTAGTTTTTAGTTTTTATTTCGCATTCTGTTTAATTCATTTAGTGCTTCATTATTGCAAGGTTTCTTGCCCGTTAGTTTATTGCAGTCCAACGCCTCTATAGCGACCCACGCGCCACCTATCGGAAGTTTTTTTAGGAAAATATTTCCTTTCAAGGTAGTAATACATGTTCCGAATTTCAGCCAAATCGGACCATAAATGCGATTTTTGTAAATATAGCGACCCACGCGCCACCTAGCGGATTTTTTTTTTAAAGAAAATATTTCTTTTCAAGGTAGTAATACATGTTCCGAATTTCAGCCAAATCGGACCATAAATGCGATTTTTGTAAATATAGCGACCCACGCGCCACCTAGCGGAATTTTTTTTTAAGAAAATATTTCTTTTCAAGGTAGTAATACATGTTCCGAATTTCAGCCAAATCGGACCATAATGCGATTTTTGTAAATATAGCGACCTACGCGCCACCTAGCGGAATTTTTTTTAAGAAAATATTTCTTTTCAAGGTAGTAATACATGTTCCGAATTTCAGCCAAATCGGACCATAAATGCGATTTTTGTAAATATAGCGACCCACGCGCCACCTAGCGGAATTTTTTTTTTAAGAAAATATTTCTTTTCAAGGTAGTAATACATGTTCCGAATTTCAGCCAAATAGGACCATAAATGCGATTTTTGTAAATATAGCGACCCACGCGCCACCTATCGGAATTTTTTTTCATAATATTGCATTGTCATCGGGGTTATACATGCGTGCAAAATTTCAGATTAATCGGTTGACAGGAAGAGGGTGAAATTTGAATTACTAAATTTGACCCAAGAATAAAGAATAAACAAGTAAGGAAGCCTAAGTTCGAGTGCAATCGAACATTAGATACTCAGCTGTATGCTTTCATTGTTTGTTTGCGTTTGTTCGATATAGGGTGTATTTTATATGAAACGAGTGCTGCATAAACAGGGCGCAGCCACGCCCATTTTCAAAATTTATATCAATCATCCAAATAAGCATACAAATATTATTGTTAGTGCAAAATTTCATCCCTCTATGACTTTTAGTTACAAAGACTTCACGTTACAAATTCCAAAAGGGTGTTCCAGAAATATCTTTGTTAAAAAGTAGGCGTGGTCATAAACCGATTTCAATACATTTTTGCGTGTCTATTAACACATGTTATAAAAGTGTATAAACCAAGTTTCGTCATAATATCTCAATTATTTGTCGAGTTAAAGGCTAAGAAATCTCATATATCCCTTTGTCTAAAAAGAGGCGGTGCCACGCCCATTTTCCAAACTTTTTTATTTTTTGTTTCCGGTCTATTGTAAAACTCATGTCACAAAATTTCAATGAATTATCTTTATATTTCACATAGATATCGCTTAAAATGGTTTTATTAGGTCACTTTATAATACACATATATAAAAGTGGGCGCGGTCGTCAACCGATTTTGGTAATTTTTCGTCCACACATTTGGCTAAGTAAATATATCACGCGTACCAGATTTCATCGATATATCTTTAACGGTTTCTGAGTTATGGCTTATTAAACTTTCAATATTCGCTCCTTAATAAGTGGGCGTGGCACCGCCCATTTTCCAAAATTTTTGTAGTTTTTGTTTTATGTCCATAGTTGGACTCCTGCCACAAAATCTCAGTGATTGATCTTTATATTTGACAGAGATATCGCTTAAAATGTTTTTATTAGGCCCCCTTATATTTCCTATATATAAAAGTGGGCGTGGCCGTCAACCGATTTTGATAATTTTTCGCCAAAACATTTGACTAAGTAATTATATTACGCGTACCGAATTTCATCGATATATCTTCAACGGTTTCTGAGTTATGACTCATAAAACTTTCAATGTCTGCCCCTTAATAAGTGGGCGTGGCACCGCCCATATTCCAAAATTTTTGTGTTTTTTGTTTTATGTCCATAGTTGGACTCATGCGACAAAATTTCAATGATAGATCTTTATATTTGACAGAGATATCGCTTAAAATGGTTTTATTAGGTCACTTTATAATACACATATATAAAAGTGGGCGTGGCCGTAAACCGATTTTGATAATTTTTCGTCAAAACATTTGTCTATGTAAGCAAATTACGCGTACCAAATTTCATCGATATATCTTCAACGGTTTCTGAGTTATGACATATAAAACTTTCAATGTTTGACCCTTAATAAGTGGGCGTGGCACCGCCCATTTTCCAAAACTTCATCAAATTTCTTCATAAGGGCCCGAGCTCAATACGTGGGTAAAATTTTAAAACTCTAGCTATATTAGTGGCTGAGATACCAAATTTCCGATTTTTTCTATATAGGAAAAGTGGGCGTGGTCATGGTCCGATTTCGCCCATTTTCAATACCAACCGTCCCAGTCTCGATACCAACTTGCGTTCCAAATTTCATCAAAATATCTCAATTTTTGCGCGAGTTAGAGTGTTTACAGACGGACGGACGGACGGACGGACGGACAGACGGACGGACGGACGGACGGACGGACGGACGGACGGACGGACGGACGGACGGACGGACGGACGGACATGGCTCAATCGATTTCTCTTTTCACCCTGATCATTTTGATATATATAAGTCTATATCTATCTCGATTATTTCATTCTGTTACAATCCACCGTTATGTGATTAAAACTATAATACTCTGTGTACTAGTACAGCTGAGTATAATAATAAAACAAACGGGGTGAGCTAAATAAACCCGTTTAAAAAAATGGGCGTATCAAATTGTTACACGGGTTAAAAGCTCGAAAACAGCTTTCTTGATTAATTTAAGTGTTTTTTTCCAAATAATTTTCGGTGATACGAAAAAAACCATGAAGGTATCAATTTTTGATACCAAATTTTTTGAGGCTGCGGCAACACTGTTCGTAAATATTTTTACTTTTTGTTTAGACTATTAAACCCGGCCACGCGATGCTGTGACTTTCAATTACACTGTGCCACAATTTGAGGGAGGAAGAGCACTTATTGCTACATTTAAAAATTTTTTTGATTGCCATTTTAAATTTGACTTCCCCTTAAAAATGGCAGAATATATATCGGCGTTAAGCCCATAGATTCTTATTAATAAAATATAAATATAATTAATAATAATTTTCTACAATATTTTATCCATATATGTATGTAGCTACCTCCAAAAGGCCATTTGTCTTACTTCTCTTTCTCTTCCCCTTTATTTGCACTTCCTCTTCCCTTTATCCATTTTATTTTCCGTACTCTTCCGTCTTTAGCTTCCTTTCCTTCGCCATTTGCGTTCCTTTCATTTTCCCCTTCCCTTTCTTTTTATTACAGGGCAAGACCTTTCATAACACTTAAAATTTGAAAACCGGACAAACTGTAGCGTAAAAAGAAATTTTTGGACAGGTGGGAAATCGTTTTATAAAAATCGTAATAAATTTTGAAACAGGTGGCAACCCTCTTTGTAAAAATTATTATAAATTACTAATTTTGAGGCAAAGCACTTTCTTATGACACCCCAAATCTAAAATACAAACAGACTATAGCGTAAAAATTAAATTTTAAACAGGTGACAACCCTTTTTATAAAAGTTATAATAAGTTACTTATTTTCATGCAGGGTCCTTTTCTATAACAACTCAAATTTAAACATCAAACAAACTATAGCGCAAAACTTAATTTTTGAACAGGTGGCAACCCTTTTTGTAAAAATGGTAATGAATTACTCATTTTCAGGCCAAGCATTTTCATATGCCCGGCAAAGCCATTTCATATCACACTTTAAATTTAAAAATCAAACTGTGGAGTAAAAATAAATTTTGGAACAGGTAGCAACCTTCTTTGTAAAAATTATGATAAATTACTCATTTTGAGGCAACGAACTTTCATATGACACCTCAAATCTAAAACTCAAAAAGACTATAGCGTAAAAATTAAATTGTGAACATGTGGCAACCTTTTTTATAAAAAATATAATAAATTACTTATTTTCACACAGATCCCTTTCATATGACACCTCAAATTTAAAAATCACACAAACTATAACGTAAAACTGAATTTTTGAACAGGTGGCAACCCTTTTTGTAAAAATTTAAATAAATTGCTAATTCCCAGCTCAAGCCCTTTCATGTGGTACCTGATATTTATAAATCAAGCAAACTATACAGGACAATTAAATTTTTAAACAGGTGGCAACCCTTTTCAAAAAAATTAAACCTTCCTGCACATCTACAAGCCAAGCCCTTTCATATGACGCCCCATTTTCGAAAATCGGTATAACGGTGTAAAAGTTATGGTGCGTACAAAAAATCGCTTAGCGTAATATATATAAAGATATGAATTAACCAATATTTTCGTTAATATAACAAATATACACGTTGGGGAAACCAACTTTCTGTTTGATATTGATTGTTACCAAAATATCGGTTAATGGTACAATGAAAATGTACATATTACATTTTTATACTCAGCTGTACTAGTACACAGAGTATTATAGTTTTAATCACATAACGGTGGATTGTAACAGAATGAAATAATCGAGATAGATATAGACTTATATATATCAAAATGATCAGGGTGAAAAGAGAAATCGATTGAGCCATGTCCGTCCGTCCGTCCGTCCGTCCGTCCGTCCGTCCGTCCGTCCGTCTGTCCGTCCGTCCGTCCGTCCGTCCGTCTGTAAACACTCTAACTCGCGCAAAAATTGAGATATTTTGATGAAATTTGGAACGCAAGTTGGTATCGAGACTGGGACGGTTGGTATTGAAAATGGGCGAAATCGGACCATGACCACGCCCACTTTTCCTATATAGAAAAAATCGGAAATTTGGTATCTCAGCCACTAATATAGCTAGAGTTTTAAAATTTTACCCACGTATTGAGCTCGGGCCCTTATGAAGAAATTTGATGAAGTTTTGGAAAATGGGCGGTGCCACGCCCACTTATTAAGGGTCAAACATTGAAAGTTTTATATGTCATAACTCAGAAACCGTTGAAGATATATCGATGAAATTTGGTACGCGTAATTTGCTTACATAGACAAATGTTTTGACGAAAAATTATCAAAATCGGTTTACGGCCACGCCCACTTTTATATATGTGTATTATAAAGTGACCTAATAAAACCATTTTAAGCGATATCTCTGTCAAATATAAAGATCTATCATTGAAATTTTGTCGCATGAGTCCAACTATGGACATAAAACAAAAAACACAAAAATTTTGGAATATGGGCGGTGCCACGCCCACTTATTAAGGGGCAGACATTGAAAGTTTTATGAGTCATAACTCAGAAACCGTTGAAGATATATCGATGAAATTCGGTACGCGTAATATAATTACTTAGTCAAATGTTTTGGCGAAAAATTATCAAAATCGGTTGACGGCCACGCCCACTTTTATATATAGGAAATATAAGGGGGCCTAATAAAAACATTTTAAGCGATATCTCTGTCAAATATAAAGATCAATCACTGAGATTTTGTGGCAGGAGTCCAACTATGGACATAAAACAAAAACTACAAAAATTTTGGAAAATGGGCGGTGCCACGCCCACTTATTAAGGAGCGAATATTGAAAGTTTAATAAGCCATAACTCAGAAACCGTTAAAGATATATCGATGAAATCTGGTACGCGTGATATATTTACTTAGCCAAATGTGTGGACGAAAAATTACCAAAATCGGTTGACGACCGCGCCCACTTTTATATATGTGTATTATAAAGTGACCTAATAAAACCATTTTAAGCGATATCTATGTGAAATATAAAGATAATTCATTGAAATTTTGTGACATGAGTTTTACAATAGACCGGAAACAAAAAATAAAAAAGTTTGGAAAATGGGCGTGGCACCGCCTCTTTTTAGACAAAGGGATATATGAGATTTCTTAGCCTTTAACTCGACAAATAATTGAGATATTATGACGAAACTTGGTTTATACACTTTTATAACATGTGTTAATAGACACGCAAAAATGTATTGAAATCGGTTTATGACCACGCCTACTTTTTAACAAAGATATTTCTGGAACACCCTTTTGGAATTTGTAACGTGAAGTCTTTGTAACTAAAAGTCATAGAGGGATGAAATTTTGCACTAACAATAATATTTGTATGCTTATTTGGATGATTGATATAAATTTTGAAAATGGGCGTGGCTGCGCCCTGTTTATGCAGCACTCGTTTCATATAAAATACACCCTATATCGAACAAACGCAAACAAACAATGAAAGCATACAGCTGAGTATCTAATGTTCGATTGCACTCGAACTTAGGCTTCCTTACTTGTTTCCTTTTGACATGAATAAATCAACCAATAAAACATTAACCAAGAAGTTGATTGAAAAAAACATTGTACTTTTTTCTATGTGTATGTATATAGCATTTTCTGGTTAAATTAACACCCTCATTCTGTATTACGAAACGAACGTTCGTTTCGTGTCAGAGACGAATCGTTCGCCTGTTTGCATTATGTATTACGAAAACAGAAGCAGACGAAAACAGCTGCCAAAACGTAAGAAATTTACATTCTCTATTTCGAAAAATCGACAAAACGACGAAAATAAATGTCAAATTGAAACGAAAACTATTTTGTTATCGTTGATGAATTTGAAATGGAATAATGGTTGGTTAGGCATACGTGCACCACCAAAAACACCACCAACAAAAGTACGGTAAACAGCCACCCCATCCACAACAGGCCCTACAACAACAACAACACTTCCTACTACTACTATCTACAATAGAGCCACCTACCACCCTTATTCTGTATTGCGAACGGAAGCTCAGACGAACGAATCGTCTCGAGACGATTTCGTCTAGCATTGGCATTCTCTATGTTGTTCGTCAACTCTTACGTTGGTTACGTTATGACAAAATATGAGACGAAAGCATTTGTCAAATACCAATTTACCATATAAAAATAATTTAAAATTTATAAAAAAAACTGCTTTTTTTCAAAGTTTTTATATTTTTTAAGCATTTTTCCGAAAATCTGGAAACACCAGTCTTCTTTGTTTTCTTGTCTCTGTCAATATATTTATGTACATACATATGTATATACTACATATGTAGAATTTCATTTGTTTATTTTCGCAATAGTTTGTTCAAAAATTTTACTGAAAATGAAAAAGATTAGGTGCAAAACATTATGAAGGATGTGAAGGACGGCTTCGCTTGAAGGTGATTTTAGCATACCACAATTTTCACACATCGCTAAGCTATTGCTGGTGCACGGCCGTCGTTCATATAAACGTTCAGCGGCACTTTCAGAATTTGTCATCCATCGCGGTTGAATTATAACCACACTGCAGGCGGTATTTTCTCATATTATTCGAAGATGAATTCATACATAAGGTTGCGATTACCTTTTCAACAGTGATAATGGTTGCGTTGACGGTGCTATCTCGCGCAAACATTCGGCAATAGCTGCTGTTGCTAATTTGTTAGTAGCTATGGCTTGTTTTTGGTTGCTGCTTCGGCTGGCCTAGCAATCATATCATAGAAGCTGCGCTTTCGTCGCAGCGATGGTCTTGTCGATATAGTGCTGTTGGTTGTGTTACTTTTGGTGGGCATGGTGTAATCATTGATGTAGGTGGCTCTATTGTAGATGGAGTAGTCGTAGGAAGTGTTGTTGTTGTTTGTAGGGCCTGTTGTGGATGGGGTGGTTGTTTACAGTACTTTTGTTGGTGGTGTTTTTGGTGGTGCACGTATGCCTAACCAACCATTATTCCATTTCAAATTCATCAACGATAACAAAATAGTTTTGGTTTGAATTTGACATTTCTTTTCGTCGTTTTGTCGATTTTTCGAAATAGAGAATGTAAATTACTTACGTTTTGGCAGCTGTTTTCGTCTGCTTCTATTTTCGTAATACATAATGCAAACAGGCGAACGATTTGTCTCTGACACGAAACGAACGTTCGTTTCGTAATACAGAATGAGGGTGTACACCATGCCCACCAAAAGTCACACAACCAACAACACTACACCGACAAGACCATCGCTGCGACGAAAGCGCAGCTTCTATGATATGATTGCAATCATACTAGGTCAGCCGAAGCAGCAAACAAAAACAAGCCAAAGCTACTAACAAATTAGCAACAGCAGCTATTGCCGAACGTTTCCGCGAGATCGCACCGTCAACGCAACCATTATCACCGTTAAAAAGGTAATCGCTACCTTATGTATGAATTCACCTTCGAATAGTATGGGAAAATACCGCCTGCAGTGTGGTTATAATTAAACCGCGATGGATGACAAATTCTGAAAGTGCCGCTGAACGTTTATATGAACGACGGCCGTGCACCAGCAATAGCTTAGCGATGTGTGAAAATTGTGGTATGCTAAAATCACCGGCAAGCGAAGCCTGTCTACCCTCACGTCCTTCATAATGTTTTGCACCTAATCTTTTTCATTTTCAGTAAAATTTTTGAACAAACTACATATTGGGAAAATAAACAAATGAAATTATACTTATGTATATATGTATGTACATTAGGGTGGGTCAATTTATATGGGCGGAACCTAAGCCATAGTGTTCCTAGCAAATTCGGATTCTGCATTAAATTCTATGAAAAAAGTCTTCTAGAGCATGCCTCTAAAATCAATTTTGAGCTTGCCCATTTTCGATTGAAGTTTATGTAGAATTGTTTTAAGCATAACAACCCATACTCTTTTAAATTCAACCAGTAATTTTAACGTTATCGCTTTACTTTCTTTTTCATTTTGTTTGTCACTTTAAACACGTTTAATAATGTATAAAAAGTTGGATTTCGCTGTTGCGGTTTTGTTGAAAAAAAAAGCATGTTTCTAAACAACTTCCACTCCTTTAAACGCAAAATGAAAATATCCAAATTCCACAATTTTTGACTAAGAACAATAAATTAACACTTTTCTAAAGTAGACTCTTCTTCTGATTCCGAATATCACATATACTTGCTTGTGGTAGATCTAGTTTCCGAGATATCCTGGCCTAAAGATGATTAAGATGCAAAAATTGCTGTTTCTGCGCTAATTTTGACGTAGTGTAGGATCAACATTTTTCCATCAATCAAAAAGCTAAGAACAGCCGCTTAAAGTATGTATTTCAGTCTTTCAATTGCCACTTAGTTTGCCCAAATATATTGTTTCTTCACTGAGATATTGCACTTTCGAACTATGCATGTTTATCCATCCTGGGGCAAAATGCGCCAAGTGTAGGAGGTAAAAAATTTTATGTCACGGATTTCGCTCAGATTTGGCTAAGTTCCTACTATAATTACTAGGTATTCGTATTGGAAAGGATTTTCTCCTATCTCATTTTCTTGAAGAGTTATACGTGTTTGAATACGCTCGTTTTTTCAAGGGGCAATGTATGGATAAACATGCATAGTTCGAAAGTGCAATATCTCAGTGAAGAAACAATATATTTGGGCAAACTAGGTGGCCGTCGAAAGACTGAAATATATACTTTAAGCAGCTGTTCTTAGCTTTTTGATTGATGGAAAAATGTTGATCCTATACTACGTCAAAATTAGCGCAGAAACAGCAATTTTTGCATCTTAATCATCTTTAGGCCAGGATATCTCGGAAACTAGATCCACCACAAGCAAGTATATGTGATATTCGGAATCAGAAGAAGATTCTACTTTAGAAAAGTGTTACTTTATTGTTCTTAGTCAAAAATTGTGGAATTTGGATATTTTCATTTTGCGTTTAAAGGAGTGGAAGTTGTTTAGAAACATGCTTTTTTTCAACAAAACCGCAACAGCGAAATCCAACTTTTTATACATTATTAAACGTGTTTAAAGTGACAAACAAAATGCAAAAGAAAGTAAAGCGATAACGTTCAAATTACTGGTTGAATTTAAAAGAGTATGGGTTGCTATACTTAAAACAATTCTACATAAACTTCAATCGAAAATGGGCAAGCTCAAAATTGATTTTAGAGGCATGCTCTAGAAGACTTTTTTTCATAGAATTTAATGCAGAATCCGAATTTGCTAGGAACACTATGGCTTAAAAAATTTACCCAGCCTAATGTACATAAATATATTGACAGAGACAAGAAAACAAAGAAGACTGGTGTTTCCAGATTTTCGGAAAAATTATTAAAAAATATAAAAACTTTGAAAAAAAGCAGTTTTTTTTTATAAATCTTAAATTATTTTCATATGGTAAATTGGTATTTGACAAATGCTTTCGTCTCATATTTTGTCATAACGTAACCAACGTAAGAATTGACGAACAACATAGAGAATGCCAATGGTAGACGAAATCGTCTCGAGACGATTCGTTCGTCTGAGCTTCCGTTCGCAATACATAATGAGGGTGTAAACCTTAAAAAGAGGGATCGTTTTGTTTACATTTGCCTTTTCAAAGTCTTTAATTTTTTTTTAAGGCATTACATTAATTAATTAACAAAAGAACAACAAATAGGAATTAAATACTTCACTTATATATATAGCATTTTTTTGTTAAATTAAACCTTTTTCAATTTAAAATTTACACTTGATTTGAAAAAGGTTTCATTTGACTTGAAAACGCTATAGTAATAAAACTAAAAGTAGTACATTTGTTTTTTAGCATCTTTGGCGCTGACTAGTACATAAGGCACATTGTTTATACATTTCATTAATGTAAAATATCGATAATCAAAAGGCACACTGTTTAAACATTTCATTAATGTAGAATACACTATACTTGAAATAAATCAAAAAACAAAAAAATACGAAGAATTTCAGTTATGGGGGAGGATAGGTATGGGCCTGCTGAGCACAGAACAATTTTTATTTTTTTTATTTTTTGTATGGTTACGTTTTTGAGATAACGGTGTTTTTTGTTATCACTTTATTCAAAAATTATGTTCGCTGGAGTTACGCTTCTAACAATATACAACTTGTAGTAATTGAACCACACCTCGCTAAATGACATCTGGTCAATGTCAAAATTTTTAATTTTTTTGCGATTTTTGATAAAGTTTTGATTTTCAAATTAAGTTTTTTATAAAAACTTGTAAAAATCAGAAAAGTTTTATTTTTTAAAAATTATTCCGTTTAATTGTTAACGTAATATCAAGGATATCTGATAAAAACATTATTTTTAGCGATTTCTTTCATGTGAAACAAAAAGGATATTTTATGGACGAAAAACTCGGTTAGATGACTCATCCGTGTATAGACAAAAGATAAAATTTGTTTGTGGCTTCACCCTCTCATAGGGTTAGCGTTAATCAGAGGTTGAGTAAACGGCCCTAAAGCTAAAGATATAGATATTTATGTATTGTGGAAAGATTTTTCGTCATCTCTTGTGAAAAAATCGTTCCACAATACATCATATTCCTACGTCGGAAAACCAAACAAAAAAAGGAACAATGAAAATTACTTAACTATTGCTTGTCATTTTATATCAGAAGATTTCAAATTTCGAGTAGCTGCACTGTAGACACAAAAGCCGCTATCAGATAAAAATCATTCCGCAGCTAATATATTGGAAACCTTGCACCATGTTCCATGCGAGTTACCGTGTTTTGCACCTTCATTGAATTTAGCTGTGCGAGCAAATTGTTTCTTATTTTAAAGGCAGTACTATTGAATATGAGAAGTTTAAGGCCGCGCAAGAAGTCTATAGTGTTTTGCAAAAAAAAAAGTTGTAAAACGACGCCCTATACACGGATGAGTCATATAACCGAGTTTTTAGTCCATAAAATATCCTTTTTGTTTCACATGAAAGAAATCGCTAAAAATAATGTTTTTATCAGATATCTTTGATATTACGTTAACAATTAAACGGGCTAATTTTTTAAAAATATTTTTTTTTTGATTTTTACAAGTTTTTATAAAAAACTTAATTTGAAAATCAAAACTTTCAAAAATCGGAAAAAATTAAAAATTTTGACATTGACCAGATGTCATTTAGCGAGGTGTGGTTCCATTACTACAAGTTGTATATCGTTAGAAGCGTGGATTTTAGTCGCCTCTTACGACAGACATTCCTTACCACGGGTATATTCTAAGCCCCCTAACCCGCTGGGGTATTAATTTGACCAATTTGATATCGAAATCCAACTCCTCCCTAACATTCAGTATTCTTCTCTTGGGACAAAACTACAAGAATGAATAGGAATAACCATCGATAGTGGAAAAAAACTATCGATAGTGACACGAAAAAAAAACTATCGATACTATCGATAGTGCCATCGATAGTTCTGCAGCTCTAGTACAAATACTTTAAAATTTCACGCCGTTAGCTGTTAAAATAGAGGACTTATACACCAAAATGTCCATATCTGAACTATCGGTTGTAGGGGAGCTATAAGTTATAGTGGTCCGATCTTGACAATTTTCGGTAACCCCGCTTGGGCCCATATGGGTACAAATACTTTAAAATTTCACACTGTTAGCTGTTAAAATGGAGGAGTTATACACCAAAATGTCCATATCTGAACAATCGGTTGTATGGGAGCTATATGTTATAGTGGTCCGATCTTGACAATTTTCGGTAATCCCGTTTGGGCCCATATGGGTACAAATACTTAAAAATTTCACGCCGTTAGCTGTTAAAATGGAAGAGTTATACACCAAAATGTGCATATCTGAACAATCGGTTGTAGGGGAGCTATATGTTATAGTGGTCCGATCTTAACAATTTTCTGTAATCCCGTTTGGGCCCATATGGGTACATATACTTCAAAATTTCAGGACGTTAGCTGTTAAAATGAAGGAGTTATACACCAAAATGTGTATATCTGAATAATCAGATGTTGTGGAACTATATGTTATAGCGGTCCGATCTTGACAATTTTCGGTAACCTTGTTTGGGCCAAAATGGGTACATTTACTTCAAAGTTTCACGTCCTTAGCTGTTTAAATAGGGAAGTTATGCACAAATTACATCCAAAAATTTCATGTATATCTGAATAATCTGTTGTTTTCTATATGTTATAGTGGTCCGATTCGGCCGGTTCCGACAAATGATCAGCTGCATATAACAACATACCTGTGTTCCGAATTTCATTCAGATATCTCAAAAACTGAGGGACTAGTTTGCGTTCACACAGACGGACGGACGGACAGACAGACAGACGGACAGAGGGACATTGCTTAATCGACTCAGCTCGTGATTCTGACCATATCGGTATATATTTTGGTGGGTCCCCCCCCCCCTTCCTTCTGGTACTTTCGACAAAAAAATTTTGGCACTAAGTTATAATACCATTTCATTCTCATGAAAGGTATAAAAAGAGGGAGGGTTTTGTTTACATTTTCCTTTTCAAAGACTCTAATTTTTTTTAACGAATAACATTAATCATTTAACAAAAGAACAACAAATAGGAATTAAATACTTCACTTATATATATAGCATTTTCTGGTTAAATTAAACCTTTTTCAATTTAAAATTTCACTTGATTTGAAAAAGGTTTCATTTGACTTAAAAACGCTATAGTAATAAAACTAAAAGTAGTACATTTGTTTTTTTCAGCATCTTTGGCGCTGACTAGTACATAAGGCACATTGTTTATACATTTCATTAATGTAGAATACACAATGCTATAAATAAATCAAAAAACAAAAAATACGAAGAATTTCAGTTATGGGGGAGGAAACGTATGTGCCTGCTGAGCTCAGAACAACTTTTTTTTTTAATTTTTTGTATGGTTACGTTTTTGAGATAACGGTAATTTTGTGTTTTTATACTCAGCTGAACTAGTACACAGAGTATTATAGTTTTAATCACATAACGGTGGATTGTAACAGAATGAAATAATCGAGATAGATATAGACTTATATATATCAAAATGATCAGGGTGAAAAGAGAAATCGATTGAGCCATGTCCGTCCGTCCGTCCGTCTGTAAACACTCTAACTCGCGCAAAAATTGAGATATTGTGATGAAATTTGAAATGCAAGTTGGTATCGAGACTGGGACGGTTGGAATTGAAAATGGGCGAAATCGGACCATGACCACGCCCACTTTTCCTATACAGAAAAAATCAGAAACTTGGTTCCTCAGTCACTAATATAGCTAGAGTGATGAAATTTTACCCACGTGTTGAGCTCAGGCCCCAAAGAAGAAATTTGATGAAATTTTGGAAAATGGGCGGTGCCACGCCCACTTATTAAGGGTCAAACATTGAAAGTTTTATATGTCATAACTCAGAAACCGTTGAAGATATATCGATGAAATTTGGATGCTTGATTTACTAACTTAGACAAATTTTTTGACGGAAAATTCTCAAAATCAGTTGACGGCCACGCCCACTTTTATATATGTGTATTATAAAGTGGCCTAATAAAAACATTTTAAGCGATATCTCTGTCAAATATAAAGATGTATCATTGAAATTTTATAGCAGGAGTCCAACTGCGGACATAAAACGAAAAACACAAAAATTTTGGCAAATGGGCGTGGCACCGCCTCTTTTTATAAACAGGAATATACGAGATTTCTGAGCCCATAACTCGACAAATAATTTATATATAATGACGAAACTTGGTGTGTACACTTTTATTACTTGTAGTAATACATGTTCAAAATTTTAGCGAAATCGGTTTGACGACCACGCCCACTTCTATACATGGGAACTATAAAGTGGCCTAATAAAAACATTTTAAGCGATATCTTTGTCAAATATAGAGATAATTCATAGAAATTTTGTGGCACGAGTTCCACAATAGACCGGAAACAAAAAATATAAAAATTTTGGAAAATGGGCGCGGCACCGCCTTTTTTTAGACAAAGGAATATACGAGATTTCTTAGCCTTTAACTCGACAAATAATTGAGATATTATGACGAAGCTTGGTTTATACACTTTCATAACTTGTGTTAATAGACACGCAGATATTTATTGAAATCGGTTTATAACCACTCCTACTTTTTAACAAAGATATTTCTGGAACACCCTTTGGGAATTTGTAACGTAACATCTTTGTAACTAGAAGTCATAAAGGAATGAAATTTTGCACAAAAAATAATATTTATATGCTTAGTTGGATGACTGATAAAAATGTTGAAAATGGGTGTAGCTACGCCCACTTTATGCAGCACTCGCTTTATATAAAGGACACCGTGTTTCCATCAAACGCAAACAAATTATGAAAGCATACAGCTGAGTATCTAATGTTCGATTCCACTCGAACTTAGGCTTCCTTACTTGTTTGTTATCACTTTATTCAAAAATTATTTTCGCTGGAGTTACGCTTCTAACAATATACAACTTGTAGTAATTGAACCACGCCTCGCTAACTGGTGTTGTCTGGTCAATGTACAAATTTTTAATTTTTTGCGATTTTTGATAAAGTTTTGATTTTCAAATTAAGTTTTTTATAAAAACTTGTAAAAATCAGAAAAGTTTTATTTTTTTAAAAATTAGCCCGTTTAATTGTTAACGTAATATCAAGGATATCTGATAAAAACATTATTTTTAGCGATTTCTTTCATGTGAAACAAAAAGGATATTTTATGGACGAAAAACTCGGTTAGATGACTCATCCGTGTATAGACACAAGATAAAATTTGTTTGTGACTTCACCCTCTCATAGGGTTAGCGTTAATCAGAGGTTGAGTAAACGGCCCTTAAGCTAAAGATATAGATATATATGTATTGTGGAACGATTTTTCGTCATCTCTTGTGAAAAAATCGTTCCACAATACATCATATTCCTACCCCGTCGGAAAACCAAACAAAAAAAGGAACAATGAAAATTACTTAACTATTGCTTGCCATTTTATATCAGAAGAAGATTTCAAATTGCGAGTAGCTGTACTGTAGACACAAAAGCTGCTGCACCATGTTCCATTTGTGATCAAAGTATGCGAGTTACCGTGTTTTGCACATTCATTGAATTTAGTTGTGCAAGATGCCTTGGCGCAAGATTATATAAAGGCGATTTTGATGAAATGCAAGAGAATTGTTTCTTATTTTAAGGGTGGTACAATTGCTTACGAGAAGTTTAAGGCCGCTCAAGAAGTTGAGATGCCAGTTACTGCGAGTTACTGCAAAAAGACATATAGCGTGTTTTGCACCTTCATTGAATTTAGCTGTGCGAGCAAATTCTTTCTTATTTTAAAGGCAGTACTATTGAATATGAGAAGTTTAAGGCCGCGCAAGAAGTCTATAGTGTTTTGCAAAAAAAAAAGTTGAAAAAATGACGCCCTATACACGGATGAGTCATATAACCGAGTTTTTAGTCCATAAAATATCCTTTTTGTTCCACAGGAAAGAAATCGCTAAAAATAATGTTTTTATCAGATATCTTTGATATTACGTTAACAATTAAACGGGCTAATTTAAAAAAAAAATAAAACTTCTGATTTTTACAATGGGATAACCATCGATAGTGGAAAAAAACTATCGATAGTGACACGAAAAAAAAAAACTATCGATACTATCGATAGTGCCATCGATAGTTTTGCAGCTCTAGTAAGCATGCAAAGAATATGCGGATGTAATATATCGCACACTAAATCAAAAAGCGTCACAACTCAAAATTTTTCGAAATCGGGTTTCTTCCATAAATTGGTACACAGAATATATCTCTAGCGGCTGCCAAAAAATCTTTTCCATCAGAGTCTTTTTTAACTGAGAAATAACTATTATACGTAGCCTTTTCCCATATTATTGCCTATAAAAATTAAAAAGTTTTTTGCCTCCTGAAAATTTTTGAATTTTGAGTTGTAACGCTTTTTGATTTAATGTGCGATATGTTGTGGTGAGTGGGCGTTCTGCATGAACGACAAAACCGCAAAACTTTAAAGATCGGTAGAACCCTGAAGATGTAATTGTATTTAGTTTTTAAAACTTGTTTCGTAACAATTTTCTGTAATCCCGTTTGGGCCCATATGGGTACAAATACTTCAAAATTTCAGGACGTTAGCTGTTAAAATGAAGGAGTTATACACCAAAATGTGTATATCTGAATAATCGGATGTTGTGGAACTATATGTTATAGCGGTCCGATCTTGACAATTTTCGGTAACCTTGTTTGGGTCAAAACGGGTACATTTACTTCAAAGTTTCACGTCCTTAGCTGTTTAAATAGGGAAGTTATGCACAAATTACATCCAAAAATTTCATGTATATCTGAATAATCTGTTGTTTTCTATATGTTATAGTGGTCCGATTCGGCTGGTTCCGACAAATGATCAGCTGCATATAACAACATACCTGTGTTCCGAATTTCATTCAGATATCTCAAAAACTGAGGGACTAGTTTGCGTTCACACAGACGGACGGACGGACAGACAGACAGACGGACAGAGGGACATTGCTTAATCGACTCAGCTCGTGATTCTGACCATATCGGTATATATTTTGGTGGGTCCCCCACGCTTCCTTCTGGTACTTTCGACAAAAAATTTTTGGCACTAAGTTATAATACCATTTCATTCTCATGAAAGGTATAAAAAGAGGGAGGGTTTTGTTTACATTTTCCTTTTCAAAGACTCTAATTTTTTTTAACGAATAACATTAATCATTTAACAAAAGAACAACAAATAGGAATTAAATACTTCACTTATATATATAGCATTTTCTGGTTAAATTAAACCTTTTTCAATTTAAAATTTCACTTGATTTGAAAAGGGTTTCATTTGACTTAAAAACGCTATAGTAATAAAACTAAAAGTAGTACATTTGTTTTTTTTCAGCATCTTTGGCGCTGACTAGTACATAAGGCACATTGTTTATACATTTCATTAATGTAGAATACACAATGCTATAAATAAATCAAAAAACAAAAAATAAGAAGAATTTCAGTTATGGGGGAGGATACGTATGTGCCTGCTGAGCTCAGAACAACTTTTTTTTTTAATTTTTTGTATGGTTACGTTTTTGAGATAACGGTAATTTTGTGTTTTTATACTCAGCTGTACTAGTACACAGAGTATTATAGTTTTAATCACATAACGGTGGATTGTAACAGAATGAAATAATCGAGATAGATATAGACTTATATATATCAAAATGATCAGGGTGAAAAGAGAAATCGATTTTATTTTATTTTATTTATTTATTCTTACAGCTAAAAATTAAGCCTAGTTTTCACAAATTATGTAAAATATTTCGAAATATAAAATTTCTTATAATCTAAGTCCTATCCCAAACATAGTAAAGCATGTAAGGATAGGTAAACTGTAATGAAGAACAGTAAGCTCCATTCGGAATACATTTTTCACTCAGTAGGGAGTGTTTAATTGGTATAGTTTAAGTTTAATGAAATTTACCCAGTAAGGGGCCAGCATGTCATTAAGGACACTTGAGCCAGAAAGGACTCTGTCGTTTACATTATTTTTTATATATATTTTTTATATATATTAGATAGGAAGGGACTTGCAATAGTTATACAATTTTCTTTTGAATTCATTTATATTACTAGCTTTGACATCATTTGGCAGTTCATTATAACATTTCAATCCCTTGTAGTACAAGTTACATTTATCTGCTTCTGTTTTGTAAGCAGGCAGATTGAAATCATTTCTATTTCTAGTATTTACGGAATGTATATTATTCACATATTTAATGTTACTTTTAAGATAATCAGGTAAATTACCGTTTATAATATTTTTGATAAATTTCATTGTATGATAAAACAATTGTTGTTTAATACTCAACCAGTTCAGATAGCATAGCTCTTATTGGCGTGTCATACCGTTTTTTAAGAATGAATCTCATTGCACGGTTTTGTTGCTTTTGCAATTTATGGATTTGACTATCTCTCATAATAAAGAACACAGTTGGACAGTAAATGAAATGCGGTTCAATTATAGACCTATAAACCAAAATTTTGTACCTTCTACTTAAGTATTTGCAGGTGCGTTGCATAAAGTATATTTTTTTAGCTATCTTGCTTACAGTGTAATCAATATGCTCGTTGAAGGTCAGTTTATGATCAATTTTAATACCGAGATATTTCATTATGCTAACCCTTTCAATTGGATCATTATTTATACACAGATTCTGAAGCTGTGTATTCTCGAAATTGCGTCTTGATATAACCATAAATTTGGTTTTATCGACGTTCAATTTCAAACGGTTCAAACATAACCAGTTGTAGACCTCATTTAAATCATGCTGTAACTTATTGGATATTTCGGAGATATTGTCTCCACTTAGCATAAGCAGCGTATCATCGGCAAGCCATGTCCGTCCGTCCGTCCGTCTGTAAACACTCTAACTCGCGCAAAAATTGAGATATTGTGATGAAATTTGAAATGCAAGTTGGTATCGAGACTGGGACGGTTGGTATTGAAAATGGGCGAAATCGGACCATGACCACGCCCACTTTTCCTATACAGAAAAAATCAGAAACTTGGTTTCTCAGTCACTAATATAGCTAGAGTGATGAAATTTTACCCACGTGTTGAGCTCAGGCCCCAAAGAAGAAATTTGATGAAATTTTGGAAAATGGGCGGTGCCACGCCCACTTATTAAGGGTCAAACATTGAAAGTTTTATATGTCATAACTCAGAAACCGTTGAAGATATATCGATGAAATTTGGATGCTTGATTTACTAACTTAGACAAATGTTTTGACGGAAAATTCTCAAAATCAGTTGACGGCCACGCCCACTTTTATATATATATGTGTATTATAAAGTGGCCTAATAAAAACATTTTAAGCGATATCTCTGTCAAATATAAAGATGTATCATTGAAATTTTATAGCAGGAGTCCAACTGCGGACATAAAACGAAAAACACAAAAATTTTGGCAAATGGGCGTGGCACCGCCTCTTTTTATAAACAGGAATATACGAGATTTCTGAGCCCATAACTCGACAAATAATTTATATATAATGACGAAACTTGGTGTGTACACTTTTATTACTTGTAGTAATACATGTTCAAAATTTTAGCGAAATCGGTTTGACGACCACGCCCACTTCTATACATGGGAACTATAAAGTGGCCTAATAAAAACATTTTAATCTTTGTCAAATATAGAGATAATTCATAGAAATTTTGTGGCACGAGTTCCACAATAGACCGGAAACAAAAAATATAAAAATTTTGGAAAATGGGCGCGGCACCGCCTTTTTTTAGACAAAGGAATATACGAGATTCTTAGCCTTTAACTCGACAAATAATTGAGATATTATGACGAAGCTTGGTTTATACACTTTCATAACTTGCGTTAATAGACACGCAGATATTTATTGAAATCGGTTTATAACCACTCCTACTTTTTAACAAAGATATTTCTGGAACACCCATTGGGAATTTGTAACGTAACATCTTTGTAACTAGAAGTCATAAAGGAATGAAATTTTGCACAAAAAATAATATTTATATGCTTAGTTGGATGACTGATAAAAATGTTGAAAATGGGTGTAGCTACGCCCACTTTATGCAGCACTCGCTTTATATAAAGTACACCGTGTTTCCATCAAACGCAAACAAATTATGAAAGCATACAGCTGAGTATCTAATGTTCGATTCCACTCGAACTTAGGCTTCCTTACTTGTTTGTTATCACTTTATTCAAAAATTATTTTCGCTGGAGTTACGCTTCTAACAATATACAACTTGTAGTAATTGAACCACACCTCGCTAACTGGTGTGGTCTGGTCAATGTACAAATTTTTAATTTTTTGCGATTTTTGATAAAGTTTTGATTTTCAAATTAAGTTTTTTATAAAAACTTGTAAAAATCAGAAAAGTTTTATTTTTTAAAAATTAGCCCGTTTAATTGTTAACGTAATATCAAGGATATCTGATAAAAACATTATTTTTAGCGATTCCTTTCATGTGAAATAAAAAGGATATTTTATGGACGAAAAACTCGGTTAGATGACTCATCCGTGTATAGACACAAGATAAAATTTGTTTGTGACTTCACCCTCTCATAGGGTTAGCGTTAATCAGAGGTTGAGTAAACGGCCCTTAAGCTAAAGATATAGATATTTATGTATTGTGGAACGATTTTTCGTCATCTCTTGTGAAAAAATCGTTCCACAATACATCATATTCCTACCCCGTCGGAAAACCAAACAAAAAAAGGAACAATGAAAATTACTTAACTATTGCTTGCCATTTTATATCAGAAGAAGATTTCAAATTGCGAGTAGCTGTACTGTAGACACAAAAGCTGCTGCACCATGTTCCATTTGTGATCAAAATATGCGAGTTACCGTGTTTTGCACATTCATTGAATTTAGTTGTGCAAGATGCCTTGGCGCAAGATTATATAAAGGCGATTTTGATGAAATGCAAGAGAATTGTTTCTTATTTTAAGGGTGGTACAATTGCTTACGAGAAGTTTAAGGCCGCTCAAGAAGTTGAGATGCCAGTTACTGCGAGTTACTGCAAAAAGACATATAGCGTGTTTTGCACCTTCATTGAATTTAGCTGTGCGAGCAAATTGTTTCTTATTTTAAAGGCAGTATATGAGAAGTTTAAGGCCGCGCAAGAAGTCTATAGTGTTTTGCAAAAAAAAAAAGTTGTAAAAATGACACCCTATACACGGATGAGTCATATAACCGAGTTTTTAGTCCATAAAATATCCTTTTTGTTCCACAGGAAAGAAATCGCTAAAAATAATGTTTTTATCAGATATCTTTGATATTACGTTAACAATTAAACGGGCTAATTTAAAAAAAAAATAAAACTTCTGATTTTTACAATGGGATAACCATCGATAGTGGAAAAAAACTATCGATAGTGACACGAAAAAAAAAACTATCGATACTATCGATAGTGCCATCGATAGTTTTGCAGCTCTAGTAAGCATGCAAAGAATATGCGGATGTAATATATCGCACACTAAATCAAAAAGCGTCACAACTCAAAATTTTTCGAAATCGGGTTTCTTCCATAAATTGGTATACAGAATATATCTCTAGCGGCTGCCAAAAAATCTTTTCCATCAGAGTCTTTTTTAACTGAGAAATAACTATTATACGTAGCCTTTTCCCATATTATTGCCTATAAAAATTAAAAAGTTTTTTGCCTCTCCTGAAAATTTTTGAATTTTGAGTTGTAATGCTTTTTGATTTAATGTGCGATATGTTGTGGTGAGTGGGCGTTCTGCATGAACGACAAAACCGCAAAACTTTAAAGATCGGTAGAACCCTGAAGATGTAATTGTATTTAGTTTTTAAAACTTGTTTCGTAATTTGCGATCAAAACCGCAAATTTTGAGGGGTCTTGCGTTAAGGAAATCCAAAAAAAAATATTTCGGGACACCCTAATGCACAGTACCCGGGGTCGTGCCACGATTCAGGCATTTGGACGATGTCGCAGGCAAGGAGGGTTCTGGCCAATTCTAATCGACCTGGCCGGACAAATTGGCTTTTGGGGAAAGAGCCTTTGGGGTTTTGAAAGGTCGTTTTAGGTGCCTTTCAAAACTACGTGTACTTAAATATAGTCATGAGCGAGCCGCTAACAAAATTTATGCATGTACAATTTTGCATAACATTTTGATAAAAAACGGTATAGATCTTCCACATTCAGAGGAAGAATATGAATTGAATGGTTAAGATGAAATTCAAAACCAAGGCTCTGCCCATATCAGACGACATTCACTTTATAGGGAAGGGTTCCGTATGCGAGAAGCATATGCTTCCTCTTTACATATGTACAGAACGGTTTCGTAGATATCAACCAAAAGTCATTTGGTAACACATAAGATTTAAAAAGACCTAGGATATTAGCATTGAAGCTCTTCCCCAAAACACTAAAAACCATTTTTGGAATTAGAAATTATTAAAATTTTTGTATTTTACATATTTTATTTCAGTGGTGAACCAAATATACATACATATGTGCATAAGCATATGTCAATAATAAAATACGTTCAATAAAATAATTATTAATACATAGTTTAGTTTTTAATTATTTTGTTCTTGGTACGCTTTGCTAAGTTCTAAAATAGCTGATGCCATTTCTCTCAAGGCGGCTGCAGTCTCGACTTGTGCAGCAATGGCACGTTCGTTAAGGATACGTTGACTTTCAATGGAAACCTTTAGCAAATCTAACGCTTCTATGTCCGGATCGGCCCTACGGCGCACAATGGGAACGTTTCATACAAAAAACGGCCATAAATAGTAAAAATGGACCTAGAGTGCTCAAATTTTGAAAATAAGCTTTTTTTATGAATATTAGTACATGGTGTAAAAATCAACTTAATCTGATGACAAATTCTCCCACCCCCCATATAACGGGTGCCGCGAAAAACCATTCAAATGCATTTATTTTCGAAACTAATTAAGTTACAATGCTGAAATTCAGTATGCGAGCTTCTTTGATTAATATTAGTACATGGTGTAAAAATGAACTTAATCTGGTGACAAATTCTCCCACCCTAAATATATCGGGTGTCGCGAAAAACCATTAAATTGTAATTATTTTGGAAACTAATTAAGTTACAATGCTGAAATTCAGTATGCAAGCTTTTTTGATGAATATTAGTACATGGTGTAAAAATGAACTTAATCTGATGACAAATTCTCCCACCCTCCATATAACGGGTGTCGCGAAATACCATTAAATTGCAATTATTTTGGAAATTAATTAAGTTACAATGCTGAAATTCAGTATGCAAGCTTCTTTGATGAATATTAGTACATTGTGTAAAAATGAACTTAATCTGATGACAAATTCTCCCACCCCCCATATAACGGGTGCCGCGAAAAACCATTAAAATGCATTTACTTTCGAAACTAATTAAGTTACAATGCTGAAATTCAGTATGCAAGCTTACTTGATGAATATTAGTACATGGTGTAAAAATGAACTTAATCTGATGACAAATTCTCCCACCCTCCATATAACGGGTGTCGCGAAAAACCATTAAATTGCAATTATTTTGGAAACTAATTAAGTTACAATGCTGAAATTCAGTATGCAAGCTTTTTTGATAAATATTAGTACATGGTGTAAAAATGAACTTAATCTGATGACAAATTCTCCCACCCTCCATATAACGGGTGTCGCGACAAACCATTAAATTGCAATTATTTTGGAAATTAATTAAGTTACAATGCTGAAATTCAGTATGCAAGCTTCTTTGATGAATATTAGTACATGGTGTAAAAATGAACTTAATCTGATGACAAATTCTCCCACCCTCCATATAACGGGTGTCGCGAAAAACCATTAAATTGCAATTATTTTGGAAATTAATTAAGTTACGATGCTGAAATTCAGTATGCAAGCTTCTTTGATGAATACACTGCTCTACAGCCAAAAAATACTCTGAACGCAACCATCCTTTCTATATGTAAAATCGGTCGCTGATTCCGAAAATCGGGTTCATTTTTAATTCTATGGGAAGGTTTTTGAGATATCGGCAATTTACCGTTATTTGGCCAATGTGTCCACTTAATCCTGTATATCTCTTTAACACAGTGAGTTATATTCCTTAGGGTGACACCAAACGAAATAAAATTAAATTTGCTTTTCACGGCTCCCATAACATTTTTCTCTAACTCTTATAGTTTCTGAAATATTGACGATTAAATTTTAATTTTTTCGATTTTTTACGATTTTTTGAAGAAAAAATTGACTTTGTCAGGCAATATCTTTAAAACCAATATTTTTACCTTCGGTTTTACTCCTTTTCATGAAGCTCCATTCTATTATCAAAAAAATAAGCTATCAACGATGAAAATCCATTGTAAAATGGAAAAGTTATAGGCGATCAAGTAAATACAGCCAGGTCGCGCAATGCCTCTGCACGCGTACATTCTATGCATATTGTACCAATACCTACACATCTGCAGTAGCAGCACATTGGCAGCGCGGTAGATACAAGCCCATTTACGGGTATAACATGCATAAAATATACCCGTGTAGAGGCATTGTGCGACTTGGCTGTATTTACTTGATCGCCTATAACTTTTCCATTTTACCATGGATTTTCTTCGTTGATAGCTTATTTTTTTGCTAATGGAATGGAGCTTCACGTAAAAGATTAAAACCGAAGGTGAAGACATTGGTTTTAAAGATATTGTCTGACAAAGTCAATTTTTTCTTCAAAAAATCGTAAAAAATCGAAAAAATTAAAATTTAATCGTCAATATTTCAGAAACTATAAGAGTTAGAGAAAAATGTTATAGGAGCCGCGAAAAAGAAATTTAATTTTCTTTCGTATGGTGTCACCCCAAAGAAGATAACTCACTGTGTTAAAGAGCTATACTGGATTAAGTGTACCCATTGGCCAAATAACGGTAAATTGCCGATATCTCAAAAACCTTCCCATAGAATTAAAAATGAACCCGATTTTCGGAATCAGCGACCGATTTTACATATAGATAGGATAGTCACGTCCAAAGTACAGACAAAAAATTTCATTTTGTGATCCAGTGATATTAGTACATGGTGTAAAAATGAACTTAATCTGATGACAAATTCTCCCACCCCCCATATAACAGGTGCCGCGAAAAGCCATTAAAATGCATTTATTTTCGAAACTAATTGAGTTGGAATGCTGAGGGGCAATTATATATATAGGTATAAGCATATATTTGTAACTATTTCAAAAATATTTATTTAATTATCTATGTGACATTTATGTATACTTATTTAAAATCTGTACTCTATCAACAAGTTTATGCGTACCAAAGACTTTATACCATTTATGAATGATAGAAATTAAATTTTATCTGTTTAATTGAATAAGTTACAAATACTCAAATTTATCTTGTACATACATACATCTCCGTTGTATGGGAGCTATATTTTGTACTGGATTTGGGCGATTCCGACAAATGATAAACTTTACATAAAAATACATAGTATTTCGGCACAAAGTTATAACACTATTTCATGTTCATGGCTGGTATAAAAAGCAGCAAATGATAGTATATCGCTCATTTACTTCTATACTATCATACCTTAATAAGCTGATTTTACGAAAAAGCCCCTTAAGTTTTCGATCGCTATATATGTATGTAAATCATAGTACATATAGCACAGATAATTTTTTGATCTCAAACTCTAAATTTTCAATATATCAGACCAAGGCCGTATTTAGGGGGGGAGGGGGGTCTTGGGTGTTTGAACCCCCCACGAAATTCTGGTACATAAATTTTACTTCTATCATATTCAAAGCTATATGTTGAAAACACTAGTTTACAAATAACACTGGTCGACAAGTTTTTGTTACAGAAATAAAATTCTACTTTTCTAAAGGATTTCGGTGCGCTGAATCCGAATCTGAAGTCAGATTTTCTGTAATACGTACAGTTTTTTAGATATTCATGCCCAAAAAGGCGAAAAACACGTTTTTTGGCTATATTCACTCCTCAATATCTTTTAAATTACTTACTTATTTTAAAAATTGATTAAAGCTATTGAAAAAGCTGACATTTCTCCTGAAGAAACCGTTTTAATATTTCAGATATCTTTCTTGTAACTTGCAATATTGCATATTAAGCTTCATTAGTTTTGCAATATTTTCTCCATACACAAATATTTAAAAATTATGAAGCACGCTTTTAGGCAGTTTATTATATTATGGACGTATGTAAGTGGCTTCGTAAAAAAATTTGTTCTGCTGAGCAACTACAGAATTTGATTGCGCCTATAACATGCTACAAATGCTGCCGTTGTTTTTGACGACAAATACCTTATTGTGCAAAAACATATATTTCTACATACCTAAATTAGATATCCGAAAAATTAAAACGTTGTCTTCAAGAGAAATGGCCGAGCTTTCAATAGCTTTAATCAATTTTTAAAATAAATAAGTAATTTAAAAGATATTAAGGAGTGAATATAGCCAAAAAACGTGTTTTTCGCCTCTTTGGGCATGAATATCTAAAAAAACTGTGCGTATTACAGAAAATCTGACTTCAGATTCGGATTCAGCGCACCGAAATCCTTCAGAAAAGTAGAATTTTATTTCTGTAACAAAAATTTGTTGAAATTTTGTCGACCAGTGTAATTAATTTGAGAAAATACCAAGAATTTCAGGTATAGGGGAGGGCTGGTATGAACCTGCTGAGATCAAAACCATTTTCTTATGGTTAGGGTTTTGAGATAACGTAATTTTGAGTTTTTTACAACTTCAATCAAAAATTCTTTTCGCTGAAGTTACAAATACCCGAAAACCGTATCTACTCCGTTCGAAAGATAATTAAAGTACGCTTCTAACGACATACCACTTATAAATTAAATTATGTTACATTTCTAAAATTTTAGCATATTTCCTTATAACTTCATAAAGTCATGGCTGAAAATTCATTACTCGGGTTATATTAGTATCTGAATTATAACATTTTGTGTGTTTTTCGAAAGATCCCATATATGTAGGCTGACCATAAATATGAATCGAAAATGAGGGACAAAATTTCAAATGATATAAGTACGAACATATGTATATTTATGAAACTTGAAATCGTAAAAAATATTTATTCATCAAATAATGGGCTTACAAACATATGTAATTCACATTCTCTTCAGACTTTTTGTTTTAACAAAAATAAACAAATTTGTAAGTTTAATTATAGGTATCTACAATAAAGCAAGCATAATGCTACGATAAAAAAGAATTTGGTAACTTAGTTAAATGTCCACAAATCAATTTTAATACGATTTACCAATTTCCTTCAAATTAATTTGCCACACAGCAACCACAAAAATTACATTCCAATAAACATATAGTCAATGAGGATGGTAGTTATTATCGATAACTACTTAAATTCTGATGAGAAAAAGGGCTGCCACCTCAACCTTTTTAATATAAAACAGATTTTAAACAAAATGGGGAATATTCATAGTCAAAATAAAATATTGATTTTAACTAACTTAAAATCAGATTTTATCAAGACTATGAATATGCCCCAAAATAAATAAATGAGGGACAAATGAGGGACACTAGGAAAAAAACAGAACATTTTGAGGTTTTCCGAAAAAACAAAAATACGAGGGACAGACGTCTGAAAAACAGAACGGTCCCTCAAAAAACAGAACGGATGGTCAGCCTACATATATGGGATGTGTGCGTTTTTATATGTAGTCCGATTTCACCTACATATTTTCAATACTAACTTTGGAAAGTCACCATTTTTTGATTTTTTGCGATTATTGAAAAAAAAAAAAATGGTTTTTATTGGGTTTTTTATAAGAAGTTGTAAAAATCAGGAAAGTTTTATTCTTTTTAAAATTATTCTGTTTTATTGCAAACATTTTAAGCGTACTATTAAAAAGATGCGATAAATACTTTATTTTTGGCGATTTTTTTCAAGTGAAACAAAAAGGATGTTTTATGGTCGAAAAACTCGGTTAGGTGACCCAACTATATGAAAACGACTTCACAGATAAAAGGACATTAGGAGGAAATATAAAGCTTCCCAAGCACCGTTTGCCAGCATAACACCAACAGTCTCAAAAATAAGCTGTTGCTGTTTTGCGAAAGTTATCATAATTTTTTGAGAACTTTTGAATTTCGATTTCCTTTGAAAATATCTTAAGTCGAATATATTTGCTTGTTTTTTGTGCTGTTGCTTTACTGTGTAATTTCAAACAGATCAGTCGACAGTAAAACACAGATAAACAGAATTTTAGTTTTAAGTGCGACTTTTTGAAATTGGTTTTTTTTTGTACATTACAATTTCGATTGTATTCCCATAAATTAAAAAAAAAAAAAAAAAACAATAACAACAGTGCTGTAAAAACTCGAAATTATGTTTGCCCTTTGCTGTGCTGTACAAATTTCCACAATACAGCAACAGTTGACTATAATTTTTTGAAACTTAAGGCTGCGCAGATGCAGTACAGTAGAACTTTTTATTTTTTATACTTCTGCTGCGCTGTTAATTTTTTAATTTTCAAATGAAAATGAAATTCAATGGAAATGAAAAAAAAAAGTTGAAAATAATTTCAAACCCTGCCCAAAAGACTAAAATAATGACATATCTATCAATTTTAAAAATCGGATGTCAAATAACAAAGTTGCAAAAAAAACAAGTTAGAGTCTCAACATAAGCTAAAAATCTTGAGGCGGACTTTTACAGCTGAAAAAGCTGGGTAATCTAACCGAGTTTTTCGTCCATAAAATATTATTTTTTTTACTTGGGTAAAATCACCAAAAATAAAGTATTCATCGTATTTCGACGGCTGAGAATAAGATCGCCCTATTTCAAAAATAGTTTCAAAAACGCCCTATTCCAAATATTGTTTGAATAACGTCCTATTTCAGATTTTGCTTCAAAAACGCCCTATTTCACAGAACATTCCATATATATTTCTCTGAAATAGGGCGTTTTTGAATAATCATGTGAAATAGGATTCAATAACGTCCAACAAATTCTGAAATAGGGCGTTTTTGATGCCAAATCTGAAATAGGACGTTATTGAAATAATTTTTCAAATAGGGCGTTTTTGAAACAATTTTTGAAAGAGGGCGATCTTATTCTCAGCCGTCGATTTGTAAAGAAACAGTGAGGGGTGAGTCTCTTTTTGATTTTATTATATCTAATAATTTATCTATATGTAACTCTGGAGGAAAACCTACTTTTGTCACCGCAAACAGGAGTGAGGTACTTGATATCACTCTGGTCACAGGCCCGCTCTCTGACTATGTGAAGGAATGGCAGGTGTCCGGAGAAAACTCCTTCTCTGATCATATGTATATAACTTTTAATCTACTCTTGAGACCTCCGCTTAGAGCGGGATACATGAACAGGAGGCGTACGGATTGGGCTCTGTTTAATCAGAAACTGTCTGCTACGCTCCTTGAGCACGCTTCTCTCGGTATGTTAAGCATACCGTTAACAACTGATGAAGCGCCTATCTCCAATAACGGGTCTGTTTCTCTCGGTGTGCTGGACACATCGTCTAAAATCGATGAAGCAGTTGACTTTGTTACTAAATCCTGTAACGCTGCTTTCAAGAGTGCCTGCCCGGAGGTCAAAGTTCGGGGTAAAAAGAAACCTTATTGGTGGAATCCGGAGATCTCCAAGCTTCGGCTTAACAGCAGAAAACTCTTCAACCAGGCGAAAACAACTGGCAAGCCTACAAGGATGCCTTAAAAATTTTCAAGAAGTCGATCCAAAGAGCTAAAAGAGACTCATGGAAAAACTTCGCTAGCGACATAGAAGAAATCTCTGAGGCCAATCGTCTACGAAAGGTCCTCTCTACTAACCCAGTTCCCCCAAGCTGTATCCGAATGCAAAATGGGGACTGGGCCACATCTAGTACTGATATTCTGAACACACTGGTCACCACACACTTCCCAGGGTGCACCTCGGAACCTTATAGAACCTACTCTAACCCCAGGACATCTAATGACTTGGAGCACATAATTACTAACACAAGGGTAAAATGGGCAATTAAATCCTTCAAACCCTTCAAATCTCCGGGAATAGATGGGATCTTTCCTGCTGAATTACAGGCAGCAAGTGATACTCTAATCCCTCTACTTGTTCCTATCTATAAAGCCTGCCTCAACCTGTCATACATTCCTCTGGAATGGACCAAGGCCAAGGTGATCTTTATTCCTAAAGGGGACAGAGCCTCCTACAGCAGCTCAAAGGACTTCAGGCCGATAAGTCTGACCTCTTTTCTACTCAAAGTTCTTGAGAGATTGCTGGATGTCTATATCAGGCTCCGTGCGAATACTCTATCTCCTTTTCAACACGCTTATTCCAAAGGCAAGTCCGTAGAGGCTGCTCTGCACGCTATCACTTCCAAGATAGAAAAGGGGCTAGCCTTTAAGGAATTCACACTGGGAATCTTTCTCGACATAGAAGGAGCTTTCAACAATGTTCTACCGGGAGCCCTTACCACCGCCCTACGGGACTTGGAGGTAGAGGAGGCTCTCGTGATGTTTGTAGAACTTCTTCTTAGTAGAAGAGCCATTATTTCTGAAATGGGTAATTCATCGATAACTAGGTATGCCAACAGGGGAACACCCCAGGGTGGAGTTTTGTCTCCTCTGCTTTGGAACCTAACGGTGAACACCCTGCTCTCTAAACTTCAGCACACGGGTTGCCAGGTCATTGCGTACGCCGATGACATCGCCCTGACAGCGACTGGCAAGCATATACCGGTGCTGAGCGACCTTTTGCAAAATGCACTCAACATTGTAAAAACCTGGTCTCTGAAATGTGGGCTCAGTGTCAGCTCTGAGAAAACGGAAATGGTTCTGTTTACCCGCAAACATAAGATACCTGAATTCAAACCTCCGTCCATAAATGGGAAGGAGATTAAACTCTCTACCGAGGTTAAATACCTTGGTGTTATTCTAGAGAGAAAACTAAACTGGAAACGGAACGTAGAAGTACGATCCCAAAAAGCCATGTTAGCACTTTACGCATGTAAATCAGCGATAGGCAAGAGATGGGGACTTAACCCCCAAATCGTCCATTGGCTGTACACAGCGGTAGTGCGACCTATTCTCTTCTATGCAGTCACCATATGGTGGCCAGCACTGGAACTCGAAACCAATAAGAGCAAATTAACTAGAGTGCAGCGAATGGCTTCCATGCTTATTAGCGGAGCCCTTCCCTCCACCCCAACTAAAGCTCTCGAACCCATCCTATTTCTTCTCCCCACGGATATACAGGGGAAACTCATTGCCAGCTGCAACGCGGCAAGGCTCAATGCAACCGAACCCTGGAGGGACACCAGATTCGGGCACGCTCAAATTCTTAGTAACGTCCCTGCCAATTTTCTAAAGCTGGACTATGCAATACCAGCCTTTTGTTGGGATAACAAATTCTCCACAAGAATCCCGGAGAGGAGCGAGTAGAAGAACTTAGGGGATCCCGACACTAATACACTGCACCTTTACACGGATGGCTCTAAATTGAACAATAGAGTTGGAAGTGGGGTTTTCTGCGAAAAGCTTCATCTGAAAGTAAGTTTGCGCCTACCTGATCACTGCAGCGTCTATCAGGCTGAGCTCATAGCCATATGGGAAGCAGCTCGTCGCCTGACAGATCTGCCAGACATAAATTCTATCAAAGTCTTCTCTGACAGCCAAGCTGCCATAAAATCCTTACAGAGTAACAATGCTACATCTATAGTTGCAATGAAATGTAGGGAGTCTTTGAACAAACTAGCCGAAAGGTGCGACCTGAACGTCATTTGGGTTCCAGGCCATAGCAACGTTCGGGACAACTGCATTGCAGATGAGTTGGCAAGGGAAGGCACAAGCTTGCAGGATATCACATCTGCGACATGGGTTGGCCCCCCGCTTAACTCATGCAAGCATTGGTTGAGATCTCGCTCCATTGAACAGGCTAACGCTAGATGGGCCAAGGAGTCAACTTGTGTGATTTCTAGGCAAATCTGGCCTAGACTGGATGAGGCTAGGTCTGTATCGGTGCTGCATCTGAATCGGCTCTCTATAGGTCCGCTGGTGGGACTTCTAACAGGCCATTGTCTTATGGGCACTCACGCCTCTCGCATGGGCCTATATAAAAACGACTGCTGCCGCAGCTTTTGGGACGTGGAGGAAATAGAGAGTGTTTAGCACTATCTATGCCACTGCCCCGCACTGTCGCTATCCAGGTACCGCTTCCTCCATAAACACTTTTTCGAGTGCCTGGCGGAGATGGAAAATGCAAGGACACTAGATTTTCTGCGCTTCATGAATCAAACGCGCTGGTTTAGCTTCACGGGCATCTAATCTTATCATACTTTTGAATCTAATTTTTCCGGAAAGGTTTGTAAACAGGGATAAGGAAGCTAGGGCTCCCGTGTGGTATCACAATGGGCCACCTCGGCCTAAATGTGTCCCCGCTTTCATGAATTGCGGAGACAGCCACCTCAACCTAGCCTAACCTAACAGTCTAATTTTTAAATGAATAAAAGTTTCCTGATTTTGAAAACTTCTTATAAAAATCCTAATTTGAAAATCAAGTTTCGTAAAAAAAATTTCTTCTAAATAGCACTTGAGAAACCAGAAAAGAAGTAAGTATATATGTAAATATTCTATATAAAATTGCATTAGTTAATATATTAGCGATTTTAAAGCATAAACATATCGCACACTAAATCAAAAAGCGTCACAACTCTTTAATTTTTTATGCAGTGATATGGGAAAAGGCTACGTATAATAGTTATTTCTGATTTAAAAAAGATTCTGATGGAAAAGATTTTTTGGCAGCCGCTAGAGATATATTCTGTGTACCAATTTATGGAAGAAACCCGATTTCGAAAAATTTTGAGTTGTGACGCTTTTTGATTTAGTGTGCGATATGTCAAAACTGCTCATCAATGATTTTCTCTCTAGCTACACATGTGTAAATATGTATGTACATCCATACCGTTCAAAAATTTGAGGACCGGGTAGTCCAATGGGACGGGGCTTTCAAGTAGGTCTGAAGGGACTAGGTTACGGACTTGGTTACATGTTATGCTGCATAGTACCACGCGTGAAGCGACCTAGTTACAGACATGGTTACATGTTATGCTGCATCGGACCACATCGAATGTAAATTGTCGTTCGCCGCCAACTAATTCGTGGTTGGTCGGCAATTTGGCTCGGTCTAGGGTATTGGGATGTAGTTTAAAACGTGGTCCACTGTAAGCAGATTAGTATATGGCCCAAATGGGGTGGTTTTTTATATAGTCCTTTGTTATGCAGCGGTGAAGCAGGGGTGGTCATGTCCAATGACATCGCAATGTTAATGTAACCATATTTTTTTCATATATTTGGACCACCTCTGTAACTAGGAACTGTCACAACGTAACCTGGTCCTGTACTACCATATTACGTGGTCCCACTTTTTGCAGGGTAGTGATAGCGCGCATATACACCTCGTCGAAAAATATGAATTAGTGAGAAGAGCGCGCGTGAATGATGAAACTGACTATGGGGGGTTATAAAGCACATTTGGGGTGAACATATATTAAAAAATTGAGGAGACCTTTTTTTATTTTTTTTTGTTTGATTTCAAACTTTTGGAATTTTTTTGAATTTTTTTTTTACCCTGCAAAAAAAAAACAATATATAATAGAATCTATATAGCTAATTCAAAAATGAGCTGCTGTATTTCATATTGTGAACCATTTTCTACAGATGTAAATTGGATGATAGATCTTCTATACACTTTATTTTTTTTTAATTTTGAATATGTCATTATAAATGTAATTTGAAAAATGCACTTTTAGCCAGTTAGGAGAATAATTAAAACACGCGAAGGCGCGCGTGAAATTAATATCTGTTAATGTGATCTGATAAAGAATATATTAGTTCATAAAACAAAAAACAACCAAGATACCTTTCTTTTTGTTTTTTTTTTTTATTTTATTCCTTAAAGTGGACGAAGAAAATTTTTTTTCTTTATTTTTTTTTATCAGTATTTGAAAAATCATATAAAATCAGATTTCAAAGTTAGAAGAAACGAGATTACTTCCTAGAAAAGTAGAGGTCATTTTCTATATTTAGATGTCAAAACCACATGTATACGTCGATAAATGGCTTAGATAGAGCTTTTCGTATCAGGTCATAAAATTCATAATTCATATGACATATTTTTTGTTCAACTTTGAGCACCCTGTATGGCTAAACGAAACGGAACTCAAAAAATTTTACATGGGCTTTTTTTTTGTCCCATAAGATATCTGTCGACTGCAGTTAAAAAATATTTATTTATCACTACTTTAATTTCGAATTTATTTTTGGCCAAAAAATCCCATTGTGCGGCGTTTCCTACTCGTTGGCGCTTCGTTATTTGGCACCTCTGGAAGTGTTTGAGCTGAACCACCTGCAATTTCTTCTGATTGTTGCGATTGGCCCTGAACATCAATGGTACATTCGTTGGGGCTACTTTGGTCTTCTATGGAAGCGTTTAGCAACTGTAATACGTCAATGTCCGGATCGGCCCTACGGCGTTTCCTACTCGTTCGCGCTTCGTTGTTTAGCGATGTTCCAGCTGACTCTTCCATCTCTGGAAGTGGTTGTGGTATAGCTGTACAACCTGCAATTTGTCGTTTCGAATGACCCTGAACAAGAAAAACGAAAAAATCAAACACTGTTTGAGTACAAAAGAGTTCTGGACTTACCACAAAACCAAGTGGTGAACCACTAGGATGGCCAAATACAGCAGATTTGCCAAATACTGCCAAAGCCCTCTCCTCCAACTCGTTTAATCCACTGCATGTTTGAGGCCCTCCACCAGTTTGGTTGCATTGTGCTGAAAATTCGCTTGCGCTGGAGCGGACCATGTTTTTCCAATGGCCCAATGACTGTAAATAAAAAAATTTATATTTTTCGATTACGTTTAGTTTATGACCAAAGAAAGTGCTCATTTATTATTGACTTACCTTCTTCCACTCGCTGGCAGTTTTTGTCGGCCCACGCATGGAGTTTAAAGATAAGGTCAACTCCTCCCATAGCTGTTGGATACAACTAGCAGATTTGGGTGTATTACGGTTAGTTGGCATTGCTGCATTCGATGCAGAGAACTCTACAAACAGCTTCAACTGCTCAGGAGTTGTCCTATCAGCTTTTTTGGCGCTGAGAAATACATATACAAATTGTTTTATAAAGAAATAGTTTGCAGACAACGAAACTTACCGAAAATTGTTTTCCATTTTATAAAATTTATCAAGCAAAATTTAATAACGGACATAAATTAATTGACAATGAGCTGTAAAGTAGCTTTTCACCGACAGTGGTGAAAGTGAGAGCTTTTTTGCTAAGACTTCTTGACTAGAATAACAATAGTCTTTCGAACTGTCTTACTTTTTAATATCTTAGCCAGGATAGCTCTGTTATTGTCACTATTTTCATATTTTGAAGCTCTACAGTTCCTTGTAATGTCATTTTGAGCTCTGAAGTCGTTTTCACATAGTAGGGTCAGCTAACTTATTTGTATGTTAATGAATTATCCTCTTTGTTTTGCCAAATGAAAGTGCTTCAAAATTCATGACAATCTTGCCTTTAAACGGTTTTACAAAATTAATAAACAAAGAAGTTAGTCACGACGAATGCCTGAATCGCAATTTGACGTTCGGTCGGTCGCGCTTCTGACAAGTGAGTAGAAATGTATGGATACACATATATGAAGCAAATCGCATTGTGACCTCAAGCGTTTGATCGTAAAATTTGTGTAATTTCGTATGTTCATTGCAACACTGTGTAACGCCTGAGTTGAACATTTCTCTACTAAGTCGGGCGTTTGACATTAAATAATTAAAATTGTTTTCTTTACATGAAAAATTATGAAATTTAAGAAAAAATGCAAAAAATATATTAGGGGCAGTGAACATGTTTGCAATCCAACATCAAATATCGAATGTCAGTGTGAAGCGGCTTTGAGGTACGATCAACGCGCGACCGGCCTAACGCCAAATTTCGATTCCGGCATAATGTAGCTATTATTTAACTAATTTTTTTCCAGCATTTCAGTATATGTAAAGTTGTAAAAGTCCGCCCCTAAATTTGAAGTTTTTATTGAGAGGATTAAAGACAACATTTTTATTTTTTTTTTGATGCCGCGAAATACCGCCGAAATTGTCTTTTTATTGTAACTTTATTATTTAACATCCGATTTTTAAAATTGGATTTCTAGGTAAATAAAAATTTACTTTATTGCAAAATTATAGAGCCAAAGAATGTAATATGCAGCCTAAAACTCATTCACATCTTCATAATTCCCTACAAACTTAGGTGCTGAAAGTGATGGACATGGCGAGACATTTCATCAGGACTTAATAGTTTTTCAATGGCGATATCAAGGGTCTTGGTACGAGAATATGATGGGAAAGTAGTTTTTGACAATCAAACGTGTAACAAATGCAGAAAATTAAAATAGAGTAGTCAAAAGTACTTACTCACATCGCTCATTATTTATCCTCTCCAACCAAAAAGTATTTATCCTCTCCTTAAAATCACGAAATACAGACATTTTTTATTCAATTAATTTATTTTCCTATTAATCGCTGTTCCGAGAGATATTGTGCACTTCAAAATACGTAATAAATGGAATGAAATAATCTTAAGTATTACTCCTTGATGAAGTTTTATGAATAAACCCCAAGTTTTATTGTTGAAATCTTACTCTTCCGGAAAATGTTTGGGTAAGGACTTTCAATAAAAATAGATAAATACAAATAACGGTACATCCGATTATTACAGTATTAGGCTTAAAATGTTCACAATTAAATTCTCTATATGATAATAATATAGGCTAACTTTTTGTTCCCCATATAATTTTTCTGATTTTAGGACAGTCGAATCTGAAATTTCTTTAAAAAAATTTAATTTTTTTTTTCAAATTTTTCATTCTTTTTTCCATTGCCAAACTCCTTGACCAATTTTTGAGTGTGATGGCAAAAATGTTTGTTGGAGCTCTCTCTACCAGTTATTCCTAGATGTCAAATTGCCACGATGTCTAATAAATTTTTTTGATGCACTTATGTGATGCAATGTCTTGCATATATGGCTTTTTCCACATTTTTACCAATATCTCAAAAACTGGGTATGCCACAAAAAAATGGAGATGATATTCGGAATCAGCGTAAAATTTCGCTTTAGAAAAGTATTATTTTATTCTTGGTGATTTTTATCTTCCCTGCATTAATTTGCGCAGATTCCTGTATATTTTGATTAAAAAGAAATTTAAGCTAACTTGAAAATACCCGGGTCCAAACTTGAAAATCCGTGACTAATAAAAATAAAATTCCAATTTAGGCGATCTTGATACCTTCCCTATGGCTCGCACTAAAAAACTGAGTACACCATTCGATTAAGCCGTTAATTTTACATGAGAATATATATCCTTTGTTTTTTTATTTTTAATTCTGTGGTTTTTTTCATATGTGAATCTAATCATATCATGGAATTTAAAAAAATCGCTGTTTTTGGCGTAGCCCACTCAGTTTTTTTTTTCTAAAAAAATAAAAATCAGCTTAGTTATCCTACAACATCCTATTTTCATATTCTGTGGCCGGAGGGGTATGTTAGATCAAAAAAAACGCATCTAATGTACATATGTATGTATGTACATTAAGCCGTATCACAAAAATAAAGTTTGCGTGTGTCAGTTTTACTTGAACACTTACGTCGAAAAAATATTTGAAGTGTAAAAAATTTTTTTTAGGCCCGCGTTAAAAACAGCTAAATCGCGTTTTTTGTAATAACTTCCTTATTTGATGTCGGATCTCTATGATCTGAATGTCGCAGAAACGGTCTCGCTCTGGACTATATTTGGCCCTTATAAAGTTTCGACCTCAAAGGTTGTTCTGAGTTTTACCTTTAAAAATTTTGGAGTTACTATCCCTAGATTTTTTTTGTTTTTATCACTAATACAAAGCTCTCAAAAAACCATGAGGAATCCCCCAAAAAAATTCTAGCCTTTATTCACAAATAAAAAAGTTATACCGCTTTAAAATCAAAGAACCTATTTTTTTTTTTAAATTATCCCAAGTTCTTATTTATATGAGGCAGTAACGCCATATAGTATGAGTTTTTGATTAAAAAGTATTCTAAGCCTCGCTTGACTTGAGAATGTTGTACCGCTATGGAACAGCTACCAATACTGGATACATGATATGCAAAAAATTATTGATGATTGGACTATTTGTGCTGATCAACGTTATTTATATTGAATGATAATGGCTGTAGTGAAGATTTGGTAAGTATTCAAGTGGGATCTCTAAGCACAGCGCGCTGGCTTACAACGGCTTCACGATTTCTGCATCCGTGCGTATCATCCAAGTTGTTTAGAAAAACTGCTAGAGTTCGTTGTAAAATTATACGCGCCTAAAGAGACAATTGAAGTCTAAATGTATTATCAATACTTGCGCTAGATGTGTCGTCTGCCCCTAGAAATGCAGTTAATTATTCAGCCTACAATTGAAAACAACGCACTTTACTTTAATCCCGAAAACATCTTATTATCTATGCTAACCGAGACCGAAAATGACGATGTCCTCCAAATTTTGAGATATTTATTTTTTTTTTTTTTTCTCGGATATAGTTTTATTGTATCATTTTTGGAGAATATGACAATTTTTATAGAATCTTAACCTAGAATACAATGACGTTATTCGTTGCCACTGCTTCAAATAACATATGGATGAAAATTTTATTTTATTTGATATAAAGTAAATACTTATGAATACATTTATTATGTGTATGTGAATGTTTTTGTTTTTACTAAGAGTATGTACGTTATTTTATTTATATTCGTTCATTATGTTATTCACTTTCATTATATATGTATTTATCCCGTCGGAATGGAATGGAATGGAATTCCAAGCAGCTGATTGTATATTATTAAAAGTTCATATGGCCTGACAGGACAGGCTTATCGATGACACAATCGTGGGTTGCATTAGTAAGTGCTGTTGCAGCTTTCGGAATGGAAGGAATTCCAATAAGCTGCGTGTATGAACTTAGGAATTTTTACGTCCTAATGGGATAGGCTCGTCCGGAACACAATCATACATATGTTATACATGTGTATTAGTAAATGCTGTTGTAGCTTTCTGAATGGAAGGAATTTCAGTAAGCTACTTTTTGTAATTTACAGGTTTTACGGCCTAATAGGATAGGCTCTTCGAAGTTTTAATTTTAGTGGCTCTAGCCTTGGTCACAATTTAGCTGGATATCCTTTCTCTTTAACCGCCTGGGGTATCTCTGTTCTAGCAGGCTTTTAGCCAGTATGTTTGGATGATTGCCTAGTCTTGTGGTGTAGTTAGTTTGTATATTTCTTACTTCTTCAACAACTGTGTTAATCTTTAGAATTTTTCACGTACCAAGGCGCCCGGCATATTGATCTTAATGTCTTAGATTGTAGCCTTTGTATTATTTCTAGACTAGATTTGGATGCTGAACCCCAAAGCTGTATTCCATATATCCAGGATGGTTTTATCACCATATTAAATAAAAGTATTTTGTTGTCTAGGCTTAATTTAGATTTTGGACCAATGATCCATTGTAAATTGCTTATTTTCAGCTTTGCTTGCATTATCTTATTATCAATATGATATTTCCAGGTAAGCCTTCTGTCTAAGGTAACACCAAGGTAGGTGACGTAATCTTTTTGGGTTACTATTTTGCCATTAATTGAGACAGAGGGGCAGGTATCTTTTTTTAGAGTAAAAGTGACTTGTACACACTTAGATTCATTGACCTTAATTCTCCAATCTGAGAGCCATTGTTCTATAATTCTTAGATGGCTTTGCAACCGTCTGGCAGCCGTTGAGGGATTTGAGTGCACACTAAGTATTGCTGTGTCATCCGCAAATGTTGAAGTAACGAGATTTTCATTAGTGGGCAAGTCACTTGTGAATATTAAATATAGAATGGGTCCCAAAACACTACCTTGTGGAACTCCTGCGAAGATTGGATAGCTTTCAGTGGTATAGCTTTTTTGCCTTACTCGAAACTTTCTTCCCGTTAGAAAGTTCTCTAAAATAAGGCATATATTGTACGGAAGTGTACGTCTTATTTTAAATAATAGTCCTTCTAGCCATACCTTGTCGAAAGCTTGTGCTACGTCTAGGAACAGTGCAGTGCAATACTTTTTGGTTTCAAAAGCCGACCGTATTTGAGTTACTATTCTATGCACTTGCTCTATCGTACCATGTTTCTCCCTAAACCCGAATTGGTGACTTGGTATAGTCCCGTGTGTGTCTAGGATGGGCTGCATTTTTTTCAGCAACAACTTTTCAAATAGTTTGGAAAATATTGAAATTAAGCTAATTGGCCTATAAGAGTTTAACAGGGTTGGGTTTTTCCCTGGTTTTGGAATCATAATGATTTCGGAAAGTTTCCAAGATTCAGTTTAGTCGCAGGAGACTATTGTAAACGTATAATAATAACTTGGTAGCAACTGGAGGGAGTTGTTTTACCATTTCACCGGTTATTCTGTCGTGTCCGGGTGCCTTATTTTTCTGGCTGTCGTTACAGATAACATTATTTAGGTCATTTATATTGAATTGGAGAGACACTGTTGGTAAGCGAAGGGCATGGTCTGGGAGGAAATTACTCCCTGGATTAGGAGTAAATACCCGCGAAAGGTGGGCTGCAAATGCGGTTCCTTTTTCCTGGTCGCTTCGAGCAAAGTCACCGTTTTCGATTCGTACTGGAGGATCCTGCAAAACTGGCCTTTTGAAAGTTTTCATTGACCGCCACAGTGAGTAGTCTGTAGAAGATGTGGCTGTCAAGGACTTAATTCTGTTTTGGAAATCTGCTTCTTTTTTATCCTGCAATGGCATCTGGAGCTCTTTCGTGCATTTTTTCAGTTCGTATTTCAAAGTTGGCGAGCGTAACCTCTGCCAGTCTTTCCTAATTTGCCTTTTCTTGTGGATGAGATCGGTAATATCGTTTCCTTTGAAATAGTTAGGGACACTCCTCTGGGTAGTGTTAGGCTGTGGGCGCGTTGATACCTTTGCTGCTACTTGAAGGACATTTGTGAAGTCAGTAATCGCGGAGTCTACTTCGGCTGCTGATTTAAGGCTTGAATTTAAGTTGGTATGAGAACTGATAAATTTTTTGTACTTAAGCCAGTTTGTAAATTTATTGGTTAAGCTCGAATTCAATTCGTTGTAAGATGGGATTATATCAATAGTGGTAACACAAGGAGAGTGATCAGATGATAGATCGAAAGCCGATTTTATCTTAATTAATTGTCTTTCGATTCCACGAGTTACACCAAAATCTATTAGGTCGGGAGTTTTGCTTCTATCAGTAGGCCAATATGTTGGCTGACCAGTGGAAATAATATCTAGGTCATTGCTTAAAATTGCTTTGAATAGGTTTCTTCCCTTTGGTGTTATCAGTCTGGAACCCCAGAATGTATGTTTAGCGTTATAATCACCTGCTGCAAGAAACCGTGGGCCCAACTTGTTAAAGAATTCGGTAAATTGGGATTCTGTTATATTGAAACGGGGAGGACAGTATATTGCAGTTACAGTGAGCCCACCAGAGCTATCTTCTGCGTGCACTGATGTTGAGTGTATATAATTCGTGCAATAATCTCCCAGTAGATGATATTTAATCCGTTTTCTAATAAGTATTCCGGTTCCACCTCTAGCTTTACCTTCGGGGTGCTTGGTGTCGTAGAACGCAAAGCCGTCAATACTAAAATTATTAAAGGCCGTCAAATGAGTTTCAGAGATTAGCATTATGTCTATCTGCTGTCTTTCTAGAAATATTTGGAGTTCATTCCAATGTTGGCTTAGCCCGTTAGCATTCCAAAAACCTATATTGAGTGAGTTCATGGTCTTAAGGTTGTTTGTAATAGGAGGTTTTGGTTCCTAATTAATTCTTGCATCATATTTTGCATTGATTTCATGTGATCTTGCATCATTTGCACAAAACTGTTTAAGGTTTTTTCCAAGTTTGTAGATGGAGTGGGGGTCTCCTGAGTTTCAGGCTCCTCTATACCTTTGAGGGCTTGGGAATATGTCTTGAAATGACTCTGCCGAACATTGTTATTGACCGTATTTGGAAAATGTTTTGGTTTTGGAACTAGTTGGATCTTTGGGGTCGAGGCGCCACTAGTGGTTTTCTGAGTACTCTTTTCCTTTAAGGAAGTATACACCGGGCAGCCCCTGTAATTCGCAGTGTGATTTTCTCCGCAATTGCTACATTTCTTTAATTGCGAGTTTTCTCTTGGTTTCACACAATCCTTGGAGGTATGTAAATCCCCACAGATAACGCAAACACTAGGCAAGGTACAGTACCGCTTAGTGTGGCCAAACTCCTGACAGTTGTGTCATTGTACAGGGCCCACCCGTTTGTGTGGTTCTTCCACCGAGATACGTCGGTGCAGAAGGTACCGTAGGTTGTATATGGGATGTACATCTCCCTTCTTTAAGAGTTGGAGCTCGGGTTCTATTTCTACTCGAAACATTGGCTGTGGTATGTTCGATTTGTTTTTTATATTGTGTACATATCGTACTTTAAACCCTTCTTCTTTTAAAGCATTCTCAATTTCAATGGGATTCACGGAACTTTCTATTCCTTTCAACACAACTGACAAGCCGCGGCTACTCTTCAGCTGGAATGTATAGAAGGACTTTTTGTTTTTTTCAAAGTCGTTGGTTACTTTACGGAAGTATTCTTCACCGTACGTTTGGATTTTGACTTCCAGGATATTTCCCTTTTTAATTGGTACAATGTGGAAATTCTTTTCCCCTATCAACGCTATCAATTTGTTCACAAGTAAGCCAGAACTTGGTTCTATCAGGTAAATTGGTGGAGGTTTGGCTTTTTTTTGCGGTATTTCCGGAGTCTTATCATCCTTTTGCGCAAGGAGGCTAAATTTGTTATTGCCCAATGCTGCTTGTGGTGCATCTTTTGGTGATTCTTTCACCGTGGAATTTTTTAAAACTTTATTAGGTTTACCACTTCCGGGGACCGCTTTCTTTTAACTACTGTTATATATCGGTCCATTCCGGTTTGAACCTTTTCGCCCACTTTTTGCATTTCACTACTCGTTTGTGAGTTAGATGCAGCTGTTGTGTTATTTGGATTCCCTATGGATTGGGATGGAGGAAATTGTGGAATATTTCCTGGAATAGCGGGAGAGCAGGATCGTGCTCTTTGTTCGTCTGTTTTATTTGTAGGTGCCTTTAGGTTGGCTTCATAGGTACTGCACCTCAGTGTGAAATACCCATCGTTCCTCAATCTGTTAATGTTAGAGTGAGTGCCTGGAGCACTCATGTATTTTATTTTAATTTATATTATTTGGGTTTGTTATTTATTATTTATTTTATTTTATTTTTATTTGATTTAATTTAATTTAATTTACTTGAAAGAGTTTTTAGTGCTTAGCACGAAATTTTTATTTTAATTCAATTTTTAATTGTTGGGGTAAGTGGAAAAAAATTCAACAACTATTTACAGCGAAGGTTGAGTGTATAGCTATTTCACGAAAAACCATTTTCGATCATCAGCACTCTTTTCGGAAGTGGATGCACTGGGGATTGAACCCGAGTCCATTCCATCTTCAGCCGCAATGACCCAACGCATAAACACACTCGGCCATTGAGACTCTGTGCAAGCTGTTGGATTTTCCCCACTTTTGCCTTTTTCATTTTCAACATTAACGTTAGTGTGTATATGCTTTTGCATATATTCTACCCAAACGTGCTGAATTTTTGTTGGCAGTTCGCAATGAACATTTGTTGTTGGTATGTATTTTTATACTCAGCTGTACTAGTACACAGAGTATTATAGTTTTGATTTCCTAACGGTGGATTGTAACAGAATGAAATAATCGAGATAGATATAGACTTATATATATCAAAATGATCAGGGTGAAAAGAGAAATCGATTGAGCCATGTCCGTCCGTCTGTCCGTCTGTCCGTCCGTCCGTCTGTGAGCACGATAACTCGCGCAAAAATTGAGATATTTTGATGAAATTTGAAATGTAAGTTGGTATCAAGACAGGAACGGATGGTATTGAAAATGGGCGAAATCGGACCATGACCACGCCCACCTCCCCTATATAGTAAAAATCGGAAATTTTGTATCTCAGTCACTAATAGAGCTAGAGTGATAAAATTTCACACACGTATTGAGCTCAGGCCCTTATGAAGAAATATGGTGAAATTTTTGAAAATGGGCGGTGCCACGCCCACTTATTAAGGGGCAAACATTGAAAGTTTTATGAGTCATAACTCAGAAACCGTTGAAGATATATCGATGAAATTTGGTAGGCGTGATGTACTTACCTAGGCAAATGTTTGGACGAAAAATTGCCAAAATCGGTTGACGACCACGCCCACTTTTATATATGGGTATTATAAAGTGACCTAATAAAAGCATTTTAAGCGATATCTCTGTCAAATATAAAGATATATCATTGAAATTTTATGGAAGGTGTCCAACTATGGACATAAAACAAAAAATACAAAAATGTTGGAAAATGGGCGTGGCACCGCCTCCTTTTAGAAGCAGGAATATACGAGATTTCTGAGCCCATAACTCGACAAATAATCGATATATTATGACGAAACTTGGTCTATACACTTTCACTACTTTTAGTAATACATGTTCAAAATTTTACCAAAATCGGTTGACGACCGCGCCCACTTTTATATATGTGTATCATAAAGTGGACTAATAAACACATTTTAAGCGATATCTTTGTCAAATATAAAGATAATTCATTGAAATTTTGTGGCATGAGTTCAACAATAGATCGGAAACAAAAAATAGAAAAATTTCGGAAAATGGGCGTGGCACCGCCTCTTTTCAGACAAAGGAATCAACGAGATTTCGGAGCCCATAACTCGACAAATAATTGAGATATTATGACGAAACTTGGTTTATACACTTTTATAACTTGTGTTAATAGACACGCAAAAATTTATTGAAATCGGTTTATGACCACGCCTACTTTTTAACAAAGATATTTCTGGAACACCCTTTGGGAATTTGTAACAAGACTTCTTTTGTAACTAGAAGTCATAAAGGAATGAAATTTTGCACAAAGAATAATATTCATATGCGTAGTTGGATGACTGATAAAAATGTTGAAAACGGTCGTGGCTACGCCCACTTTATGCGGCACTCGCTTTATATAAAATACACCCTATATCGAACAAACGCAAACAAACAATGAAAGTATACAGCTGAGTATCTAATGTTCGATTCCACTCGAACTTAGGCTTCCTTACTTGTTTTATATACCAACAACATTAACAATTTTACTTGAAAGAGTTTTTAGTGGTTAGCACGAAATTTTTATTTTAATTCAATTTTTATTGTTGGGGTAAGTGGATCGAAAATGGTTTTTCGTGAAATAGCTATACACTCAACCTTCGCTGTAAATAGTTGTTGAATTTTTTTCCACTTACCCCAACAATTAATTTAATTTAATTTAATTTAATTTTTTTTTTGTAATTTTTTAAATTATTTTTTTTTTTTTATTTTATTTTAATTTTAATTTTATTTAATTTTCATTTTATTTTATTTTATTTTATTTTATTTCGTTTTATGTAATTAAAATCTGTTTATTTATATGTATATGTATAAGCACAGTGGGAGTAGTGCAGATCTCTGCACTCTGGACAGCACAGCGGATACTGGTGCAGCGCCACCTACCGGCCAATAGTGGAAACTCAATATCGGTAGTATGAACGTTGACAGCTGCCACCTGCTGATCTGCACAGCTGATATTGCGAAAATCTATGCAAATGAAGGAATGAAAAAACAAATGTTGTTCTTAGTACATGCACTTAACTATGTACCAGTGGCGGACCTACCATAAATTGCCTGGGCAAGCCTATGTGTGAAGCATAACCATTAGCCATTTATGTAATTTCCTTTGCTGTATTATTTAAAAGTCTGATTGCGTTCCATCATTGACTTTGATTTAGAGTTCTCGATTTCTTTTTAACATTTTCGAGTGGCCCGAATAAATGCTTTTCAATGCTCGAACGCTCGTTTGTTTGTTTATTACGCGTATGTTTGTACGGGCATTTGAACAATTCGGGTATTTGAAGATCGTTTTTTCTCGTTTATTTTTTTTTTTTTGTTTTTTTCATATGTATTTTGTATTTTTGTTTTCCTGATACACATTTTTTTGTTTGTATACTCAGAGAAAAGGAATCAAAAACAAAATTTTTATTTTTATAATGCACGTTTTAAACCAAGTCATTTTTATTTTATAAATGAAAATTTTTAAATTAAAAATTAAACTTTTTAAATTAAAATGTATTTAGGATTTAAAAAGAAACATGTTTAATTTAAAAATTAAAATTAATGAAATGAAAACGAAATTTTTTCCTTCAAAATCTCATAGTGCTTAAAATAAAAATAAACATTTTTAAATTAAAATTGTTTTTTCTTGATTTTGCAATTTTACTCTGAACATTTTTAAAATAAAAAATTTCGTATTTACATAATTCTTAAATATAAAAACGTGCGCTAGGGAAATCTTACACGAATGCGCAGAGGTATTTTTAGTTTCCTTATACCGATGGATATTTCAGCAGTAGCAAGTGTATTTGCTTATTGCCTAAAAAATGGGTGCTTGAGTGTTTGAAAAACTGAGTTTCAATTTGAGGTCCAATTTAATTTCCACCGCTTTTTAAAATTATCTTGATATTGTGCCAATAGTCGCCAAAAATCACAATCAACCCTTTTATAATCTGGTATTTGATATTTATGTTTGCATGCACATGCAGATGTAAGAAATTATGTGCATAAGTATGTACCTACATGCAAACAAAAATCAAATCAAATATGCATATGGCTGTAAATACTGAACTTTTGAATGCCGAAGCCAGCTTCATATTCGCATACAAATTTGATGTGAAAAATAAAAAAAGTACCATGCTAGTTTTTTTTTCAATTTAAGTCTGAAAATAAGCAATTGGTTTCTCCTTAGCGAAAGCGAGAAAACAAGCTATGTTATGTTATGTATGAAAGCCAGGTAAAAGCTAATGTGTGGAAACGTTGAAGCATGCCCACTGTGCTGTGATTGGCTGTACAAACAAAATAAATATTGTGAGGTGGATTGGTGGTGTATTTGCGCTAATTTCTTAGCAGGCTTTTAGGGGCATGTTACAGTGGGGGCTATATTATTGAGAACTTAAATAGTAAACACATTTAAAACGTAAAATAACCAGATTTTTAAGAATTTCGTATGAAATGAACGAAAATGTGTACGCAAGCCGGGCTTCTCGGCTTGTATGAAGCGACCGCCTCTGCTATGTACATGCATATGTACATATGTAAATACATATACATGTACAAATGTAATTTCACAAGTATGTTTAAGTAAGTATATTTCGATACTTATCTTTTCACTATTGAATTTCTCCACACAGGGAAGCACAATCACTATGTGTTTTTGTAAAACACAACTTTTTAAAGTGTCTTTCAACAATTAAAAATTCGAACTCTATAGGACCGAATTAAAAATCACTTCTGCGCTCTAACAGGTTTGCCAGATTGATGAGATAGTTATGAAAGAAGTTTCAGAGCTCTGAAAGTGAGTTCTTCGTCGCTTATATTACTTTGCTCACACTCAAAAAAAAATTACTCAGATAACTACTTTATTATTGAGCTCTCAAGACCATTTTTTTTTTTTTTTTTTGAAGGAAAAATTGGTATGAAAGATTAATACTTGTTTGGTAGAAGTTATAGATCCATAGATCCACCACCACATCTCTCTATCAGCCTTTTTAACATTTTTATTCATTGGCGTCCGCCAAGATCGAACCTCGGATTTTCCGGTTGGAAGTCTAATTGCATCACCACTAGGCTACCGCCGCCTTGCATTTTGCTTGTATTAATTTTTCTTTTCATTTTTTCCTTTTTACAACCTACCATCCAGCAACAGTGACCTTGCCGACGTTATCGGCATTTGTCACTTGTATGTTGGTGTGGTTGTGTGTTTGTTTGGTTTGTACAAATTCTATTTTAAGCACAAGCAATGCTTTGCACTAATTAGTAGAGTTTGTTTGTCGGCTGGCTCATCCGATTAAATTTTACTTTTGGTTTTTGGTCGTTTTTAGTTTGATAACTACTTTATTATTGAGCTCTCAAGACCATTTTTTTTTTTTTTTTTTTTTAAGGAAAAATTGGTATGAAGTTATAGATCCATTTCGGAGACCACCACATTTGACTTCCAGGATATTTCCCTTTTTAATTGGTACAATGTGGAAATTCTTTTCCCCTATCAACGCTATCAATTTGTTCACAAATAAGCCAGAACTTGGTTCTCTCAGGTAAATTGGTGGAGGTTTGGCTTTTTTTTGCGGTATTTCCGGAGTCTTATCATCCTTTTGCGCAAGGAGGCTAAATTTGTTATTGCCCAATGCTGCTTGTGGTGCATCTTTTGGTGATTCTTTCACCGTGGAATTTTTTAAAACTTTATTAGGTTTACCACTTTTTTCCGGGGACCGCTTTCTTTTAACTACTGTTATATATCGGTCCATTCCGGTTTGAACCTTTTCGCCCACTTTTTGCATTTCACTACTCGTTTTTGAGTTAGATGCAGCTGTTGTGTTATTTGGATTCCCTATGGATTGGGATGGAGGAAATTGTAGAATATTTCCTGGAATAGCGGGAGAGCAGGATCGTGCTCTTTGTTCGTCTGTTTTATTTGTAGGTGCCTTTAGGTTGGCTTCATAGGTATTGCACCTCAGTGTGAAATACCCACCGTTCCTCAATCTGTTAATGTTAGAGTGAGTGCCTGGAGCACTCATGTATTTTATTTTAATTTATATTATTTGGGTTTGTTATTTATTATTTATTTTATTTTTATTTTATTTTATTTTTATTTGATTTAATTTAATTTAATTTACTTGAAAGAGTTTTTAGTGCTTAGCACGAAATTTTTATTTTAATTAAATTTTTAATTGTTGGGGTAAGTGGAAAAAAATTCAACAACTATTTACAGCGAAGGTTGAGTGTATAGCTATTTCACGAAAAACCATTTTCGATCATCAGCACTCTTTTCGGAAGTGGATGCACTGGGGATTGAACCCGAGTCCATTCCATCTTCAGCCGCAATGACCCAACGCATAAACACACTCGGCCATTAAGACTCTGTGCAAGCTGTTGGATTTTCCCCACGTTTGCCTTTTTCATTTTCAACATTAACGTTAGTGTGTATATGCTTTTGCATATATTCTACCCAAACGTGCTGAATTTTTGTTGGCAGTTCGCAATGAACATTTGTTGTTGGTATGTATTTTTTTATATACCAACAACGTTAACAATTTTACTTGAAAGAGTTTTTAGTGCTTAGCACGAAATTTTTATTTTAATTCAATTTTTAATTGTTGGGGTAAGTGGATCGAAAATGGTTTTTCGTGAAATAGCTATACACTCAACCTTCGCTGTAAATAGTTGTTGAATTTTTTTCCACTTACCCCAACAATTAATTTAATTTAATTTAATTTAATTTAATTTAATTTAATTTAATTTAATTTAATTTAATTTAATTTTTTTTTTGTAATTTTTTAAATTATTTTCATTTAATTTTCATTTTATTTTATTTTATTTTATTTTATTTTATTTTATTTTATTTCGTTTTATGTAATTAAAATCTGTTTATTTATATGTATATGTAAGCACAGTGGGAGTAGTGCAGATCTCTGCACTCTGGACAACACAGCGGATACTGGTGCAGCGCCACCTACCGGCCAATAGTGGAAACTCAATATCGGCAGTATGAACTTTGACAGCTGCCACCTGCTGATCTGCACAGCTGATATTGCGAAAATCTATGCAAATGAAGGAATGAAAAAACAAATGTTGTTCTTAGTACATGCACTTAACTATGTACCAGTGGCGGACCTACCATAAATTGCCTGGGCAAGCCTATGTGTGAAGCATAACCATTAGCCATTTATGTAATTTCCTTTGCTGTATTATTTAAAAGTCTGATTGCGTTCCATCATTGACTTTGATTTAGAGTTCTCGATTTCTTTTTAACATTTTCGAGTGGCCCGAATAAATGGTTTTCAATGCTCGAACGCTCGTTTGTTTGTTTATTACGCGTATGTTTGTACGGGCATTTGAACAATTCGGGTATTTGAAGATCGTTTTTTCTCGTTTATTTTTTTTTTTTGTTTTTTTCATATGTATTTTTTATTTTTGTTTTCCTGATACACATTTTTTTGTTTGTATACTCAGAGAAAAGGAATCAAAAACAAAATTTTTATTTTTATAATGCACGTTTTAAACCAAGTCATTTTTATTTTATAAATGAAAATTTTTAAATTAAAAATTAAACTTTTTAAATTAAAATGTATTTAGGATTTAAAAAGAAACATGTTTAATTTAAAAATTAAAATTAATGGAATGAAAACGAAAGTTTTTCCTTCAAAATCTCATAGTGCTTAAAATAAAAATAAACATTTTTAAATTAAAATTGTTTTTTCTTGATTTTGCAATTTTACTCTGAACATTTTTAAAATAAAAAATTTCGTATTTACATAATACTTAAATATAAAAACGTGCGCTAGGGAAATCTTACACGAATGCGCAGAGGTATTTTTAGTTTCCTTATACCGACGGATATTTCAGCAGTAGCAAGTGTATTTGCTTATTGCCTAAAAAATGGGTGCTTGAGTGTTTGAAAAACTGAGTTTCAATTTGAGGTCCAATTTAATTTCCACCGCTTTTTAAAATTATCTTGATATTGTGCCAATAGTCGCCAAAAATCACAATCAACCCTTTTATAATCTGGTATTTGATATTTATGTTTGCATGCACATGCAGATGTAAGAAATTATGTGCATAAGTATGTACCTACATGCAAACGAAAATCAAATCAAATATGCATATGGCTGTAAATACTGAACTTTTGAATGCCGAAGCCAGCTTCATATTCGCATACAAATTTGATGTGAAAAATAAAAAAAGTACCATGCTAGTTTTTTTTCAATTTAAGTCTGAAAATAAGCAATTGGTTTCTCCTTAGCGAAAGCGAGAAAACAAGCTATGTTATTCTGTTTTGAAAGCCAGGTAAAAGCTAATGTGTGGAAACGTTGAAGCATGCTCACTGTGCTGTGATTGGCTGTACAAACAAAATAAATATTGTGAGGTGGATTGGTGGTGTATTTGCGCTAATTTCTTAGCAGGCTTTTAGGGGCATGTTACAGTGGGGGCTATATTATTGAGAACTTAAATAGTAAACACATTTAAAACGTAAAATAACCAGATTTTTAAGAATTTCGTATGAAATGAACGAAAATGTGTACGCAAGCCGGGCTTGTATGAAGCGACCGCCTCTGCTATGTACATGCATATGTACATATGTAAATACATATACATGTACAAATGTAATTTCACAAGTATGTTTAAGTAAGTATATTTCGATACTTATCTTTTCACTATTGAATTTCTCCACACAGGGAAGCACAATCACTATGTGTTTTTCTAAAACACAACTTTTTAAAGTGTCTTTCAACAATTAAAAATTCGAACTCTATAGGACCGAATTAAAAATCACTTCTGCGCTCTAACAGGTTTGCCAGATTGATGAGATAGTTATGAAAGAAGTTTCAGAGCTCTGAAAGTGAGTTCTTCGTCGCTTATATTACTTTGCTCACACTCAAAAAAAAAATTACTCAGATAACTACTTTATTATTGAGCTCTCAAGACCATTTTTTTTTTTTTTTGAAGGAAAAATTGGTATGAAAGATTAATACTTGTTTGGTAGAAGTTATAGATCCATAGATCCACCACCACATCTCTCCATCAGCCTTCTTTTTAACATTTTTATTCATTGGCGTCCGCCGAGATCGAACCTCGGATTTTCCGGTTGGAAGTCTAATGGCATCACCACTAGGCTACCGCCGCCTTGCATTTTGCTTGTATTAATTTTTCTTTTCATTTTTTCCTTTTTACAACCTACCATCCAGCAACAGTGACCTTGCCGACGTTATCGGCATTTGTCACTTGTATGTTGGTGTGGTTGTGTGTTTGTTTGGTTTGTACAAATTCTATTTTAAGCACAAGCAATGCTTTGCACTAATTAGTAGAGTTTGTTTGTCGGCTGGCTCATCCGATTAAATTTTACTTTTGGTTTTTGGTCGTTTTTAGTTTGATAACTACTTTATTATTGAGCTCTCAAGACCATTTTTTTTTTTTTTTTTTTTAAGGAAAAATTGGTATGAAAGATTAATACTTGTTTGGTAGAAGTTATAGATCCATTTCGGAGACCACCACATCTCTTCATCTCGGCGGACGCCAATGAATAAAAATGTTAAAAAGAAGTCTGATGAAGAGATGTGGTGGTCTCCGAAATGGATCTATAACTTCTACCAAACAAGTCTTAATCTTTCATACCAATTTTTCCTTAAAAAAAAAAAAAAAAAAAAATGGTCTTGAGAGCTCAATAATAAAGTAGTTATCAAAATAAAAACGACCAAAAACCAAAAGTAAAATTTAATCGGATGAGCCAGCCGACAAACAAACTCTACTAATTAGTGCAAAGCATTGCTTGTGCTTAAAATAGAATTTGTACAAACCAAACAAACACACAACCACACCAACATACAAGTGACAAATGCCGATAACGTCGGCAAGGTCACTGTTGCTGGATGGTAGGTTGTAAAAAGGAAAAAATTAAAAGAAAAATTAATACAAGCAAAATGCAAGGCGGCGGTAGCCTGGTGGTGATGCCATTAGACTTCCAACCGGAAAATCCGAGGTTCGATCTCGGCGGACGCCAATGAATAAAAATGTTAAAAAGAAGTCTGATGAAGAGATGTGGTGGTTTCCGAAATGGATCTATAACTTCTACCAAACAAGTATTAATCTTTCATACCAATTTTTCCTTAAAAAAAAAAAAAAACAACAAAAAAATGGTCTTGAGAGCTCAATAATAAAGTACATAGTTATCAAAATAAAAACGACCAAAAACCAAAAGTAAAAATTACTCAGATTATGGAAAATGGGAATGATTCGCCGCTAAAGACATATTTTCATTGTTTTGAATACAATTTTCTTTAATACGTGGTTTTTGTTCCTTGATTGAAAGAAAATTGTACATCAAAACAATGAAAATATGTCTTTAGCGCCGAAACATTCCCATTTTTCCATAATCTGAGTAAGTTGTTTTATCAGTGCAGGTTTCGAACGTTTAAAACAAATTGGAATTTCTGTGCAGGGTATTCTCTTTCCTCTCATATGCATTTAATATACATACATATATATATGTACGTATAATTTTTTCCCCTTTTCTTTATTTTTATTACCTCAACAATAGTTACTCATACGCCCCCCGTCGGATCGCTTTGTATGTGAAAACTGAAAATATTTTCTTAAATATCTCGAAAATGGGAGCTAATCCGGGTTTTCTAAAAACACCATCGTAATCTGGAGCCAAAAATTAAGCTGACGTGTTTCGCCGTTTCTCTGTGGTAATTTTTTATAAAAAAAAAACAAGTGTTTCATTTTACAACGTTATAACTTTTTTGTTTGTGAATAAAGGCTAGAATTTTTTTGGGGGATTCTTCATGGTTTTTTGAGAGCTTTGTATTAGTGATAAAAATAAAAAAAATCTAGGGATAGTAACTCCAAAATTTTTAAAGGTAAAACTCAGGACGACCTTTGAGGCGAAATTTTATATGGACCAAATATAGTGCTGAGCGAGACCTTTTCTGCGACATTAAGATCAGAGAGATCCGACATAAAATAAGGAAGTTATTACAAAAAACGCGATTTAGACTAAAAAAAATTTTTACACCAAAAATATTTTTTCGACATGTGTTCAAATAAAACTGACACACACTAAACTTTTTTTTGTTCATATAACGTGATACGGCTTAATGTACATATACACGTTTGCATTTTAATTCTTACCATAACTTCGTTAATTACAGCCAGTGGGTCCCGGACGCGGAAAGTAATGGGTTCGGCACGGATAAGTATTCGGTTCGCACCCGAAAAAGTATTCGCTTCGGACTTGGATGAATATTCGGTTCGGTTTTGGAAAAGTATTCGGTTCGAACTCGGAAAAGTATTCGGTTCATGCTCGGGAATGTATTCGGTTCGGACTCGGGAAATTATTCGGTTTCGGATTTTTGGAAACTATTCGGTTAGGATACGGGAAAGTATTCGGTAAAATATTCTGTTCGGTTTCAGAAAAATATTCGGTTTCGGATTTGGGAAACTATTCGGTTAGGATACGGGAAAGTATTCGGTTCGGATTCAGAAAAATATTCGGTTAAGTATTTCTGTTCGGATTCGGGAAAGTATTCCGAAAATATTCGCAGTCATTTACCTGTGTGACCTGGAAGAATAATTTGAAAATTTTCTGAATAAAAAATGAAATGAATTATTCAAATTTTGAATAATGCCCATCCCTGGTTGTGGTATTCGTATCTTAATAAACTTTGGGGCTATTTAAATTAGTGCAAGTTTCATGATTCTAGCCTTTGAAATAATAAAGATATAAGCAAAAGAACTTCTGTTTCACTTCTGTTTTCACTATGTTGTGGTATTCGTATCAAAATAAAATGTAGAGCTATTTTTCGCGCAAATAAAATGAACTTTAATCAGAGCTAACTAAATTATTTTATACTTTTATTAAAAAAGTGAAATAATTCAAAGTAGATTTCTTCAACCTAGAGAGTTATATTTATTGGTGGTACATACTAGTACCTTCGCCCAGGGCTTGTAGTCTCTTCTAAATCTTTTCTGATTCCAGCATATTCGTAACGTTATAAAATTCAACTTTAGGAAAATCAGAACTTTAAGCTTTAGTTAAAAAACCGTATTGTTGTTTTTATCGAACTGCTTTTCTACGATTGAAATGCAAATAAAATGCAGAAGCCGAATGAAACCCACAGTAAAAAATATGAGTATGTACGAGTATTTTCATTGTAACTACATGGAATTCAGATTTTTGTATTTAAAAGTAAATTGCATAAAAAAATTAACCGAATATAACTTATAAAAACGAAAAGCACTACATAGCAACAGCATTTTCACGAAAGAATTTAAGTTTAATTTTTTTTTACTTGAATGAAATCTGAAAGGGAAAAAAGTAAATTTTCACTTAAATTTTTTCGTGAAACTGGCTGTAAGAATGCAAACAATATGATCGGATGTAATATATGCTAGGGTGCGTGAGCGTTCTGCACGAATAACAAAACCGCAAAACTTTAAAGATCGGTAGAGCCGTGAAGATATAATTGTATTTAGTTTCTAAAACTTGTTCGTAATTTGCGATCAAAACCGCAAATTTTGAGGGGTCTTGCGTAAAGGAAATCCAAAAAATTTCGGCACAGCCTATTAAACATATCGAGTCATAACAGCCGAATTGACGTAACCAACATATACAAATTTTTAGAGGAGACCGTTTTCTTTTGTAAATAACCAGGGTTTGAATCAGCGTTCGAAATTAAACACTACGATAACATTCAATAACGTAGCGTAGCGTTCATGCGACAACGATATACACAAACACAACCCATAACAAACCTAACGGTACTTGTAGTGTTTGCGGTTAAGTTTGTGTAGATGAACACAAACAGAACACTACGCGTAGTGTAGCTGGCGGAAGTACGCTAAATGAACCCTACTTAGCGTTCTTTTATTATAGCGTTCAGTTAGTGTTCTTTCTTAAATTTTGCAAATTTAGTTGTGCAAATCGGCGTTTCATGTATGTATGTATACATATTTTATATGTATGTATGTATATACTAACGTATGTTTTTCATTAATGGATGCACATATCGTCGGCCTCCTGCCATAACCACGAATGTGCTAAAATGAAAATGTTGGGAAATCGAGTTTTAAAGTTTATTCTTCTCGCAAAATTTGAAAAATTTGTTTCTAATATAAAAGTATATCTGAAAATTAGAACCTTGTTTAGCTCGATGCCCTGATATAGTTTTTATGCTTCCATTCCTTCTAATTTTCGAGATTTGGCACATTCGTGTTTCTGGCCCAACGAAAACCAAAAAAATTTCTTGAAAATAAATTTCCAAAAGTAAGTAAAACAAATACATTCAATTCAAATTCATATTTTATTTGTGGAACTATTCCTAATCTTCAAAATCATAGTCTTCTGAAAGGTCAGGCTCAGGTAGAGCATCGCGAACCCCGCTGTTAGCTTTCAAATTTTTATAAAAATTTTATTATTCTTTTGGAATCACCAAGGTTTCGCAAATTTTATTTAAATCTTTTGCTTTCGTGTCAGCGATGGGCAATGTCTCCGATTAAACGGGCGTGGGTTTTATTGCGGAGGGCCACCAATATTCAATGGCAAATAAGCTACTAAAAATTTTGTTTCAGAATAATTCTTTTTTGTAAAAAATGTTGTAGAGTTAATCTTTTATATACCGTTGTACCATACGAAAACTAGCACACGATTTTTTGTGGTTGAGGAATACAAGCACTTTAATCTTTTGGTTGACGAAAGGTAAAAATTTTGTTTAAACAACAACAATTTTAATGGATAAACAGTATATAATTAGTCAAATGTGCTACTTTTCGTACAGAATTGTTTAATTGCCAGTTTCGTAAGAAATTTTAAATGTGTTTTCGTATGGTACGACGATATGCACCTCGACCAGCAAATATTTCGAAAGGCCAGTTTCTCATTCGTTAAAATAAATGAAGTTTAAAAAAAGCGTCGTATAGTTGCGTATAAACTTGAAATGGTTTTGGAGAGTTGGAGAGTTACATGCCCCTCTGATGATTTGCGTTGTACAGCACCATTTTCTATGGTCAGTTTTCGAAGGTAAATATTTGCCCACAAGGTCCTTTTGGCGTATTTAGCACCGATTGCTAATCAAAACTTAGTTTACGGAATAGCTTTGTCTTCATCGTGCAATCGGCGAGCTAATATTTTCCGTTCAAGGTGCATTTGATTGCCTTTTTGCCACTATTTTTTATAACAATTTGAAGATTAGAAGCGAGGTTCGGAAGAGCATAATCCTGAGCCTAACTTTTCAGAAGACTCTGATTTTGAAGATTAGAAATAGTTCCACAAATATAATATGAATTGAATGTGTTTGTTTTACTTACTTTGGAAATTTATTTTCAAAGAATTATTTTGATTTTTGATTGTTGGGGTAAGTGGAAAAAGTGCTGATGATCGAAAATGGTTTTTCGTGAAATAGCTATACACTCAACCTTCGCTGTAAATAGTTGTTGAATTTTTTTCCACTTACCCCAACAATTAAAAATTGAATTAAAATAAAAATTTCGTGCTAAGCACTAAAAAACTCTTTCAAGTATTTTGATTTTTGTTGGGCCAGAAGTACGAATGTGCCCCATATATTTTTGGAAATTTATTCTCAAGGAATTTTTTACATTTTTTGTTGGGCCAGAAACACGAATGTGCCCCATATATTTTGGAAATTTACCTTCAACGCTTTTTTTACATTTTTTGTTAGGCCAGAAACATGAATGTGCCCCATATATTTTTTGAAATTTATCTATTTTCAAGGAATTTTTAACATATTTTGTTGGGCCAGTAACACGAATGTGTACATTCGTTTTTCTGGCTCAACTTTTTATAGCTGATCTACACATTCGTATTACTGGCATTGAAAATTGTGGTGGCTTCCAGTGCACAAAGGTACTGGGGGTTTTACTAAAATGTTGAGCATGCACAGATTGTCAGGAAAACCGCTTAACTCAAAATTCGAAAAATTGCACATTCGTGGTTCTGGCAGGGGGCCGACGATATGTACATATATATGTATGTATGTATGTATATATTTTCTTTAATAAAAGACTTGTAAAAATTATTTTGGTTAAAAAATTTATGTAATATGGGAATTTTTAATCCTAGATTTGGAAAATTATTTAAAATATCTAGAATTAAAAAAAATTAAATTTTATAACATACGACGGCTGTGACCTGCTTGGGTACCCATATATACATATGTATGTATGTGAGGTAGGAATAGTTTTTAGTGTGTTAGGGTGGAAAATTTTTAAGTGTTGCTCTAAATTTGGTGAATGTCCTTTTAAAATTTTTTTGCACTCTTCATTTTTGCAAACACATGTTTTATTTTCCATCACATGAAAAAAGGCATACAATATATTATTTTTAGGCTGCGGCATGTTGTTTTAGATGCAGTCGAGCAAATAATAGAAAACTAACTAATTGCATGTTGTACTTCTTGCACATTTCCTCGAAAATTTGGTAGATTTTTTTCAAGTAAAGGGTACCTATTTTTTTCGTCCTGAGTGGCAAAGAGTAAAGGCCAAGTTAGATGCAAATGAATTTGTGAACATATATATGTATGTATATTTACATAGTGGGAGATCGCAGAGCATTTGTGCAACATTCATAGACATATAGATACCCTACAAAGAAATTCACATTAATCGGGGATGCTTTCGGGATCACGCGCAATGTAGCATGCGACTATTCTTAATTTTTGTCTAAATGACGTTGTTCATAATTAATAATTTTTAATAAATTGTATGTGTATAAGCATTTATACGTATGTATACATATGCCCACATTTAAGTATTGACAGGCCTAAAATTTTAATGACCGTAAATTATTGCTTTTTGGTGGGCTGTGAAGTTTTGTTGTCAGAGAAAAATTACATTGAATTTCGCGTTAATGCAAATTATTGTATGATTTTGCAACTCAAACAATGGTTTTTGCAAGTTTAGGTAGCTGTTCAGATATTTTTGTGTTCCCGAGAGCATTCCGGATTAATTTGAAATTCTTTGTAGGGTATACATATGTATATATGGCTGTGGACATTTGCATCAGACCGCCATTGTGACACATATCGCTCTGCGCTCTCTTACACAATCCCTCTCATAATTTTGCTGCGATCTGATGTATACACATTCCTATGTACATTGGGGTTGTTCAAATTAATATGAAGAAAATAAAGCTCTCCCGAAACATGCATATTTAGAGGTCAAGAAAATGTCTTAAAATGTCCACCTTCTTTTACATTAGTAATGCTACATATTTTTTGGTAAGTCCTTAGTCAACAAGATAAAGTTTCTTATCATCAAATAAAATCGCCTTGTCATGCAATGATTTTTCGGTTCTAATTTTTTGGACCACCTTATGCATGCAAAAATGCTTTGCAAAAAATAGAACTCATATTGTTTATGAATAATAGCATCAAAACAGCCATATTCCGTAATTTGTTCCTTTCAAATTTTTTTTTGGACCAGCTTAATGTACATATCTGTATGTATGTACATATATATGTACGTATGTATGTATGTACATATGTAAGTATGTATGTATGTATGTACATATGTAAGTATGTATGTATGTATGTACATATGTATGTATGTATATATTCATTGCATCCTTATTGGCCTTTATAGCCCAGTTAGTCGAGAACGTGTGGTCCGCTCGCTGACGCAAACGCCCGTATGCAATTTTTAGGATTTTTTGAGCCCGTAGCAATCAGCTGTTTTATTCACACATATTTACATATACATATAGTTTGTTTACATTTTGGCAGGGTTGCCGTTTAGTCATTTTTGAACAAACAAGATTTTTACTAATCTTCAAAGTGTTATGCGGATTACTCTTCAATACACAACTGTGCATTATTTGCCAAATGACAAGAAAATACTAATTTAATCGTTTTTAAAGTTGTCGTTGACGACTTTTTTTTTATTAATTTAGTTACTTTTTTACGGCTTAGTTGGTAATTAAAACACATTTTTCTTGTAATTTTGTTGCTGCCCAATATATTTCCATCACACCTTGGTGATAGTTATCAAGGACTAAAACATAAAATATCAAAAAACACAGTCAGAACATTAAATTTACAATTGAAAAGCCATAAAAAAATTATATTGGGAAGCAACAAGATTCTCACAAAAATCTGTGTTTAATTAAGAAATCTGTACTGAGTTTCTGTAACATATCTTTTCTAGTATAAATAGGTGGTGACAAAGTGTGGATCGTATTAGTGTGACATCACTTTAATTGATTTTGTTACAGAAACTCAGATTTATTGTGGCAATTTATAACTTTTTAATGTAGAAAAATTGCAGAAGAAGACCACCAAGAGTTATCAATTAAGAAAATACCGCCACCATTGTGGATAAATACAATTTTTGTTTTAATTTTCAGTAATATCTTCATTTATTAGGAGTGTTCAATATCTCAAAATTTTTACATATTTTTACGAATAGTTACGAATTTATGTTCAATAACCCAAAAAATTCGCAAAAGAGAGCCAAATTGAGAGAGTAAGACCCACTTGCAACTACTAGCAGCTTTAAAAAAAGCCTCAAAATTTTCAATTGGAAATATACAATCATTTTAAACGCAAATTTCTAATTGTGTACTAAATAAGTTAGCGCAAAAACGAATCTTGATGATGTTGTGGAATAGTCTAAGTAGAATTTTGTTTTCCTAATTCAGTTATTTCCATTCATTTCCAATTTCAAAAATTTCAATTACAACCAGGGCCGTGCGCACGGTGGGGGTTTTGGGGGTTAAAACCCCCCCCATGACCAAATCTAACTTGCAATGATTTTGCAAAAATTTTCAAAATACAGTTTATAAATTTTGTATTGAATTTTGACTCATAATTTTTGACAATATTAGTTATAATAATTTTACGGAAGAAGAATTGGTAAAAGTTGCAAAAAATAAGGTTGGCCAATACATAAGTTCGGCACTTTGAATTGCACTTGGAGCTTTCCGAAATTACAAAGTTGTGTAACATATGTTCGTTTGGCATTTTTAAAAAAATTGTACTGATATCAAAAAATGTTCATTTTGTGAAAACAGTGAGCAGTTTCAATTAACAAGTACTGTAAACAGTACACGGAAAGAAATTTGTATACTTGAATGAAGAAAAATGCTTTCTTGAACTCAATTTAGAAAATTTTTTGGGAAATAAGAAAAATTGACTTAATTATTATAATAAGAAATTGAGTTTTTCAAAAATGAGACAATTATCTTCTTATTCAAGAACACTAACAAAATCTATAGAAAAAAAATGTTGAAAAAAAATGTTTAAATAAATAAGAACATCTTTTCTTAAATTTACTTAAATGAAGAAAATCTTTTTGCTAATATCAAGAAGAATTTAAGAAAATTGTGTTTCGACGAATTGGAACAACAAAATACAGCGAAAAAAAATGTAAAATGAATAAGAAAACGTTTTGTTGAGCGAAGTAAAATTTTTCTTGCTGAATTTGCATTTCCAAAGTTACATGTATTTTTTTTCATTTGCCATCCGCTTGCATATTTCTGAATATTTTTGCAATTCTCAGATTGTTAGTGAAGCATTTGGTATAAGGAGTTCACTATTTGCATCTTCATTTATATTAATTGAAATGTTGTCATTTCAGTGAACAAGTCCTAGGAAAATAAGTACTAGTTGACTAATTATGGTTTTCTAATCCCTCATGATTAGTTTTCATTTTCCTCATTTTTTACGTTTTTAATATTTTTAGAAAATATTTGCTTAATTTAATATTTAATATTTTCTTATGCCTCAGACACACATGTGGTATGAATATTAGAATATCAATATTATGATTTGGCTATGCTATGAAAATTTTCAATTAAACTACAATATGAGGGTGACACATATGTGATATAGATCGAAATATTATTACTATACTACGATGTGTGTCTCTCGCATTACTTACTTAAGCTCGTATAAGAAAAGCTTTACTTGCAACAAAAAAATAATTTCTTAATTTATTTCAAAAAACAAGAAAAAAACACTTACCCTAAGTAAATTATTTCTTATTTATTTAAAACCCAATTTTACTTGAAGCAAGAGAATGTTTTCTTATTTATTTAAAATCCAATTTCAATTGAAGCAAGAAAATTTTTACTTATTTATTTAAAATCCAATTTTCTTGGATTTTCTTGATATTAAGAAATTATTTTCTAAGTTCACAATCAAGTCTAATTTTTCTTGTCTCGGCATTGATTCTAGTAAAAAATTCTTTCCGTGTACTATTCAGGACCTGGTTAACTAGGTTTTGATGAATCATAATGAGTTTCAGAAAAGTTAGAGAACATTTAAATTTATGGTGTATGGGTCTGGATATCTGTTTCATCAAATATGTTTATCTTAGCGAAAAATGTATGCGAATGCAAACCAAAATTAAAACCCCCCACCAAGGCTAATTCTTGCGCACGGCCCTGATTACATCCTAACCTAAAAGTCAAATTGTCAAAACAGCGTATCAGCTGTTTCTTGCGAATGTTTACGATTTTGTGTTCAATTACTTTGGTTGATAATTTTCTCTTTTTCTCGTTTTTACTCTTAATTTGACATCGACACTCTTTTTGCAAGTACTTGCAAGTAAAGTTGTTGAACAAAGCTATTATCTTGTTATTAATTTATATATATATATATTTACATTTTGTTTGGGATTTAAAAAAAATTTATAAACGTTTTCTTTCCTTTCTTTTTAAAAATTAAAGTAATAATAAATGGTTCGTTTAAGTAGACATACTATTTTTTCCATGTGAACACATATATGTATATTCGATAACATTTTACAATCTTGTTGAGTTAGTTGTATAATGCTGTGAAAATTACTGTTTAAATATTTAATAACTAAAAATGTTCAACTGGCAACCCTTCTACCTTGCAACTATGCGAGCGATCATCTGACACATTTTTACGTAAAAAATCAAAATGATTTTGATTTCTGCGGTACGGGCTTCTGCGTCGTACGTCGTTGAATAATCGGTTACATACAAATCCCATTAAATAGGTTGGATCAGCTGACACGGTACACGGGTTTACGTTCTCGACTAACTGGGCTATTACTCTTTGCCTCTCAGGACGAAAAAATATCAGCTACATACATATGCGCATTTCTGGTATAAACATGCAAATGAACGCTGCGATTAGCGTAGTGTTCATTTTCGCTACCAGCGAAGCACGAAATAGGTAGCGTTAGGTTTGTGTTCTTTCGCTCGTTTAGGGTTCGGTTTGTGTTTGTTTACATGAGCAAAAACGCTATCGTAGCGTGCGCGTTTAGTGTTCTTTTTGGCGTAGCGTTCAGTTTATTTGCGAACTCTGGTTTGAATTGCTGACTGCGAAATAGTCAAAGCAACGAAAAAACGACTATCGCTAGTCGTTTTTTCTCCACAACGACTATGGCCCGGTTTCACCAACGTGACTAAAGCTAAAACTAAGTTTTGACTTAATTTAGCCCAGATTTGGGGCTAACTTACTTTTGGGTTTCACCAAATAGTCTTAGCAAATAGTTTTGCAACCAGCAACCCTGCCAGCTTTTTTTGCCAAATACTGGTTGTTTTGGTTGCTGTATTTGCTCATTTTTTTTTTTGACATATTCGCTCTTTTGGTTGTTGAATTTGCTAAAGCGACTCAAATTCTTAGTTTAGTTTTAGTCAAGGCAAAAGCTGACTAACTTGTGACTAAGCTTAGTTGCATGGTGAAACTGAAAACGTAAAAAAATCGGCTTAACTAATGCCGTTTTCTTTTCTCGAAAAAATGTTGCCCTTTTTGATTTTCTTAGCTATTTTGTAAGCTTGTCTGGTAATTTTACCGAATATTGACCTCTAGCTAAGCAAGAGGTCACCATTATCTACAAATTTAGCCATTTTATAGAAAGTTAGGTTACGCAATTCGATAATTGGGATATAGAAGGGCAGCATTTTTTTGCAGAAAAGAAAACGCCATAAGTTGAGTCTATGACTTCGCATTGACTACGCACAATGCGGCAGTCACATGAATATGAGATAGTCGTTGAGGCGAAATACGACTATCGACTGTCGCTGCGACTGCGACGATGCCACAGTCATAGTCATAGTCAATAGTTGTTTTTTCAAAAAAACGACTGAAAACTTCGACTGCCACAGTCATAGTCGATGGCAGTTGTTTTCTCAACAAACGAGTTTATTTGTTTTGATGCGTAGTTTAATAAGGGTTGTTGGCTGGTACCTGCATATACATGTATGGATGTACATACCCTGCAGGGAACTCAATAACTAGTGAGCAAAATTTCTAGTTCCGAACTAGCGAAAAGGTGTTAAAAAGGAACTAGATAAATTTTAGTTAGACCCTTACCAGTCCAGAAGGAGTGAATAGAGTAACCATTATAAGACACACTTTGATTTGTATGCACTTTCGAAGTGACAAAAATTCTATGGAAATTTTTCGTTCGTTCAATTGCCGTAGGCTTTGTATATTTCTGCAATTCTCAGATGTTTAGTGACACATTTTATATCTGTATGAAATGAAATGTTCCCCTAATTATGCTTTTCCGATCCCTCAGGCTTATTTTTAATTTTTTTTTATTTTATTACTTTTTAAATATTATTGTAAATTTTTAATAAATAAATAAATAAAAAAATATAAAAAAAAAAAAAAAATTATCATCCAACTTGACACCGACAGGATTCGAACCCGCGGCCCTCAGATTGAAAGGCACATGCGTTAGCCAGTCGGCCATCGCGCTACTTGCACGAAGTGTGTCAAAGGCTGCACTTAAGCGGCAGATGTAAAACTGTAGAATTTGTGGGTACTTGTAGCTAGTTCAGAACTATCGAAATTGTGCCAACTGTGGAAACTGTAGAATTTAGTACTAGTTCGGAACTATCGAAAATGTAGTGCAGAGAGTGACAATTGACACCGCCTAGGACATCGCCGTGTTAAATTCGTCAGTTGATAACATGCAAAAGAGATTTAGCTCCCACTAGTAGTGTCGAAAAATGCACTAGAAGCGACCTAGTTCGGAACTAGAGATTTTCCCTGCAGGGTATATACATATGTATGTATGGACCCAATACACATTTTTCTTCATTTTCAATTTGAGGTTAATTTGAGAAGTAATCCTATTGTCAAATATCAAACGTTTGTTATCAAATGCACCTCAAATTTCCCCTGATAGCGTTCTCAAACAAAAAGGCTCATTTTTAGTATGGGATTTTGGGCTGATTCTCAATTTGATAAATTCCATTTTCTCAAACCCATTTCAAAGGTGGTACGATATGGAATGCAATCAATAGATGTATGTATGTATTACATATATGTACTCTAGAGTGCAGAAAAATTGAGGGATAGTGAGAGTGAGAGAGTTTGTGGTGTAAGCGCAGAAATGGAATGGAATAAATAGATGTACATATGTATGTATATATTACATATTCGTACGCTTATGTGATGTTTTTCATTTACCCGTGCGGGTGAATTTCGCCGGTGCCTTTTGTACAATTACATGAGTATATTAATATCTTTTTTTAATATATGTACATACACACATATCGGAAACCAACTACATATGTATGTTTTTATTAAATTTTGCGTAACTTCACAAAAAGCCACAAACAAATAAAATAAGAGTATGAAATACAGAATCATTATTACACACAATCATTTTCAACCATCATCATTTCAACCGTTAAAGGACTGCTCGAGTAGAACAACGAACGCTGACTGAAATTTGCAAACACACAAAATTTCTTCGTTCCTTCAAACCTTCACATGTTGAAATTCGCGAAATAGGACAAAATACGAAACAAGTTTTTTTTTTCAAATGTGTTGTAAGTTAATCTAAAATTGATAAACAATGTTTGATGAACAGTTGAAAATATGTTTATTTTCAATTGTTATATATGCTGATTTTCAACTTTAGAAACAATATTTTCTCTAACGTTTGATAATTTCTTTTTCATTGTTTAATGGGGATGTTCGTCCACACATAGGTACCTTCAATAGTGCCACAACTCAAACATTTTTATCTTTCAGGAGTGCCGTTCAGAGTTTTTGCCATGCATACAAGATTTAGTGAAATAAAATCCTGCATGCATACATATGTAGGTATGCATACACTCAAAGTCAGATAATACGCTAATTTCCTCATGCTTAACTCAATTTATTTATTTTTTTGAGTTATGATACTGTTGAAGTACACAGTCGTTGCTGCTAGTCATTTCAGTCGTTGTGTTTGACTATGACTTTGCATTGACTATGAGAAAACAACTGTGACTGTCGGCTGCCGACTGGCCCTTGTGATAGTCGGCAGTTAAAAGCCCGTCTCCACATAACTTGTTTCACCAACAAAACATCTAGCAAAACATCTCGCTAAATAACCCGTCTCCACGTGGCTGATCGTGATTCAGTTTAACATTTCTCTTTCTTGCTCTTCTTAAATGTTTGTATGTTTGCTTATATTTTGCGTTTTTGTTTTGGTCTGTGTGAGATTTCGATAGATTTTCGATACAAAATTAGAGAAGACATCGATATCATCGAGGTTGGCAAGATGATTCAGAATGAAACAGTGTTTCAATCTTCACTCGCTCTCAAAAATTTGTATGGAAATTGGCGAGTTTCGGCACTGGTTTCCGTGTCGAAACAAGATTGAGAGAGAAAATGCAGAAAAAAAGAGCGAAACACGTTATGTGGAGACATGGTATAAGTCGTTTGGTTTCATTCGCGTAGTTGTTTGTTTCATATTCATCTCGACTGGCACATGTGGTAGTTGGTAGTCGAAGTCGTTTTCATTTCATTGCAGTTGTTTCAGTTATTGCAAGCCCTGTAAATAACTACGCAAATAAGCTACACATTGCAACGAAGTTTTGCTGCATTATGTACCAAAAGTGGATTAAATTGTTATACAAAATTTCACTGGAATTCGTTGCTCACTTACGTAGATATTTGCAGCAGAAAACGTTCTCCTCAAAAATTTGTATATGCTGGTTACGTCAATTCGGCGGTTATGGTTCGATATATACTTATATACGAACCAGTGTTGGGCGGTTTTGATTAAATCTTTAATCAAATAAAAAATAAATTTTTATTCTTCATTCTGATGCCCTTGAATAAAGAATAAATTTTTATTCTTCATTCCGGTGCTCTTGAATAAAGAATACTTTTTTATTCTTCATTCTGATACACTTGAATAAAGAATAAAAATTTATTCATCATTCTGACACCCTTGAATAAAAAATGAATTTTTATTCTTCATTCTGATGCCCTTGAATAAGGAATAAATTTTTATTCTTGATCCGAAATACATATGTTGAATAAAGAACAATTTTTTATTCTTCATCCAAAATAGGTTGAATAAAAAATAAAATTTTATTTTTCATTCAGATAATTTTTAATAAAGAATAAATTTTTATTCACGTTATTAAAATTATTCTTGCATTTCACACAAGTTAATGCCTTTTTCGAATATTGTTCTGAGTACGAACGAAGTATTTTCCCGAGTCCCAACCGAATATTTTTGTGAATACTTTCCCGAGTCCGAACCGATTACTTTTCCGAGCCGGAGAGCTGCTGGCTCTGTAATTAGCGAAGTTATGGTAAAAATGAAAATGTCCTTGTATTTGAATAGAACGGTGCCAATATTCATTAAAATCCGATGACCAGAACGTAAATAAAACAACAAACTACATACTTATTTTGCTTATATGTATGTATGTATATATGTATGTTACGGCGGGTAAATTTTTCTTCCAAATTTGTTTCGGCCACAGCTGCATTCTCTGGTCAATTCTGAACAAAAAAGTCCAAAGGACCATAGTTCTAAAATGAAGTTTGATCCTCCGCAATTTTGATTTTAGATAGTCACCCCTAAAAATTTTTTTATATTTGTTAAACAAATGTTGTTGAAGATACTCAAATTAAATTTTGAGATTTACATATTTGAGTTGGACCCATCCGTCGGTCGACACAATATCACAAAATTTAATCAATTTGATTATTTTTTAGGGAAATACATAAATTTTCCAAATCCCTTCTTTAGAATTTCTCCCAAATATTTTATCTGAAAGTTTGAAATACCTAAGTGAAACGCCAAAACACGTCAACTTAATTTTTGCCTGCAGAATACAATGACGTATTCAGAATATCCGAAATAAATTTTGATTTCGAGATATTTAGGAAAGAAAATTTCAGATCTCTGATAGTGAATTCTTCGTCGTTTGTAAACTTTACATTTCTTTGAGAGTAGTAAATTTTAAAACTATTTTGAAATGGAAAGAACCGTATTAAATCACGCATGCGATGACGCGGAAAATTGTAATAAATTGTAAAGAACGTAATAAAGTTAATGGGAACCTGCATGAGAGATCGTATAATAAAATTAACACTATTCAATATAAAAGATTGGTGCTTAATTTAGATTCCCACCATAATTTCCACAATGCGATTGAATCATTTACAGATATGTCATGTCTTTATAAATGATCAAAATTTCAAAGATAACTATGTCCACAAACAAAATATTTGACCCCAAAGTAGGACGATGGAAAAAAAACGGTTTTTATCGAAATTTTGACTCTGGTTGCACAAAAGTGCAGGTACGTCAAAACCATATATGTATCAAAGAAATATTTGCGTATTAATAATAAGTTTTATTATTAATATATAAGTTTTTCATCATGAACTAATAGTTTCGAAATTATAAGTGAATTAATGTAGGTTTCTTTTGCATGGCAGATGTTATATTTTATATCTTGTTTACGTGAAATGTTCCCATCACAGATATCCTTTTTTTATTTGATACTTTGTTTATCATCCTCAAACTATCCGAAAAGGTATACCAATCGAAAAAGTTCGGACTTTGGCGGATATTAGATTCCGCGAAAACATATAAATATATGTAATCGCGGTTTTCTCAAAAACTTACCATTTTGCGATTTTGGTTTTCACAGATACTTGTTAGTGAAGCATTGAATTTTAATATTCTGCAATAACCTCGTGGGTGGTCTCACCTTCGTTCTACCTCACCGTGATTGTTTTTTACGAAAATTGTATCAAAAATTAACATACAAAAATGCAATCAAATAGATATAAAATCCTTCTTTTAATTTTCTATAAGATTATATAAAGCTCATCTAATTAATTTAATAAGAAACTTCAAAAAAATTGTTATTGTGAAATTTCGACCTTGATTGCACAAAAGTGCATTAACTGTTGCAGATACGTCGAAATCGTATATGAAGAAGTTGTTTAAGTTTTAACTTTGAATGAAAGTGATTATGTTACTTTTTGCACGGAATGACTATTTTCGGAGTTAGGAACAAATAAAAGATCAAAACCATATATTTGAACAGTCAGTTGTACGGGGACATAGTGACCCGAATTCGATTATTTTTAGAAATAATTAAGGTAATAGTAGAATACAGTCAGAGATCTGAAACTTCTTTCCAAAATATCTAAAAATAAAAATTTATTACGGATATTCTGAACATGTCATTGTATTCTAAAGGCAAAAATTAAAATGACATATTTCGGCGTTTCATTTAGATATTTCAAACTTTTAAGATATACCTGTTGTAACATAAAATAATTGGGAGAAATTCTAAAGAAGGGGTTTGGAAAAATAATGTATTTCCCTAAAAAATAATCAAAGTGATTAAATTTTGTGATAATGTGTCGGCTGCTTTTCTACGATTGAAATGCAAATAAAATGCAGAAGCCGAATGAAACCCACAGTAGAAAATGTGTGTATGTACGAGTATTTTTCACTACTCTCAAAGAAACGTAAAGTTTACAAACGACGAAGAATTCATTATCAGAGATCTGAAATTTCTTTCCTAAATATCTCGAAATCAAAATAATGAAATTGATTAAATTTTGTGATAATGTGTCGGCCGACGGATGGGTCTAACTCAAATAAATCTCAAAATTTAATTTGAGTATCTTCAACTACATTTTTTTAACATATATAAAAAAAATTTTTAGGGATGACTATCTAAAATCAAAATTGCGGGGGGTCAAACTTAATTTTATAACTATGCTCCTTTTGACTTTTTTGTTCAGAATTGACCAGAGAATGCAGCTGTGGCCGAAAGAAAGTAAGTTTTTTTTCCGTCAGTACAAATTGACCCGCTCTAATATATGTCCCTAGATATCTTCGTGCTTTGAATAGCTAGAAGTATGTATTAAGGTTTGCATTTTCATTTTTACCATAACTTCGTTAATTACAGAGCCAGCGGCTCCCGGAATCGGAAACGTATTCGGTTCGGTTTTGGAAAAGTATTCGGTTCGAACCCGGAACCGAATACCTGCTCGGACTCGCAAAATAATTCGCTTCGGACCCGCAAAAGTATTCGGTACGAACTCGGAAAAGTATTCGGTTTGGACCTGGAAAACAAAATCACCTTGTGAAACCGAAAAACCATTTAGTTGTGTGACCTGCAAAAATAATTTGAATAACGTGAATAAAAATTTATACTTTATTCAAAATTAACTGAATGAACAATAAAATTTTATTTTTGGATGAAAAATAAAAATTTATTCCTTATTCAAGGGCATCAGAATGAAAATTCATTCTTTATTCAAGGCCATCATAATGAAGAATAATCAAGTAAGGAAGCCTAAGTTCGAGTGGAATCGAACATTAGTTACTCAGCTGTATGCTTTCATTGTTTGTTTGCGTTTGATGGAAACACGGCATATTTTATATAAAGCGAGTGCCGCATAAAGTGGGCGTAGCCACGCCCATTTTCAACACTTTTATCAGTCATCCAACTATGCATTTGAATCAGAGTTCTGCTTCGATCAGTTTGAAGTTCGGGTATAGCATACAACTCATTGTGTACGTACGTTTGATACCCGGCAAACCGTAAACGTACGAGCTACAGCTCGTTTGTATGCTTTCATACTAAACAACACAGCATTCGACTGTACGAAAAACTTAAAAGTGGTGTTTACAAAAAATCTAATAAAAGAAAGGCCCACACTTCAAGTTTTTTGTGAAATTGAAGACGAAAATGGGTGTCAAATTAATGAATTTGTACAATTCGGCCGTGTGCCAATCGGTAGAAAAAATGAAATTTTGACATAAGGGAGTAAAATTTTAACAGTATTCGTGGTGGATTTGAACGTCATAATTTTACCTAGCCCATTGGGCTAAATACATACACATATAAGTAACACAAATATTTAAATACAAAATAACATCAAATCGTTACATGAATACATTTCTTCTGTTCCATTAATACTGCCATCAACAATTATATGCATTTTACGGTTTAAAATTGTATCGTTGCCCGTTTTCGCCCAAATGTGTATCTTTGTAACTGTCAAAATTTTCTCTTCCGTTTGGCACAGCAAAATAGGTTTTTTTTTCAAAATGGAAAAAATTTTCTACCTCATTTTGCCATAGAGAAAAATATTACCGATTGGCAAACAGCCTTCGAAAAAAATTTTGATGCCATGCAGTGGTGGGAAAATCAAAAAATGAGTTTCCAACTCTTTATAATTTTGCCCTTAAAATATTATCCATTCCAGCTAGCAATGCAGCAAGTGAGCGCACATTTTCACTTGCTGGTAATCTAATAGTCGAAAAGCGCAACCGCCTAGCTCCTGCGCTTATAGACAATATGCTTTTTTTAAATTCAGTTTTAAGAAATGAAAATATTTTACATAATACGTAAGCACGAAGTTTCTCCATCAGACTTCTTTTTACTTCTATTCTTGCGTCCGCATAAAACGTCCTTTAATGAAAAATTTCACTAAAAATTCAAAAATAAATAATAGCTTAAAAAACTAAAAAACACGCTTTAATCTTAAAAATCGTACTAAAAATTGAGAAATAATTTAATTAGAAACAAAATGATGAACGAAAATACAAGTATTTAAGGAAAAGCGTGGGGCTGCTCAATAATATTTGAACATGAAAATATTCGATTCGTACAACTAGTACAAAAATATACCTAGTTGCGAAATTAAAGAGTACGATATATGAAATCTCAAAAAAGTCAAAATAAAATTATTATTGACATACTGAGCACCCCACGCTTTTCCTTAAATACTTATATTTTCGTTCATCATTTTGTTTCTAATTAAATTATTTCTCAATTTTTAGTACGATTTTTAAGATTAAAGCGTGTTTTTTTAGTTTTTTAAGCTATTATTTATTTAAACACAGGCTTGAAAAAAAAACTTTGAATGGAAATATGCTTCCAAGCGGAAGAAATGTGTTAAGCTATTTATTTTATTTGAGTCGTGATGAACATTAAACGGCAAAGGAAAGCATTCCTATTTTGTCCAATAGATTGATTGAGGTCTATATGAAATTCGGAATTCCGACCAAAAGAAAAGATGGAATAGAGAAAATGATTAAAAGACATTTAAATCAATACAACAAATTTATTAAATTGAACTGTGGTAAGGCAAAAAAACATTTTACCGACTCTCTGGACGTGTTATTTGACATATCTCATGCAAATGCCATTAAAACATTGCAAAAGAATAAAAATACGAAAGCCATAAACTTTTTAAACGAACATCGCGTATCAATAAAATCTGTGCGCTCAAAATTGGCTTTAGAAATTGAAGTACAGTATTTTTATTCTTTTGCAATGTTTTAATGGCATTTGCATGAGATATGTCAAATAACACGTCCAGAGAGTCAGTAAAATGTTTTTTTGCCTTATCACATTTCAATTTAATAATTTTGTTGTATTGATTTAAACGCCTTTTAATCATTTTCTCTATTCCATCTTTTCTTTTGGTCGGAATTCCGAATTTCGTTTAGACCTCAATCAATCTATTGGACAAAATTGGAATGCTTTCCTTTGCCGTATAATGTTCATCACGAATCAAATAAAATAAATAGCTTAACACATTTCTTCTGCTTGGAAGCATATTTCCATTGAAAGTTTTTTTTCAAGCCTGTGTTTAAAAAAGATACTCTTACATTATACAATAGAAAAATCTTACATAGAACTTAGCTCGTAAGATATTATTAAATAATTACCAATTAAGGGAATGCATCCTGGGTCTTAATGCCATTACAATAATAGTTTTAAAAAAATTTGAAAAAAACTTTTTTGAACTGAATATAACACACTTATGAGCACTACCGCTACAAGTTCACTTTAAAGAAAGTTCAACAAACTATTGAATGAGCTGAAATATGAAACTATACCACATTTTTTTTTATTGCAAAGCCTACTACGATATTTTCAGTTTGGTAAAAACAAAGTTTGAAAAAATGCGACTTGCTTACTTTAAATCAGTTTCTTAACTATAATAGTGCATGTAAATCAAAAAAAAATTTATGATGTGTAAAACTACTTTAAATAACCTATTAAATGATGTATAGTTTATACAATTCTCTATTTTTTAAATATTTATTTTTGCCTTTTTAACATACAAAAAAATTTAAATTTCATTTTAAGGACTCAATATGTCCTGAAAGGATAACGGTAGGTATAAATATCATATGGAGAATATGTTCCCAGTTTCATTTAGTATAAAAATGATTATTACATTATTTCTCCAAAAATCATTGTTTAAAGAGATATTGGGCTCTAAAGCAATGCATAATTTTTAGGTCAATTTTTGAACTTTAGGCCAAATGCGCGTGTCTATTTCCCACTACCGATGGTCAGATTTTTATGCAGATCTTAGTTTCTATTGTCAAGCTATCAGAAAATGCACGGGGAGCAAAAAAACTCAGCACTTTTGCATTTGTGGTCAGTCTAATGTACATACATATATTTATACGACACACATATTAACAAGTAAGGAAGCCTAAGTTCGAGTGGAATCGAACATTAGATACTCAGCTGTATGCTTTCATTGTTTGTTTGCGTTTGTTCGATATAGGGTGTATTTTATATGAAACCAGTGCTGCATAAACAGTGTGCAGCCACCCCCTTTTTCAAAATTTGTATCAATCATCCAAATAAGCATATAAATATTATTGTTAGTGCAAAATTGCATCCCTCTACGACTTTTAGTTACAAAGACTCCACGTTACAAATTCCAAAAGGATGTTCCAGAAATATCTTTGTTAAAAAGTAGGCGTGGTCATAACCGATTTCAATACATTTTTGCGTGTCTATTAACACATGTTATAAAAGTGCATAACCAAGTTTCGTCATAATATCTCAGTTAATTGTCGAGTAATAGGCTCGTAGATTTCTTTGTATAAAAAGAGGCGGTGCCACGCCCATTTTATAAACTTTTTCTATTTTTTGTTTCCGGTCTATTGTAGAACTAATGTCACAAAATTTCAATGAATTATCTTTATATTTCACAGAGATATCGCTAAAAATGGTTTTATTAGGTCACTTTATAATACCCATATATAAAAGTGGGCGTGGTCGTCAACCGATTTTGGTAATTTTTCGTCCACACATTTGGCTAAGTAAATATATCACGCGTACCAAATTTCATCGATATATCTTCAACGGTTTCTAAGTTATGACATATAAAACTTTCAATGTTTGACCCTTAATAAGTGGGCGTGGCACCGCCCATTTTCAAAAATTTTTGTATTTTTTGTTTTATGTCCGTAGGTGGACTCCTGCCACAAAATTTCAGTGATAGATCTTTATATTTGACAGAGATATCGCTTAAAATGTTTTTATTAGGCCCCTTAATAGTTCCCATATATAAAAGTGGGCGTGGCCGTCAACCGATTTTGATAATTTTTCGTCAAAACATTTGCCTAAGTAAGCAAATTACGCATACCAAATTTCATCGATATGTCTTCAACGGTTTCTGAGTTATGACATATAAAACTTTCAATGTTTGACCCTTAATAAGTGGGCGTGGCACCGCCCATTTTCCAAAACTTCATAAACTTTCTTCATAAGGGCCTGAGCTCAATACGTGGGTAAAATTTCATCACTCTAGCTATATTAGTGGCTGAGATACCAACTTTCCGATTTTTTCTATATAGGAAAAGTGGGCGTGGTCATGGTCTGATTTCGCCCATTTTCAATACCAACCGTCCCAGTCTCGATACCAACTTGCATTTCAAATTTCATCAAAATATCTCAATTTTTACGCGAGTTATCGTGCGTACGGACGGACGGACGGACATGGCTCAATCGATTTCTCTTTTCACCCTGATCATTTTGCTATATATAAGTCCATATCTATCTCGATTATTTCATTATGTTACAATCCACCGTTATGAAATCAAAATTATAATACTCTGTGTACTAGTACAGCTGAGTATAAAAATGTACATGATCGTACACCGATCGATCAAACGATCATTTCTGTTTAAGTACAAATAATACACCGATCGATCAAACGATAATTTCTACTTATGTACAAATCATTGGTTTGTACATTTCTTTCCAACCAAACATTTGTTCGTTTGACATCGAACGTACAAAAGCTTTACTCGTATCGCTTAAGTTCCCCACAAACAGACGCGATACGATACAGTCCACATATGCAATTGTGCATGACGCGATACGATTTTTCATATGTGGGCTGTATCGTATCGCTTCTGTTTGAGTAGGGCTTTATTCGGGTAAACATCATGTGTATGAGTTGCATTGCACTGTGTCAGATCGATGAGCCGAAAACCTTACTCGAAGCAGAACACTGATTTGAATATTATTCTTTGTGCAAAATTTCATTCCTTTATGACTTCTAGTTACAAAGATGTCACGTTACAAATTCCTAAAGGGTGTTCCAGAAATATCTTTGTTAAAAAGTAGGCGTGGTCAAAACCGATTTCAATAAATTTTTGCGTGTCTATTAACACAAGTTATAGAAGTGTATAAACCAAGTTTCGTCATAATATCTCAATTATTTGTCGAGTTATAGGCTAAGAAATCTCGTATATTCCTGCTTCTAAAAGGAGGCGGTGCCACGCCCATTTTCCAAAATTTTTATGTTTTTTGTTTTATGTCCACAGGTGGACTTCTGCCATAAAGTTTCATTGATATATCTTTGTATTTGACAGAGATATCGCTTAAAATGTTTTTATTAGGCCCCTTTATAGTTCCCATATATAAAAGTTTTCCGTCAAAACATTTATCTATCATAACATTTATATATCATTTTCGTCCACGTATTTGCCTAAGTAAATATATCACGCGTACAAAATTTCATCGATATATCTTTAACGGTTTCTGAGTTATGGCTTATAAAACTTTCAATATTTGCCTTTTAATAAGTGGGCGTGGCACCGCTCATTTTCAAAAATTTTTGTGGTTTTTATTTTATATCCGTAGTTGGACTCTTGCCACAAAATTTCAGTGATAGATCTTTATATTTTATAGAGATATCGCTTAAAATGTTTTTATTAGGCCCCTTTATAGTTCCCATATATAAAAGTGGGCGTGGCCGTCAAACGATTTTGACAATTTTCCGTCAAAACATTTATCTAAGTAAGCAAATCACGCATGCCAAATTTCATCGATATATCTTCAACGGTTTCTGAATTATGACATATGAAACTTTCAATGTATGACCCTTAATAAGTGGGCGTGGCACCGCCCATTTTCCGAAATTTCATCAAATTTCTTCTTACGGGTCTGAGCTCAACACGTGGGTAAAATGTCATCACTCTAGCTCTAATAGTGACTGAGATACCAAATTTTTGATATTTTCTATATAGGAAAAGTGGGCGTGGTCATGGTCCGATTTCGACCATTTTCAATACCAACCGTGCCAGGCTCGATACCAACCTGCATTCCAAATTTCATCAAAATATCTCAATTTTTGCACGAGTTAGAGTGCGTACGGACGGACGGACATGGCTCAATCGATTTCTCTTTTCACCCTGATCATTTTGATATATATAAGTCATCATTTTGATATATATAAGTCCATATCTATCTCGATTATTTCATTCTGTTACAATCCACCGTTATGAAATCAAAACTATAATACTCTGTGTACTAGTACAGCTGAGTATAAAAATTATTCTTTATTCAAGGGTACCAGAATGAAGAATAAAAATGTATTCTTTATCCAAAATTTTCTGAATGAAGAATACCAATTTTTTCGTTATTGAATTATTAAAATTTTGAATAACACCGATCCCTGATACGTACATATGTTTATTCTGCACGGCTAATCGAAAATTGGGCGATACAATTAAAGGTCCGGTTATACTTGCATAGCACAGCAGCGCACAACATAAGAACTGTCACATACGAATTCTGTTTAATGGGCTTTCCGTGTAATCGATTACTCAATGCATAGCGGCACAGGGCATAGCATACAAGTCTGTTGAAATTTGATTTCTGTGTTATGTGCTATGCGATTTGACATTTGGCAACACGAATGTGTGTGTGTTGAGTGTGCGAAGGGTTGCACGCAAGGATAATTTATACAGGTTAACTTACATACTAAACAGCTGATTTGTAACTTTTTTTCTACTTTTTTACTTTAATAATGGTGCTTATATCAAACTTGGGTCAATTTTGAGCATGGTGCAATATGATTTCTACTAAGGCGACTATGATTTTGACAGCAGCACCACAGAATACACAAACAATTTACGTGAAGTGTGCATGTATGTATGTACGAATGTCGGGATGCGAAAACTTTTATTAATTAACCATGGTTGCACGGCTATGCGAAGTATAATCAGCTCTATGCCCTATATGTTTTGCGCTGCCCTGATTTGCTATACTATGCAAGTATAACCGGGCCTTAACGTGAATTAGATCTTCTAAGTAATTGGCCTTACCTTTTTAGAAATGAATTAAAAAACTATTTCATTTAGCTGTTTCAAAGGTTTTTTATCATCGCAATACTGTAGGGGATCCACAGCTAAAAAACGACCATCAGTATCCGAACCCCGCTGATCCATGCCCAGTCATTGAAGGGGTAACACTAGTCACTATACCTAATGGTTTGGCTGTGTTATTATATCTTTGTCAGTGTTGTGCAGCAAATTTCATACGTTTTTGTTTTTGCCTTTGATTGCAGAACCAGACACGCACCACGTTTTTCTTCAAGTCCAATTTCTCAGCGATAGCAGCAATTTTCTCACCCGAAGGCCTTGGTTGTACAGCGAAATATGCTTCCAAAGAACGTTTTTCAGGCGCCGCAATGGAAGTCCTTTTTCTTGAAAAAAGACTCGATATAGATTACTGTTACAAAGTAATTGTAATTAAGCTTTTCTTGCTAATTTGAAATTTTATATGCATATAAAGTGCCCACAAATGTACAGATATATAACTTCTTATATACAATGATTAAAACTCTTTTTTTTAAATGAAACAGTGTTCGAAAACTAATGAGCTGAGATGGGCATTAGAGCGTATCTCGAAAAAAAAAGTTCGCCGTACGCCCCATATGATTTCTTTTTCGAAAACATTTCGGGAATTTTTTTGGACTCCTCTAGATGTCGCTAAAATTCATTTTCTTCATATCTTCGGTATTTATTATCCGATCCCTAAGTTCGATACACCAATCTCTTTGGCTTAAGAGGAGGGTTGCTACATTATAATTGTTTTAACCCTATGTGCGTCATTAGGGTCACTTCCACCCAGTACTTAGTTGGTGGTATAAACTAAGTAATGTAACCGACATGTTAAACGTCATCAAAAAACATTAATCTTTTGCAAAAGAAGTATTTCGATCAATTCAGTAGAACCGGAACACATTTAACATGCCGAGGAATATACGTTTTTCGCTTTCTGTGGTCTTTTAGGTTCATTTTACAAAGATTTTTTCTGAAGAGACCTACTGAAATTTTATGCTACCACAGGAAGCGAGAAACTTCTATTCCTCGGAATGGTAAAAGTGTTTTATTTTCAATTCTACTGAAGCGATCGAAATACCTCTTTTGCAAAAAATTAATGGCTTCTGACGACGTTTAACATGCTGGCAAAAACAAGTTACATTAAGGTGGTATATACTAAGTATTGGGTGGAAGTTACCCCAATGGTGCGCAGAGGGTTAATACAATTATAAAGTAGAAACCATCCTCTTAATCCAAAGAGATTAGTGTATCAAACTTAGGGATCGAACCATAAATACCGAAGATATGAAAAAAATTAATTTAGCAAAATCTAGCGGCGTCCAAAAAAAAATAAAAAATTTTTCCAGAAATATTTTCGAAAGAAAAATCAGGGGAGGGGGAGGGGGGGGTGCGGTGAACTTTTTTTGGTCCGTATAAGGCGAGACGCCCTATTGGGCATCCCATAAATGTATGAATGTACATATGTATATGTAACACTATGTTACAGCCAAAAAGAACCAAGAAATTCAGGTATTTGGGAAGATAGGCATGAACCTGCTGAGCTCGGAATTTTTTTTTTTTTTATTTTTTGTATGGTTAGGTTTTTGATATAACGGTAATTTGTTGTTTGTTTGGTTGCCACTTGAAAAATAATTTTTGCGGAAGTCGCAAATGCGATAAGCAGTACCTCATCGAAAGACCATTAAAATTCACTATGTTAATGGATCAGTTCGATCTTTCTGAATTAATGATTTAAAACAATTATCCGCACGGCCTGGCTCACTGAGCTGGTGCTGAGAACAAGCTTCTCACACGTATTTAATACGTGAGTTCCATGCGAGCGCAATAATGAAAAACGAACAAAATAGTCAGTGCCAGTCAGGCGCGGATCCAGGATTTCGACAAGGGGGGGGTTTTAAAATTTTATTTTTTTTGGAAGATGTTTTTAAGGGCAGACGCTGGTGAAAATATGGACTAATACCACCTACTATTATTATTCTCAGTGTTTAAAAAACTGCAGTCGGAATTAGCAAAAGTCGTGAAATGTTTGATTTTATTTGATTTTGATATTCGTCGCTTTTTAAAATGACGATTTTGCCTGATTTTGATTTTGCGCTGATTTCATATTGCTCAAAATCAAAAGCGGCCTGATTTCAAAATGAACAATTTTGCCTGATTTTCATTTTGTGCTGATTTCATATTGCTCAAAATCAAAAGCTGCCTGATTTCAAAATGAACGATTTTGCCTGATTTTGATTTTGCGCTGATTTCATATTGCTCAAAATCAAAAGCGGCCTGATTTCAAAATGAACAATTTTGCCTGATTTTGATTTTGCGCTGATTTCATATTGCTCAAAATCAAAAGCAGCCAAATATCAAAATTAGCGATTTTGCCTGATTTTCATTTTGTGCTAATTTTGATTTTGTGCTAATTTCATATTGCTAAAATCAAAATCAGCGAAATATCAAAATCAATGCTTTCACAGTTCTGCTATTTACGCTTACATGAACACATGTGTGTATGTACGTAATTTCTTACCCTCCCCTGCAGGGAACTCAATAACTAGTGAGAAAAATTTCTAGTTCAGAACTAGCGAAAAGGTGTCAAAATTGAACTAGATCAATTGTAGTTAGACCCACACCAGTTCAGAAGGAGTGAATTGAGTGACCATTATAACACACACTTTACTTTTTATGCAATTTCGAAGTGACAAAAATTCTATGAAAATTTTTCGTTCGTTCAATTGCCGTCGGCTTTTTATATTTCTGCAATTCTCAGATGTTTAGTGAAGCATTTTATATAAAGAGTTTTCTATTTGCATCTTGTATGAAATGAAATGTTCCCCTAATTATGCTTTTCCGATCCCTCAGGCTTATTTTTAATTTTTTTTTATTTTATTACTTTTAAATATTGTTGTAAACTTTTATTAAATAAATAAATAAAAAAATATTCGTTAAAAAAAATAAAAAAAAAATATCATCCACCTTGACATCGACAGGATTCGAACCCGCACCCCTCAGATTGAAAGGCACATGCGTTAGCCAGTCGGCCATCGCGCCACTTGCATGAAGTATGTCAAAGGCTGCACTTAAGCGACAGATGTAAAACTGTAGAATTTGTAGATACTTGTACCTAGTTCAGAACTATCGAAAATGTGCCAATAAACGAACTAGTGTAAACTGTAGAATTTAGTACTAGTTCGGAACTATCGAAAATGTAGTGCAGAGAGTGACAATTGACACCGCCTAGGACATCGCCGTGTTAAATTCGCCAGTTGATAACATACAAAAGAGATTTAGCTCGCACTAGTAGTGTCGAAAAATGCACTAGAAGCGACCTAGTTCGGAACTAGAGATTTTCCCTACAGGGTCTGTATTACGTTTGTATACATAGATGTGTATGTATGCGCATGTAAGCGTAAATAGCAAAACTGTGAAAGCATTGATTTTGATATTTGGCTGCTTTTGATTTTAGCAATATGAAATTAGCACAAAATCAAAATTAGCAGAAAATGAAAATCAGGCAAAATCGCTAATTTTGATATTTGGCTGCTTTTCTATTTGAGCAATATGAAATCAGCGCAAAATCAAAATCAGGCAAAATCGTTCATTTTGAAATCAGGCCGCTTTTGATTTTGAGCAATATGAAATCAGCACAAAATCAAAATCAGGCAAAATTGTTCATTTTGAAATCAGGCCGCTTTTGATTTTGAGCAATATGAAATCAGCGCAAAATGAAAATCAGGCAAATTCGCTAATTTTGATATTTGGCTGCTTTTGATTTTGAGCAATATGAAATCAGCGCAAAATCAAAATCAGGCAAAATCGTTCATTTTCATATTTTTTCATGTTGATTAACTGCGACTTCTGATTTTTTAAAAGCGGAATCAAAATCAAAATCAACAGAAATGAAACTTATGCCAGTTTTTTAAACACTGATTATTCTATATACTAGTTGCGCCATTTCCCGCACCTTAAAACATAGTGTAAAGCATACAGTGAAATGGCTCTGGGATGCGTAGTCGAAATTCGATAAAAAAAGGCGATAGGTCATCGGCAAATGTCAAAATCGGGGACAGACTGGTATGGCGGCGACTTCCGGGGGTACAGATTGGTATGGCGGCCGGATGTGGTTGTTGTAAGAAAACGGACAATAATGACATGGTCGTAGCAATCAAGACAGAAACGCAATTCCGTAATTGGGAATTGAAAAAACCAATTCATAATTTCGAAAAGAAATTAAGGCTGAGTTCCTAAAATGCAATACCCGGAGAGGGCGTAAACGCCAGCTATTCCACGAATAACATGTGCAAGAATGTAAAATCAAAAACCTACAGAACAGAAAGAAAAAGAGCAATTTATATTGCATTCACGATCGGCATTGGGCCAGAACAGCAACTTCAAAATCAGCTGAGCACAGCTGTTCGACCTCGTTTAACACACATCCCAGAGTCATTTCACTGTTCTCCGTACACAATGCCTTAAAAACACCAAACACAAAACCCTCCAAATTAACAATATGTATGTCATCACATAAAGTGCAGGAGATTTCAATTGAAGTTCTAAATAACCTGTATAACGTACATGTATTTAATAAATTCATAAATTAAAAAAGCCGGCATATGCGGGTGTTACGCCTTCAGATGGCTCTGAAGCTACTTTATTATAAACTTTACCACTGCGCGACACCTAGTGAAGGGTAGCAGTTATTATATGATATAATTTGAAGCGCGAGGTCGCTACTGCGTGTTCTAAATTTTCAATCGTGCAACCAAAGAACGTATATTGTATAAGAAGAGAAAATCGTTTAGTCAAAAAAAGATGATGACTTCGCGAGTTGCCTCCCATCATTCTTCAAGCTCGAATTCGTTTGTTTTTTCGCGGCGAAAAATAAATTCATTTTGACATTTCTTTTGCTTGACATTTAGTTATTATTTCTATTCATACTCTACCGCCACTGCAAAGATGCAAAGATGGTTGAAAATGAGCCGGGCTGCAAATTTAGAATTTTATAAAAACCTTGATCTGATGAAAAGCTCTGTTGAAACTTTTTTTATCCTTTGTTGAAACATTTCAATTTTATGAATGAATCGCTTGTAGTATTTTAACTTCGTACTCGTTTTAATTCTTGTTTTTGGTGGTTGATTGGATTGTGCTTATTATACATACGTATTTACATATGTATATTTTTGCATTGGTACGTGCGAATGTGTATCGTATGGTATTGGTGGCAAATTGATCATCAATTTCACTTTCCGTTGCTTTTAAAGCCAAAATAAATAAGAATGTATGTACATATGTAGTACTTTTTGGTTATATTTATATTTTTAATAGAATTTTTACTTTATTGAAGTTCTTGTCCTTCAAGAATTTTTCAAAAAGCCTCGAAAATTGAAACATGATTGAAAGTTTGTCAGAATCGAAAATATAGTACGCGCTTATTGTATTAGATTTAATTTCTCTAAATTTCGGGTATTTTCTATTTAACTATAAGTTGTAATTGTATGTTATAATTGCCTACAAGGACAACTATTTGAATGAACTGATTCAATTGTACCTGTTTCACCTTGTGGATATGTGCATATAAAATATAATCTGAAAATAAATGTCGAGTTTTGCCTTTGGACAGCTAAATGATAGAGTTTTCCTTGATCAGTTTGGAAAATTTGGGCGCAGAATCTATAAAGGCATTAACCTTTAAGTGACGAGGTAAAATTTTGTGACATAGTTTACGACGTGGTGGTAAATTTTTTTCTAGGCATTTTACTTAAAACTCTCAATAATAAATAAATTTTTTTATAATAATTTTTGCATTGGAAAGAGGCCAGTCCTTTTTCAAATGAAATTAATAAAAAAGTTAATTAAATTTTTTAAATCAACAAAGTTTTTACTATAATTCACAAGGCCTTGTTCTTTCAAAATAGCGAAAACATCACATGAGAACCTTATAGATAAAAGGTAAAACAAAAACTTTCTTTAAACTTTAGAGACGGTTTTTCATAAAAAAATATATATTTTTAAATATATAATAGGAATTTTATTTAAAAAAAATTTTTTGTAGAAAATGCTGGCCAGTCTTTTTGAAGTTTTTTTCATAATAACGTGAGCGTATAAAATGAATCACGAAACGAATTTTTTAAATTTTCTTCCAATAATCATTTGAAGAAGTGGTAAAATTAATAATCCATGTTAATCAAATTGCCAGTGAGAGAAGTTTTAAATGGAAATAAATTATTTTTGAAGAAAAAGTTACGTTAACGTCGAGGTGTGGTAATTTTTACCCCGATATCATAATTTATCCGTTATTGGAGATCTTCCACCATAGAAACTATACTGATCGATAATTATGATGACATGAGTAGATTCTAAATGCATCAAAATGCTGCAGAGAAGCGAGAAGTGGTAAATTTCCAAAAATTGCATTCGAAGAAAAACTAACGTTACCCTAGACGTGGGGTAATTTTTACCCCACCATCATCATTTCTCGTCAAATGTTACACCTTCCTCCATAAAAACAAAACGGGTCAATAATTATAACGAGATGGGAAGATACTAAAAGAGTAAACTTGCTGGATGGTAAGTTAAAAGAGATATTCAAAGAAACTGTAAGTCGGTGTAAAAATTACCACCACGTCGTATGTTAAAGGTTAATTTGGGATCTATGATAAACCACAAGGGGGGGACGGGTTAAACCCCCAAAACCCCTCCTCCCCCGTGGATCCGCCACTGGTGCCAGTGTTGCAACTTTAGCTATTTTGTAGCTAGATTTAGCTATTACATACTTTCGACGTTTAGCTATAGAAATTCGCGTTTAGCTATTGGCTATTTTCTTTTAGTTTATTTTTTAGTCAGTTTAGCTATTTTAGCTATTACATTTTTTCTGTAACTTCTAGGGGCGTCAGAATGAATAATTTTTCGTCAATCCAGCAATCCGTTTAACTGACAACAGAGTAACATTACATGTATTTGAATGGCGATCGACACATTCAGTACTTCAACTTTGCCGTAACAAATATATGAAATTGAAGTGTGTATGTGTCAGTTAAACGGAACTGGATTGCCAGAAAATTATTTATTCTGACGGTCCCATTCCTCATTTTTGCACAAAAAATTATGATTTTTTGTTTATCAAAACTTTATAGAATGTACTGTTCCTTACTTGAATTATATACGGGCAAGATGTGAAGCAATTTTCAAAGCAATATGGAGTCAATATTTTCTATACCAGGCATGGCAATATGTGTCAATTTCATTTTAAAAATTTCAAAATTGTTTGATTTATGCGATGCCACAGTGAGCGTTACAATATAATGCAAAATAGCCGACAAACAGCCGAAATGGAATTTTAAGGCCCTTGGCAACTTACAATCTGGCATGTCAAGCAGTGTATATGTGTGAGTCGGGTGATTGACGAAAATATCTAAAACGGCCATGTAAAAACAAAACGTAAATATGTATATCGGAGAGCCTGCCGAGAGAACAAAAATCTGAAAAAAATAACAAGCATTGCCTGTACAAAAGCTTTGCTTGTTAATAGCTTTAGAACTTTGTACAAACCAAACACACAATCGCACCAACATACTAGGTAGCAAAGACAGAGTGTCATTAAGCTAACTACTGTTGTTGGTATGTGGATTTTAATAAAAGGAAAATTGAAATTTAAGCGAAACAAAGCTGACGGCGGTGGTAGCTCAATGGGATGACATTGGACTACCAATCGAAACGACTTAAGTTCGATTAGTGGATGTAGTGGTTTCCGAAATGGATCCATAACTTCTACCAAATTTTTTTTTTTCATTGCCAAATGAATTGCTTCAGATCTTGCCCGTATAGACACGTCGCGTTAAGATTACTAAAAAAAAACTGGTAGTCCGGCACGCCTACTTATTTATTTTAACGCTTATCGGTACATACTCTGCAGTCAAAAACTAGATCGCAGTTAACTAGAATATTTAAGCAAATTTATTGAACATATTTTTCTTCACTAACTCGAAAAGAGTGATACTGGGGGTTGCCAGACGTACTGATTTTATCAGTACAATACTGATTTTTCGTGCCCCGTACTGGTACTGATTTGTACTGATTTTTAGCCGACACTAAAGATATTCATTTTTATCACCCTGCAGTGTTTTTAATTTTCCAACTGTTTTCATTTGACGTTTGTAACCATGAAATAATTATGGAGGATGTAGCAATGCTAACGTGGATTTATATGTACTAAACGTAGCATGAACAAACTTACTAAAAATTTCTGTTCAATAGGGTTTGAGTACATTTGATTATGCATACTTAGCGTAACATAGAAGTCTGATTCAATTAGATTTTTACGGAGCGCGCATAAAGATGCCCGTTTCTAAATTTGTTCCATGCTACGTTAAGTACCCATAACTCCAGCTTTACATGTCATCGAAACATGATTGACAGTTAACATTACGGAAACGAAAAAAAAGCCAGTGTCAACCAGTCTGGTAACTCTGTGTATACATGAGATTATTATCACATCACTATTTTTAGACTAGAGAGAAAATGAAATACGTGTAGGGACACAAAATATTGTCTGCCATTATAAATTGTCGTTTTTCTAATGTAATGAAGTATGAAATAGATTATTTGAACATTAATAAATGTACAAAGCACAAAGAATAAATATAAAAGAGACTAAATTATTGACAACAATTTTCAGAAGTGAGGTGTTTGTCCCTTAATTTCTTTTTTGTTGTTTGCTTTTCCGACAGGGTAGGATTGCGATGTATTCTGCAGAACGAAACAAGATACTGAAGATGGCACATAGCCGAAACTGGTTTATAACCAAATCAAACTTGACAAGGAATGACGGAAATTCGTTCCACCATACATTGTTTGTACCCTCGTGTCATGATTACAAAAAAAAAACTCAAAATCGAAAAACGTGTACATTCATGCGTCGATCGGTCGGGTAGATTTTGAAACATAGATGGCCACCCAATGGCTCCAGTGACTCCGTTTGTCTCCCAACAACATCGCTGTGGATCCGAGTGGCTCCCAACAACAACCAAATCAATTTCGACAGAATAACGCACATTTCCTTTTTTTCACAGAAATCGTCGTCGCGGCGAGCACTCAAACCTAACGGTCCAGCTTCGACCGACATTCATTGTGTAGTTACGCCTTCATACATACATACATATGTACATATGGTTGGACATTTATATCTTCGACCTCGTTTATGTTGTTTAGCAAAATATTTAAATGCCTAGTTGCAGCATATCTATACATACATACATACATACATATGTACATACATACATTGTACATTTGTTCTTTTCAAAATGACATCTAAGAATAGAAAGTTTAAGTGGTCATGGGAGTATGATTTTTTTTATGTATGTACATACATAAGTACATGTTGTTGCAATAAACCGTTATTTGGCAATAATATTTTTATAATTCCAAGAAGAAGGTTGTTGCAATTTTTATTGATGTTGTTGTCGTGTGGCTCCCTTACGCTTAATCCCTGGATACCTATGTTTTAAAACAAACGTGAACTCTATTAGTAATTGCTGAATACGTTCGATATGCCGCGATTCAGTGACCTAAATATTGATCAGTTATATGAAAAATTGCGAGACATCGGTTTGTCTACCACCGGTAATAAACCGCAACTTGTGGAAAGATTATGCGAACATTTTGCAGAAGAACGTTTTACTTGTGCTTTAAATGATAACATGCACGTAAGCAAGCAAATTGAAGCTTCCTTCGTGGATTTACGTATTGGAGACAGGCCACTGAGTAGCTCATCGCCAGCTGCAGTAGCGGTGCCTTCATCCTCATATGCGTGCATTCTTACAACGGCAAATGGTGCAGCGATAATGGTACCTTTGCAAAACGAAACGCAATACATCTACGGGAGTACACATGGCGACGCTCTAACAACATCGTGTCATGGTGGCGCCATGCCGATGTAGTCCACCGTCTCCTTGCCTAACGCACAAAGGCAAGCTAACATATTTATTTCATCGGCCGACGTGAATGGTCAACGTTTTTATGGAAATTCAGGTACATATATTGTACCAACAACGTCACATGCATGCAACGCTTTTTTCTTTGCCAAACGTTCAAGAGCAGCAGAAATTCGGAATTTCAACGACTAACGCCCAAGGCAGACATGTATATTGGGGTGCGCAAACGACGGCGTCGCAGCCAATGTTCTCTGCCGACAATGCAGTCAACGCGAATCGACTGCGAAACGACAACACGTCAGATGAAGTGAACACGCACCGACTTGTTCAAAATACAATCGGGCAGAACGAAAATTTAAATATAAACGCTCAACATTTTTGTTGTAAAAACGAAGCTACAAGCATGTATTCAATACAACATACGAGTGTGAGCAACAACGAAATACGAAACTGTGTAATGCCAAAAATGGAGGAAAGAATAAATCATCTTGATGTAGTTGATGATGAGTGGCTACTAAGGATGCAATTGCGTGACCCACATATACGAAATATAGTCTTAATATTACGAGGCGAGGTAGAGTCAACTAGTGATGGGCGAGTCCGAGATGTTTTATTCGATTCTCTCGATTGTTGAAACATCTCGAATGCTCTCGATGGTTTTCATTCGTATTCGAGTCAAGTCGTAAATGGCCGTCAGTCGAAGCAATAGCTAAAACATCTCGGACTCGCCAACGATTCCTCTTGTTTTCAAAGCAACCCTACAACATCTCGGACTCGCTGCAAAAAATACAAAATATTTGTTGTTGCCACTTGAATATTACAATTGCTTTAAAAAACATACAGAGTGGTACAAATCTATTGCCGTTGTTGCTACTCGTAAAATTCATTTGTTTCATAAGCGTCTCACTTCAGAAAATTTATTAATGTTTAAATAATTGTTATTATGCACGACACTTTTTAGTTGTGATTGCAATAATGCAGCATCTATGTATAGCATATTTTTCAATTTGGTTAATTTATTTATGTATTTACCTCACTTCCATGGGCTCCATGCAACACCTCGAGTGGACATGGGGCCGCTAATGAACGGGCAGACAGCACTCTGGACTCCGAGAGCGATACGTTCTCGGTGTCTGAGTTGGTAGGCCCGTTCTACAACATGCTCGACGAATGCAAGCTGCTGGATTCGCATCCGGAGGAGGCCGACTTTGACTCCACAGTCATTGAGGTCTCCGAAGGAGCGGGTACAGTAGCGGCGGACGTCAAGATGCATTACGACGACCAAAATGATGCAGGTACTGCAAATTAACCTGCATCACTCCAAAGCAGCTTCGGCTGCACTACTCTTACGTCTCAGCAAGACTGCTGAGGCGATCGTTCTGGTCCAGGAGCCTTGGGTCGTTGGATCCAGGGTCTGTGGCCTCAAATCTGGGGACTACCATGTGGTGGCAGCACCTGCGACAGGTAGGACCAGATCATGTATTCTAATACACAAAACTCTTTCCTACTTTATGGTATCTCTTTTCAGCGACGAAGATATGGTCTGCATCAGCCTCGAGCTGAAAGGCAAATCGATATGGATCGCCTCTGCCTATTTGGCGTATGACCGCCCCATTTCTGGGCAAGATCGGCTACTTGGTGCGGTTAGGGAAGCCGAACGCTTAGGGCTCCAACTGCTGATAGGGGCCGATGCCAGTGCCCACCACACAACATGGGGCTCATCGGACGTAAACGCGAGGGGTGAGTCTCTTTTTGATTTTATTATATCTAATAATTTATCTATATGTAATTCTGGAGGCAAACCTACTTTTGTCACCGCAAACAGGAGCGATGTACTTGATATCACTCTGGTCACAGGCCCGCTCTTTGACTATGTCAAGGAATGGCAGGTGTCCGGAGAAAACTCCTTCTCTGATCATATGTATATAACTTTTAATCTACTCTTGAGACCTCCACTTAGAGCGGGATACAGGAACAGGAGGCGTACGGATTGGGCTCTGTTTAGTCAGAAATTGTCTGCTACGCTCCTTGAGCACGCTTCTCTCGGTACGTTAAGCCTACCGTTAACAACTGATGAAGCGCCTATCTCCAATAACGGGTCTGTTTCTCTCGGTGTGCTAGACACATCGTCAAAAATCGATGAAGCAGTTGACTTTGTTACTAAATCCTGTAACGCTGCTTTTAAGAGTGCCTGCCCGCAGGTCAAAATTCGGGGTAAAAAGAAACCTTATTGGTGGAACCCCGAGATCTCCAAGCTTCGGCTTAACATCAGAAAACTCTTCAACCAGGCGAAAACAACTGGCAACTGGCAAGCCTACAAGGATGCCTTAAAAATTTTCAAGAAGTCGATCCAAAGAGCTAAAAGAGACTCATGGAAAAACTTCGCTAGCGACATAGAAGAAATCTCTGAGGCCAATCGACTACGAAAGGTCCTCTCTACTAACCCAGTTCCCCCAAGCTGTATCCAAATGCAAAATGGGGACTGGGCCACATCTAGTACTGATATTCTGAATATCCTGGTCACCACACACTTCCCAGGGTGCACCTTGGAACCTTATAGAACCTACTCTAACCCCAGGGCATCTAATGACTTGGAGCACATAATTACTAACACAAGGGTAAAATGGGCTATTAAATCCTTCAAACCCTTCAAATCTCCGGGAATAGATGGAATCTTTCCTGCTGAATTACAGGCAGCAAGTGATATTCTAATCCCTCTACTTGTTCCTATCTATAAAGCCTGCCTCAACCTGTCGTACATTCCTCTGGAAGGGACCAAGGCGAAGGTGATCTTTATTCCTAAAGGGGGCAGAGCCTCCTACAGCAGCCCAAAGGATTTCAGGCCGATAAGCCTGACCTCTTTTCTACTCAAAGTTCTTGAGAGATTGCTGGATGTCTATATCAGGATCCGTGCGAATACTCTATCTCCTTTTCAACACGCTTATTCCAAAGGCAAGTCCGTAGAGACTGCTCTACACGCTATCACTTCCAAGATAGAAAAGGGGCTAGCCTTTAAGGAATTCACACTGGGCATCTTTATCGACATAGAAGGAGCATTCAACAATGTTCTCCCGGGAGCCGTTACCACCGCCCTACGGGACTTGGAGGTAGAGGAGCCTCTCGTGAGGTTTGTCGAACTTCTTCTTAGTAGAAGAGCCATCATTTCTGAAATGGGTAATTCGTCGATAACTAGGTATGCCAACAGGGGAACACCCCAGGGTGGAGTTTTGTCTCCTCTGCTTTGGAACCTAACGGTGAATACCCTGCTCTCTAAACTTCAGCACACGGGCTGCCAGGTCATTGCGTACGCCGATGACATCGCCCTGACAGCGACTGGCAAGCATATACCGGTGCTGAGCGACCTTTTGCAAAATGCACTCAACATTGTAAAAACCTGGTCTCTGAAATGTGGGCTCAGTGTCAGCTCTGAGAAAACGGAAATGGTTCTGTTTACCCGCAAACATAAGATACCTGAATTCAAACCTCCGTCCATAAATGGGAAGGAGATTAAACTCTCTACCGAGGTTAAATACCTTGGTGTTATTCTAGACAGAAAACTAAACTGGAAACGGAACGTAGAAGTACGTTCCCAAAAAGCCATGTTAGCACTCTACGCATGTAAATCAGCGATAGGCAAGAAATGGTGACTTAACCCCCAAATCGTCCATTGGCTGTACACAGCGTTAGTGCGACCTATTCTCTTCTATGCAGTCACCATATGGTGGCCAGCACTGGAATTCGAAACCAATAAGAGCAAATTAACTAAAGTGCAGCGAATGGCTTCCATGCTTATTAGCGGAGCCCTTCCCTCCACCCCAACTAAAGCTCTCGAAAGCATCCTATTTCTTCTCCCCACGGATATACAGGGGAAACTCATTGCCAGCTGCAACGCGGCAAAGCTCAATGCAACCGAACCCTGGAGGGACACCAGATTCGGGCACGCTCAAATTCTTAGTAACGTCCCTGCCAATTTTCTAAAGCTGGACTATGCAATACCAGCCTTCTGTTGGGATAACAAATTCTCCACAAGAATCCCGGAGAGGAGCGAGTGGAATAACTTGGGGGATCCCGACCCTAATACACTGCACCTTTACACGGACGGCTCCAAATTGAACAATAGAGTTGGAAGTGGGGTTTTCTGCGAAAAGCTTCATCTGAAAGTAAGTTTGCGCCTACCTGATCACTGCAGCGTCTATCAGGCTGAGCTCATAGCAATATGGGAAGCAGCTCGTCGCCTGATAGATCTGCCAGACATAAACTCTATCAAAATCTTCTCTGACAGCCAAGCTGCCATTAAATCCTTACAGAGTAACAATGCTACATCTGTAGTTGCAATGAAATGTAGGGAGTCTTTGAACAAACTAGCCGAAAGGTGCGACCTGAACGTCATTTGGGTTCCAGGCCATAGCAACGTTCGGGGCAACTGCATTGCAGATGAGTTAGCAAGGGAGGGCACAAGCTTGCAGGATATCACATCTGCGACATGGGTTGGCACCCCGCTTAACTCATGCAAGCATTGGTTGAGATCTCGCTTCATTGAACAGGCTAACGCTAGATGGGCCAAGGAGTCAACTTGTGTGATTTCTAGGCAAATCTGGCCTAGACTGGACGAGGCTAGATCTGTATCGGTGCTGCATCTGAATCGGCTCTCTATAGGTCCGCTGGTGGGACTTCTAACAGGCCATTGTCTTATGGGCACTCACGCCTCTCGCATCGACCTATATAAAAACGACTTCTGCCGCAGCTGCAGGGACGTGGAGGAAATAGAGAGTGTTGAGCACTATCTATGCCACTGCCCCGCACTGTCGCTATCCAGGTACCGCTTTCTCCATAAACACTTTTTCGAGTGCCTGGCGAAGATGGAAAATGCAAGGACACTAGATCTTCTGCGCTTCATAATAATAATATGTAATATATATAATGTAATATGTATGTATGGATGTTCGTGCACACACCTTCAATAGTGTCACAACTCAAAAATTTTTATCTTTCAGGAGTGCCGTTCAGAGTTTTTGCCATGCATACAAGATTTAGTGAAATAAAATCCTGCATGCATACATATGTAGGTATGCATACACTCAAAATCAGATAATACGCAAATTTCCTCATGCTTAACTCAATTTATTTATTTTTTTGAGTTATGATACTGTTGAAGTACACAGTCGTTGCAGCTAGTCATTTCAGTCGTTGTGTTTGACTATGACTTTGCATTGACTATGAGAAAACTACCTATACTGTCGGCTGCCGACTGGCACATGTGATAGTATCGACAAAACGATTGAACGAATTTTGCAACACTTTTGGTTTCCGAAGATGAGGAAATACGTTAAAGAATATGTGTCATCGTGTATAGACTGCTGCTCAACAAAACGAAAGGGGGTAAGTCCGAAGGGACAATGTATATTGAACCGACAGAGCCCATACCGTTTCGACTCTTACATGTTGATCATTTGGGACCCTTTGTTAAGAGTAAGCGAGGCTTTAGGCACATACAGTGAAGCCAGTGCGTAATACCAAAACGTTACCTGTCATACAAGCATTAAATGAAATATCAAGTTATTTTGGTCTACCTGCTCGAATAGTCACGGGCCGTTTACGTCAAAACAATTTGTTAAATATTGCAACGAAAATAACTTAATACACATAAAAACTGCAGTACGAACTCCACGTGCAAATAGGCAAGTGGAGCGAGCAAACCACGTATTAAATTATCTTCGTACTACGACCTCGAATCCGAAAGAATGGGACTGCCAACTGCGTAATTTACAGTGGTCAATTAACTCACAAAATAATTCGACAACCGGGTACTCTCCTAACGAATTAATATTTGATTTTAAACTTAACGATATAATACACAATCAGCTTGTAGCTGCAGTAATTGATGACGAAAATAGCGAAACTATACAAGAAAAGCGAGATATGGCATGGTCTTCAATTAACACGCAGCGAGAGAAATGGAAGGTGCGCTTCGATAAAAAGCATAAAGAACCAACTCTTTATAATGTCAATGGCATGGTAGTCATTCGTAACGAACCACCTGCTACAGGCAAACTCCAACCTAAGTTTCGTGGGCCATATGTTGTGGCCAAAGTTCTTGCGAAGGACCGTTATCTTCTCACTGATATCGATGGTATGCAACAAAGTCAAAAGAAATTTATGTCCAATTATACTACTGACAAGATGAAGCCTTGATGCTCCATGCCACCTGAACTCGACGGTATTATCGACGATAAATCATATGAAGATGAGTATTTCGAATCGAACAACGAATCTGAGCCACCTGATGACGATATTCACGAAGCTGCAGACATCGAGGGCGATGTTATTCTCAGGAAGGGCCGAACTGTTAATTATTGACACCACGGCTAATATATCGTAGATAATTCAATTTATTGAAATTGCAGATTGATTTTCCCATGTTTTTGTGCCAATTGTGAATAACTTCTTCAACTGTGATATCGATATTTCTGTTAATACTAAATTTCTTATCCAATTTTTTATTGACATTTTTGGCGTTACCTTTCTGTAATTAGCATGTTAATAACAGCAATACCGTATAATAATTGTAGCGTTTGTTGAGCCGTGGGAAAATGCAGGAACCGTAGGAATTTTACCACAAAAGAGCAAATATGAGTACAAAGAATGTAAATTGTGGTAAAATTCCTACGGTTCTTGCACTTTCCTACGGCTCAACAAATGCTACAATTATAAATAATACTTCGTGAAAAAGCGCTAAATTTCGAATTACCAATTTCGAAAAATTACTATTCTCATTGATTTTTTCCTGAAAAAGAAATGTATGCTAATAAAGCATCTCTTAGTTAAATATGGTTTTATGGTCAGATTAATTTTATACGAAACTAATCTTTCGGGGAGGGGGAGGAGGCTTTGTCCTCCGGCACTGGAATATGAAAAAATGGTGTTTTAGAGTAACTAAACAAAAAAAAAAATTCACTTTTCCAAAAATTGGATGGAGCTATAGCGAAAACCGCGCAAATTCCCAGAATTTCAAGGTATGTTTAGATTTATGTATGAAAAAAGTTGGGATTTTGCACAAGAAAAAATATTGATGTCTACGCATACGTAGAATTAACCGCTAAAGCTAATGGCATATCCAGTTTTTTGGTAGAGTAAATGCGGGTAATGTAGTATACCCATTTTATTTCCCTCTGTAAAATCATGAATATGCATGCAATTCCAAAGAAAATTTACTAATAAGATACTTGAAGTATTACTAACAAAGGAAGCATAAAGCAGTAGTCTTACAGCTGAAAGTTACAGAGATATTTAAAACAAGTAAGGAAGCCTAAGTTCGAGTGGAATCGAACATTAGATACTCAGCTGTATGCTTTCATTGTTTGTTTGCGCTTGATGGAAACACGGCGTATTTTATATAAAGCGAATGCCGTATAAAGTGGGCGTAGCCACGCCCATTTTCAAAATTTTTATCAGTCATCCAACTATGTAAGCATATGAATATTATTCTTTGTGCAAAATTTCATTCCTTTTTGACTTCTAGTTACAAAGACGTTACAAATTCCCAAAGGGTGTTCCAGAAATATCTTTGTTAAAAAGTAGGCGTGGTCATAAAACGATTTCAATAAATTTTTGCGTGTCTATTAACACAAGTTATAAAAGTGTATAAACCAAGTTTCGTCATAATATCTCAATTATTTGTCGAGTTATGGGCTCCGAAATCTCGTAGATTCCTTTGTCTAAAAAGAGGCGGTGCCACGCTCATTTTCCAAAATTTTTATATTTCTTGATTCTGGTCTATTGTGGAACTCATGCCACAAAATTTCTATGAATTATCTCTATATTTGACAAAGATATGGCTTAAAATGTTTTTATTAGGCCACTTTATAGTTCCCATGGTCGTCAAACCGATTTCGCTAAAATTTTGAACATATAACAAGTAATAAAAGTGTACACACCAAGTTTCGTCATTATATATAAATTATTTGTCGAGTTATGGGCTCAGAAATCTCGTATATTCCTGTTTATAAAAAGAGGCGGTGCCACGCCCATTTGCCAAAATTTTTGTGTTTTTCGTTTTATGTCCGCAGTAGGACTCCTGCTATAAAATTTCAATGATATATCTTTATATTTGACAGAGATATCGCTTAAAATGTTTTTATTAGGCCACTTTATAATACACATATATAAAAGTAGGCGTGGCCCTCAACCGATTTCGGAAATTTTTCGTCCAAGCATTTGACTAAGTAAGTATATCACGCGTACCGAATTTCATCGATATATCTTCAACGGTTTCTGAGTTATGACTCATAAAACTTTCAATGTTTGCCCCTTAATAAGTGTACGTGGCACCGCCCATTTTCCAAAATTTTTGTGTTTTTTGTTTTATGTCCATGGTTGGACTCATGCTACAAAATTTCAATGATAGATCTTTATATTTGACAGAGATATGGCTTAAAATGTTTTTATTAGGTCACTTTATACTACACATATATAAAAGTTGGCGTGGCCGCCCAGGCCCGACGAGAGGGGGGGGGGCTGAGGGGGTCAATTGCCCCGGGCCCGGGCTTTAGAGGGCCCGGGAATCTCAAAATGATATCCAAGTTTTTGCTTACAGAAAATAAACGAACAACACCTTTAATCACCTTTCGTAGATAGCAATCATTTTAAATTTCAACAAATTTTATAAATCTCTTAAAGTGTCTGCACCCCACTTAAGGAATTGTTGGTTTTTGGCGTCGACTTTGCAGCATAAAGTTGAATTCGTTTTCTGTTGCAACAGAAAAATTCGGTATGATGCAAATTCTTATACAGCGATATGGGTATATCCTGGGCGTTTCGGACGGTATGTTCGCACGATTTTTTGAACTTTTGAGGCAGAAATATCGCGAAATATTGTATCGTTTTATGATAAAAGGAAAGATTTAGGCCACAGCTAATGATTAAAGTATGTTAGCGACAGAAATTAAGTTTAATGCCTCTGTTTTAGCCACTTAAACTGCGTTCCGGACGCTACAAAAACACGTCCATTTTTTTTTTTTTGAGTGGCTAAAACAGAAGCCTGGCATAGCAGGCGAGCACTCTACCCACTGCACCACAGCGGCCATGTATAGATAAATTAAAGTTCGTAACTATATATTCATTGAATTTTGATTTTGAGAATTTGTTCATTTAGTATGGGGGCCCTTAGTTATTTTGACCCCGGGCCCGGATTTTCTCTCGGCGGCCCTGTGGCCGCCAACCGATTTAAACTATTTTCCGTCCAAACGTTTGCCTAACACTGCTATTCCGAGCGTTAACGGAAAATTACTTTACTGGTAATTTATGTTGCTGAAAATTGTTACCATCTTTTCAATTGGTATTCTGGCACAAATGGTAAAAAAAATTTCATCAAATTTCTTCCTAGGCGCCTGAGCTCAACACGTGGGTAAAATTTCATCGCTCCAGCTATATTAGTGACTGAGATACCAAATTTCCGATTTTTTCTATATATTTCGATTTCGCCCATTTTCAATACCAACCGTTCCAGTCTCGATACCAACTTGCATTTCAAATTTCATTAAAATATCTCAATTTTTGCGCGAGTTAGAGTATTTACAGACGGACGGACGGACAGACGGATGGACGGACGGATGGACGGACGGACGGACAGACGGATGGACGGACGGACAGACGGACATGGCTCAATCGATTTCTCTTTTCACCCTGATCATTTTGATATATATAAGTCTATATCTATCTCGATTATTTCATTCTGTTACATCCATGATTAAAACTATAATACTCTGTGTACTAGTACAGCTGAGTATAAAAATATCTTAAAAGTCATAAATAAAACCTATTGAAAAATTGGCGGGTAATGTGATATACCATGTCGCGTGATGTGGTATAGCATACCACAGATCAATAACGGTGCAGTGAATTAACGGCCGCGGGCGTTGTTTCCTTTTTGAAAAAGAAATAATCCCCGCGAGCGTTATTTCATTTTGGGCATGGGCTTTATTTCTATTTCGCAAGGGCAATTAAGCCCGCAGACGGGTTTTTCTTTTAAATATGGTGTAGTAGTGAAAAAAGCGCCACAGCTGAAAAATTGGAATAAAAAATCGCGCGATTTTTTTTAAATCCTCTTCTAGGTGTTCAAATACTGAAACAAAATAAACAAAGCTTCATTAAATTTCTGTAATCATTTATCAGTAGGACAACCAAAAATTGGCACAAGCAAGTTTTTTTCTATGGTAGCTATCAGAGTTGTAATTATTATAAGAGAAAAAATAAAAATCAAAAAATAATTATTATTGAAAGAAACATATTTTAAAAGTCTTTCCATAATAGTTATTTCTGAGATATTTTTTTTAAGTCTTTTTGTAATTATTATAAATGAGAAATTTTGCTTTATATCTTCAAAGACTTTTATATTGAGATAAATTTGAAAAAAGTCTTTGAGTAATTATTATCCGTAACAAATTGTTTTTTAGGTCTTCAAAGACTTTTTCATTGAGACGAATTTCAAAAATATCTTTAAGTAATTATTTTGAGTAACAAATTTATTTTTTATATCTTCGATAAAAATCTTTCATACAATTTCAATTTGCAAATTTGCTTGAATTTGAAGTACTTATATGAAAGTTATTTTTATTTTATACTTATATGAAAGTTATTGAAAATTTTCTGAGACTTTTTTGAACTTTGTCTCAATGAAAAAGTCTTTGAAGATATAAAAAACAATTTGTTACTGATAATAATTACGCAAAGACTTTTTTCAAATTTGTCTCAATATAAAAGTCTTTGAGGACTTAAAAAATATATATTTGAAATAACTATTATGGAAAGATTTTTAAAATATAAGTTTCTGAATAATAATTATAGAAGATTTTTATCATTTTCATCAGGAAAAAAATATTATCAAAAGACTTTTATGATCCTGAAGAAAATTTGTAAGACTTTTTTATAATTTCAAAATGAAATAATAATTATTCTACATCTCTGGTAGCTATCACATAATGCTTAATTTAGGGTAGTTTTTAAGAAAAATTATACATTCTGACCTACTTTTGATAGAGCCAAAAATTGCCAAATTCATAATAAATGCTAATTTATTCTAATTTCACTATAGGAAAAAATATGTTACGGATTTTCTGCTCTCTGATTGGCTAGTCGCTTCAATTTGTCAATAGAATTTCTCCAGATATGGAATATATAGACGTCGGGTAATTTCAACAAAATTTTATTGCACATCTAACCCCCCATATATATTTCGTTTAATCTTCACAAGGGCATCGGAGCAAAAGTTTGTTTTTTTCTTTAGCTACGTTCCTGCTCCATTCTCAAACATTTTTTTCCCTGGCTCTGCTCCTAACTCCCAATTTTTTTTTTCCTGCGAGCTCTGCTCTCGCTCCCATTTTTTTGTTGTGTTGATCGGGGATGCCGTATGTGGCAATATGAATTAAATTTTTATACCAGAATCAAATATGGCGTTCGGTCGGTCGCGCTTTTGACAGGTGAGTAGAAATATATGAAAATATATGGAGCAAATCGCATTTTGACTTCAAGCGTTTGATCGTAAAATTTTTGTAAATATCGATGAAAAAATAAATTCAAATTGTTCTCTTATGATGAAAAGCTATTAAATATGTAAAAAATTCAACAAAGTATATTAGTCACAGTTAGCATTTTTTCACTTCAACATGTAATATCGAATGTCAGAGTAAAGCAACTTTGAGGTACGATCAACGCGCGACCGACCTAAATCCAAATTACGATTACGGCATATTGTCTTTCTAAGAGTTTACATTTTCTTATTTTATTTTATATTATTTTATTTTAGTTTACTTTAGGGCCGATTTCATAATCAAACTAAAAGTTCATTTACAATCTAAAGGAGCCTTTAATTTGTTGATCGAAAATCTTTTTCATTTTTTTTCATTTCATTTCATTTCATTTCATTTTATTAGTCTTGTGTAACAAATTCACTTACAGACTATGACAAGAATTTATACTTAACCTAATAGGAGACAAATTAAAAATAATTCATAATAACATGACTTTTAAAGTCACAAGATTTCATGCAAAACCCGAACAAAATTTGATTTGGAAGAGAACAGCTCAAGTGCTGAAGAGTTTAAGAGATAATTAAGTTCTTTTAAAGCTCTGTAAATGGGCGCATTCGCCGCATAATTAGAACACACATGTGACAGAGAAAAAAGCTCGTAGTTTCTAAGACAGCGTTGTGGAATATTGAAACAAATAGACTCAAGAAGAAAAGGACAATCAATAGCACTATTTAGGATATCAAAGACAAAAGAGAGTGAGAGAGTAACTCTTCTAACATTTAAGGATTTGAGATTAAGTAATTGGCATCGGGCACTATAATTGGGTAATGGGTCAGCAAAATTTAGAGAACGAAGAGCAAATCTCAGAAACACTTTTTGGACGCGCTCCAAACGTTTTATATGACAGTCAAAATAGGGTCTCCAGATGAAAACCGCATATTCAAGCTTGGAGCGAACTAGCGACGTGTAAAGCAGTTTAAGAGTATAAGGGTCACTAAAGTCTTGACTAAAGCGGCGAATGAAGCCAAGCATGGCATAAGATTTAGCAATTGTGCTGTTGATGTGGCTTAAGAATGAAAACTTAGAATCAAAAATGATGCCCAAGTCGGCAATCTCAGACAGGGTAGAAAGGCGAGAAGCACAAATATAGTAAGAGGTAGGGATAGGAGAACGACGTTTAGAGAAAGATACATGGAAACATTTACTGATGTTCGGATTCAAGCCATTACGTTGACACCACAGGGATACGTTGTTAATGTCACTCTGCAACTTAATTGAATCAGATTGATTCTGAACAGTGGAGAAAATCTTAAGATCATCAGCATATAACAGAAAGTTAGAATGGGAGAAGCAATCACAAATATCATTAATGAAGATATTAAAGAGTAGGGGACCCAGAATGCCACCTTGAGGTACACCAGACGTAGCTACAAACGAGTAAGAGGAGGTGTTATCAACAACAACAACACATTTACGAAAGGAAAGGTACGTTTTCAACCAGGAAAGAGAAGTAGAGTGAAAACCAAAGGAAGAGAGTTTAGAGATTAGTAGCTTGTGACTGACCTTGTCAAAAGCTTTGGAGAAGTCGGTGTATACAGTGTCGACTTGCAGAAGATTATTGAAAGCTGAGGTACAGAATTGAGAAAAGACAGCAAGATTGGATACAGTGGAGCGCCCAGACATGAATCCATGCTGGTTATTAGAAATAAGGCGATTGACGGAAAAATAGATCTTCTGTTTGACTATGTTTGGATTCAAGATAAAAGTTCCCAAAAACGGGCATTTAAGTGATTTAAATGTCCCTTTTGCCGGAAAAACATTAATTTCTGCAGTCTGTCAAATTCAAATATCAAGAATTTATTAAAATGTTTCAACCGATTTGGTTTGTTGTTTTATTTGTTGAGTCCTATAATGCCATATTCATCTTCTTCCTCTTTTGTGAGGTTGGATGTCCGCTTCCTTTTTTTCTGCACTGGGTTTCCAAACTATGCTTCTTTTTACTTTTTTTTTTTTTCAAAAAAATTAAAGACACAATCAAAAAATTTATTTATTTTCAGAAAAAAACAATTGATAAATTTCAATATTCTTAAATTTATGACAATAATTTGACGTGAAATTGTCGAAGATGGCATTTCCATTTTCAATATTTTCGCTTAAAGGAGCCTTTTAATATTATATTATTATGATATCACTCCTACTTTAAAGTACGATTAAATGGCTCTTTAACTAAAAGGAACTTTTAACAAAAGGAGCTTTAAAAGTTTCATTATTAAATCGGCCCTTATTTTATTTTGTTTTATGTTTTCAGAAATCATTTTTTAGAGCAATTTTTTGGTTGCCCTATTTATCAGTAACAAATTTCAAGGTCTGTATGGATGTATGCATGTACATATGTGTAAGAATTTGATTGTACATACATATTGGCACTTTCAGACCACCCCTGCAGTAAATTTGTTTCACTGCTGAAGGATCAGTGATGATTCTTTGTTGAATATTCATCAATGTCGTCATAACTCAGTATATTTTTATTTGTTCTTGTTTTTTTTTTCTGAGGAAAGCAAACCGTTTATATGAAAAATTCATCAGTCTTTATATGAAAGTATTCACTGATGCCTCCTCGTCATAGGTGAATTGCATCAGTGATTCATTAAAGATTCATTGCGGATTTTTACTGCAGGGACAATCTAAACACATACTCTTATAGAGTTTTCAACAATTTGACGACAAACCGGGCACAAAATATTTGTATTGCCATCTACAATTACAACCTTACTGTGTTCTCCAAAGCAATCGCGCTATTTTTTTATACTCAGCTGTACTAGTACACAGAGTATTATAGTTTTAATCACATAACGGTGGATTGTAACAGAATGAAATAATCGAGATAGATATAGACTTATATATATCAAAATGATCAGGGTGAAAAGAGAAAGCGATTGATCCATGTCCGTCCGTCTGTAAACACTCTAACCCGCGCAAAAATTGAGATATTTTGATGAAATTTGAAATGCAAGTTGGTATCGAGACTGGGACGGTTGATATTGTAAATGGGCGAAATCGGACCATGACCACGCCCACTTTTCCTATATAGAAAAAATCGGAAATTTGGTATCTCAGTGCCTAATATAGCTGGAGTGATGAAATTTTACCCACGTGTTGAGCTCAGGCCCCTATGAAGACATTTGGTGAAATTTTAGAAAATGGGCGGTGCCAAGGCACACTTATTAAGGGTCAAACTTTGAAGGTTTTATGAGTCATAACTCCGAAACCGTTGAAGATATATCGATGAAATTTGGTACGCATGATTTACTTACTTAGCTAAATGTTTAGACGAAAAATTGCCAAAATCGGTTGACGACCACGCCCACTTTTATATATGTGTATTATAAAGTGACATAATAAACACATTTTAAGCGATATCTCTGTCAAATATAAAGATATATCATTAAAATTTTATGGCAAGAGTCCAATTATGGACGTAAAACAAAAAATACAAAAATTTTTGAAAGTGGGCGTGGCACCGCCTCCTTTGAGAAGCAGGAATATACGAGATTTCTTAGCCCATAACTCGACAAATAATTGATATATTATGACGAAACTTGGTGTATACCCTTTTATTACTTGTAGTAATACATGCTCAAAATTTTAGCGAAATCGGTTGACGACCACGCCCACTTTTATATATGGGTATTATAAAGTGGCCTAATAAAAACATTTTAAGCGATATCTTTGTCAAATATAAAGATAATTCATTGAAATTTTGTGGCATGAGTCCCACAGTAGACCGAAAACAAAAAACAAAAAAAATTTGGGAAAATGGGCGTGGCACCGCCTCTTTTTAGGCAAAGGAATCTACGAGATTTCGGAGCCCATAATTTGACAAATAATTGAGATATTATGACGAAACTTGGTTTATACACTTTTATAACTTGTGTTAATAGAGATTCAAAAATTTATTGAAATCGGTTTATGACCACGCCTACTTTTTAGCAAAGATATTTCTGGAACACCATTTGGGAATTTGTAACGTGATATCTTTGTAACTAGAAGTCATAAAGGAATGAAATTTTGTGCAAAGAATAATATTCATCTTCTTCGTTGGATGACTGATAAAAATGTTGAAAATAGGCATGGCTACGCCCATCACCCTGCTCTGTTTTTAATTTTCCAACTGTTTTAATTTGACGTTTGTAATGCCGTGGTTATGCTTACGACAATGCTCGACGAGCAACGTGGAATTGTCGTTGTGCACTTCGACGAGTGAGAGAATTTTCGGACTCTCACATCGATCACAATTGCTGGGTGAAACAAGCACCCAGCACGCTGAGGTTTCGGGGTAATAATGTGTTATGTTGTGTATGTGCGCTCTAATCATCGATTTACAGTCCTATTCTGAGCGTTACCGGAAAATTACTTTACTGGTAGGTTATGTTGCCGAAATTTGTTACCATCTTTTCAATTGGTATTCTGGCTCAAATGGTAACGCTGTCAAAGCATTTCTATACGAACGCAATGGAATCGGGCTGAAAATGGTAACAAAATGTTACCACGTATTGAGGTGGTAACTTAATTTCCCTGCTGCCAGAATACGAAAAGGGTGTTTAAAGTACCAGATTCTTAATTTCACCAGTAAAGTAAATTATGTTACCACGCCGGAATAAGGCCGTTAAGCGTAACCACCTCTCACCAATGACGAAAATGCAGTTCACAGAAGCAATTTTATTACTTTCCAATTATTAAATGTAGTTTAAAATTTTTGGTATTTCTGTAAAAAATCGGTTTGTCGGCGCAAAAAAAAAGTCAATCGCACTACCGCGCACTTTTATACAACTGACTCACAGCATCGTGTACTATTTTTCGCGAACGCCGATCTCTTTGGATAGGTCCCATTATTTTCACGTTCATACTTTCAGAGAAAAGCAGGTGTACCACATTACTCGCACTTACTCTACACTCTCCAGGGAAGGTAAGTGATCACTTTTTTTTTCTCAAGAATCTTGACATATACTCTTCCCGAAAGCGGACATTATATGCATGCTATTACATGTATAGCTATTAAAAATCTAATAAAATTTGGATGAGTTTATCAAGTTTAAGTAAAGTAAAGGGGCTGACCTGATTTAAAATTTCTAAAAAATTTTAACAATTTTGCTCTTGAAGGCGGTTTTCTGGGTTATTATTGATTGTTTTATGGGGTTGGATAACCCCACAAATGTAAAAAAAAAAAATCGAAAGATCCAGACCGTGGATAGCGAAAAAAACGTGGACTCAATCGAGTTTTTGCAAAAGTGAATTTTTTTTTCAGTTTAGTTACTCTAAAACATCCTATTTTAATATTCCGATGCCGGAGGGAGGATCTAAAAAAAACGCATCTAATGTAGAGTGGCCATTATTTTCGAATGTTTTTGTTTAATAAAAAAATAATGCCCTGAAAATTTTGGCCCGATTGAACACCTCAAATCCCGTGCCACGAAGAGTTTTTTTTTAGCATCCAATATATTTTGCCAATTGTATAAACAAAATACATCTAATAATTTTGTGGTTCGTTAAAAATTATTAGTAATTAATAATGACTTAATAAATATGGTGGGCATGTATGGATTGCTCTCAGTAGTGCATCAATAAATATCTGTAAATGATTTTTTTTGAGGCGTATGAAATTAGTTGCTCTTGCCGTCACGGCTAGAATGAGTGAGTTGAGGTGAGCTAATAATCTCATTTTGTATGATGCAGCATACTTTCTGATTTCTTGAGCGAGTAGGTATCTTTAGGTCACGATGTAGTTGGTCGTTCGTGACGTAGTAGGTGCGCATTTACAATCATTCTAATGGTTTTCGATTGGAATCTCTATATTTGAGTTTGCTGCGGTTCTCCACAGCTGTATGCCATAGGTTCAAATGGGTTTTAAGAAAGCTGAGTAAAGCAGGAGTTCGTTGTCGATTGAAGATTCCTTAGTTTTATACCAAGAGCTTTTCGTTTGGTGAATATGTGGGCTCCCTATGTTAGTTTTCTGTCGAGGTGCATACCAAGGTACTTTGTTACGTCACTTTGTGGTACATTAATGCCATTGAGTTTTACGGGTGGGCAAGTGTTACGTCTAGTGGTAAACGTCACTTGGACAGATTTTGATTCATTTGATTTTATCCGCCAGTCCTTCAGCCAATGGGTAATTTTATTTAAACTTCTTTGAAGCTTAAGTGAGACCACGTTAGGGTTGAGGTCTGCAGCCATTACGGCAGTGTCATCGCCAAAGGTGCCGATAGTGACTCCTTCTGTTATTGGGAGGTCATATGTGTAAAGTAGGTACAGTATTGGGCCCATTACACTACCTTGCGGGACGCCTGATAGGCTCTCGTAAAGCTCAGATTGCTCTACTCCTTCCTTGGCGAAAAAGTAACAATTTTTTAGATAAGATTGTGTAAATAGAAAGTAAGTTGTAGGAAGAGTATTTTTTATTTGATAGAGGAGCCCGTTGTACCATACGCGATCAAAACCTTGGGATATATCTAGAAAGGCAGCGGTACAGTATTTTTTGCTCAAAGGCAGATTAGATTTTCTCGGCAAGTCTATGCACCTGTACAATTATTCCGTGCCCTCTTCTGAAGCCAAACTGGTGATTAGGTATAATTTTACGCTCTTCTATTTTGGGTAGGAGTGTTTTAAAGAAAATAACTTCCAAGACTGTTGAGACAATGGGCAGCAGGTTAATGGGTCTCTAAGACCAGAATCATTTTCATCTGAGCGACTTTCCATTAATCCATACCCCCAGTTATTAGTACTGCATTAAAGAGTTGGGTGAGAAATTGTATGCCGTAAGGTAAGTGTTGTAGTACATTGCCATTAATAATATCGTACCCAGGACCTTTCATTGGGTTGAGTTTCGCTATTAAGGTTTTTATCTCCGATATTGCGAATCTTTTTATGGGGAGGTGAATTTGATAGGGATGACTCAGAGTATTTTCCACTTCTGTTGTTGTGCTTAGTGAGGGTTCAATATCATGTGGGGTGAATACTTATTTTAGATGGCGTGCAAAAGTATAACCCTCAGCCGGCAGAATTCTCTTTCTAACCCTGGGCTACACCATCCGTCCGGACGTGTGCCCTAACCGTGGCTACCGCCACGGTGATGTCCTTCTGCGTAGTACACCCTTCAGCGGCGGCGATAAAAATGTAAGTATACAAATTTCGGCCTTTTTCGGTTATTTTCCTCATTTCGACATTTTTTAATTCGGCCAAAAATGTATTCGGTATAATTAGGCTTTTTTCAATTCGGTCTTTTAAGATTCGACATTTTTTTTCCGATTTATCGTACGGAGCACGCCTCTAATTGAGATAGAAGATCGGCCAGTTTATTACTATTATTATTTAGCATTTTTTCTTACCTTCCTTGTTCTTATTTTCTTTAAAAGGACTGGTGACTCGAAAAGTTATAGTCAGATGGCTAATCAGCAGAGAAAAAGATGATGATATTTCGTAACGTACTGGGAGACTACACTCTGATGTTTCAACTATGCAGGCAGTCTGGCAAATTAGCAATAAATGAAACCCCAGTTGTAATTCCAGATTTTTTTTTCTTCTTGTTTGATTTTGCATGCATGGTAATGATATTACTTGGAAGGATAGAGTAATCGACTACCGTGCAGCCGCGGCATCGATTCCCACCCTGACAAAATACCAAAATTACAAATTACTTAATTTCAAAAATTTGATTGAAAATAGTAGCCCCTCGTCAGTGGTCGTCATTTCATGTATTTCTGCCATGACATGGCCTATCACAAAAACTTCCATCCGTTGGAAAAAAAGAATTAAAGTTAACACCGCGATCTGGAGAAAACTGAATAATCTTGAATAACACCCCAGTTTTCAACAACACGTTTTCATATATATTCTTAACAGACTTTGACAGTGAGAAACTAACCTAATGATTAAAGATGTTGACTGATTTTTTGTCAATTAGAGTATAATGACTCCTTTAATCAAAACGCTGTCTACCTTTTCTTTTCACCTGCTGGAAGTACACTAGGAGCATCTGGATCCCGACGTTTGTTTTTTGTTTGTGCCTCTGCCTCTTCGAGCCACGCTTGAAGTATAGGTTTTAATGCTATCATGTTGTTATGAGATAAAGTAAGGCTTTCGAATCGGCAAATCGTACTTTGTGAAAGGGCCCCCACTCCAGGTAACTTTAAGTTTGCTAAGGCTTTTCCTACGTCTGCTTGCGTTACACCTGAAGAGAAGTAACATTGAATTGATTTTATCAGCATAACTGAAGTATCGTTTACCTAACTTTATTCTGCGTTGTTTAAACCTTTCTGCAAATGCTTCTAACTCTCTGGGGTCCATGTCAGCGTCGGGATGAATACTCGCTGCAGCGACTGCCGCTGATATAACTGGATGGTGTACTGCGGGGTGTCCATGATCTGAAAATAAATCTATTAGGCCTCATGTTTAACTGAAAAAAAAAAAATAAAAATAATAATTACTCGAGGAATGACCACTTAAAGCGCCTGGATGGCTCATCATATGATTCATACTGTGATAAGACCCATGGAAGTGTTGGTGGGTTGGTGTTAATGACGTTTCCGACATAGGCGTTAACGTTGTCATAGGTCCCGTTGAGTCCAACATATCTAACTGATCCATTGTGTGGTGCATCTGGAAATAAAAGGAACCTCACTTTACAGAAATTGTTGAAAAAACGTCCATAAAATACAAGGCAACGCAATTGGAAAAGATGGAATACCAATAAAATGTTTATAAAAATAATTTGCCCATAATCTTACCCTTATTTACCTACATAATTAACTACAGTTTCACAACCTCCTGTTTCCCTGGTGCCAAAAACAAGTCAGCTGCTAGTCCTTTTGAGTTTATGCCTATCAGTATATTGTCTACTTTATCGAAGGTCACTGAATCGCTTATGTCTGAGCAAATACCTATATGGTCTTGTTAATGTATGCAGAGATTGAATTTAACTGTTAACCTTTAAAATATTTATGTTTTTCACAGACAAAAAACAAAAAAACAGAAAAATAAAAATTTTGGTCTCAACAAAAAAAATGTATGTGAATTATGTATGAGCTATTGGCCAATTTTTAATTAAGAAAAATTTAAAAAATTTATACCACATCCGCTCATCAGACTTATTCAAGTGGCCTCAACCGAGGATCGAACTTAAGTCGTTTCGATTGGTAGTCCAATGTCTATCCCATGAGCTACCACCGCCGTCAGCTTTGTTTCGCTCAAATTTCAATTTTCCTTTTATTACAATCCACATATCAGCAACAGTGGTTTAATGACAATCTGTCTTTGCTACCTAGTATGTTGGTGCGATTGTGTGTTTGTTTGTACAAAGTTCTAAAGCATAGATGGCCAAAACTATCACATTCAAACATTTCTATTTTGTGAAGCGATGAGAGAATGAGGAGAATAAGTCGCTCACGCGTCTCGTCAAAACAATGTTGCCAGCATTTCCAATTTATGCGGAAAAGGGAATTTTAAGTAGAAGGGACTTTTTATAATGCAAATAGTGCGATAAGTTAGTTTTTTCGACCGTAATGCTAAACGGCTTAACGTAAATATCTATTAAAATATGATTTAAAAGTAAATAATAAGTAGTGGAAAAGTATATTCATCCTTTTCTTACTACTTTATATAAATTGTATACATATATGGTTATGGTTTCCGTAATTATAAAAAAAAATAATAAAATCATCGCTAAGGATATACTCGAAAATACGGCTCGGAGGCTGTTTTAACTTGTTTGCTCCAATTCGGTTCACAAAACGTATTGGGAAGTTCTGCTTTCAACGCTCCTTTTAATCGCAAAACCAAGCTTTCTCTCCCCATATTTAATACGCCGTCATAATCCCTGGCATGAATTGTCCTATAATGGCGTCCGACAAAAAATTAGGTCTCCCGGGCGATATCACTATGACACACCAAACATTTTTTCCCCCTTTTTCCCATTGCTAATTACTGAGAAATCTAGTTTCCCAATTTAAGTTAATCATTTTTCGCAGCAACCTGATTACTTGAAAGTAGCGCGTCGAATCAGCACGATCACAACAAAACCGTAGTGTCGGCATCACTGGTTCATACAAAATGCTTATATGTGTGCGATAGCAGTGAAGCTTATCTTGTGTACGTGTGGAAGCAGAAGAGAAAAAATTGGCACGCGTGCCTATGGGATGGCCATCTATGTTCTAAAGCTATTAAGAAGCAAAGCTTTTGTACAGGCAATGTTTGTTATTGTTTTCAGACTTTTGTTTTTTCGGCAGGCTCTCCGATTTACATATTTACGTTTGTTTTTACATGGCCGTTTTAATTCTAATAATTATTAAATGTGAATTAATCAACTGACTGCAAATGTCCCATGGTAGCCACTTTACGCTCGCGGTTACAAATACATGCTTACATTTCATTTGCCCACCAATGTTCTAAAGCTATTAACAAGCAAAGCTTTTGTACAGGCAATGCTTGTTATTGTTTTCAGATTTTTGTTTTTTCGGCAGGTTCTCCGATTTACATATTTACGTTTGTTTTTACATGGCCGTTTGAATTCTAAAGCTAAGATCACACGATTTGTACATTTGGCTAAAAATTGGCCAAATTCATAGGCAAACCGTGTGAACGGTAAATTTCATTTGACACAAATCACAAAAGCCAAATATTTAGCCTCTTGTGGCAAATCAAAAACAGCCCTTGTAGCCAAATCGTGTGAACACAAATGTGATACAGAAGGTAAATAAAAATAATGAAAATGGGCAAATTTTCATTTGCCTCTTGGATACAAATGATTGTGGCAAATATACAAATCTTTTTTGACAACTATAAAATAAATTATATTTAAAATAAAAAGTACATATGTACATATATGGAAATACAAATTTTAAATTGGCCTCTTATAAGCTTCTGCTTTGGCCGTAAGGGGAAAGAAGAAGTCCGAAGAAACATTATACGGCGCACTGGCTTCCCTTTATAACAAAGAATACACAGATATCATGCCATTTGAGTCTCATAATTTTTTTATTTCAGTAATTTGAATTCCAATTTCGAAAAAAATTAATTTTTGAAATAAATATTATTTTCATTTAGTTTGAAGTTTAATGTCAAACAAATTGTTTTGGATAGAGTACTTAGCTCTGTTCGTGCCGCTGTGGTGCAGTGGGTAGAGTGCTCGCCTGCTATACCAGAGGTCTCGGGTTCAAACGCCAGTCCGAACAAACACCAAACAATTTTTTTCTAATTAATTAAAACTCAATTGTTGGGTTTTTAGAAACAGCGGTCACCTCTCGGCAGTGGGCGGCATACTCTCCGAGAGTATTTCTGCCATGAAAAAACTTCTCACATAAAATGCATTCGCCGTTCGGAGCCGGCATAAAACTGTAGGTGCACCCAATTAGTAGGACAAACAAAAAAGGAGCACACCTCGAATTGGGAGAGAAGCTTGGCCATAAAAGTCGTCAGAGTTATAATAGCGCCATTGTATTATTACATTATTATTTAGCTCTGTTCAATAACAAAAAGGTATTACGTATTTTTCGTAAAAAATGACAGCTCTCCATATAAAAATGACAGTTTTTATGAAAAGTAAGTAAACAATTTTTAGTAATTGAACACTGGTTTTGTCTCTTTTCAAGAATTGTTTTTGTATTTTGACTTTCGGTGGTTTTTTCAAACCAAATATACCAGAGAAAAAACGTAGTGTCATATAGGCCGAAAAATCATTTTTTAACGTTTAGCTAGAAAAAATTAGGCATAATTTTTTATTCCTTAAGCCCATATGACACTACATTTTTTTCTGGTATTCTACCAGGTTTTTTGTGTGAAGGAGATGGTCAAATACAGTTTTGCGTTGGTGCAAGCGAGCAAGCTATATTGAAAAAAACCAAACAAAATACCATCTAGGCGATTAAAAACCAACGAGCCAGCTTGTATTTCGGTAGGTTTTTTGGCATTCGGTCATTTTTTCTGACAATTGCTTCAATTTGACAACTAGAAAATAAATTATATTTAAAATAAAAAAATATATGGAAATACAAATTTTAAATTTGCCTCTTGTAAGCTTCTGCTATGGCCGTAAGGGGAAAGAAGAAGTCCGTAAGAAAAATTATATTGCGTACTGGCTTCCCTTTATAGCATGGAATACACAGCTATCCTGCCCTTTGAGTTTCATAACATTTTTATTTCAGTAATTTAAATTAAAATTTCTGAAAAAATTAATTTTTGAAATAAATATTATTTTCATTTAGTTTGAAGTTTAATGTCAATCAAATTATTTTTGAGGGAGTATTTGTCTCTTTTCAACCTATAGAAGAATTGTTTTTGTATTTTGACTTTCGGTGGGTTTTCAAAACCAAAAAAACCAGGAAAAAATGTAGTGTCATATAGGCATTATTGAGATAATTTTGTATTATGAATACATTTTTTCTTATTCACGTTATTCAATTATTCTTGCTAGTCACACAAGTATACTTTTTCAAAAAGTGATTTTTGGAATACTTTCCCAAATTAGGAAAGAATATTTGCCCGAATTTGAACCGAATGTTTTCCCGAAACTGAACCGAATATTTTTCCAAATACTTTCCCAAATCAGGAAAGAATATTTGCCCGAATCTGAACCGAATGTTTTCCCAAATGCTTTCCCGAATCTGAACCGAATATAAATAAACACGAACCCCTGGTAATAACTCAGTCAGTTTCCGAGCGAATTTAACAAAACTTTGCACGTGGCTATATCCTACTACTATTACCCTAACCATTTCGAAAAATAATCGAAATCGATTTATGGTTTTAGTCATTCCGCGCAAAAAAGTAACAAGATCACTTTCATTCAAAATGAGTACATAAACAATTTCTTCATATACGATTTCGACGTATCTGCAACATTTAATTCACTTTTGTACAACCAAAGTCGAAATTTCATAATGACAATTTTTTTGGAGCTCGTTAACACACGTATTCTATTGAATGAATTAAATTAGCTTTATATCATCTTACAGAGAATTAAAAGAAGTATTATCCAGTTTTGAAATCGTGAAAATACATGCACTTATAATGATTTAATACCTATTTGATTAATTTTTGTTTGTTAATTTTTCATAAAATTTTCTTCCAAATAATGCCCAAAAGTATGCTTCTATATTTTTCTTACGACTGTTTTATCATGATTGGTTAAATCGTGTGAACGAATGTGAACAAATTTGCCACTTTACTTTTATGTACAAATGTGTGGCAAATCAAAAGCTAATAAATCAGGCAAATCGTGTGAACGCAAAGCAAATCATTTGCACATCGATATCAAAATGGGCAAATGTGGACAAATTTAAATTTGTCATTTTTTGTACAAATGCGCAAATCGTGTGATCTCGGCTTAATAATTATTAAATGTGAATTTTATATGAGCTATTGGCCAATTTTTAATTATCCCTTTCGGAACTTCTTTTTTGTTTTTGACCTTAAAAATCTATATTTGCATTTTTTTACTGTTACAGGGTTTGTTATGAATAATCAAAAGGAATTAAAAAAAAAAAATTTTTTAAAGTGGTTTTTTGACACTATGCCATATGGCATAGATTTTACGCAACGGATATAAAAATATGTATAGAATGAAATCAAGCCGCAGTGAATTCGTGTTTTTTGAGAACAAAAACAAGCAAATTGTGGCTCATAAACTAGAATATACTTTTCCGAAAGTCCAAATATTTAAATTTACTTTAGTTTTCGAGATATCCTTATCCAAAACTGTAAAAATTACATTTTTTGTCAGTTTTCGAGATCATTTAGCATCAAGGTTTTTCTTTCAGTCAATAAACTGTTAAGGTTATCTAAAAGTATGAGTTTTTTCCTTCTAACTTCCGTTGGGCGTTGTAAAATATCATTTTTTTTTCACTGAGATATTCCAATTTTAAATATGCATGTTTGCAAAGGATGCAAAGGATATTCGAGATACAATTTCGATTTAAATATATAATGTATTTATTTTAAAAGGTAGAAGTCATGCATAATGAGATACACTGACATAAACCATTCATAAAATAAAAAAACATTAAAGATAAAATAATTTTTCTTCGCTGGCTTCAGGTCAATTGAAACAAAATGTTTTTCAAAATTTTATTTTCCCGATATATTTCGATCACCCACGGTGATCATTTTCAAGGGCTACAAAAACACAAGAATAACAAAAAAAAAAAAAAAACTAAGAAATTCCTGAAACAAAATAATATTAGAATTTTGAGTTCCGACAAAGGCAACAAGACGGTTGAAATGGAATTAAGAGATTACAAAAATAAAATGTTACGCATATTAGAAGACTTAAACGTATACCGAATGCAAAGACTTGATCCAACCTCAAAATTACAAACTAAAAATAACAATATTGTAGATAAGCTTTTTAAATTGGGACTTATTTCGAAAGAAGAGAAATTTAAATTACATTCGACAACGGCAATTTCCCCTAGAATTTACGGACTCCCTAAAACACATAAGGAAGGAACACCACTTAGACCGATTTGGTCAACAATTGGATCGCCAGCATACAGTTTAAGCAAATACATCGTAAATATATTGAACAACATAACAACGGGCTCAAAATATAACATAAAAAATACACTTGACTTTAAAGAAAAAATTAATAATACCTACATATGTGACGATGAAAGATTAATCTCCTTTGACGTGGTATCACTTTTCCCAAGCATACCAATACAGTTGGCACTTGACGTAATATTAAGTAAATGGACCAAAATAAAAGATCATACGAAAATACCGAAACAAACTTTCATGGAGATGGTTAAATTTTGTATACAGGAGAATAGATATTTTAAATTTGACGATAAAATTTACACGCAACTAAAAGGACTACCTATGGGATCTCCCACTTCTCCAGTGATCGCCGACATTGTAATGGAAGTATTATTAGACAACACAATGGAAAAACTAGGATCGAAGCCAAGACTATTAACAAAATATGTAGATGACTTGTTCGCCATTGTACAAGAAAAAGAGGTACAAAATACACTAAACACTTTAAATTCCTTTGACAAAAACATAAAGTTCACAATCGAAGAAGAAGAAGACGGAAAATTACCATATTTGGACTCGCTTATAACAAGAGAAGGAAACATACTTAAATTAAAGTGGTATAAGAAACCTACCTCGTCTGGAAGAATCCTCAACTTCCACTCAAGACACCCAAAAAATATGATTATAAATACAGCAATGGGCTGTATACGACGTATGCTTCAAATTACAGATGACACTTACCACGGAGAAATAAAAAGAGAAATAAGACTGCTATTGCAAAATAATGATTTTCCAAAAAGAACCATCAAAACATTAATGTATAAAGCACAATTAAATAGTCAGCAAAATGAAACAAAGCAACCAACAATTTTCAAGTCAGTCACCTATGTACCTAAATTATCAGAACGTCTGATAAAATCGGATTTATATAATAAAGAAAAAATAAGAATAGCCCATAAGCCTAGAAATACTTTAAAAAATCTTTTTAATAAGACTAAGTCAAAAATTCCGGAAATTGAAAGAAGCAATGTGATATATAAAATACCGTGTAATGGCAAAAAAGATGTGATAAAATATATGTAGGCACAACCAAATCAAAATTAAAAACTAGACTATCGCAACACAAATCGGATACAAAATATTGTCAGACAAATACGCAAAAAACAGCGCTCATGGCCCACTGTGCGGCTACTGGACATGTGCCGAATTTAAACGAAGCAAGCATTCTCCAACAAGAACAAAACTACAATAAACGATTCACTCTTGAGATGCTACATATTATAAACACACCAACAAACATAAGACTGAACTATAAAACGGACACTGACAACTGTGCTTATATATATAAACATTTATTAGTTAATAAGTAAATATCTCCGCGATAGATATTTCGAATACCTTTAATTTGATATACATTTTATATATGAAAAGTAAGGGTGGTAAAAGGGGGTTGTATACCATTAAAGGGAATCAAAATACCTATCGAATGGTATAAAAATATTCGAAATCGGTTCAGTAGTTTTTAAGTAATTGCAATTTAAAGAATGCATAATATAAACTCTGACCTTTAATAACTTTTGTTGTTGTTTTTTCCAAAAAATAAAAATTCACTTTAAAACTCAGCTTAGCCATCTTTATCAATCCTCATACTTCGTTTTTTTATTTTATAATTTTAGAAATTTCACATTTGTACCAGATCGTGGTTGTTGATTTCAACTTTGCGGGGCTGGGGGCACCTCTAAACATGCGAGTAGGTCAATAAAATTTTACAGGCTTATTTCTGGGCTAGAAAGGTACCGTTCTGGCTTTGGAACAAATTGAATTTCCAAAAAAAAAGTTTCACTCCACCTTAATGTATATACATGTCTTTTAGAAGCAAATATTACTTACTTTATCTTTTATGGTATCCCCTGAAACGGTTTCTCGGGCCATTTAGAATGCGTAACACGAACATCCTTCGCATCCTTTGCAAATATGCACATTTAAAAATACAATATCTCAGCGAGGAAAAATGATATTTTAGCAGGCTCAACGGAATCTGGAAGGTGATAACTCTTACCTTTAGATAAATTTAATTTTCTTGACTGAAAGAGACATTTTATGCAACATTACCTCAAATACAGGGAAAGACCCTAATCTTTACACTTTTAGGTCAGGATATCTCGAAAACTGGAGTGAATTGAGATAGTTGGACCTTCGGAAAAGTATACACTGGTTTCCGGATGACAATTTTGTTAGCCTATGTTCTCAAAAAAACACGCAATCGTTGCGGCTAATTTCATCCCATACATTTTTTAATTTCTATTGAGTGAAATATATGCCGTATGGCATAGTAGGAAATGAAAAAAATCCTACAGCCTTATTAAAAAGGCCAGGGTACTAATTTTTTTCGAGATGTTAAAATCAACAATTTTCTACTAATATATGTACAAAAATTTACCAAATAAATTTTTTTTTCCGTGAAATAACAGAATTTATGAAGTTACCTTTTCTTGCAAAAAACAAGACTCAAAAGAGATGATTGCTTTTGTAATTATCGCGAGTTACTGGTTGCAGTAATCAAAAATTTTTCAATGCTTTATTATTCAGAATTCTTCAAAGAAAAATAAAAAAATAAAAAAAAATTGGATGTTGAAGTTTTATATCATAAATCTGCCACTGAAGTGCGACTATGCCGTACGGCATAGAATATCCGAAAGGGTTAAGAAAAATTGAGAAAATTTATTTGGTAGAAGTTATGGATCCATTGCCAATAATAAATTGTTTGTATGGAAAAAATGTTAGCCTACTAATATATAGCTAATAATAATAATAATAATAATAATAATAATAATAATAATAATAATAATAATAATAATAATAATAATAATAATAATAATAATAATAATAATAATAATAATAATAATAATAATAATAATAATAATAATAATAATAATAATAATAATAATAATAATAATAATAATAATAATAATAATAATAATAATAATAACAAGTAAGGAAGCCTAAGTTCGAGTGGAATCGAACATTAGATACTCAGCTGTATGCTTTCATTGTTTGTTTGCGTTTGTTCGATATAGGGTGTATTTTATATGACACGAGTGCTGCATAAACAGGGCGTGGCACCGCCCATTTTCCAAAATTTTTGTACTTTTTGTTTTATGTCCGTAGTTGGACTCCTGCCACAAAAATTCAGTGATAGATCTTTATATTTGACAGAGATATCGCTTAAAATGTTTTTATTAGGCCCCTTTATAGTTCCCATATATAAAAGTGGGCGTGGCCGTCAACCGATTTTGATAATTTTTCGCCAAAACATTTGTCTAGGTAAGCAAATTACGCACACCAAATTTCATCGATATATCTTCAACGGTTTCTGAGTTATGACATATAAAACTTTCAATGTTTGCCCCTTAATAAGTGGGCGTGGCATCGCCCATTTTCCAAAATTTTTGTACTTTTTGTTTTATGTCCGTAGTTTGACTCCTGCCACAAAAATTCAGTGATAGATCTTTATATTTGACAGAGATATCGCTTAAAATGTTTTTATTAGGCCCCTTTATAGTTCCCATATATAAAAGTGGGCGTGGCCGTCAACCGATTTTGATAATTTTTCGCCAAAACATTTGTCTAGGTAAGCAAATTACGCACACCAAATTTCATCGATATATCTTCAACGGTTTCTGAGTTATGACATATAAAACTTTCAATGTTTGCCCCTTAATAAGTGGGCGTGGCACCGCCCATTTTCCAAAATTTTTGTACTTTTTGTTTTATGTCCGTAGTTGGACTCCTGCCACAAAAATTCAGTGATAGATCTTTATATTTGACAGAGATATCGCTTAAAATGTTTTTATTAGGCCCTTTATAGTTCCCATATATAAAAGTGGGCGTGGCCGTCAACCGATTTTGATAATTTTTCGCCAAAACATTTGTCTAAGTAAGCAAATTACGCAAAACAAATTTCATCGATATATCTTCAACGGTTTCTGAGTTATGACATATAAAACTTTCAATGTTTGCCCCTTAATAAGTGGGCGTGGCACCGCCCATTTTCCAAAATTTTTGTACTTTTTGTTTTATGTCCGTAGTTGGACTCCTGCCACAAAAATTCAGTGATAGATCTTTATATTTGACAGAGATATCGTTTAAAATGTTTTTATTAGGCCCCTTTATAGTTCCCATATATAAAAGAGGGCGTGGCCGTCAACCGATTTTGATAATTTTTCGCCAAAACATTTGTCTAAGTAAGCAAATTACGCAAAACAAATTTCATCGATATATCTTCAACGGTTTCTGAGTTATGACATATAAAACTTTCAATGTTTGCCCCTTAATAAGTGGGCGTGGCACCGCCCATTTTCCAAAATTTTTGTACTTTTTGTTTTATGTCCGTAGTTGGACTCCTGCTACAAAAATTCAGTGATAGATCTTTATATTTGACAGAGATATCGCTTAAAATGTTTTTATTAGGCCCCTTTATAGTTCCCATATATAAAAGTGGGCGTGGCCGTCAACCGATTTTGATAATTTTTCGCCAAAACATTTGTCTAGGTAAGCAAATTACGCATACCAAATTTCATCGATATATCTTCAACGGTTTCTGAGTTATGACATATAAAACTTTCAATGTTTGCCCCTTAATAAGTGGGCGTGGCACCGCCCATTTTCCAAAATTTTTATATTTTTTGTTTTATGTCCGTAGTTGGACTCCTGCCACAAAAATTCAGTGATAGATCTTTATATTTGACAGAGATATCGTTTAAAATGTTTTTATTAGGCCCCTTTATAGTTCCCATATATAAAAGTGGGCGTGGCCGTCAACCGATTTTGATAATTTTTCGCCAAAACATTTGTCTAAGTAAGGAAATTACGCAAAACAAATTTCATCGATATATCTTCAACGGTTTCTGAGTTATGATATATAAAACTTTCAATGTTTGCCCCTTAATAAGTGGGCGTGGCACCGCCCATTTTCCAAAATTTTTGTACTTTTTGTTTTATGTCCGTAGTTGGACTCCTGCCACAAAAATTCAGTGATAGATCTTTATATTTGACAGAGATATCGCTTAAAATGTTTTTATTAGGCCCCTTTATAGTTCCCATATATAAAAGTGGGCGTGGCCGTCAACCGATTTTGATAATTTTTCGCCAAAACATTTGTCTAGGTAAGCAAATTACGCATACCAAATTTCATCGGTATATCTTCAACGGTTTCTGAGTTATGACATATAAAACTTTCAATGTTTGACCCTTAATAAGTGGGCGTGGCACCGCCCATTTTCCAAAACTTAATCAAATTTCTTCATAACGGCCTGAGCTCAATACGTGGGTAAAATTTTATCACTCTAGCTATATTAGTGGCTGAGATACCAAATTTCCGATTTTTTCTATATAGGAAAAGTGGGCGTGGTCATGGTCCGATTTCGCCCATTTTCAATACCAACCGTCCCAGTCTCGATACCAACTTGCATTTCAAATTTCATCAAAATATCTCAATTTTTACGCGAGTTATCCTGCGTACGGACGGACGGACGGACGGACGGACATGGCTCAATCGATTTCTCTTTTCACCCTGATCATTTTGATATATATAAGTCCATATCTATCTCGATTATTTCATTATGTTACAATCCACCGTTATGAAATCAAAATTATAATACTCTGTGTACTAGTACAGCTGAGTATAAAAATAATAATAATAATAATACTAATAATAATAATAATAATAATAATAATAATAATAATAATAATAATAATAATAATAATAATAATAATAATAATAATAATAATAATAATAATAATAATAATAATAATAATAATAATAATAATAATAATAATAATAATAATAATAATAATAATAATAATAATAATAATAATAATAATAATAATAATAATAATAATAATAATAATAATAATAATAATAATAATAATAATAATAATAATAATAATAATAATAATAATAATAATAATAATAATAATAATAATAATAATAATAATAATAATAATAATATTAATAATAATAATAATAATAATAATAATAATAATAATAATAATAATAATAATAATAATAATAATAATAATAATAATAATAATAATAATAATAATAATAATAATAATAATAATAATAATAATAATAATAATAATAATAATAATATTAATAATAATAATAATAATAATAATAATAATAATAATAATAATAATAATAATAATAATAATAATAATAATAATAATAATAATAATAATAATAATAATAATAATAATAATAATAATAATAATAATAATAATAATAATAATAATAATAATAATAATAATAATAATAATAATAATTAGTAAACCCGGCCACGCTATGCTGTGGCTTTCAATTACACTGTTCGACAATTGGGGGTGATAGTAAAACCGTTTTACCAAATTTGAAAATTCTTTTGATTGCCGTTTTAAATTTGACTTCTCTTTAAAAAAGGGCTTTAAGTCCATTGTTTTTTATTAACAAATTATAAAATGAAGCATATAGTTATTTTTATTTTATGTGGACCTAGATTTTGTATACAAAGATTTTGTCCGAAGAGACCCATAGTGAAGTTTAATGCCGAATAATTTTCTAGAATATTTTAATCCTCTAGCGACCTCCAAAATGTCGTTTTGCTTACTCCTCTTTCTCATTCTAGTTTTCTTTCTAGTTCTCTTTCTTCCCCGTTCCCTTTTATTTGCGCTTCCTTTTACCTTTATCCATTTTATTTTCCGTATTATTTCCTCTTCTTTCCTTTCCTTCGTCATATCAGTCCCTTTCATTTTCCTCTTCCCTTTCCTTTTATTACCCATCAACAGTGCAAGACCTTTCATGACACTTCAAATTTAAAAATGAGATAAACTGTAGCGTAAAATGGATTTTTGAACAGGTGTCAACGCTTTTTGTAAAAATTCTAAAAAAATTACTAATTTTCAGGCCACGCCCTTTCATATGACACCTCGAATTTAAAAATCAAACAAACTATAGTTTAAAAATTAAATTTTGAACACGTGGAAACCCTTTCTGTAAAAATTATTTATTATTATTATTTTTCTAAAAATTATAAAAAATTACTTATTTTCACGCAAAGCCCTTTCATATGACATCTCAAATTTAAAAATCAAACAAACTATATCTTAAGGCTGAATTTTTGAACAGGTGGCAACTCTTTTTGTAAAAATTTTAATAAATTACTCATTATAAGGCCAAGCCCTTTCATATGGTACCAAAAATTTTAAAATCAAACAAACTATAGCGTAAAACTGAATTCTTGAACAGGTGGCAACCCTTTTTGTAAAATTTTTATTAAATTACTCAATATCAGGTCAAGCCTTTTCATATGGTACCAAAAATTTTAAAATCAAACAAACTATACAGGAAAATTTAATTTTCGAACAGCTGGCATATAATAATAATAATAATAATAATAATAATAATAATAATAATAATAATAATAATAATAATAATAATAATAATAATAATAATAATAATAATAATAATAATAATAATAATAATAATAATAATAATAATAATAATAATAATAATAATAATAATAATAATAATAATAATAATAATAATAATAATAATAATAATAATAATAATAATAATAATAATAATAATAATAATAATAATAATAATAATAATAATAATAATAATAATAATAATAATAATAATAATAATAATGATAATAATAATAATAATAATATAATAATAATAATAATAATAATAATAATAATAATAATAATAATAATAATAATAATAATAATAATAATAATAATAATAATAATAATAATAATAATAATAATAATAATAATAATAATAATAATAATAATAATAATAATAATAATAATAATAATAATAATAATAATAATAATAATAATAATAATAATAATAATAATAATAATAATAATAATAATAATAATAATAATAATAATAATAATAATAATAATAATAATAATAATAATAATAATAATAATAATAATAATAATAATAATAATAATAATAATAATAATAATAATAATAATAATAATAATAATAATAATAATAATAATAATATTCTTATATTATTGTGAAATGGAAATTGGGTTTAAACTCAATTGGCGAGAAAACCGCTGAACGGATCCTCACGAAACTTTGCACACCTAGGTATTTTCACCCGGTAATTGCTATAGGCATATTTTTAATCTGATTAAAAGTCAGGGATGGGCACCTCCCATACAAAATTTTCCTTTTTTTCGTAATATCTCTTGAAATATTTGTACTAGAATAATTAAAATTTTTGTGAAGGAATAATACAAAAATATATACTCAACGGATAAACAATTTAGGTCTTGGTAAAGCAGGGATGGGCACTCTCCTCCCATATAAACTGAAATTTTCACATCGAATATCTCTGGAAATATTTGTAGTAGGGTACTGAAAACTGGTGGGAGGGCATATGAGATAACTATGTATTAAACGGGAAAAACACTAGGTCTTGGTAAAGCAGGGATGGGCACTCTCCTCCCATATAAACTGAAATTTTCACATCGAATATCTCTGGAAATATTTGTAGTAGGGTACTGAAAACTGGTGTGAGGGCATATGAGATAACTATGTATTAAACGGGAAAAACACTAGGTCTTGGTAAAGCAGGGATGGGCACCTCCCATACAAACTGAAACTTTCACATCGAATATCTCTGGAAATATTTGTAGAAGGGTACTGAAAATTGATGTGAGGGCATGTGAGATAACTATGTATTAAACGGGTAAAAACGCTAGGTCTTGGTAAAGCGGGGATGGGCACCTCCCATACAAACTGAAATTTTCACATCGAATATCTCTGGAAATATTTGTAGTAGGGTACTGAAAATTGGTGTGAGGGCATGTGAGATAACTATGTATTAAACGGGTAAAAACGCTAGGTCTTGGTAAACGCAGGGATGGGCACCTCCCATACAAACTGAAACTTTCACAGCGAATATCTCTGGAAATATTTGTAGTAGGGTACTGAAAACTGGTGTGAGGGCATGTGAGATAACTATGTATTAAACGGGTAAAAATGCTAGGTCTTGGTGAAGCAGGGATGGGCACCTCCCATACAAACTGAAATTTTCACATCGAATATCTCTGTAAATATTTGTAGTAGGGTACTGAAAATTGGTGTGAGGGCATGAGAGATAACTATGTATTAAACTTGTAAAAACGCTAGGTCTTAGTAAAGCAGGGATGGGCACCTCCGATACAAACTGAAACTTTCACAGCGAATATCTCTAAAAATATTTGTAGTAGGGTACTGAAAACTGGTGTGAGGGCATGTGAGATAACTATGTATTAAACGGGTAAAAACGCTAGGTCTTGGCTAAGCAGGGATGGGCACCTCCCATACAAACTGAAATTTTCACATCGAATATCTCTGGAAATATTTGTAGTAGGGTACTGAAAAATGGTGTGAGGGCATGTGAGATAACTATATATTAAACGGGAAAAACACTAGCTCTTGGTAAAACAGGGATGGGCACCTCGCATACAAACTGAAATTTTCACAGCGAATATCTCTGGAAATATTTGTAGTAGGGTTCTGAAAACTGGTGTGAGGGCATGTGATATAACTATGTATTAAACGGGTAAAAAGGCTAGGTCTTGGTAAAGCAGGGATGGGCACCTCGCATACAAACTGAAATTTTCACAGCGAATATCTCTGGAAATATTTGTATTAGGGTACTGAAAACTGGTGTGTGGGCATGTGATATAACTATGTATTAAACGGGTAAAAAGGCTAGGTCTTGGTAAAGCAGGGATGGGCACCTCCCATGCAAACTGAAACTTTCACAGCGAATATCTCTGGAAATATTTATAGTAGGGTACTGAAAATTGGTGTTGGGCATATGAGATAATTACGTACTCAACGGACAAAAAAAAAAAAATAAGAAAACTATCTTTGACGTCAAGAATGATATTTTTCTATGTAACTTTTTTGGACTAACTCAATATGCTAATATTTTTTAAAAGCACGTGGTGTGAAACCCGCGGGTAACCTCTAGTAATAATAATAATAATAATAATAATAATAATAATAATAATAATAATAATAATAATAATAATAATAATAATAATAATAATAATAATAATAATAATAATAATAATAATAATAATAATAATAATAATAATAATAATAATAATAATAATAATAATAATAATAATAATAATAATAATAATAATAATAATAATAATAATAATAATAATAATAACAAGTAAGGAAGCCTAAGTTCGAGTGGAATCGAACATTAGATACTCAGCTGTATGCTTTCATTGTTTGTTTGCGTTTGATGGAAACACGGTGTAGGTACTTTATATAAATCGAGTGCTGCATAAAGTGGGCGTAGCCACGCCCATTTGCTAAATTTTTATCAGTCCTCCAACTAAGCTTATGAATATTATTCTTTGTGCAAAATTTCATCTCTTTATGAGTTACAAAGATGTCACGTTACAAATTCCCAAATGGTGTTCCAGAAATATCTTTGCTAAAAAGTAGGCGTGGTCATAAACCGATTTCAATAAATTTTTCCGTGTCTATTAACACAAGTTATAAAAGTGTATAAACCAAGTTTCGTCATAATATCTCAATTATTTGTCGAGTTATGGGCTCCGAAATCTCGTTGATTCCTTTGTCTGAAAAGAAGCGGTGCCACGCCCATTTTCCCGAAATTTTTCTATTTTTTGTTTCCGATCTATTGTAGAACTCATGCCACAAAATTTCAGTGAGTTATCTTTATATTTGACAAAGATATCGCTTAAAATGTTTTTATTAGGCCACTTTATAATACCCATATATAAAAGTGGGCGTGGTCGTCAACCGATTTCGCTAAAATTTTGAACATGTATTACTACAAGTAGTGAAAGTGTATGCACCAAGTTTCGTCATAACATATCGATTATTTGTCGAGTTATGGGCTCAGAAATCTCGTATATTCCTGCTTCTAAAAGGACGCGGTGCCACGCCCATTTTCCAAAATTTTTGTATTTTTTGTTTTATGTCCATAGTTGGATACCTTCCATAAAATTTCAATGATATATCATTATATTTGACAGAGATATCGCTTCAAATGTTTTTATTAGGTAACTTTATAATACCCATATATAAAAGTGGGCGTGTTCGTCAACCGATTTTGGCAATTTTTCGTCCAAACATTTGCCTAAGTAAGTATATCCCTACCAAATAGATATATCTTCAACGGTTTCTGAGTTATGACTCATAAAACTTTCAATGTTTGCCCCTTAATAAGTGGGCGTGGCACCGCCCATTTTCCAAAATTTCACCATATTTCTTCATACGGGCCTGAGCTCAATACGTGTGTGAAATTTTATCACTCTAGCTCTATTAGTGACTGAGATACAAAATTTCCGATTTTTACTATATAGGGGAGGTGGGCGTGGTCATGGTTCGATTTCGCCCATTTTCAATACCATCCGTTCCTGTCTTGATACCAACTTACATTTCAAATTTCATCAAAATATCTCAATTTTTGCGCGAGTTATCGTGCGCACAGACGGACAGACGGACGGACATGGCTCAATCGATTTCTCTTTTCACCCTGATCATTTTGATATATATAAGTCTATATCTATCTCGATTATTTCATTCTGTTACAATCCACCGTTAGGAAATCAAAACTATAATACTCTGTGTACTAGTACAGCTGAGTATAATAATAATAATAATAATAATAATAATAATAATAATAATAATAATAATAATAATAATAATAATAATAATAATAATAATAATAATAATAATAATAATAATAATAATAATAATAATAATAATAATAATAATAATAATAATAATAATAATAATAATAATAATAATAATAATAATAATAATAATAATAATAATAATAATAATAATAATAATGGGCCTGTGCTCGTTAAATTAAATAAATTAAAATAATAATAATAATAATAATAATAATAATAATAATAATAATAATAATAATAATAATAATAATAATAATAATAATAATAATAATAATAATAATAATAATAATAATCTATATATATAAAAATGATTTGGTATTTAATTGAAACGCTAAAACTTGAAAACGGCTGAACCAAATCAAATACTTCCTTAGGGGGGTTTGTTTGTTGTTACCTCGCGAAGGTTTAGTCGAAGAAAAAATTTAAAAATGTTAGGGGGGCGTGGCACCTCCCATACAACCTAAATTTTTAAAGATGATTATCTCTAAAACAGTTTAAGGTAGGGAACTGAAAATTGGTATAGAGGTAGGTGATATCAAAACCCTTCTCACTCAGAAAAGTGGGGGTTATCAGAAAAGGGGGCGTGGTACCTCCCATACAACCTTAATTTTTAAAGCTGATTATCTCTAAAACAGTTCAAGGTAGGGAGCTGAAAATTGGTATAGAGGTAGGTGATATCAAACCCCTTCTCACTCAGAAAAGTGGGGGTTATCAGAAAAGGGGGCGTGGCACCTCCCATACAACCTTAATTTTTAAAGCTGATTATCTCAAACAGTTTAAGGTAGGGAGCTGAAAATTGGTATAGAGGTAGGTGATATCAAAACCCTTCTCACTCGGAAAAGTGGGGGTTATCAGAAAAGGGGGCGTGGTACCTCCCATACAACCTTAGTTTTTAAAGCTGATTATCTCTAAAACAGTTCAAGGTAGGGAGCTGAAAATTGGTATAGAGGTAGGTGATATCAAACCCCTTCTCACTCAGAAAAGTGGGGGTTATCAGAAAAGGGGGCGTGGCACCTTCCATACAACCTTAATTTCGAAAGCTGATTATCTCTAAAACAGTTTAAGGTAGGGAGCTGAAAATTGGTATAGAGGTAGGTGATATCAAAACCTTTCTCACTCAGAAAAGTGGGGGTTATCAAAAAAGGGGGCGTGGAACCTCCCATACAAGCTTATTTTTTAAAGCTGATTATCTCTAAAACAGTTTAAGGTAGGGAGCTGAAAATTGGTATAGAGGTAGGTGATATCAAAACCCTTCTCACTCGGAAAAGTGGGGGTTATCAGAAAAGGGGGCGTGGTACCTCCCATACAACCTTCATTTTTAAAGCTGATTATCTCTAAAACAGTTCAAGGTATGGAGCTGAAAATTGGTATAGAGGTAGGTGATATCAAACCCCTTCTCACTCAGAAAAGTGGGGGTTATCAGAAAAGGGGGCGTGGCACCTCCCATACAACCTTAATTTTTAAAGCTGATTATCTCAAACAGTTTAAGGTAGGGAGCTGAAAATTGGTATAGAGGTAGGTGATATCAAAACCCTTCTCACTCGGAAAAGTGGGGGTTATCAGAAAAGGGGGCGTGGTACCTCCCATACAACCTTAATTTTTAAAGCTGATTATCTCTAAAACAGTTCAAGGTAGGGAGCTGAAAATTGGTATAGAGGTAGGTGATATCAAACCCCTTCTCACTCAGAAAAGTGGGGATTATCAGAAAAGGGGGCGTGTCACCTTCCATACAACCTTAATTTCGAAAGCTGATTATCTCTAAAACAGTTCAAGGTAGGGAGCTGAAAATTGGTATAGAGATAAATGATATCAAAACCATTCCCACGCATATAAGTGGGGGTTATCGGAAAAAGGGGCGTGGCACCTCCCATACAAACTTAATTTTTCATGCTGAATATCTCTAAAATTGTTTACACTAGGGACTTGGAAATTGGTGTGGAGATAAACCATAACAATTCCATATTAACGCAAAATAATAGGAGTTATACGAAAAGGGGGCGTGGCTCCTCCCAACAACGCTTAATTTTTTTAGCTGAATATCTTTAAAAGGATTTAAGTCAGGGACCTAGAAATTGGTACAGAGCTATATGATATCAAAACAATTTTTGCGCATAAAAGTGTAGGTTATGGGAAAAGGGGGCGTGGCACCTCCCATATAAACTTAATTTTTCAAGCTGAATATCCATAAAAGCGTTTAAGGTTGGGACCTGAAAATTGATCAGGAGATTAACGATATCAATAGCATGCTTATGAAAAAAAAAGTAGTTTTGGGAAAAGGGTGCGTGGCACCTCCCATGCGTGCTTAATTTTTAAGGCTAAATATCCCTAAACGCGTTCATGGCATGTACATAGAAATCACTATGCAGATATACGATATCAATACCATTGATATTGATATTTATTGACAAATTAGTACAATAAGATTTGAAATCTTTTAAAGTACAACAAGGATATTGGTACATATAATTTATATTATTGGGACAAAATTAGCTTAACCTAACTTAATCCTAAGGATTCATTTATACATTACACATTATACATTTATAAAAAGTACATTTAGATGGGAAAGTAGGTTTATGTATTCTTAGAAAAATAATTTAGAATGAGACTTCTATAGTTGCCCTTGTTCATGCCACTTCTTAAGACGCTGGGGATAGAGTTCCAAACACGAATAGTGTTCACAAAGAATAGTCTAGTGGAATGAATAGAGTTGAAATAAGGTACAATTAGGTCATATAGTCGAGCCGATTTTGGGAAAATTAACTTGTCGTACAGATAGGACGGAGTTTTAGTAAGCATAAGGCGATAAAGGAAGATACAACTTCTGGCTTTAAAGTAATCAAGAATTTCGCATCCCAGAAGGCTGCATCTCCAGCGAGATATGTGATCAAATCGACGAATGCCATACACATATCGAGTGATATGATTAAAAGCCACATCAACCTTGTGCGCGGAGCATGAGTCAAGTTTATTATAGACAAGCTCAGAGTAAGTTAAGTATGGCAGAACAAGTTGAACGGCTAGTTTACGGCGTATGTTGAGAGGAGTGAATGCAGCAGACAGACGTAAATTACGAAGTGCTCCATACACTCTACCAACAGCTACGCTTATATGATCAACGCAAGATAAGCTGGAGTTGATCACAAAGCCAAGATTGGTAATTTTATTTACTACTGCTATTTTTTGGTTACCAATGCATAGAGACGGTAGTTTTTCTGTATCTAACTTCTTCTTGGTAATTGGTGGAACATATGTTTTATTAGGGTTAAGACAGAGCCCATTATTGGCAGCCCAACGCACTATAGCGGATATATCATCCTTAAACTTGCAAAAACTATTGTCGGCGTCATCGAAATGGCCTGACATATACATCTGGATATCGTCCGCATAGGCATGGATGCTGACATATTTGCAAACCATAAAAATATCGTTAATAAACATACTAAATAGAAGCGGGCCAAGAATTGAACCCTGTGGTACACCAGAGGAAATCTTACAGAGATCAGACATATGGGACCCTGATATGACCCGCTGGTGGCGATTATATAGATAGCTTTTTATTAGTGCCAATGATTTTTTGCTAAAACCAAAATAATATTTAAGTTTTGAACATAGTAGGTCATGGTCAACAGTGTCGAACGCCTTGGAAAAATCCAAAAGGCAAAGTAAGGTCAAGAGATTTTTGTCAAAGGGTATGCGTATGTCGTCAACAATTTTCAACATAGCAGTGCTACAACCATGCTTAGCTCGAAATCCAGACTGAAAAGGCGACAGTAAATTATAATACTGGACA